>JALIGW010000003.1:85577944-86177944 GCA_023053685.1 Diadophis punctatus similis | reverse complement strand
CCAGAGTATAAATTACAGGGATTTGCCTGTTGTTCCACAGTTCCAGTTTTGAGTCAATAAATGCTGTTGTATCTGTTCAACAGCAATGCTGCTTGTCTGTTCTTGCCTACTGAAGCCCACTACACAATAATTCCTTCTCCCTGTTTATCTTTGCCTTTGCTTCCCTCCCTATTGGACAATTATACACCTTGGAACAGGAAAAGGAGAAGGAGGAGCAGCAGCTCAGGAATTGAGCTGCAAATCTGGACGCTTCAAGTGTGAATCTGCCACAAACTCAGCTCGACCACAAGCACAGCTCTGCCTCATGAAAAGCAAATTCTTGGTGGCCTCAGCCTTCATCTGCCATGTGATGAGAGAAATTCTGTCCTACATTGCTGTACAGATTGGTTATAAAATAGAGATTGCAATAAGATAATACATGTGAAGTTATGTATGACTGTAATGCATTATTGTGGCAATACTGGTGGTAATTGTTGAAGATGAGAGGAAATGTTTCAACTCGTAAATTAATTATTGGACATCATCACAAAACAAAAAGGCAGGAACACGCTCAAAGGAGTGGGAGGACAGCTGGCCACTATATATGGAATGAATTCTAAAAGGCTATTTTTGTACTGAATGCCTTTTAATCAGAGGTTTCATATGACAAGTTGAAAAGTTGAAAGTCTCATGCCCTGACATCAAAATATCTTAATCAAGTGTGAGATGCTTCTTGGACAGAAAAGGAACTATGAATTAATCCCTTTTTTTCAATGGCAAAGAGGAAATGACTCAGGCTAGCTAACAAGTAATTAGCCAATAAGTAAAGCCAAGAGCTCTGAAGAAACAGGATGGAAATGGGATTTTAGCTCTACTTTTAAGTTATGACTTAACTTGAGATGGTTATATATATATATATATATATATATATATATATATATATATATATATATATATATATATATATATATATATATATATATATATATATATATATATATATATATATATATATATATATATATATATATATATATAATAAACCACCCATCTTCCTCATAGAGTGACTCTGGGTGGTATAAAGAGGGTATTGTAAATGTTGACTGACCCGCAAATCTGGAAGAAAGGATTTGCTCAGAGCTTTATTAATGTTCTTTATTCAGATTACTGAATACAGATTCAATGCCACCCCTGAATCAAATGGAGCAATACTGAGATCACAGTTTATTGTCCAGCAGAAATATGAAATATACCAGTCTATCTGAACCAATCTATTTGGTCAACTCCAACAATAGTTTAGAAAACCAAGTAACAGCTTTATAAGTTGTAGCTTTATAAGACAATAGTTACAGCTTTATAAGACAATCGTTGTATCAACAATGATCTACTCCAGTGAAACATGGGCATTAACAGCACACACAGCACAAAACCTCAATGTGTTCCATTAACGTTGCCTACAGAGAATTCTGGATGTCACTTGGTGGGACCATGTCACCAATGAGGAAATTTTCCAGTGGAGTGTATCCAGGAAGTTGCAATCCATTGTGATGGAATGTCAAATGCATCTAGCTAGCTATATACTTTGCTTGCCAAAACAGTGATACCCGAAAAACACTGTAAGATAGTAGCTGCCAGAGGAAAAGCAGAGGCGGGGTAGACCACACAAAACTTGGCGTCAGGCATTTAAAGATGACTTATGGAGAGAGGACATCAAATGGGAAGATGCTGAAGATGCTGCCATGGATAGGATTCATTGGAAGAAATTTGCTGCCCTATGAGCTTTGCACGAAAGGAACCAATAATGATGATGATGATCCAAACCTCTGGAAGCACTGGATAAATTATCTAAAGGGTTCAGACAGTGGCTAAAATTGTAATCCCAATTCAACTGATGGTCATCAAATTGAGGAAAACTGGTAGAAACTGAAATTCCCGTTAGAACTAATTGAAAGTGATGGAACTCTACATTCACACATTATCTTAAATAATAGAAATGACAATGATTAAGGAAGTATTCAGAGAGGGGTAAAGAGGCAGCACTATAGGCATAGCTATAGGTGAAATAGAAATCAATCCCCCATGTATGAATGATGGTCTGTTTTAATTTTTGTAATTATTTTTAACTATTATTATCGCTTTTATAAATTGTTCTTTCATTATGTTGTACGCCACCCTGAGTCCCGCGGGAGTTGGGCGACCTATAAGAACGAGAAATAAATAAATAAATAAATAAATAAATACATACATACATACATACATACATACATACATACATACATACATACATACATACATAAATAAATAAATAACTGCCAGTCAGGGTGATATCAGCAAATAAGCCATAGCTTTTCATATTGCATAGAGATATCAGACGCAAGTACAAAAATAATAAGAGTTTGCATTGTGTAACCATGACAGTTAGGCATTTGTTCCCCACCACCACCACCCAGTGGATCTCTATGACGAGCATAGTTAGGATGACTGATTTTGTTATGACTATAAATGCTTCCAGTCTTCATACTTCACAAAAGGCCAGCAGGATTGGGGCCATCCAGATCTCTGAATATATTTTATTCTCTAGAGCAGACATTGTGAAAGAGAGGGCACAACTCTTAGGTCCACAATATGACACTGTCTAATAGAAGGGAGTGGTGAGAGATACAGTGGAGACAGGCAATGCTGAAAACAATTTGATCCTGTGCTATGAAGAGCTTTATGGATGTTAATCAGCACCTGAATTACACTCAGTAGCCAGGGGTGGGTTCTAACTTACCTTGCCACCGGTTCGCTTCCTCCCGCGCTGCGTGGCTGTGCCGGGCGGGTGAGCGCGCACACAGAGTGCCAAAAATTCTCAAAAAATTCAAAAAAAGCTGAAAACAAGATGGTGGCACATGCGCATTGCCAGAAACTCGGCTTCTGCGCATGCTCAGAAGAAAAAAATCAGCAAAAAATCCCCACCAAAATTTTTTTTTCAAAAAAAGATGGCGGCGTCCACGGATTGGCACCGACAGAACCGGCTCCGTGACGTCCATGACGTCCGGTTCTCCGTGAGAACCAGCTCTGTGATGTCACCACCAGTTTGCTACCAGTTCTATAGAACTGGTGCAAACCAGGAGGAACCCACCTCTGTCAGTAGCCCACTAGAAGCTCTCAGAGAGAAGAATAAAACTGCCTGTGGAATTCCATTCTGGACCTGGAATGAGACAATTGGCTATGGCCATATTGCTATGGCCACTTCATCATGCCCCCCTATGGCTCCTGTCTCCCCGGCACATTTTGCCTTCCAGCCCCCACTGCACCACCAGAAGTTTCATGCCTCCGGCATCCTTTCACCACCTTGTCCCCTGCCCCTCTTCCTCTACCTCTCATCCCCCATTGTCTTGCATTGGGAAATTTGGGACAAATCTCCCTGACTGCTATCCTGCATGGTGCAGGATAACTCACCAAACATCAGTGCGGAGAGAGTGGGAGACTGTTCTGCCTCATGGCTGGGTGGTGGGACACTTCCCCCAGTGGATGGGAATCTGCCCTGTGGCTGGGCAGCAGGCTGCTCTCCCCACCCCCATGGGCAGGAGACCGCTCTGCCTTGTGGCTGGATGGCAGGCTGCTCTCTCCATGGGCCATAGGTCGCAGGCAGCAGGGTGTGCTGGCCATCCCTCTTTCTTAGGCTTAGCCCTGTGTTCCATTTGTAGATTTCTTTAGTCACCTGTTACCTGCAAAGGCTAAGAAGGACAAAAGTAGAGAATGAAAGCAAAATGTCTATCTCTGAGCAATTAATTTAGAATTTAGCTTACTTCTGACCCAGGATACTATCTTGCTCGAGTCCAAAGCCTTTATTTACATTTGGGCAGGAAAGTTGTTAATCACCATCACCATCACCATCACCATCACCATCACCATCACCATCACCATCACCAACACCAACACCAACACCAACACCAACACCAACACCAACACCAACACCAACACCAACACCATCATCATCATCATCATCATCATCATCATCATCATCATCATCATCATCCCTGTCTTTCAAAGTTTTCATAGATTCTAAAATACTCAGTTTTGACTCAACCTCACAATTGTACCTGCAACACTTTTCCCCGGTGGAGGGGCTAGCACCCGAAAGAGGAGCTAGAGTGTGGGGGAGAGGTGGCGCCTTCCCACCCGGCCAACACCACAACTGGAAAGCTGCAGCAGGCATGCTCTTCCTCACCTCCTCTTCTTCTTCCTTGCTGACTCCAGCCTCTGCCTCGCCTGCCTTCCTGCTGCCTTGCAATGTCTGGCCAACCATGGTGGTAGTGGTGGGGGAGCCAGGCACAAGGAAGCGAGGTTCTGACGAGGACCACTGGAAGGAAACTTAAGGTTGTTGGTGGTTTTTTTTTTACAAAATTAGGAAAAACGGGAGGGGAGAGTCAAGCATCTGTAAGATGGGCAAGTATATAAATCTGAAAAATGCATCTAATAAATAACTGAAGCAATAGGATGGAGCTGCAGAGAGAGAATGAATCATACATAGCATCTGCAATAACTACATTGGTGGTTCAGTGGTAGAATTCTAACCCTAACCCTGCCATGAGGGAAGCTCCGGTTCAATTCCAACCAATGCAACCTGCCTCTTGTGACCCTCAGGGTCCATTTTGCTAGGGGAAAAAATATTTTGCCAGAAAAGGGGATTTTATTTGCCTAGCTGCCTTCTCTCGCTGCAACTAGACCCACAGAGTTAATTTCATTTTAGAATATATATATTTATTGTACAAATGAATAAATGAATGGAAGCAGAAAAGAAAGAACTACAATACAGAATTGCATGAAGAGACTAGAGGCAAAATCTATTAGGGAAACAGCAGCAAAAGCCTCATTGCATTGGCTGGGAATAAAAACCCGGGCCTCCCGCATGACAGGCAAGAATTCTACTACTGAACCACCAATGCACTGTTGGGAGGAACTGGATGGTTGCTTTGATGGAATAAAAAAGGCATTGTTGGCCTAGTTCAGAAGATGAAGTATAATAATGATTTAAAATATTATCTTCATACATTTATTGTACAGCTAGTCCTTGAGTTACCAAATAATGGAGCCTGCCCATTCCATTCGTAACCTGACGATTTGTGGGAGTGAATCTCGTACCTTGAACGGGATCACTCCTTCCTTTCTCCCATGCATTTGCTAATCGAATGCAAGGCTCGTTAAGTGCACATGAGGTATTTCAGGGTGGGGAAGGCCATGGGGGGGGGGGCTAGTGATGGAACAGGCCACCTGCTTAAGACCATCCAAGGCCTCCCTAACCCACTGAAATTTCTCATGCTCCCTACAATTGTTTCCACCCAACCTGTCACACTGGGTCACTTACAGTGCACTTACTGTCTCCTCTCCTGCCTCTCAACTGCGTACACCCATCCACAGCTCTGTTTGGGTATGTGTAGGCCGCACCCGCCACTTTGCCAGCTGAAAGGGAGCTCCGTTTTGGTGTGCGCAGGCCTTGCCCGAACCAGGATGGACATAGTTCTAAAATACAGGTCTTTGATTATTTTATAGCACCAACTCTCGCTTTTGCATGGACACATTTAAAATATGACTTCCCTGACCAGTTTTATGATCGTTACAGGAAAATAATATAAGAGTTTGCATAGTGACAGTGGAATGATGGGATTTAGGCTCATATACATTTGGAAGACACCAATTGAGGTAAACTGGGTGGAATACAATTATACTAAAATACGTGGGTGTTTTAATATTCATAATAGAGATATATTTGAATCATATTTATAATTGTTTCTCAGGAATACTTTCTAAACATTTTTCATCCTCATTTGACTTTTTATTTACTGCTGTAGAATACTTTCCCATTATAAAGTGAAGCTTACTTCCAAAAAAGGTTGTTTTAGGAATAAATATCCTCACTTATCATTTATTCTGGGCACAGTGTCTGAATTTTAGGAAAATATTACTGATGTTTGAATATATAGAGTTCTGTATTGGGGCCAATAGCTGATATTGCACTCATGAATTCTATATTTATACACAGATTTAAAATAAAAGTAGGATATTAGCTTTTCATAGCAATAGAGAGGAATGAAAGGAAATTGTGCTTGGTCAATGTGCTGCCATTCACAAAAAAACAGGGTATAATTGGCTTGATTTGGCAGAAGATATGTTTGTGTTAATTTATCCAGTGCAAAGGTATTTGTTATCAGCAACAACATTCACCATTATTATTACAATTGCCACTGCCTCTACTTCCTTCATTTCCTTTCCCTCTGATCTCACTGTTTATTCTTCCAACACCATCTGTGTATACATAACAGCAACTCAAGATAATTCTTTATGCTTCCGAGGAAGAGTATTCTATGAAAGCTCACTCAAGTGTGGGGAACCTCTGGGACCTCCAGATGTTGCTAAACAATAGGCCTTAGCATCCCTCACTACTGACCATATTGGCCACGACAGTTGGGAATTATACTTCAGCAACCTCTAGAGTGCCAAAGGAAACCCCCCCCCCCAGCTCAAATCTGTGACTCATCAAATTGCCACAAGATTTCTGTTTTGTTTAAACTCCTTATTTCTAGCTCTACATAGCTGACATCAAGAAGCAAAGCAAGGGCAGGCCTGGGTAATAAGGGACCACAAGGCTAGACATCCTATAAAAAAATAAAGGTAATTACAAACCAATTTTTACTGTTGCCAAACAATGCACATGGACATAAAGTCACCAAAAGTTGAGTTTGATTTGTTTTTTTCTATTTTTACAATGATAATAGATTCTTTACCTTAAGCCAAAATTCACCTTCTGCTACCCCTTCTTTATTCTTTCAAAGAGAACATACATGCTATTCTACTAATCGTTAAAAAGTATTACTAATATATTTTTCCCATTATTAATGTATTACTTCTCCAAGGATTTCAAAAAAATTTTCATGTATCTTCTGCTACTTTTTCCACAATTTCTGTGTGAGTTCTATTGAGTCAAATGAGGAGGAGGAGGAGGATATAGATAATGATGATGATGATGATGATGATGATGATGATGATGATGATGATGATGATGATAGATAGATAGATAGATAGATAGATAGATAGATAGATAGATAGATAGATAGATGAAGAAAGAAAGAAAGAAAGAAAGAAAGAAAGAAAGAAAGAAAGAAAGAAAGAAAGAAAGAAAGAAAGAAAGAAAGAAAGAAAGAAAGAAAGAAAGAAAGAAAGAAATGAGAGAGAGGGGGGAAAGAGAGAGGGAGAAAGAGAGATGATAGATAGAGCAAGCAACATGAATTAATGTTTAACTCTAGATTTTACTAACTCTAGTCCAACATTTGAATCTTTAACCACAGCATCTGAATATAATCCTATGTACTTTATCTTAGGGATAACCATCAGAACACTCTGCAATGTATTTATCACTGAGAGCTAAATGTGGTATATGCAGTAGTTCTCAGAGGAACATTTGCCACGAGAAGACGAACATTAGAATTAATTAAATGCTTTCATTAGGCAAACGATTAGGGGGGAAAGTGGTGTAGGATTTTGAGGTTTCAAGAACTTTGATCAGATAGGATGAAATGAAAATCAGAATTAATAAAGAGATTAAAAATGGCTGCTGATCAAGCCATAAATACATTAGCTAAATCTTTTATGAATGCTGAAATATTCTATAAGCATGTAATCTGGGTTCTGTCAGATTCAGAACTAGCTCCATAAGTCAGTTGGCCTACAGGAAATAAGCAAGCAACTGTAGATCCTCCATTATATAAATTTCAAATCTACTTCAAAGCTCAAAACTGTTTATATTCTTAGGTAAAACATTCAGATTCCTTGGAGATGGACCAAATCATTTTTATAAAGACAGAGACTGCATTATGATTATGATTATTTTTAAAAGTCAGTAGAAGCCACATCACATAGTTCAGCCCTAGTGGTGAGAGGGAACATATATCCTTTATTTATTTATTTATTTATTTTGTTATTCTTATATGCCGCCCAACTCCCGAAGGACTCAGGGCGGCGTACAACATAAGAAATACAAGAATAGACAAAATTTCAAACAATTTAAAAACAGTACAAAATTTAAAAAAAAACAGTATAAAAGCAGCAACAACATCCATCCATTCAACCACATACATACTTGGGGGGTAAGCTCAGATGGGTTAAGCTGTCCCCCCCACCTGCAGGAAGAGCCATGTCTTAACGGCCTTTCGGAAGGCCAGCAGAGTGGGGATGGTTCGGGTCTCTGGGGGGAGTTGGTTCCAGAGCACGGGGCCAGCCACAGAGAAGGCCCTCCCCCTGGGGCCCGCCAGCCGGCTTTGACACATAAGTAACTTTCATGGTATACAAACCTCTCCCTTACTGGCTGCATTCACAAACACACTTAACTTTAACTAAGCATCCATCTTCCTTTAAAACTGAGCATAACTTTAAACCTGGATCAAGCAGTGAATGAGTATGATAAAAATGTAAGCAATATCATTTTATTCCCAGAGCTGTTAAAATGAACAGTGCTAACTGCTGGAAAAGCTTTTTGCTTCCTCTTTTTCCTATTTAGTTTTATAATTTTAAAGATGTGGGTTTTTTTGCAGCCAATCTAAAGAGGTCCTCTAAGCTTCTTCACATTTTAATTCTCAGGACTATTTTCAGTGATAGTTGTTTAATGATGTTTTTTTTAAAAAGAGTCTTACAATCAGTCACCCTCTGCTCTATCATATCTTTGATGAAAGCAGCTTATGAAGGTTAAACAAGGATAATTCATTTGAATATCATTTTACCTTGGATTGTGAGTACATTACCTTTTCAAATATGAGAGAAGATTCTAAAGATGTTAAAGAGAAAAGAAGTCCAATAGCACAAAGAATGTGTCTGTTTTAGAAGAAGGTAATGGATACTAGTTTAAGCCTTTGCTGATACTTTTCACAGTTGACTTGGAGTGTCTTACTGATGCAATCACTTCATGTAGAATAACAAGAGACGCATGGCTGCATGTACTCATTTAAAGTCACACTTAAGTCTCCCACAAGCCCTTATCTCATTTGTGTTGATAGTTTCCATTGATAACTGTGATTCACTATCACAAAAACCATTCTATGGGATACCAAGGACACCACTTGCTGTTTTAATAGCATTTCGAGCCTTCAGAGCACTTTATCTCAGTAATCCCCTTAAGCTTCCTATAAGCTATGTCACTATTACAAGTATTACTCTATCATGAACAGAAGTTTTCTTAGTTGGCTGATTGATCAAATCAAGTACTTTTCCTTTTATTAATAGCAGTTCTTCAGTGCTGTGAGTTGTCATTTTCTTATCTGAATATGTTTTCTGCAGGTACTGCATATTGGATAATTTAGTCTGAGAAATAACTGTTGTTCAGGTGCAGGTATCAACATTTTATCTGCTGTATGCAACCCTTCAACCAGTCTTAGGATTTTCATGTTGTCTAAATTGAAAAAGACCATCATCAGGGGTTATAATTTTATAGAATCATTGGATTGGAAAAGATCTTGGAGGTCTTTGTGACCATCCCACACGAATGGCTGTGCCACCTTGGGTTGAAACTCTCCAGTCATAGTCCACCAAAAGGATTTCACAATCAGGAAGGTCCTTAAATTGAGGTAGGGTCTTTCCCTGGGAATCTTCTACTTATTGGCTCTCATTTATCCTTGGGCATTACAGAAAATAAATCCATATTCTCTTCCTTGTGACACCGCTTCAAGACTGCTGTCATGCTTCCTTTTAATTTTTTCTCCTTTAGGCTAAACATAGCCAATTGTTTTAACCATTCTTCATAGATTTAGCCTTCAAGCCAGCGGAGGGTTCCGGTTATTTTTGCTACTGGTGCGCATTGTGAGCATCGGTCGATTTCACTTCCATGCATGCTTAGGATGACATTACAAGCCGAAACACAGCTGAGGAGCTTCTCAGCTGTGCTTCAGAGGAAGAATAAAGGTCAGTATTGAAACAAGGGTGGGTGGAAGGGCTTTCTCCCTACAGCTCAGGACGCGGAGAAGTGCCAGAAAATGACATCATCGCTGGGCTCCTACCGGAGCTGTGCTCCACACAGCACCATTAGGAACCCACCACTGCTTCAAGCCCTTCATCATCTTTGATCCTCTTTGCACTTTTTTCAGTTCCTCAGTAATCTTGTAACCTAATGAGAAAAACTGGACATACTGTTCCAGGTACGGCCTGACCAATGCAGGATAGAGAGGAATTATCACTTTCCATGATCTTGACATTATACATTGATGCAGCCTAAGATTCCATTGGCTCTTTTGGCAGCTGGAGCACACTGCTGACTCATATTTAATCTGTGATCTTCCAGGATATTCAGATCCTTTTCGTAAGTACTGCTGCTGAACCTTGTACTGGTACATTTTCCTTCCTAAGTGCAGAGTCCTAGATATCTTGCCATTGAAAGGCATAACATTGGAAAAGGCACAATGTTCAGATCTATCAAGGTACTTTTGAATTGTGAACCTGTTTTGAGATGTTAGCAATCCCCCCTTTCTGCCATGTGCAAATTTGCTGAGTATCCATTCTATCCCCAGATCTATGTCATTTAGAAAACGATTGAAGAGACTGAGTCCATGACTGAAGTATATTCCACTGCATATCCGTCTCTATGTAGATATACATCTATTAATAACTACACATTACATGTGGTTGTTCATTGTTCAACCAACTGTAAGTAACCAACTGTTGCCAGATGTAAATTAATCTGGTAGTGGAACTATTCATCCCATCCTGTTCCATTTTTTTCCAAGAAAAAGCATTTTTTTCAAATGCCTTACCGAAGACTTGCTGAAATGTTAGGTACACTGTATTATCTATGTTCCCTTTGTCTACTAATCTAGTCATATGTCAAAAAAGCAATAAGATTAGTGTTAAAAACCATCTATTTTAACAAATCCATGTAGGCTTTTAATAATCACCTTGCTCCTTTCTAATTACTTGCAAGTCTACTGTTTGATGATATTATTTAGAAGTTTCCTAGGTATTTCTGATTGATCTGCAGTTCCAAAGCTCCACTTTTTCCCCATTTCCCATGGAACATTAACTCTAGTCCAATTTTCCAGCATTTCATCTGTAACACAGGAGTTATGATTCACAGATCCCATCTTCCAATTGCTTTAGCACTCTAGAATGTAATCTATCCAGATCTGGCAACTTGAATTCATTCAAACAGCTAGGTCTTCCCTCATCACTTTCTTGACTGTTTTGATCTGTATCATCCTTCTGTACCCCACTCCCATAATGTAACTTCTGGGAGATTAGACAACTTTGTCCTTTTATGAAAAAAGGAGACACAAAATAGGAATTAAGCACTCTTGTAACTAAGATTGTCATTGAAAGGTTTAGGTTTTGGATTTCCTAAATTGAAAATGATGGTTATTTCTGGTACAGACAACACAACATGTCTAAAATTGGTTAAAGAGTTATGTCAGATGGAATAAAATCCTCATATAAGATAACTGGGATTTTTGATTTAGGTATCATGCAAACATAATTAGTTGCTTGTTCAAGTTAGGGATGGGTAGAGGGAAGTTTGAGATCTACTTTGGATCTTTGGGAGAAATACAATATATGAAAAATGTTTTAATAATATTAGCAATTAGAAAGCTTTCACCCTTCCCTGGGGCAAAAAATAATAATATTCAGGAAGGAAGGAAGACCCATATATTTTTGGAACAGGATTGAGGAAGACATCTTTCAAAATTTATTTTTATAGTAATTACAAATTCTTGGACTGAACTTGAATTCCAAGTGTTCCTCAGATACTGTAATTTTATATGCCTGCCTACCTGAGACACCACTTAAGATACTGATTAGCAGACTTCAATGTTATAGTATGTACTTTTTAAAAGTATATCTTGCAAATCTGAAGTTGTTGATCTCTGCTCTAAGAGTATCCATAACGAGTCTTGAGAAGCAGATTTCATGCATCATAGCACAATTCACCAAGACACTTAATAAGATCAATGATGAGATCAGTGTGTTGCATGACACCACTAACACTGGGCAGCACAACACTGGGCAGCATTGCTCCATACTATCCAGGGGTGGGTTCCTACCAGTGCGGTCCACTCTGTCGTTCTGGTAGCGGCCCACCAATTGAGCAATTTGCACGCGATGGCTCCGGTACCGTCTTTGTCGATCCGTCACACGGCGCCATCTTTTTTTGAATTTTTGGTCTTTTTTGCTTCCTGCGCAGAAGCAAAATCTCACAACGGAACACGCATGCACATGAGATTTTGGCAATTTTTTGCTTTTGTGCATGCGCAGAAGCAAAAATTTTGCCAACATTGTGCACACGCACGCATCCCCTCGCGAGATTTTGCCTATCTTTTGCTTCCTGTGCATGCGTGGAAGCAAAATCACGTGAGGGGACGTGCGTGTGTGAAACGTGATGATGAGCACGCAGCACACCGGTAGGCAGGTAAGAGGAACCCGCCTCTGATACTATCGTGTTTTGTGAATCCAAAAACTGAATTACCATATGAGTCCTTAGGGAGTAGGGAGGCATAGAAGAACCTCCAAATAAATAAATAAATAAAATATGGAGCCATATCCAGCCAGTCCTCCAGAAAAACAAAAGGAAACAAAATTAGAGATATTAGAGATATCAAGTGACTGGAAAATAAATTGTTGCATTACAGAACCATTGCTAAGCTTTGGCAGCTCCAGGAAATGCCTCTCAAACACAGATGGGGACCACAATGCCCAACTAAAATGGCTGTGTGCTGCCAAATTAAATAGCAAGGACTTATGATTAGATTATGCATGTTGCACAAATTAGACCTTTTCTTGTCAAATTTGTGATGTATCAGATTTCATTCCTGCATCTGAGGTGACAGTATTAACCTCCCTGCCTCTGCCAGTCTAAAAAAAAAAACGAAAAGTGAAGGCTTCTTGTTTTTCTCATTAGTTGTTCTATATTACAGCACGAACACTCCCCAGAGATTTCATACAGCTGGATTTGAGGAAACAGAACGAATTGGAAAGTTATCAATCAACTGTTTTTTGCTTTCTGTCTGGTGGCCAGAAAAGCAAAAATGAAGGGTCAGTACAGTGTATCCTGGAGAAGTATTTTTAGCTTCATATTGCCCTTGGTTCAGAGCTTCAACACCTGGCCCATTCAAATCTTCATCATCATCCTGGATTTTCTTCTGGGATGGATGATTAGATACAGTTACCAGATGCTCAGCATTCCTCAGCTTGCCTTTCATGATACTATCAGATGATGTAATGGTGTGTGGAAATGACAGGAGGAAGAGCCACAGCCAGGGCAATGGTCAAATAATCAGCAGCCTAGCTGGCAGAAGAAATGACTCAGAAGGAATACTCCCTAGTTTTGAGGGCTGTAAAGGCAACAGGGAGAAAATACATTTTCAAAGTTGCTTGATTCTGTTAATGCAACCTTACAATAAGGTAGTTCTGAATGTGCTTCTTGTCTGGATTACCTTGCAAGGCTAATAGACGAAGAGGCATAGATACAGTATGTTATGACATTATCGAATCAAAATTTAATCATGTAATTGGGCTGTGAGTATGATTCAATAGCAAAGAGTGAGTCAGAAAAATGAAAATGCACCACAATGGGGAAATGAACAGAGTAGGGAATGTACTAGGGGGAAATAAACAAATCAGATTTTTCTTCTTTTCCAAATAACCTTTTTCGAATGGGATGTATTATAAGTTTTGTTCCAACTTATACATTTCTATGTCCAGAAAAATGGCAATGCAGTATGGCCTGGTTGATTCACTCCTCTTGTACATTAGTTATTTATCTAACTTGGGGTGCTATATACAATGGTTTCCACCAGTGAGTAAGCAAGTCTCAGTTGGCTTGCTATCCTAGACCATGGCTTTGACAATTAACTTACTTATGTCCTCAAAGTAAATCCTTGAATTTAATTAATTTTTAAGACTAAGACTTGGCCCCTTCTAATAAAAAATGTTGATTCCCAAGTTGGCAAAGTTGTCAGATTTAAAAAGACTTCCCAGGAACACTGAGGAGAAGTATTTATTCAATCAATCTCCTCAGAAGTATTTTTAGACACTAAGCGGCCCTGAATCATCTGAACCCATTGACCACTTTTTTCTTATTATAAGCTATGCTAATATATGGTGAAATCCCAATTTATGAAAGAAATCTTAGGATTTTTAAAATAAATTTAGTCGCATTGTGTTCACGACAGATAGATTAGATAGATGATAGATAATGATAGATGGAGGGAGGGAGGGAGAGGGAGAAGGAGAGGGAGAGGGGGAGGGGGAGGGAGGGAGGAAGAGAGAGAGAGAGAGAGAGAGAGAGAGAGAGAGAGAGAGAGAGAGAGAGAGAGAGAGAGAGAGAGAGAGAGAGAGAGAGAGAGAGAGAGAGAGAGAGAGAGAGAGAGAGAGAGAGAGAGATACTTCCAAGTGAGGGTCCCTCCATATCAGGGGCGGGTTCCTCATTTTTTTACTACCACTCTGTGGGCGTGGCTTATTTTGTGGGTATGCCTTGCCAGCCATGTGACCGGGTAGGCGTGGCTTGCCAGCCATGTGACCGGGTGGGCGTGGCTTCTCAGACTGCTGAAGGGAGGGGAACTGAGATAGGTCCTGCCGCCCATTCCCCCTCCCCTCAGCAGTTCGAGAAGCCTCAAACGTGCGAAAATGCCTAGGATCATCACTGCATGTTCGTGGCTTCTCGGACTGCTGAAGGGAGGGGAATGGAGAAAGCTCCTGCCGCCCATTCTTTCAGCGTCTCACGCGCTCCCTCAGCCATCCTCCCCTGCTTGGACTCACTGTGGGGTAGGAAGGCAGTGCATGCGTAGTGCCGTAAGCTCAACTTCTGGGCATGCGCAGAAATTTGTTTTTAAAATGTAAAAAACATTTTTTTAAAAAAAATGGTGACGCCCAGGCACCGGCAACTGACCGCACCGGTACTGTGATGTCACCAGCGGGCCGCTACCGGTGCTATAGAGTGGAGCGCACTGGTAGGAACCCACCACTGCTCCATATGTGGATCACCTATGAACATTCTGACCTGCCTACCAAAATACCGTTAACATTTTGAATGCAACACTGCAAGAAGTCCAATCCAATCCAATCCAATCCAATATCAATTTAGCAGCAACAAAACCCACATGTGTCATGTGTGTGCACAAAAGTAACTTCTGGAACATCATCAATGCTGATCCTATTCTGTGACACCTAAATATACCGTCATAACTCTTCCAGGTCTGGTCAAAGCAAATCCAGAAGAGTTTTAAGGGACAAGCAGAGTAAAGTTCATGTACTTCATCCCTCTTCTTTGTTAAAGCTCCCCCTAAAACATTTTCAGAAGAGTGGTTTTAAAGCTACTGTTTTATTTCTTATAGAATAGAATTGTCTTTTATAAACAATTGTCATTTTACAGTCATACTTAGGAGCAGAGTAACCTATCAATATGCACACGCATCTTCCTCTTTCCTCTTTAGACTTGACCTTCCTGACTGATTAATATGACGTTGCTTCTGATGTCAGTGTGATGTTTTAAATACCCTTTGCCTTGAAACAACACTACATGTGTTGAACAGCATAAGCAACAGGGGAAGCAGGATTTCTGCTTTACGTGGTCAGGAAGGAAATGAAGGAAAGGCCATGGGTCAGTCACAAACCATCTCTTTTTCCAACAGAAAGATCCATATTTCTGTCCTGCACCTGCAACTTGAGTTGAGAAAGGCACCTGGTTTAACATCCTGTGGTTTCAAAATACCCAAAGCCAAAGGAATAAGTATTATGGAAAATGCATCCCAATACATTTAGAAGACATCAAGTTATTGATAGTGAGCTAGCTAGAAAAGTGGCCTTACTCAATGATGACTTACCAAAGGCTGTGATTTATTTTGTTTTAATTCTGGTTTTGGGGGTTTTATTTTGGTTTTGGGCAGCATATTTTATGATCCTGGTGAATTATGATTTTTTTTCAACAAACTGTGTTTAAACCATTAGAGCAGTGGTTCCCAACCTTTTTGTGATCGAGTATCACTTGGAGGTCCCGTACAGTCATCGCGTACCACCTGGTTCCAGAGAAACTAAATTCGATCAGATATCACTTTATTTCCATAGAGTTCAGAACAGTCACCATTCCTTTTTTGGCCCCGCGCATCCAGCAACTGGATTCTCAGGCCGCTGGGACCAGGTGGGTGGCGTAAATGTGAAGTAAAAAATAACTAACTAAAAATCGTTCATGACCCCGAAAGTGTTCGTGTACCACCTGGAAGGCCCTCGCGTACCACTAGTGGTACACGTACCACAGGTTGGGAACCACTGCATTAGAGTGTGTGAACAATCAATATAAAGCAACATTCCATATTTTCTGAGTTAAGAACTACAACATGTACATTTCCATCAAGTCATGAAAAAATAAGTGGGGAGTGTCTTTCAGTGGGGAAGAAGTAGCATAATAGTTAAAAAAATAAATTTATATGGAACAGAAGCATCAATGTGAATAAGGGTTGGGGGGGTTCTCTATTTTTCATCAAAAATCAGTTGTCCCACCAATGCAGAAGCCCCGTCAACCCTATAATGGATCTTCTGCGTAGCAAAGAAAGGCTGGAAAGGTATGTCTCTAGGCTTGGGGTTCCAAACTGTGCGAATCTGTGGTTGTTGTTGCTGCTACTTCTGTTTGTTATTTCCTAGATTACTTATTGTATTTGTGTAGGGTTTTTTTTTGTTCTATGTTTTTATATAGCTTTTAATTGTGGTTAGCCATCCAGAGTCATGAATTTGAGATGGGCAGCCGTATACAGTAAACTGAACTAAATAAAATAAAAAGTACAAAATAATCTAAGAAATAAATAAGTCTAGACACAAATATTTGTAAGCATTTGTTTATTAAACAGAATTTGATAGAGGTATTATCTACTTCTGGTTTAGTATTGTCAGGATCAGGGGTGAAATTCAAAAAAATTTCCCTGCCGGTTCTGTGGGCGTGGTTTGGTGGGCGTGGCAGGGGAAGGATACTGCAAAATCCCCATTCCCTCCCCACTCCAGAGGAAGGATATTGCAAAATCTCCATTCCCACCCCACTCTGGGGCCAACCAGAGATGGTGTTTGCCGGTTCTCTGAACTACTCAAAATTTCCGCTACCAGTTCTCCAGAACCTGTCAGAACCTGCTGAATTTCACCCCTGGTCAGGATGGAAATGAGTGGATGAAATTTGCACATACCTAAAGTTTATGGTACCTGAGCTGCAAAAAACTGGACAATTACTAAGTGTCAGGAAAAACATACAGAACATTCCAACTCTTTGATGTTATCCAGTGGTTGTCCATATATTGCATGTCTGATAGTCCTAGCCAATACATTCTCTGACAACCTGGAGTTTTTCTAGGATTTATTATGGTAGAAATGAAATGTGGGAGCAGTTTGGCCATCAGGGTCAAGGTGTGATAATTATTTTTTCTCCCTGCTCGCATTTCCAAATAGACACAAGAGAAAGTTAGATAAGTAGGTTTACTAGAGAGAATTATGAAACCACACATGGAAGGAGATTCTCTGTCTACCCTGGAAACCTCCACTCCTTATATGTTAATCCATAGGCTTGAATTCTGGGCCTCTTCCTCCTGCCTTTTAAGTCAATTGCATTGTAGCTTGTGGTTTCCTAGCCTTGAATGTTTCTGCCATTGTTCATTGTCCTTAAAATGGTTTTCTCTGGCATAAGAATCAGCTGTCTCACCAGTTTCAATCAGAATCTGATTTTGTAGTAAGAGTAACATCCCAAAAGAATTACTTAGAGCCCTAGTGGCACAGTGATTAGAATGCAGTATTGCAGGCAAACTCTGCCCACAGCCTGGAGTTCAATTCTGACGTGGCTCAAGGTTGACTCAAACTTCCATCCTTCCGAGAATGATAAAATGAGGACCCAGATTGTTGGGGGCAATAGGCTGACATTGTAAACTGCCCAGAGAGTGCTGTAAAACACTGTGAGGCCATATATAAGTATAAGTGCTGTTGCTATTACCTAAATTATGCAATCATGTTTATCACCATAGACTAGCAAGGAGAGAGACTTTCCAGTCTAGCAATTTGTCCTTCTTCCTCAGCACTCCACCCCATTGCTTCATACTTAGAGCTGTTTTGACCACTAGGGCATATAATAAGCAGGGGTGGGTTCTAACTTACCTCACTGCCAATTCGGTTCCTCCTGCGCCATGTGGGCGCGTGCGTGCTTGACGCATGCACACATGCGCAGTGGCAAAAAAATAAAAAAATTAAAAAGGCCGAAAAGAAGATGGCAATGCATGCACAGTGCTGAAAACTTGGCTTCTGTGCATGCGCAGAAGAAAAAAATCCCAAAAAAATTTTCAGAAAAAAATCCGATTTTTTTTTAAAGATGGCGGCTCCCATGGACCGGCATTGACCGAACCAGTTCCATGATGTCATTGTGACATCACCAGCGGGTTGCTACCAGTTCGGGTGAACCAGTCCGAACCGGGAGGAACCCACCTCTGATGATGAGTGATAAATAAGAGGAAGTGTTTTCATGTTGTGTAGCTGTTTCTCACCTAGCCCAAGGGTAGGCAAAGTTGACTCTTCTATGACTCATGGACTTCAACTCCCAGAATTTCTGAGCCAATCATGCTAGCTTAGGAATTCTGGGAGTTGAAGTCCATGAGTCATAGAAGAACCAACTTTGCCTACCCGTGACCTAGCCTATTTTACTCAAATAAGACTCTACATGTAAGAGACAAAAGGAAACTTCCTGTCTCTCCCTTTCTTGTGCTTCCCTCTCACCAAGTTGTAATGTATGTAAAAGTGAAGTTTTTCTATCCTATACATTTCTTAATAAATCTGACATTTATTCAAATGTAATGAATATGTGCTAACATTCACTAATAACTGGGTTAAGCCAATACTCTGCATTTGAGATAACTATATTATACATATATTTCTTTTAAATAGGTCTCTCTACTATTTTTTAACTTGGCATTTTTTTAAGCATTTGCTAATGCTTAGGGGGCACATTCCCTAAAAAGAGCTGAATTCAAATTTTCAATGCAAACATTGAAGGGGAATTAACTTAATTCCAAAGAAGATTTTTTTCCCCAGAGGCTAAATATATTCTTCTTGGGTTTTTTAAGTTGATCCATTGTCTGAGTTAAAGAATGTGCCTAATATGCTTAATCTCCCATGGCCCAGTTATGTTAATTAGGCTGATGCTTCGGCAGTATTTTAAGGTCATGAGTGATATTTATTAGCTTTATGTCATTTAATCTTGCAAACTTTTTAAAAATAAACAAATAAACAAGCAAGCAAGCAAACAAGTTCCTTCAGGAAGCAACAGAGTATGTCTTTTCATAGGACATGATATAAACAATTCTGCATCCAAGAATAAAGCAACATGTCAACCCAATACTTAATTTAATGCCCCAGCAAAAAACAGGGATATTTATAAGTAGCACTTACCAGGAGAGCTATTAACATTAGACATCACTTAAACTACTGTCATATTTTCCTTAAACATTTAGAGGACTTGTAATTACTCTTCTGGAATGCATGCTAATGTGATTAATGAGCTATAAATAAGCTTGCAAGAGCCATCCAGTTGACTTCCTGGACAGCATTCATTTCCTGAGGCAGCAGTGGAAAAGGTCACCATCAGTTTAATACTTTTACATAATATTTTAAGGTAAGAAAGGACAACTAGAACCCCAGTGGCTGATTGTATAAACAATTGGGCACGGTCGCTTAATAAATGTAGCTGCTGCCCAGTGAAGATGTGCATACTGAAACCTTTGTGCAACTCGAGATGTGAGTACTCAATGCACAACAGCATTTATTTTCATTCTGCTGATAATAGCAATAACATTTACACTTATATACCTCTTCACAGTGCTTTACAGCCCTCTCTAAGCGGTTTACAGAGTCAGCATATTGCCCCCAACAATCTGGGTCCTCATTTTACTGACCTTCGAAGGATGGAAGCCTGAGTCAACCTTGAGCCTGGTGAGATTCATATTGCCAAATTGCAGGCAGCCGGCAGTCAGCAGAAGTAGCCTGCAGTACTGCATTCTAACCACTGCGCCACCATGGCTCAAGGTCTCCCAGTTCTGTGTTCTGCTACAATTTTAGACCCTAAACAAAAACCAGGTTCACGTATCACTAAGGTTTTTTCTGAGTTTGGCTTATGAAAGTCTACCATTTTAATTTTTAAATTAGTTTATGGCTTATAGAAATTAGTTTATGTTGGATTTGAACTGGTTAGGAAACCTGGTATGTCTTCTAAAGGTTCAGTGATAGGGTACTATTTCGAGGCTTGGCCTATGCTCTGCTTGGCTTTTCCAGAGGGCCAGCAGGATGTATATGCTGGATCTAAGAGAGTGTTAATGTTCTTTGAAGGAAGGCATGATGACGCCTGCCTTGAAATATGTCATAGGGTGCTCTCCTGAAGAAGCCTTTCTTGGTCTTAGCCATTCTTGGAACTTTCACACAGTCTCCAACATCCCTTTTCTGAGGAAGATTGTAGTGGAAATTGTAGAGGTTCAAAGGATCCTTGGAAAGAAGTCTAGCCAACGGACAGAAATAGCATTGGTTGCAAAGAGTTTAGTCCCTTGTACTTAGGAAGCCAGTTAAAACCATGTTATACCAACAAGTGTTCAATCCCTAATTGTCCTAATGCTACATGAGCATTTTATTTAGTTTTTGTTTGCCTGGAACTTATATTATGGTTTTAACTGTGTATTCCAATAGTATTGTTTGACTTCCAAAGTGCTAGATTGTCAGTCTATGATGGAGGGGTGGGTGGGTGGGTGCAGTGGTGGGTTCCTACCGGTGCAGTCCACTCTATAGCACCGGTAGCGGCCCACTGATGATGTCACAGTACCGGTGCAGTCGGTTGTCGGTGCCTGGGCGCCGCCATTTTTTAATTTTTTTAAAAAAATTAAAAAATTTTCTTCTGCGCATGCCCAGAAGCCGAGCTTCCGGCACTGCGCATGTGCTGCCTTCCTACCCCACAGTGAGTCCAAGCAGAGGCGGATGGCTGAGGGAGCACGTGAGACGCTGAAAGAACGGGTGGCAGGACCTATCTCAGTTCCCCTCCCTTCAGCAGTCTGAGAAGCCACAAACGTGCGGTGATGATCCCAGGCATTTTCACACGTTCGAGGCTTCTCGAGCTGCTGAGGGGAGGGGGAACGCGCTGCAGGAGCCTAGGATCATCGAATGGGGAAAAGCATTCAGGCCGGACGGAGCCTCCTAGAAGAACCGCTGCCACGGTCTTGCTACTCCTGCTGCGGGGGGCTGCGTTGCGAGTGGGCAATGCCCCCCTTGCTTCTCCAGCCGCTGCCAAGCTCCTGAGGCCCACGCTCACTCAGTCACATGGCTGGCAAGCCACACCCACAAAATAAGCCACGCCCACAGAGTGGTAGTAAAAAAATGAGGAACCCGCCCCTGGGTGGGTGGGTAGGTAGATGGGAAACACATGAAGCCAGTCATCAAATTAATAAATGGCTTGCTACTGTGGGAAGTAATGGGTTTATTGCTCCTTGCAATAAGGACAATTTTCCAGACACTCTGAAAAAACAGACCTAACTTGTTTCTGAATATAAATACATCCAGAAGGTATTATATTTACTTAAATAGATAGATGTGTCTATCTGAGGCTATTTCAAGAATCTAGAGATCAAAATGTTTGTTTGCCAATGATTAAAAAGGTACAAAAGGTGATTCTAGGTCATGATTACAGCTTTACAATACAGGAGGCAAGATTGACAGAAAGCTATATGATACAGAAAGAAACTAAGCCACACCTGTTAGAGGGAGATTTTTGTAACACCTTGCTGTAAGTGCTAGTTGGGGGGAACTGAATTGCCATAACAGAATGAATCAAAATGTTAGAAATTAATTTATTAATGCAGGTAAAAGTCATCTGCATCCTGATTTCAGATTATGACCCCAGTGAAGTTACTATGGGCAAATTACTTTTTTCAGTTTAATAGTTAAAATGTGTGATAACTTATTGCTTTGGTTTCTAACGTCTATTGCTCTACATTCCAAAAACCACTACATGGGAAGAAAAATAAAAAAATAAAAAAGTACTGACATTAATAAACATGAACATGCAACCCATTAAGCTACAATGGCACAAGGCAAACTAGCATTACATAATGTTTTGGAACATGAGTTATGGATGAGTCAATAGCACATATTTTCCTTAAGTTCAAATCCAATCATTTCATAGCCTTGGCAGACCAGCACAGCCCTCACTGTCATCCATGTCCTCTTCTATCTGTCTTTCCATTTAATGTCTGTCTGTGTACCAAGATGTTCACCTGAGAGGAAAGCTTGGTTTAACTCAGGGGTTGGTTCCTCCCGGTTTGGACCAGATCGCCTGAACTGTTAGTGACTCGCTGGTGACCCGACGATGGCGTCACGGATCCGGTTCGGTTAGTGCCAGTCTGTGGGCGCCGCCATCTTTTTTGGGGAATTTTTGGTGAATTTTTCCATGTTTGGATGGCTTCTCATCTTCCGCGGCTTGAAAAAGAGCCCTCCCACCCACCCCCGGGTTAATGCTCACCTTTATTTCTTTGCCTGAAGCATGGCTGATCAGCTCCTCAGCTGTGTTTCGGGCTGTATCCTGCTACTGAGCATGCGCGGAAGTGAAACTGCACGGGGGGAACGCGCGTGCGCACGCAATGCAGCGATGCGATCCGGTAGCGAATGTAAGTGGAACCCACCCTTGGTTTAACTGCTATGTGGCCCACTCCCGACCTTGGCATAAAGCCATTATACACACATAGATGCAATCCTGCAGTCCCTGTTGCACATTCCTTGACAATGTTGGGAAAAGAGATGCGACAAGCTGACTGAACTCTGCTAGTATACAGTTAGAACTCGATTTACAACAGTTCATTTAGTGACCATCTGAAGTTACAATGGCCCTGAAAAAAGTGACTCATGACTGTTTTTCACACTTACCACCATTGTAACATTCCCATGGTCACATGATCAAAATTCAGATGCTTGACAATCAACTCATGTTTATGATGGCTGCAGTGTCCTGGGGTCATGTGATCCACCTTTTGTGACCTACTTACAAGCAAAGTCAATGGGGAAGATAGATTCACTCAACAACCAGGTTACTAATTTAACAGCTGAAATGTTTCACTTAACAACTGTGGCAAGAAAAGTGGTAAAATGGGGCAAAATTAACTTAACAACTGTCTCGCTTAGCAACATAAATTTTGGGCTCAATTTTGGTTGTAAGTCAAGGACTACCTGTACTTTGTCTTTCTGCCAGCTTTCCTGCCTCCTCTATGCTTATTATCAGTCTAAGTGTTTTGCATGGAGCTTTTGTTTGGCTTTTATTTTTCAATTACACCTAAAGGCTTTAAAACATGGAACATATGGTGTTCTAGAAAGCTGCTGAACTTAGAATATGTTTGTTTATACCAAATATGTAAAACTAGCAACGGTGAGGTCCATCCAAATTAGTGTTCTGTACAAGGAAAGCGACCAACCAATACCACAATATGGAGCCATTCGCTGGATTCCTAGTTCCCATTGTTGGGATTAATTCTTTCCCCTGGACATATTTAACGTACAGATTCTGAGATATTGAGACCTACTTTCCCCCCCTAAAAGGCGTCTTTGTTCATTTTTTTTGTAGTGTGAGAAATCATTTGCCTTGCAAAGCAACATTACGCTATCTCCATATGCTTTGAGCATGACACGCTGCATAAGAAATGTGTGTCATGTCATTAAATGACTTTCAAATCCTATTCAAAGGAGAAGGAAAATCCGGTGGAAAAAAGGTGTTCTTGTTTTTTAGGTAACCGTGAAAATGGGAGGTTGGCAGTATCCTGCTTTGCAGTATAAAATCATCTCCCCAATGGGTTGCATTCTCCTTGCCTTCTCATATGTTGATGAATTAATAAGGAAATACCTCACAACACAATTATTTTGGGAGACTTCTCCCCCAAGATCAGGTGAGTGAAACACCCTCCATCACCTTCCAACAACATCATACAAAAATATATAAGAAAAAGGAAAGAAAGAAGACTGCTACTGTATAACAAGCCAGTATTCCATTGGTTGTTCCCCAGCAGCTGGTATTTATTTATGTTTAAATACTCTGAGCATCAGGAAGAAAAACATTTTGTAGGCAAAATCCTCCCCCCTCCTTTTTTTTTAAAAAAAACCAAACCTTGAAGGGAAAAATAGAAGAGAGGTTTTTGTCAATATCATGACTATCATCAGACTAGAGAAATTCAGTTATCCATTATGAAAAATGGAAGGGGAAAAACATATATTCTATGTTCAGGAAATCCTTGGCTTCCTCATTTAAAAGGACCTGGGAGTAAGATTTATAGATGAGACATAGATAGATAGATAGATAGATAGATAGATAGATAGATAGATAGATAGATAGATAGATAGATAGATAGATAGATAGATAGATAGATAGATAGATAGATAGATAGATGAGAGAGAGAGAGAGAGAGAGAGAGAGAGAGAGAGAGAGAGAGAGAGAGAGAGAGAGAGAGAGAGAGAGGAGTTCTCACATTGTGGAATAAGATGGATCTTTGAGAAATCTGAAAGAAGAAGAAAAAATACAGTGTGTCTATCAAAAATCAGTAATGGAATATCCATGGGCAATAAACACCAAAAACTCTTAGACTCCTAAACATAAAATGTAATTACAAAAACACATGCATTATTTTTGTTATTTTTAAATGGGTGAATGAGAACACCACATTCAGCTAGGAGGCACAGCATCCCTGCATATAAGATTTTACAGTGAGATTGTTAAAACCTTGTGATCCCGGGTCTGAAAAAGTTGCCAATCCTTCCATATATACTGCAATTAAAGTATCCTAACCACAAATGGATCTGAAAATGGTTCAAAGACTGGGCCCATGAATAAATATTTTTATGTGCCTCTGCTATCTCTTCTGGCTTCCTAACAAATTTCAGGATTTGTTCAATATGTTGCTTCAAAACCAAACCAACCACACATTGGTTTTTAGTGCTCTATGAGAACCACCTGAGTGCCTATATAAGGAAATACGCACATTGGTAAGATCATAGAGGCCCACATTCAAGCTTACAGCATAAAACCCAAAGTAAAGTGAAACTAGATGTTATAAAATATGCACAACGGCTGGTGAAATAAGAGTAGGACATCTGTAATCTGCTTTACCAAATCCAGAAATAATTGTGGTATATTTCCTGGCCAGCATGACCCAATTTTGCATCTTAGGGGGGCAAGAGATGAAAAATAATGTGATGCAACAACTTGGAAAAAGAAAATCTGGAATGTCTGTTTGAAAAGCAAGGGGTGCTTTTAGTTATTTTATTTTTGTTTTGTTTTTAAGTTGTGACAAGTGACCCCACACAAGCAATTGTTCTATTTTAGATTCTTTCATTGCTGCAAGAGGACAGATACATACATCAAGGAAATATGACTTTTGAAGCCAAAGACACCAAAGAAGTGGCAGAAAGCCAATTCCAACATCTGCTTCCTAAATCAATTCTTTTGACAAACACATAGTCATGGCTGCCTGACGCCAGCACTGCTAGAAATGTCTTTTTTAACCAGGCAGGGCTGCCCCGCTTTCAGATGGGTTTCAAAGCACATCTAAAGAAGAAGAAGCAGTTTCGTCATAGCCATGTATAGAAGCCTGTCCCTGCAAAAAATGTTTGTGTATTCAGCATCTATTAATTGTTGGAAGTGTACAAGAAGAATAAGAAAAGCTATTTCTAAGTTTAGTACTTATAACAAGACCTTTAAAAAGAACAAATAACTTCCTTCTGTTCTATTTCCTTGCTTCCTTGCCATTTTTCCTCCACCCCCTGCCCTGAATTACGTCAATATATAAATAATCTTAACATATAGGGCCCCTTTTGATTTATTTAAAAGAGAGGATTTTTTTATCCAATTAATAACCAAAAAAACCCATCATTTAAATCAATCAATGATCCTCCAATAGATTTTGGATAAATTTGCCTGAGTTTGTCAGATAGGCTGGAATATAAAATAATATAAAGGAAGGAAGGAACACTACCCCATACTATTTACATTCTTCCTGTTTTCAAAAGCTCTGGTTTTTACCTAGAAATGTCCATACCACAAATAAAGTCGCTAGTTTAAAAAAGAAAAATAGACAAGGCAACCATTAGTCAGTGGGAGATGTAGCCCACATACAACTGGAGGGCATCCATCTGAACAGTATCAGTCTGATGGTTTATCTCAAGTGTCAGTCACAGCAGGTAGGAGCAAGAAGCTGATGTGGCTGAGTAGGAATGGGTCTGGGTAATGCTTGAATGGGAGACCATTTGGGAATCACAAATCTCTAAACTTATCTATACTGGAAGAAGCCAATAGCAACCCTTCATATTGTTACCAAGGAAATGCCATGTGGTCAGGCACAGCTTGTATGTCATTACCTTTTGCCCAAAGAGGAAATTATCAGAACTAGATGGTTCCCTTCCAAATGTTCCACTTCCAAGCTTTCCCAAGCTTTCTCTTTTTCCTTTATTCCATTCTTTCTTTCCCTATAATTGTCTCATTTCAACAGAGCCAAAGACTGAAACTATTTTTCCCCTATCTGACAAATCTTCAGGCAAAGAAAATGAAGGATGCAATTCTCCCTCTTCACCATAAATTATCCTGATAAGAACCCAACAGGTTCACGAATTGAGTGATTCAGAGGGGGGACCAAAACCAAAGGGGGGGAAATGGAGCATCCTGAATCTGGTATAATTTCCTCACACAAAGCAAGTGCTCATTTGTTACTGTTTTGTCTATTGAGCATCTGCCTGTTTGAATCAGAATCAGATGCTCACCCCGAGCTCTTCTACAATATAGCAAAACAGAATAGCTTCTGATTTGCCATCTTACAGCTGAAAATGAATACATGGTGGGGATGTTTGGAGGTTATGGTCAAGGAAGTGATAATGGCAGCCATTGTGATTGAAGCTCCACCCATTTTGTAATTTGTATCACACATGTATAGCTTCAGGCTGCAGGCTGACTGCTAGTTCAACAGTTCAGCTGTTCAAATCTCACTAGGCTCAAGGTTGACTCAGCCTTCCATCCTTCCGAGGTCGGTAAAATGAGGACCCAGATTGTTGGGGGCAATATGCTGAACTCTGTAAACCGCTTAGAGAGTGCTGTAAAGCACTATGAAGCGGTATATAAGAAAAGTGCTATTGCTATTGCTATTGCTTCAATAACATTATGCCCACCATCTTGATTTTTCCTCATACCCTGAAAATAATTCTGGTATATAGAAAAGAAAGGCAACCTAAACTATCCCTCCTGAGGAGTAGGAAAGAAAGCACTTTAAGTGTCTAGTGGTTAGGTGGTAGTTGCCAAAAGTTCAAAACAGGTGGCTTTATAGAAGAAGGGGGAAATAACTTTCTCTTTTTAAATATTTCATGCCATTTTCTTGAATTGCCTGTGTGTCAGAAAGATTTTTAAAAATCTTTTAATATTTTTTTTAAAGTTCCATTTAGAAAAAAAATTGGGGAAGAACTAGGTGGCAAGTGGTGATCAGATACAAAAAGCTATGAGAGAAAGGGTTAGGTCCACCTCACCCCACCCATGTCTGGACAATTGCCTTCCCAAGTTGCTATTTGAAGAGAGAAGGAAAATGCAGCTTTCCAGTCAAATTGTAATGTAAAATCTAGCTAACCCTTGTCTGAGAAAAATAAGGAACACTTATCAAGAACTTTCTAAAGAGATGATGTAAAATGACAAATATACAGAAGGAAATTGAAAAAGGTGGCCTATATTCTCAAGATTATCAAAGTAACTTGATTGATTTCAAATAAAGACATAGGAAAAAATGCAGCTGCAATAAATCTATCACAAAATTTATTGCCACAAGTTATTAGTGAAGTGGAGCCTCTATTTTACAGAAGCAAAATATCTTTAAATAATACATGCCATGAACAAACAGTTCTGCTTGTGAGATATAAGAGGCTTGATGGGCTATTGTTTAAAGTACAATCCTAAAATGAACGAGTTTTGGTATAATACAGCTTGGTCATTCTTAAGTTCCAGGAACATCTCCATCACTTATTTTTTCCTGAGTAATTTAACACTGATATAAAACCAGTATTCAGTAACATCTTGTCCTGATCTCCTTTTTATGTGATTGCTAAGCAATACACCCTCCTTTTTTTTCCTTTTGTACCTTCCTGTGTATTTTGTAAATATTTCCATGGCGTCTGCAGTTGTTCTGGACATTTAGAAAATCTCCTATCTATATACATGTAGAGATGTAGGCAGTTTTGCCAGTTCTTTTTACTCTTTTATTATTATTATTTTCTTCAGTGCTTATCACATTTCTTTAGAATGACGGGGATCATTGCTTGGTTTTCTCTTTCCACATGAAATGCTACAAGATAGATTGAAATGGAAATTAAAAATATCCCTTCTGCCCTAAGATTATTATTTTTTCTGACACAAAAACCGGGAAGCTCTGAATTTATTATTAGTTAGCTACTTCAATCTGATAACATTTATTTGAACAGGGAGACTTTCATGTCACAACTGTTCTTGGCTCATTTGTTAAGATCAGGACACAGTGTTCTGCTCCTCAAAGTATAATTCTTATATAAATACTTTATTTCCACTTACTTTTAAGTCAAATAAAATGAGATGGTTCCCCAAACTTCTTCACACATTCCTTCCTTGAAGTCAAACACTTGGCTAAATATGAATGAATATTGGTATGTGTGCCTTTAATTCCTAATGAGGATTTATTTCAAAAATAATTCTGTGAAAAATGTGTCCCCAGTTTCCTCCTCCTCACTTCTACTTTTCTACTTCATTCTTGGGGTGCTTGGAAATTTCTTTGAGGGTCTTTTTGAGCTTGGTTTATCAGTAATGTAGAGACACATGCTATTCTTCTCCATTATTCTGCAACTATACAGGCTGGCCCTCATTCTTGATCTGAAGAAGCTCTGCTAAGGATTTTCCTCTAGATATCTTCCTTTGGCATTTAACTGAAGCATGGGAAGCCAGAAAGGATGCATACTTCAACAGAATATTCCTATACATGTCATAGTTGCCTAATTAGTAAAGTTAAGTACAAAAACCCCTCAGTTTTGAGAATTGTTGTACAGCTACTAATGTGAATGTGTTTTTTTAAAAAAATAAATACGGTCTAATCTTTATCATCATCTTGAATGAGAATAGCAAGCAGAATTACTTACTGGTGGGTTAATAATCTCTTTCCAGTTCTAACATGAAATCTACGTGCTACAGAAGCCCTTCAAAAATAAGTGTTCTCTAGGAATGCCATCTCTGTCTCCTTTGCCATCACCCCCAAAATGATGGAAAAGGAGGAAAATGAGGGATGTGAGGGTGGTTTCCCTTTGCCTGACATTAGAAAGACGGAGGGGGGGGGCAGTGTTTTGGCCATTCTGTCAAATGGTTACAAATCTAAAATAAATATGACTACAGCACCTAAAAAAAAAGGAATGTCACCTTGCATAAAGTACAAAGCTAAAAAAGAACTTAAAGTGACTTTCAGGCACCATCTGCATGTGTTCATATAAATAAGGGTACTGATTGTGTCATTTCATACTAAACATTAACATCCTCACCCTTTGCTTCCTTTCATTAGTCAAAGCCCAGTGCATACATTTGTACCATGAAGACAAGGTATGATTTTCAATTTAGAAACATAGAAAGTAGCTTTTATCCCCACTGACATTTTTTATCTGTCTAGCCCATAATTGCTTCTAATCTCATTGAAAACAGTTTAAAGAGTCTGAGTCAGGGGTGTAATCCAGCAGGTTCTAACAGGTTCTGGAGAACCGGTGGCGAAAATTTTGATCGCCACCTTTTCGAGCTCCGTCGTGAAAGGCGTGCGCGACTTCGGCGGGGCAGGGACAGGCGGCTGCCTGGAGAGAGCCATTGCCTTCGCCCCAAATGCTACAGGTAGACAGGAGAGACTCTGCAAAGGGGATGGCTCTCTCCAGGCAGCTGCCTGTCCCGGCCCCGCTGAAGTCACGCACGCCTTTCACGACGAGGCTCGAAAAGCTCCCAGAGGCAACATGCAAAGCAAGCGGAGACCTCGCCCGGATCTGGAGACTTCGCCCGGATGCCGGCATTTGGGTTCTTTTACCCTCTGTGCATGCACAGAATGCTTTGCGCATGCACAGAGGGTAAAAGAACCCAAATGGCGGTGGCGGGGTGGGTCACGATGAGGTCGCGGGGCTGGGCGTGGGTCGCAGCATTAGGAAAGTTGGGAACCACTGTCATAGACCGTAGTAATGATGATCATAACTTCTAAAACTTTGGCAGGATTTGCCAGAGCAAACTCTGGTGGCATAGTGGTTAAAATGCAGTATAGCAGGCAAACGTTCCCACAGCCTGGAATTCGATCCTGACAAGCTCAAGGCTGACTCAACCTTCCATCTTTCTGAGGTCAGTAAAATGAGGACTCAAATTGTTGGGGGCAATATACAAAACATTTTAAACCACCCAGAGAGTGTTGTAAAATACTATGGGCCAGTATATAAGCCTAAATGCTATTGGTTTTTTGCACATGGTCCAGGATCTAATAGGGTGTGTTTAGTTTTGCTTATCACGTTATACAAATTTAGCTATTGTGATCTATAAACCAAGATTTACATCTTAGGATTATTTTTGGACTTAGCCAATGTCATGGTAAAGATGATAGGGACTTCTTTTCTGGTCTATCGTGTATAGCTCAGTCATTAGAATTCAATGGAAGCAAGTGCATGCTTTTTTTAATTTTTATAGAAAAAAATAACTATTCCAGTTACTTGTGGCCTTTTATAAACTCCCAGTTGTGATGAGTTTCATTGACATGCCCTTTTGTCAACTTTTGTTCTTCTGCTTCTTTTGGCAACAAATATAAATATATATATAAACAGTAAGATAGAAAAGACAAGAGCAGTGCACAAAAGTTGGGTCTATGATATTCCCTGTAGCATGGCAGCAACTTGTGTATAAAACAGGAATAGATTGGGAAGAATCCAGCCGACAAGTTTATTTTGTTTCTGGCTTTTTCTGACTTGCAAACCAACTGTACCAGTCAACTACTACATAATGAAGTTACAACTCATAGGGCAAATTCATAATAGGAAAACAACAACCCTGTGTTCTAGCAGCACAAGGAAGCAATGCTTGGCTACTTTGAATCTGGGATATGGAATTTATGTCCTATCAGATGGTGTTAGTTACAACTCCCACATCCTTGACTATTGGCAATAAATCAAAAGTGGGGATCCAACAATGGTCACCAAAAGCTTCCCCAGTATAAGTTTTGATGTAGGTTTTAAATGAAGATATGCCTAACATAAGAGGAAAAGCTTTGCTTTCATGAAAACCATTCAGTAGAAAAATGTGCAGTGACAAAATGGGGAGAATAGTAGGGGGAGGTGAATCTTTTCCCCTCCCCAATTTTGGCTCTGTTGGGGTACAGTTTTGAGGGATGGGACCCACCTTAGTGAGGGAAGAAAGTTCTTCCATATTTGGAAACACTTACTAGGAGATATGCTTTAGTCCTAGAAGATAATGCTTGTACGGCAAGTTTGATCAAGTTGTCCTTTTCTCTGATCAATTATTTACCCTCCATGCACCAGCAGCATACAGTCTGGTCTGACCATATTGAATGTCCTTTACTCATTTTTCCAGTCCTTCAAAGTATTGCAAAGGAGACTAGGAAATTGTTCACCTGTCATTCTCTTCTTTAAGAAAATGAATTAAAATATGCAAAATCTGAGCAAGGTGGCACCTTGGACAGAGTCATATGTGTGAAAGTCAGTTCTTAGGCTGTCAGTAAAAAGCAAGATAGAGTATGAACCAACTTTCCACCGGATGGAGGAAAGTAAGGCAATCTATTCAAACTCTAGTAAACAGTGATCCATTAGATTGGGTGGAGTGAAAAAATTAACATGAGAAGATTTAAACTCTGCCTTTATAAATAGGACTAGTCCTTGATTAACTTGATTAACTGCTGTTTTTGAATTTCTTTTGGCAATGGCTTCCTAACTCTCTCAGTAAATATTATTTATCCTCAGTTCATGGAGGGGTTTCAAAACTGCCTCCAGCAAAAGAACTGCACAAACTGTTTTTACTTTTTTATACTGTATCATATGATATCACACCACGCCATGCCACACCATGCCACACCATATCACACCACACCATATCATACCATGGGGTTCACACCAGCTTAGACTTTCCTTTCATTCTGCCTGAAAATCTTATGGATGGGATATTTTCCCATCAAGAGAACTCTGTTTCCAGCTCTGTAGCCCATGCCAACAAGCTTTTCCAGGATCTTTTCAATGCCAGACAAAGCAATGGCTCAATAGCTCCCAAAATACGGCTTGTTTTGAAGCTATTCTTAGACTAAAAGTACCAGATCTTGAATAGATGGAAGCAAAATGATGAAGTAGAAGATCAGATTCCCCCTGAATGAATGTTGTTGTGTTTTATATTGTCATGTCTTTTTTATTGTATTGTTCTTATTCCCATTGTACGCCGCCGCCCTGAGTCCTACGGGATTGGGCAGCCTATAAGAACTTTTAATAAGTAAATAAATAAATAAAAAGTAGGGAGATGAAAATCCTATTTTATATTAACACTTCTAATATACATCCCACAACTATAGAGATATGAGGCGAAGACTTCTATCAGAGGCTGGATTCCCACATCACGATCAACCGCATCCTAATTTGCTCAGTTTCAGTTTAGCAAATCAATTGTGGAAATGCTTAATGTATATGGCTTAGTGTGTTCTAGCCAATTGTAGGAGTGTTTTTTTAAAGAATAAAGCCATGGCTAAACCATAACTTGGTAAAAGTCTGGGAACTCTGTCTAGAAGAGCTTAAAAAAGCAGCAAAGTGATGGAAATGCAGGAGGTGAATCTTGATACAGCTCTCAGCATTCCCATGATGCTACCACTTGTCATGCAGGAAAGGCACTGTATAGCATGACAGAAGAAGGCAGGCATTAACACTGAGCCTGGACATATGTAGAACGATATTCTCTAATTTCTAAGCAGCTGTCCATACTCAGCTTATGAATGAATTATGAATGAATTATGGGATGGAGCCTGGCAACAGAGCTGTTTACCTCTTCCAGATTTAGAGTCTCTCTTCCTCAGAGCAATGCATCATGGGATTCTTGCCTGAATGATACAGCAGGTGTCTACAGGTCAATGTCTACATTTGAAATCTGCTTGAAGTGCCAACCAACTTGAGCTGCCAAGGTCATAAAAGCATTCTTCTTCTCTCTGATACTGCAAAAAGGTCCAGTGCATGGACAGAGATGGTTTCTAATTAGTATTATGTTTTCATTCCAGCAAGCACTACTGTATATGGCAGCTGAATTCTATCTTCTGTTTAAGTGTGCTTATTTCATTTCTTATATGCCTTATTTTAAAATGTTATTTTACAAATGAATATCTTACTTGCTCTAGAATGGTTTGGGTGGCTTATCTATCAATAGATATGGATGATATAAGTATGAATAGTAGGTGAATAAAGGTATACAGATATAGATGAGCAATAAAAACCATGCAAAAAGAATGAAAAAAATCTGACAGGCATCAATAAAATGATGTGTTGGTTTTGATTACATCTTCATTATATTTGTTTATTGACATTTGTAGTAATATTACTACTAGTAGTAACCATATTGGGATAACTTCTATCATTTGTACATGTATTTTGTGGGAAATTAGTTTTATTTGACTTGGCAAAGGTTAGAATTCCAAGATCTAAACTGGCTTTTGCAACTCAATAGTTTTATGACTCCTGCATTTTTAAAAAATGTTGTATGCCAACAACATGCAAAAGACAGTCATTTTACAACTAACACGCTCATTATTACAATGTCCTTGGAACATAATTCCACGTCATTCTCATTTACATAGGAGAGAAGAGGCCACTCAACCTGACAAGGAGCAGCCTGGTTAGATTAAGGACAAAGGTAAGATCTGCAACTAGGACTTCCTGTACATAGCTCAGGACTCCTATGCCTTATTGTAAAGGGAGTACAAGACAACCTGACCTACTTTGGAGCGGTGCTGCAGTTCCTCCCTATGCTAAGGTCACTTTTCAGAAAATCTGTAGCAATGATAAACAACTAATTCTAATTTTATGAACCTGGATTGCATAAAAAGAAATAGCAGCACAGTGACACGTGTGTTGCAAATAACACATCGCTAAGGAAATCTGAGCGGAAGGTTCTGAACCTGGTGCAAACCATACTTGGAAAGAAGTAGCTAGAAGCAAAGTAGGGGAAAGACCAGAAACTGCTGTCCAGCACTCCTACTCTTGATCTGTTCCGGTTTAATGTTCGTGAGAAATCATTGTCCTTGCTATTCTGTATACCTTATCACATGGATGGCTTTTAATGGGGAGAGAAGATAAATAAAGATTCCTGCCCCAAAGACAAGAACCCAAAAGCAAAAGAAGTTCCCTTTTCATCAGCTAATCCTTGGCTTTCTCATTGGTGAAAACTACATGTAGGATTGCAACTGACTTTCCTCAGCAGTTTTCTCAAACTTAGTACTCTCCAGCCACTGTTAACTTTGCTGCCTAGGGGTGATAAACTTCAATATATGATTGCTAGATTGGATAAAGATGTGATATGCGATTCTCATTTTATGGTTTTCACTATTTGATTGCATTCCGTCCTTGTCAACCAATTGCCCCCCATTTATATCAAACTCTATAACTCTCAGCATTCCTTCCCAAGCTTGAATAGCCATTCTGAAGAATAAAAGTCCAATAACATTTATGATGTCCCAGCCTCAGTGTGTTGATATTAACTGATCTACAATAGTAATGAATCACCATGGTAAAGACTGGATAATGCTCTCAATTACTGGAAATGCTTTGAGCAATCTTAAAATTGAAAAGACCAATTCTTTATTTAACACTAAGCACTTGTTTCCATCGGGTGGCTCATTATTGCTTATAAAATATCAAAGGACAGAAAGTTCTTTTCATTTGTTATGGATCAGCAGTCAAGACTGAAAACATTTCATCAGGTTAAAAAAAGAAAATTCAGCCGTCAAGATAGGAAAGGTCAAGAAACAGGCATAGCAGGGTTTTCAGGAAAGACCTTATAGCTATAGGACAAAGTAGCAGAATCTTGAAAGCATGCCAGAATGTATCTCTGCTCTGTTCTTATAACAAAGAAAATCAAGGTGAAGTGATTTTGAAATTCAAATTCAAATCTTTATTGTAAGAGCCGAGGTGGCGCAGCGGTTAGAGGAGTACTGCAGGTCACTTTAGCTGACTGTGATCCGCAGGTCAGCGGTTCAAATCTCACCGGCTCAAGGTTGACTCAGCCTTCCATCCTTCTGAGGTAGGTAAAATGAGGACCCAGATTGTTGGGGGCAATATAAATATACATTGCTTAATGGTGTAAACCGCTTAGAGAGCTTGCACTGTGAGGCGGTATATAAATCTCACAAAATAAAATAAATAAATAAATAAATTGTCACTGCACAACATATGTACAATGAGATTGGTTGAGCTCCCTCAGTGCACCCCCCCCCCTCAACACAATACAACTCACAGTGAAGACAGAAAATCCCTAACCCAATAACATATATTAACAAACACCCAGTCCTATTGCACCGGTGTGAACATGTTACACGTTGAGCAAGCCCTGCAAGTCTATCGTACTACATAGTTATGATGTTATTTTGCATTCAGGAGTCTGACAGCCCATGGATAAAAACTGTTCTTCAGCCTGTTTGTGCGGCTGGCTATGCTTCTATATCTCCTTCCCAATGGTAGGAGGGTAAAGAAGTGCTGACCAGGGTGTGAGTCATCCCTGAGGATTTTCCTCACTCTTCTAAGGCAGTGAGCCCTAGTGATCTCATCTAGTGGTATCAGGGGACAGCCCACGATGTTTTGTGCTGTGCTCACCACCCTCTGTAATTTGGAGATCCTTTCTTGTGTTCTCTTCTTTCTCGGATCTGAGTTATATTTTCTCAAAATGTCCCCTTGATAATTTTATAGTTTATCTCAATAGGCATATATTATAATAGCAATAGCAATAGCACTTAGATTTACAAACCGCTTCAGAGTTCTTTGCAGCCTGTCTAAGCGGTTTACAAAGCCAGCATATTACCCCCAACAATCTGGGCCCTCATTTTACCCATCTTGGAAAGATGGAAGGCTGAGTCAACCTTGAGCTGGTCAGGATCAAACTCCTGGCAGTCAGCAGAATTAACCTGCAACAACCACTGTGCCACTATGGCTCTTATAATGTGGTAATAGTTTAGATATGTGGTAAATGTATATATGTATAATACTTGTCTCTAGATACTTTGGGTTGTTCTGTCTTTTTTCCTGTGGATTATTGTTAGAATATTCATGAACTGGGAGAGTCATGTTAACAAGGTCAGCCAATGGGAGCTAACCACATCTGAGTCTGTGCAGAGACTCGAAACTGAAAATTTAAGCTTAAGGCTGGGCGTGGCTCAGTTCCCACTCTGCTCTCTAGTCCACTCTGTACTCTCCGCTCTGTGCTTGTCTGCTCTGCTGAAATGAAACTAACTCTCCTGCTTGTGTTTATTTGAAGAAATAATCTACCTGTGGTATTGTAAATATATGTATTATTATGTTTATAAAGAAGTTTATGAATCCAGCTGAATCAGTCATCTGTGTGTGCTTCTGGAAATTAATTATCTACAACAAACTCTGATAATTATGGATTTATGTAATTCAAAATATTTTATATCTGTTAATCTTAGTTCAATTTTTTTTAAAAAAAATCTCCATCTCTATCTCTTACTCCACCCCATATTAGGCTACAATTCCCATTACCTTCAAGCAGTGTGGTATCATAATCTGACACATTAGGAGAGTGATACTTGGGGAAGGCTGTTCTTAGAACTAACAGAACTAACAGTGAGTGACATTGAGCAAAACGTACTGTATTTTTTCCTAGTCAGCTCTCACGCACTTCAGCTTACTTTTCACCCTGAGGGCAAGGTAAATGACTCTGAAGAGATGGAAATATTATTATTATTATTCTGATGTCAACTCTTACGTTGCTTTGGAAATAGAGAGATCATTTTACATACATGGATGGCTTTTCCTGTATGGAAAACATTTTTAAGCATTTTCCATCCTAGTTGAAAACTGCAAGGAAACTATCCAAAGTCTGATGGAATAACAAATGTGTTGGCTGTGTACCAATATTGGAATCAAATTATTATTGTTGCCTTAATTTATTGTCCTGTTATTTTTAAAAAAGGAGTGTGCAGTATAACTATTGTTACTGCTTGATATGTAACATCTCCATAGTATAGTTAGTGTCAGACTATATTATAGTAACTATACACCAAAGAAGAGTATGCAATAACCTGGAACAGAGAAAAGATGTCAAGTAAGTTAAAATTCAAACTGAGCTGAAGTTTTGTCCAGGTTGCTAAGAACAGCAACAACAACAATAGAGCTTTTTGAAATATATCGAAAATAAAAGGAAGGAAACAGAAACCATATGCCAGCTACTCAATGAAGGTGAAGTAATCAGTGACAAAGAAATTCCTACTTTGGCCCAGTCTATTCTGAGAAGAGTCTATACTTTCCATTAGGCAATTGTGAAGAACAGAATGAAGGAGACAGGACTGAAACTTGAAACTAATAAAAACAGATAATATTAGCTGATTTCATTAATTTAATTCCCAGGGGGCAGATGGATTGCAGCTTAGAAAATTGAAAGAATATACTGGTGGAATCTGCAGCCTTGTTGATATAGCATTTTAAATCAAGGTATGGATTTGCTAAATAAATCATAGCCCTGCAGAATAACTGATACAGAATGCAGAAATGTGAGCCTGAAAAAAAGATTCACTAGTTTTCATAAGCTGAAAAGAGATGCTTGGTAAAGTATAGTCCCTTGTGTGTTCTGAATAACCTTTTTTTTTAACACACATATACACACAGAGGGAAAAGTCTGCAAAGGGCAATGGAATCATGGGATCAGGAGGAAATGGGAGAATATTGGATATATTTTCAGCATGGCTGAAAGTTGAAGGAAAAGACAATGGGTTTATCTATTCAAAAACAGGTAATGGACCGATACATTTGTTATCCAGCATTTTGAAAGGTTTCTTCATAGGGGAAACCCAGCTGAAAGGCAGTTGTATCTCAAATAGTTAGGGAAGGGAATGCTTCCAGATGATAAAGATATTTTTTAAGAGCAGAGTGTTTATAAGAAGCCTTGACCCAATCTACCTGCTCCTTAAAGAAAGCATCGGCCTCAGTTCCTAGAACACAGGAGAATCAGGAAACATATGGCCTAAAACAGGACTGTCTGAGTAGCAGCATTAGCTACATTATTATTACAGAAATCACCTTTATGTAAAAGATCAGGTCAACTGCTTTATTAGCAGTTTGTATAGAAAGAAAGCTATTGCTGTACAGAAGCATTAATTCTCTCCGTTTTACTATTCAATAGTCAAACTATCGAACTATCCAAACAGGCCATAAATTGTGGATCTGTCTGAGAAATGAGATGATAGGATATGCTGTAGTTCTGGAAGATATTGAGTAAACAACGAAGCTACCTCAGGAATGGAGGAAAGTCCACAACAAGCATTGAAAATGAGGCACATTAGGGTGGGGAAGTCTGCTTGACACACCCTTGACACAGGGGTGAAATCCTCCCAGTTTGCTCTTACCTGTCAGTCGCCGCAGAGCCTTTGGAGCTGGTGGCGTTCGCGGTTCGGGGCTGCCCCCGCCCGCTTCCCCCGCCCGCCTGGACACCGCCATTTGCATTCTTTTGCCCTCTGCGCATGCAGAACGCTTTGTGTATGTGCAGAGGGCAAAAGAACTCAAATGGTGGCATCCAGGCGGGCGGGGGAAGTGGGCGGGGGCAGCGTAAGAGCGAACCGGGAGGATTTCACCCCTGCCTTGACACCTGGTTGGCCATTTGGAGACTGTTTGGAGACTGTTCAAAGTTATGAGGGCACTGAAAAATAACTTTATGACTGCTCCTTGCTCTTCGCTTTGTTCTAGCATCCCCTCAATCATGCGATTGAGATTCAGGCGCTTCACAACTAGCATGTGTTTACAACTGTCACAGCTTCCCACAAACCAGTGGTGAAATCTACTTACCTTTCCTACTGGTTTGGAAGCGCGCGATTTGTGTGCTTTGCGCATGCACAGAAGGCTTTGTGCATGTGCAGAGGGTTAAAAAAAGAAAATGACAGTGTCCAGGCAGGTGGGCGGAGCCTTGCACTGCTGCCGCTACTGGTTCTCCAAACCACCGGCAGCTACCGGTATGCCCGAACCGGGCTGAACGGTAGCATTTCACCCATGATCGCCATTTGCAACCTTCACAGCCAGCTTCTGACAAGGTGAGTTGATGGAGAGTAAAACAGTAAATCAGCAAGTCACAGACTCATGATGTCTCACTTAATTACTGTGTCACTTAGCGATGGAGTTTCCAGTCCCAATTGTGATTGTTAAATGAAGACTACCAATACATCAATCCAATCCAGGAGGCCCCTGAGGGGCTTGTATCCCTGACATATTACATAGGAATGGCCAAAATATTTTGGGGTAGTCCCAGAATATCTGAAATGTATAGCTTTCTGCACACACATTCTTGACCAGTACAACACACATTCATGGATAGGATTGCTCTATGAGAATGGGTCTTTGGTTCATTTTAATTATTTATTTATTTTAGTTCCACTGTAGAATTTGTAGGGCATGTCAGGTTTTATTTTCCAGGGATCCTAACTGGTTGAGCCAAATGCTCGGTGGCATGGCACTCGTATTTTTTTGCAGACTGAGTAATGATATGTCATGCATGGTATATTTACTATAGTTTATTAACTAATATTCTGGATTTCCATGACACATCAATCCATTAATCATATTGGCTAGATTGTCATAACATACTGGGTTAAAATGTACATGCTGAGTTATCTGCGGTTCAGTGTGCCATATCATCTCTGCCATAGTAACTGAATATTTACTGCAGGGCTGTCAAACTCTTGGCCTACAGACCTGATGCATCATGCGCTGGCCATGCCCACATCCAGTTTAGCAAAGGGGGGAAAAGTCCCAATACATCACATGACACTGCCGTGATGACGTGAGTTTGAGACCCCTGAATTTCTGGATTCATTGATTGGTTAATCAATGAAATATTCAAACCATTGTATTTACCCAAAATCTTTTTAAGATAAACTTCAAGATGTTGCAATCCAAATTTCAGCAAAATACATGGGGCACAATTGGCACATGTATAGGTTAGATTCAAGAAGCAGCAGGCCACCTGAACTCACAGTGCATACATCTGATAGATAATGGAAATGGCAAGAAAGATCCATACAGTGTGTTTGCTTATGTGTATGCACAGACACACAAAAATATTATATGAAGGACTTTGACTATGTAGATCACAATGAATTGTCTCTCTACTGAATAATTTCTAAGATTGGTAATTTCTAAGCCAAAATAATAAAACAGTGTTACAACCAAACTAGTCTCCTGAAGCCTTTCTCAAGAGCAATTATTATTAATACCGTATTTTTCAGAGTATAGGACGCACCGGAATATAGGACGCACCTTAATTTTGGGGGAGCAAAACAAGAAAAAAACAATTCTGCCATACCTAGCATTCAATACTTTAGCAAGTGACTGTGGTATGCCCCCCTCCTCTCTCTGTCTCTCTCTCTCCCCCTTTCCCCTCCCTCTCCCTCCCCGCCTCTCTTCCTCCCTCCCTCTCTTTGAAATAAATCTGCTGGCTTTGGTGGGGTTTCTATGGACACCCCACCGTTTGCCCTATTTTTGGAATGGGGAGAAAAGTGATTGCAGAAGCAAAAAAAGAGCATTGCGTTTCAGGCTGCAGCCCGAAAACACTTCCCTCCCCGATTCCAAAATTGGAGGAAGGACTTTTTGCACGCCGCTCAGGGCGTTGCATTGCAGCCCCTGCTGCCGCGGGGGTCTCTGCCTGAGAAGGACCCTCAATCAGCCATCTCCAGGGAGCCACCCCCATCCTCAGAAGGCAGCAGCCCCTTTAAGAGTGAAGGAGCTTTTTTATTTTTTATTTCCCTCCTTCCAGCCTGAGCCGGCCGATCGCGAACCTGCCGGCAGTGACAGCTCTCCGCAGACGTTCGTGGAGGGGAGGGGGGAGGTGATCGCTTGCCACCGCTGCGCAGGTATGTGAGTCGCCCGGGGGTCAGCCGCACCTCGGGTTGGAGGGTCCTTGTCCTGCTGCTGCCCCAAGGAAGCTGCAGAGCTCAAGAAGCCTCCACCCATCTGCCAGCTCGCCACTCAGCCTGGGGAGGAAAGCGTTTTCAGGCGGCAGCGCTGTGATCCCCTCCCCGATTCCAAAAGGCTGAGTGGCGAGCTGGCAGATGGGTGGAGGCTTCTTCAGCTCCGCAGCTTCCTTGGGGCAGCAGCAGGACAAGGACCCTCCAATCCGAGGGGCGGCTGACCCCTGGGCGACTCGCATACCTGCGCGGCGGCGGCAGTGGCAAGCGATCACCTCCCCCCTCCCCTCCGCGAACATCTGCGGCGCGCTGTCACTGTCGGCGGGCTCGCAATCGGCCGGCTCAGGCTGGAAGGAGGGAAATAAAAAAATTAAAAAGCTCCTTCACTCTTAAAGGGGCTGCTGCCTCCTGAGGACGGGGGTGGCTCCCTGGAGATGGCTGATCGAGGGTCCTTCTCGGCAAAGAAGAGCATCGCGTTTCCGGTGGCGGGCAGCGCCGGTTGCACGCCCCGTTTTTGGAATCGGGAAGGGGATCGCAGCGCTGCCGCCTGAAAACGCTTTCCTCCCCAGGCTGAGTGGCGGGCTGGCAGGTGGGGGGTGGGGGCTACATTCGAAGTATAAGACGCACCCAGTTTTTGACCCTCTTTTTGGGAGTAAAAAGGTGTGTCTTATACTCCGAAAAATACGGTAGTTCATGATACAATAAAAGTTATCAAAACAGCAGATCTGGAGTATATAGTCACAAAACAATCTTAGTTGTTCTTTAAACATCTATAGACTCAAGGAAACTAAGAGAAACTTTTCAGCAACCTAATTATTTTCATTCATGTATCCCATATTCATTTATTTATTGTTCTCATTTTTGAACTGGAGATGAGGGGGGGCATTTATTAGAGCTCACCTTGATGCTCTCTATTTGGCATTTTTAGAAGATAGATACTGTAATATCTCATAAGTTTTATACATGTAAATCAACAGATGGAGACAATTGTACATATTCTTCCATGTTGTGCATTTTATTTTGATTCTCAGGAAAAGCTAACCCAACTTTCATTTTAAAGATTCATAGTTATATGGGATTTTAATAGGAAGCATTAAAAATTTAAGCATGTTGATTTTATATAAATATTTACCACTATAATTTATTTATTTATTTATTTATATTAATTTACTATATTTTAGTTGCAATCTGGTCATAACACTTTTTTTCATTCATTCATTCATTCATTCATTCATTCATTCATTCATTCATTCATTCATTCATTCATATAATGACCAAAACGCAACAGTTAAAATGGAACACGGAAGATCTAAATAATTCAAAACTGAGAAAGGAATGTAGCAAAGTTATATAGTATCACTTTACTCATGTAATCTACATAGAGAAAATGAATGTATAAACAACTGGGATAGAAGAAAGAAAATTTAGAATTAAAACTGCTCAGAAAAACATCAGCAACTTTAGATATGCTCATGATCCATTTTACTGTGAAGGCTGGAAGTGAGGAAGACTTTTTTTTTTTGCTGAAGGTAAGAGTGCAAAAACTGATCTATTGTTCAAACTAAAACAGAAACAAGAACTTATTATTATATCAATGAGCCAGGGGTGGGTTCCTCCCGGTTCGGACCAGATCAACCCGCTGGTGATGTAATTTTGGCATCACGGATCCGGTTCTGTTTGTGCTGGTCCGTGTTCGCCGCCATCTTTTTTCCTGAATTTTCGGCCAATTTTTCTGTGTTTGGATGGCTTCACAGTGTTCTGTGCTTTGAAAAAAGCCCTCCCGCCAGCCACCTGGTTAATACTGACCTTTATTTCTTCACCTGAGGCACAGCTGATGAGTTCCTCAGCTGTGTTTCGGGCTGAATCCATCTTCTGAGCATGCATGGAAGTGAAATCATGTGAAGGGACGGGCGTGTGCGGAGCGAGCACGCGCGCGCGCGAAACATCACGACGCGAACCGGTGGCGAAGGTAAGTGAAACCCACCCCTGCAATGAGCAATGAAATCCTATTGCAAATAGGTGAAGGTGAAATAGTAACAGGGTTTATGTTCCTAGGCTCAAAAATTCACAGTGATAGTTACACAGTCATGAAATAAAGATATATCTACTATCTCTGAGAAATACTGACCTATCTAGATCAGAGACATCACAGAAACAACATATTGTCAAGACCTTTTTTTTTCATGTGTAACATAAGCCTGTGAAAGCTGGATCATCAGAAAGAGTAAACAAATGAAAATTGATGCCTTTGAATTGTGGTCTTAGAGAAAATAGTTAGGAATACAGTAGAATAGAATAGAATAGAATAGAATAGAATAGAATAGAATAGAATAGAATAGAATAGAATAGAATAGAATAGAATAGAATAGAATAGAATAGAATTCTTTATTGGCCAAGTGTGATTGGACACACAAGGAACTTGTCTTTGGTGCATATGCTCTCAGTGTACATAAAAGAAAAGATACATTTGTCAAGAATGGTTGTCATAGGGTTCAAGTAAGCAATCAGGAAACAATCAATATGAATATAAATCGTAAGGATACAAGCAACAAGTTACAGTCATACAGTCATAAGTGGGAGGAGATGGGTGATAGGAACGATGAGAAAAACTAATAGTAATAGTAATGCAGCCTAGTGAATAGTTTGACAGTGGTGAGGGAATTATTTGTTTAGCAGAGTGATGGCGTTCAGGAAAAAACTGTTCTTGTGTCTAGTTGTCTTGGTGTACAGTGCTCTATAGCGACGTTTTGAGGGTAGGAGTTGAAGCAATTTATGTCCAGGATGCGAGGGGTCAGTAAATATTTTCACGGCCCTCTTTTTGACTCGTGCAGTATACAGGTCCTCAATGGAAGGCAGGTTGGCAGTAATTGTTTTTTCTGCAGTTCTGATTATCCTCTGAAGTCTGTGTCTGTCTTGTTGGGTTGCAGAACCAAACCATACAGTTATAGAGGTGCAGATGACAGACTCAATGATTCCTCTGTAGAACTGTATCAGCAGCTCCTTGGGAAGTTTGAGCTTCCTGAGTTGGCGCAGAAAGAACATTCTTTGTTGTGCTTTTTTGATGACGTTTTTGATGACGTTTTTGATGTTAGATGACCATTTTAGGTCTTGAGATATGATGGAACCTAGAAATTTGAAGGTCTCTACTGTTGATACTGTGTTGTCTAGTATTGTAAGAGGTGGTAGGATGGGAGGGTTTCTCCTAAAGAGCTGAAGTGGTGCAGTGGTTAAATGCTGCGACTGCAGGCTGACTGCTAGTTCAGCAGTTCAGCTGTTCAAATCTCACTAGGCTCAAGGTTGATTCAACCTTCCATCCTTCTGAGGTCGGTAAAATGAGGACCCAGATTGTTGGGGGCAATATGCTGAACTCTGTAAACCGCTTAGAGAGGGCTGTAAAGCACTATGAAGCGGTATATAAGTAAAGTGCTATTGCTATTGCTATTGCTAAAGTCTACCACCATTTCTACGGTTTTGAGAGAGCATTTCACCAAGGCAGCCTTCGTAGGCGCCATCTTGGGTGGAGTCGACCATTAGAAAACAAGTAAGTCACAATGAGCTGAAGTAAAACCAGAATGCCAGAGGTATGAATATTAAGCTGAATTTTTAAATATTATGAAAAGCAAAAAGCATTGGAGAAGACCATGATGCTTGGAAAAACCAAAGGTAATTAAAAAACAGTTCTGACAACACAAAGTAGCTAGAACTATCCGTGATGAGACAAGCGTGATCCTACAAGAATTTAAAGAAGCAGTTACTGACAGATAATCCTAGCATAATGATGTCCATCAGGTCACACAGAGTCAGGGATAACAGCGCAACTGAAGAGTAGCAACAATTTTAATAAGTTGATCTTTCTAAAGGGAAACTTTCCTATGGGATAAATCTAAGTTTTAATTAAGTGCAATATTTGCATATATGTAAGATTTCATATGCCTCACTGTGCATAAGAATAAGAAAAAGATTGGTAGGAACAAATTACATTCAGGTAGATAAGAGAAGGCATATTTTTGCCACCTAACACAGAGTTCACACATCACACTAAGGCCATGTCCCCACTTGCACCTAACATTGATAGATGACTTTTTTTTGCCATGATCCCACAATGTTTTTATTTTGTCCCCAACCCATGAGTGAGACCAGGCCATCCTTAGATACACGAATGTTAAGCTACTGTTTTTCTCTTAAGTTTACAACAACTGACAGCTGCGAGATATCTGTTACATTTTACCAACTGTTATATCAGAGGCAAATCCAGGTGATTAGTAGTGGGTGGCATTTGAGAGGCAATTATTAACCATTTCAAGCTGATGCAGTCATGCTTCTTCCCCCATTAATAGCCCATTCCCATATCAACTTCATCCTCCTACTATATCCTCAAAGAGCTATGCTGGGCCAACAATCAGAACTGTGCATAGCAAGGACTGGCAATGGGGACAAGCAATTTCATGACAGTTGGTTTTCTGACAACTGAAGAATGGATGGATGCACCTTAAACTCAGTGGTGGAGAAATAATCCTGAATTGTTTTAGTGGTTTTTAAGTTACTATACAACTGTGTATGAATTAACACAGTGTGTATGAATTAACACAGGGGTGTCAAACTCAAGGAGTGGGGGCAGGATCCAGCCCACAGGGTGCTTAGATCTGGCCCGCAGGGCCATCCTAGAAACAGCAAAGGTGTGGCCCGCGGTGCCTCTGCCAGCGAAAACCGAGCTAGGGAAGGCCAGGCTCCGTTTTTGGCTGCGATGGCCTCCTGCCACCTCTGCCAGTGAAAATGGAGGTCGGGGGGGCTGCACCAGGAGTGGGTTCTAACTTACCTCACCACCGGTTTGCTTCCTCCCGTGTCGCATGGCCGCACCTTGTGGGTGCATTGCCGAAAATTCTTTAAAAATCCCCCCCCCAAAAAAGCCAAAAACAAGATGGCAGCGCATGCACAGTGCTTGGCCTGCGCAGAAGAAAAAAAATCAGAACAAAATTTTTAAAAAATCCAAAAAAAAAATCCAAAAAAAAAAAGATGCTGGCGTCCACAGACTGGCACCAACAGAACTGGTTCCATGATGTCATCATGACAGCACCAGCAGTTTGCTACCGGTTCAGGCGAACTGGTCCAAACTGGGAGGAACCCACCTCTGGGCTGCACGCAGCCTCCCCGAGCTCCATTTTCACTGGCAGAGGGCAGCAGGAGGCCGTTGCAGCTGAAAATGGAGCTCTGGAGCCTGTTTTTGCTGGCAGAGCACTTGGGCCACCACAGACACCCCCGACATGAGTGATGGCAAGCTGGCCACACCCACCCTGGCCCCCATGGTCAAACACAACCCTGTTGCGGCCCTCAATGAAATCAAGTTTGACAACCCTGGATTAACAATTAGAACAGAGGTGTCAAACTCACTTCATCATGGCAGCATCACGTGACGTATCGGGACTTTTTTCCCCTTCGCTAAACTGGGTCTGGGCGTGGCCAGTGTGTGACGCATCCAGCCCACGGGCTAGGAGTTTGACAGCCCTGATCTAGAAGTTCAGTCAAATATACTTAAGATTTAGCATGATAAATGAACCCAGCCATGTGCAGAAATGGATAGATTAACGCTGCAGTTGAAGGACAAATCAGATACGGAATATTATGAAACCTGGAATAAATTATATGAATGGTGGGATAAAAGGAGAGCCAAGAATAAGTGATATCGGGAAAATTGGAAGATTTAAAAAATTGTATAAAAGTTGATTCTTTTCGAAAAGAAAAATATAGATAAAGGAATTTTATGTAAATAGTTTAACTGGATAATCCGTCATGTACATAACTTTTATGCATTTAGGTCTTTGTTATGTCCTGCTGTTTGTATGTTTGTTTGTTTTTAGTTGTTCTTTAAATAAAATATATATTTTAATTAAAAAAAGATTTAGCATGATAAATGAACAGCCATGGAAAGGATCCACACATTTGCACTAAAGCCATAATATGTACTATTTAACATTGTCCCAGCATGTTGTTGTATGAATCCAGTTTTTCATTCCTTATGGTTACCAAAATAAAATGTTATTTGCAGAACTTTCTGAAAACCACCTCCATTAATATATATATTAATATTGTATAATTGTATATTGTATTAATATAAAATTAATAGAGGCCTGAAGCAAATTTCATCTGAAATAATCTTCCCTCCCCTCTCACTTTTTCAGAGTTTATGAGGAATTAATCATACATGAACCTTGCATGTATCTGAAAGTATCCAAATACAGTATATCCCTTTTTAATTAATTTTCAAGTAAATGTATTAATACTTTAAGATATTCCATTCACCTTGGGGTGTTTTCCCCTCTATCATCATATTATTTCACCTTCAAACACATCTCCTAATGTTGACAGATGTAAGTGATTGTCTGCATCTACCCTAGGTTTAACTTAGATTAACTTAGATTTAACTTAGAAGTCATCATATTCTTGGGATAAAAAATGAAACTTGTTTCATTCAGGATATGAATTCTGATACAGCTGCCATGAGAGATAAGAGTTTCAAGATACATGCATCTATACTCCAGCTTTGGATGTTTCCCACAAAAATATAACTTTGAAAGCAGCTGTGATCATAATTTAAATAGCAAATGAGGAGGCTGTTGCCAACTGTTAGCAGACTCTAATCCCAAACTGAAAGGATAAAATAGAACCTGTTTCAGGAAGTAGGAGGATGAGATATAATTTCCATTAAAACTCTGGGTGTGGGAGAGACAAATAGGTATCAAATTCTACATCCAGTGCAAAAAGATTGGCTAAATGCAGAACAGGGCAGGACTCCTGTCAGATTAATATATGCGCAGAAGGGCAGAATAGAGAGTCAGTTTAGTGTGTTGATTAAACCATTGGGCTAGAAACCGGGAGACTGGGAGTTCTAGTCCTGCCTTGGGCACAAAGCCAGCTGAGTGGCCTTGGGTCAGTCACTCTCTCTCAGCCCTAGGAAGCAGGCAAGCACAAATCCCTTCTGAAATCTTGCCTGGAAAACTGCAAGGATTGAGAGGCTGTCACTGGTCCTACAAGAATGCCAACAAACAATGAATCTGCTTCATTTGCACCTTAGTTTTCCTCTCTTCAAGAAGGAAAATGACCATCAACTTTCAAACAGAAGATTGCAAATAATCGGTTCCTTGCCTGCTTTTGCACTAAGAATAAATGACTTCAGGTGCCAAGATCAAAAATTGGCAGAAGTCATAATCAAACATGCAGGATGGTAGAGATTTGGACTTTGGCTACCTGACGAGACTCAATTTTCCATCATGCCCTGCCTTTTTAACCATAATCATTGCTATGTCTTCCCTCAATGATCTCAGATAATTTGTGGTGGCTAATTTACCAAAAAAAAAAAAAAACCTTAGCAATTCCTACCTCTTTTCTACACCTCTATATAGAAATAGAGTTGCCAAATTTCCTAGCATGAGGAATGAATTTATAAATTTCACTTTACATCAAAAACGTCATCAAAAAAGCACAACAAAGAATGTTCTTTCTGCGCCAACTCAGGAAGCTCAAACTGCTCAAGGAGCTGCTGATTCAGTTTTACAGAGGAATTATTGAGTCTGTCATCTGCACCTCTATAACTGTCTGGTTCAGTTCTGCAACTCAACAAGACAGACACAGACTTCAGAGGATAATCAGAACTGCAGAAAAAACAATTGCTACCAACCTGCCTTCCATTGAGGACCTGTATACTGCACGAGTCAAAAAGAGGGCCGTGAAAATATTTACTGACCCCTCACATCCTGGACATAAATTGTTTCAACTCCTACCCTCAAAATGACGCTATAGAGCACTGCACACCACGACAACTAGACACAAGAACAGTTTTTTCCCGAATGCCATCACTCTGCTAAACAAATAATTCCCTCACCACTGTCTAACTATTCACTTAGGCTGCATTACTATTACTATTAGTCTTCTCATTGTTCCTATCACCCATCTCCTCCCACTTATAACTTGTTGCTTGTATACTTACGATTTATACCAAAATTGATTGTTTCCTGATTGCTTATTTATACCCTATGACAATCATTAAGTGTTGTACCTCATGATTCTTGACAAATGTATCTCTTCTTTTATGTACACTGAGAGCATATGCACCAAAGACAAATTTCTTGTGTGTCCAATCATTCTTGGCCAATAAAGAATGCTATTCTATTCTATTCTATAACACAAATTCTTTTATAGTTGTAGCCAGTCTTCTCCAACTTCCCCCTGTCTGTTCATTATCTTGTGAGCCGTAGTTTAGAAAAGTCATGTGTTGAAAGCATGCAGCTGTGAAATACATGAAAGCATAAAGGAAAACATTTTGAGTTCCCAGTGGGTTAAGGAATCCCCTCCTGTGGGGACTAAAAAGGGAAAATGGAAAAACAATGCAGAGTCAAGAGAGAAATATTATACATCACCAGGGAAATGTTCTAATCTATTCTTAACTTGTTTTATTAAGGGATCATGAAATTGGCTTGAAGCCAATCCAGATGAAGAAATGAAAGGCCAGAGAAAAAGAAGTGATGGGGGACACGTGTACATGACTGCATTTGGAACTGCATTATACATATATGTAAATCATCTACCAAGCCGTTTTAAGACATCCACCTGCTATTAGCCAATTTTGTTGTATATATCCACTGATATCCTTAAAAGTCATGGAACTAAATATAACTTGTTCTCTATTGCTTTCTATACTGCAAAACACTTCTATTATTTTTGCCAGCCAGTTACTATAAAAGGTATGGTGTGCATAACATGGACTTCCAAATGCATGGGAGTGTTTAGTTGTGGGTAGCAGTGGAAGGCTCTTGAGACAGTGCACTTGCCTAAAGTGAAGCAACAGAAGTCATCGAATTAATGTGTTGATACTTTTGTTTTAGCCAGTGTAAGAGTCTGGAAAATAACAATGGTTCTTAAAATATTACCTCTCAGAAAAGTATTATTTCTTCCTTCCAAGCTCTATTCTCTGTCCCTTTGTTAATGTCTTCTTACATGATCTATCTTACTGTGCAAATGGGTTGAAGAATAAAATTGCCAAAATCTTTTCTTTTCCTTTCTTTTCCTTTCCTTTTCATTTTGCATACTTTACAGTAGCTTTACATTTTAAAAAATATCAATAAATGAAGGTTCTCATATCATGAAGGCTGTATGGTTTACATGTGACAAAGAAAGATAGCAGCATTCATTTATAACTTTCAAGTTGGGTTGTTGTAATGGAATAGATGGGGCTGCCCTTGAACATGATTATGACCAGTAGTAGATAATTATGCTGTTAGAATTCTGGCTAATTCATCTAGATCAAGTATATACAAAGCGTTACCTTTCAGATATTGAACCAACTCACATGTGTCCTACTTCCCAAGGTAACTGTGATAGATGAAGCAATTTCAAAAAGGAGTGGGTGAACCACACATAACTCACCCTTATTCTGATGGATTCCCCGTTTCATTAAAATAACAACATTGACTTCTTGTTTACAATATAAGGTCAATTCAAGGTGCTTATGCTTCCTGTTAAAGATGAAATAGAGACTTAAAGCATCAGAAGAATGACTCTTTCCTTGCCTTATATTTGCCTTCAAATTCCATATTTAAGTTTAAGGAATTAAATTCCATATTTAAGGAAAAGATCATTGGGAAAAACCGAAGCGCTCTATCACCCGGTGACTAGCTTGAGGTGAGATGGCGGTGCCCAGCTAGGAAGGCAAAGCTGTATCCCAGGGAAGGTGAGACTGTATCCCCGGACCACCGAGGACTGCCAATCCCCATTGCAGAATATATCAAGCTCCCCGCTGCTCCATAGCTCAAATCAGTAAAACAACGCTACCGGTGCAAAGCTACCACTTTAAATCCTGGTGAAGGTGAGAGGCTGTGGATCGCCATAATCCTCCACAACCGAATCTCCCGCTGAAGCAAGGCTACCCTCGTCCCCAGCACCAATTCAAGGCTTCCCCCCATCACCAAGGAAAAGCTATTCCTAAACATCAAGACAAGGCTCCTGTGAGAGAGACAAAAGCCTTGTGAGAGAGAGGCTCTTTGTTCTAAGGCGACCACATAGCCATCCTTCCACCAAGACATACTTCCTTCTTGCACTCTGGGACATACTTCCTTCCTGCATCCCAGGAACGGTCTAAACACAACTTATCCTCTTTCTACTTCTTTCTACCAAAATTTCTCAATATAACATTGATTAATTGAGTATTAAATAACTGACTAATTAGTAAAACATTGAATGATTATCAATTGAACAATTAATAATTCAGGCATTGATTAACTGTAGATTGATTATATTATTATCTGATTTTTTATTGAACTGATATTTTTTATTGTTTTGATTGATTACTTGATTGGTTAGGTAATATTAATTAACTATGCATTAATTAATTAGTTTAATTTAGTTACTGGTAGGTACTATAAACTAATCACACATTGATTAACTACTTTGTTAGACTGATTGATTATTGATATTAATTAATTAATTTGTCAGACACTATTTGATTATTGCCCATGCCAAGTAAAAACTCAAAAAACTCCACAAACACCCTCAAATTGAAAATACTTCTACCAACGATGACAAATACTATAAATGTAATAAAACCATAAAAGAGGATGAGGAATTCTAAAAATGCTGCATATGCACAAAGTATTCCCACCACACCTGCCTGGAATTAAACAAACATGTAGCCAATTTCCTACAAGCAGCTCCCACATTTCCTTATTTCTGTCCACTATGTTTACCAATACTGAATAACCTAATTACCATGTCTGATAGGTTCCAACCTTGGAAACAACCATAAAAATGCAACAAACATACATCGACTCCATGGAAGTACGTTTAGAAGCATGCTTCACATCTTTGGATTAAAAAATTACAGCACAGATAAATGGAAATCCAAATGCTCAAAATCATATTCCAATACAACAACCTCAACCACAAGCTCAACAACCACTACTTCAACCACATGCACAACCACAAACATCTACCAACCATCCAAGCAATATATCCTTACTCATCAAAGACACCCTTGAGCATGAACAAAAACGTAATAACACTGTTTTATTTGATGTCACCAATGAACCTGATATCACAAAGGTTCGCAAAATTATTGCACCAACCATCTCCCCCAATGAAATCATCAAAGTTTCCAGAGATGACCCCGAGTTCAAGTATAGAGACGGTTCGGTGGCCCCATGATTCTGTAGAGTCGTTTGCAAGGATGAAATCAGCAAACGAAAATTCATTTATACTATAAACTCTATTACCAGAAATGACTCCAATCCCAAAAAACTTCGCTCACAGCCTGACCTATCCATACTACAATGAATCCACTCCCGCGAACTCCGAGCAGAACTCAAAAGACATCATGACCAAGGATATACTGACCTATACATTGACTACCGCGCTTACTGCATCAAAACTAAGTCCCGCAATCCACCATCCAACATTCAACCCCCCATCACCCAAAACCAACCCAACATCCAACCCACCTTCAACCAAAACCAACCCCTCATCATACAAAACTAGGTATGCACGCCCCTTACTTCCTCAATATCAACCACAGCTGATCTTAAATGAAAGCTAATTAATGCAAGAAGCATCATAAACAAAATACCCGAACTACTCCTCTTACTAAAAACTGCTAAATTTGACATTATATTTGTCTGCAAAACATGGCTGAACGCATCCCTCCCTGACTCCATTATCACAGTAAGAGACTATCATGTTTACCGGTCCGATCACGAAACCCGTAGAGGAGGTGGAGTTGCCATCTTCTATAAAAAATCACTAAACCTAAAAAATATGCAAGTTACACATGAACTCGATCTTCCAGAAACCATCATCTGCGAACTGACCTTAAATACCACACTTCACTTCCTACTATGTTATAGAGCCCCTGATTACGACATCACACATGCGAACAAGTTAACCTCACTACTAACGTAGGCAGCCTCCTACCCACACCCTCTTATTTTTCTTGGTGACCTCAACCTACCTCATATAAACTGGACCCTAAACTAATGTACAACTGAACCCATACATTGAACCCTTTACAATGCTATTACCAATCTAGGGCTAGATCAACCAGTAACAAACAATACTAGACTCAGCAATTGTCTCGATCTCATCTTCTGCAACAGTTTACACTCAATTTATGGACTACAAATAAAAGAACCCTTTTCCAACAGTGACCACAGCATGATTGACTTTTGTCTCAATATACGTCCTTACAAAAACCACCATAATGATGGGATAACCAATTACAACTTTAAAAAAGCCAATTATGATATCATAGACACCAACCTCTCATCTCTTGATTGGCAAATATTATTCTCTAGCTGTAAACTGCCGAAGACCACTACAATATCTTTTTGCTCGAAATCAAAAGAGTCATTAAACTATACATACCACTAATAATCACCAAAACTAAGAAAAACAAATTACCCATAAAAATAAGGAAGCTCCAATCCAAAAAAAGATCTCTTTGGCGAAAAAACAAAACTGGCTACGTTGCTAACTTTAAAAACCACTATAAAAATCTATGCCACCAAATAAAGACTGAATGTACCAATTATCACATCAATCAAGAAGAAAACCTTCTGCGCATGAAATCCACACGCATCTTCTATAACTTTGTAAACAACCAACTCAATGACTCGAGATCCATCCCACCCTTAAAGGACCAAATGGTAAAGACTATAATGATGAAGCCGTTAAAGCCAACCTCTTTAACACATTCTTCGGCTCAGTCTTTGTAAACAGCAATGGCTCATGCCCAATATTTCCTAGTTGTACCACAAATAACTTCAACGATCTAACACAAATCGATTTTACAGAAGATAACATTGAAAAGGCATTATGCAACCTAAAACCATCTCTATCTATTGGACCTGATGGACTATGTGCATACTTCTTAAAAAAGCTCTCCACAGCCATGGCTGAACCTCTAAGCATAATTTTTGAAAAATCCTTCAGGACTAGCTCCTTACCCAACTTATGGTCACTAGCCACAGTCATCCCTTTCTTCAAAAAAGGAGATCCAAGTAACGTTGAAAATTAGAGACCAATCTCTTTATGTTGCGTCACCTGCAAAGTCATGGAATCAATCATAAACCAATCCATTACCCTCCACTTAGAAACAATCAACCTACTCTCTAACAAACAATTTGGTTTCAGAAAAAAATTATCCTGTAATCTGCAACTCCTACACTGCAAAAACATATGGACTACACAACTCGATCAGGGTAAAACAATAGACGCAATTTACATAGACTTTTGCAAAGCCTTTGATTCAGTGTTACATGACAAACTACTTCTGAAACTAAAATCTTATGGCATCTCTGGACTCCTACATGATTGGATAACTGTGTTCCTGTCAAACAGACAACAAGTGGTTAAAATAGGGAGTGCCCTATCAAATCCTGCATCTGTCAACAGTGCTGTCCCTCAAGGCAGTGTTCTAGGACCAACACTCTTCATACTTTACATAAACGACCTTTGTGATCATATTATAAGCAACTGTGTTCTCTTCGCCGATGATGTTAAACTATTTAACACTACCGACAATGCTGCCACCCTTCAAAAAGACCTTGACCATGTATCAGAATGGTCAGACAACTGGCAACTTAAAATCTCAACCAACAAATGCTCTGTCTTACACATTGTCAAAAAGAATCAGAACACAAAATACAAGCTTGGAGGACACAACCTTGTAGATGACCCTCACTCTGTCAAGGACCTTGGAGTACTCATATCTAATGATCTAAGTGCCAGAGCCCACTGTAACAACATTGCCAAAAAGGCACTAAGAGTTTTAATCTAATCTTGCGTAGCTTCTTTTCTGGCAATATTACACTGCTAACCAGAGCATACAAAACATTCGCTAGACCAATTCTCGAATACAGCTCATCTGTCTGGAACCCACACTGCATATCGGACATTAATACAATCAAGAGAGTCCAGAAATATTTCACAAGAAGAGTCCTCCACTCCTCTGCTCGCAACAGCATACCTTATTCCACCAGACTTGAAATTTTGGGCTTAGACAATTTAGAACTATGTCGCCTTCGATCTGATCTAAATGTAGTACATACATCTGCCACAATGTCTTACTTGTCAATGACTACTTCAGCTTCAACCGCAACAATACACGAGCACATAATAGATACAAACTTAATGTAAACCGCTCTAAACTCAATTGCAGAAAATACGACTTCAGCAACAGAGTGATCAATGCCTGGAATGCACTACCTGACTCTGTGGTTTCTTCCCCAAACCCCCAAAACTTTAACCTTAGACTGTCTACAGTCGACCTCTCCCCGTTTCTAAGAGGTCTGTAAGGGGCGTGCATAAGTGCACCATTGTGCCTACCGTCCTTGTCTTACTGTCCTATTGTCCTCATTTATCTGTACTTACTTTGCTTATGTTTATGTTTATACCTATACCTGCTATCTTGTACATGTTTGACAAACAAACAAAATAAGTTAAATACACTATGCATATACAAACAATTGGTTTTCTAAGTATCAAAATCACAACTTTGGTGCTCTTAACATCCAAACTGAATTCTTTTTTACTTGTCTAGGTCTTCTTCTCCAATCTGTCATCTTCTGGATTTGTTGAGACTCTTTTCTCTAGAATTCGTAATTCCTAAACATCTGGAAGGTGCGAGAATAAAGAAGGAGATCTAGCCATTTGAATAATTGATTTGCTAGTTTCTTTTATTCCTTTCAGTTTATTTATATATTTTATTCCTTTCAGTTTCCTTATATATTTTATTCCTTTCGGTATTATCATATATTGATATGTTGTAGTGTGCTATTTTCTTGATTGGGATTGTTTTTCTATTTTCCTTTATATTTATTTATATTCTGATTTCAATTCTGGATGCCTATCAGCACAAATAACATGAAGGTATCCTGAAATCAATTTGGTTGAAGGTGTGATTTATAAGCATTCTGAATAACTGAAGAGATAATGTTTTAGGAACACTGGTATAAAGGGGGAGGGGATTGCTAGTACCACTCAAGATAGACAAGACAGATGAAGCATTTATCATGGACATTCTCTAGAAAATAAATTTCCAGTAAGTCAGTATGTGAAAATCAACACTAGAAGATGCTATACAATCTCTACCTCAAGGTTATTGAACATTTCAAAGTTATTCTCTAGCACTTGCGGATCTTGCTTATCCCCAAGAAAATTGTACAAGTAGCCATACTCATCTCATCCTGCACTTTAGCCAGAACAGTAGTTTGTCACCCTGGTTGCAAATCTACTAAGCAAAGGCAATAATCATATTGTTGTCTTCAGCAAGAATACTTCACGAATTTATTAATTGATAATAAAAAGGACCTGTTCACAGACATGCTGCGATAATCAAGAAATGAACTATGCTTTTCAGAACATTTAATGAGAATTAATCTCTTACATTTAAAAATGAGTTAGTGTTCTGGGTTATAAAATAAGTTGTTTATTCTTCAATAATCAAAAATTGATAATCTCTTGTTTTTACTATCAAAATTACACATGCTGAGGTAAACTCAGACTACTTTGAATAGATTTTAAATATTCAACTACATTGTCTTCTTTGATACTCTTCTTTGTACACTGCTCCTTCCCTCTAGGACAGGGATGTCAAAGTTGCATCGATATGGTGTCATCACGTGATGTATTGTGACTTTTTCCCACTTCACTAAACCAGGCGTGGGCGTGGCCAGCACTTGACACATCTGGCCCACAGGCCGCGAGTTTGACACCCCTGTTCTAGGAATAACTAATTTGAAAGACAGGTGCTATCAGGTCCATGTGAAGAATGAGCACTGGAGAGAGCATATTTCTGCTATTATAGTAACAACAGCACGGAAAGGAAGAAATGCAACAGAACCTAGACAAGGAAAGCTAGTTTTAGATTTCCAAACAACAGATGGGGAGTCCTTCAAACTCTTAAAAAAAAGATTTCCTTTTGTCAACAAATTAGAAAATTTAGTCCATTGCTTTCTTCTTGGCTGGCTGGAGGTACATTCCAGTTGTTTTTCTCTACCCCGTATTATTCAGATGTTGAATAAGAAGTAATCACCATCCAGTAAAAACTAGTGATTCTCCTTTAAGCAACCTTTTTTTTAGTGTTCATTAAGTTAATCAGCATGACTTACTTCCTATTTAAAATTCAAGAGTTATTGCCTCTGAGTTATCTGGGAACAGTTCTAAGGGCAGTGAGAGTATAACAGAGGCTGCTCTCAGTAGTCAATTGTGGAATAATTTGTAGATACCATTTGTCAGTAGTGAAGAATACACAACTCTTTTGACCAGTTCAGGAATCCCGCTATTGACCAGTTTTGAAGTTAACAGGATTACAAAAACAGATACTAGCAGATCCACTTAATGCTGATTTTTTTCATATCCTATAACTTCAGTTTAACTTAAAATCACGTCAAATACACATATTTTGAAAATATTTCTCTTCCTCCTAAGCCACAAAAACAGCATTAAGGAAATGATGGGGCTTAGATAAATTACTATTCTGAAGAGACTTCGAACGTGGCTGCTGTTTCAACACAATAAACCTGTGCCAGCAAAAGGAAGGGTATAATAATCATATCAGATCTCTGCAGATGTAACAGTTAATGATGACTTGCTGTTTTTAGATAAATTTTAACTTTTGGATCGAATTTCTAAATCGTGATAAAACCTATGGCCATGAATAGGGTGCTTCTTGGTGCATACATTTAAAAAGTACATGCAGACCCTGAATAAATATCCTGTTTGGTTAGGAACTGCCAGGAACTATAGATACCAACAGGGGTGGGTTCCTCCCAGTTCGGACCGGATCACCCGAACCGGTAGCAACACACTGGTGACGTCACTGTCGGTGCCGTTCCGTGCACGCCGCCATCTTTTTTTAATTTTGTGCGAATTTTTTCCCTTCTGCGGCTTGAAAAAGGGCCCGCCCGCCCGCGGGTGAATTCTGACCTTTATTTCTTCGCCCGAAGCACAGCTGATGAGCTCCTCAGCTATGTTTCAGGCTAATTCCTGCTTCTGAACATGCGTGGAAGCCAAATCGCACGAGGGGACGCACATGAAACGTCGTGATGCGAACCGGTGGCGAAGGTAAGTGGAACCCACCCCTGGATACCAATAACATTAATTGAAAAAAGTAACTTAAAAAGAAAGGATGTCAAGGACCTAGCACTTTTAAATGTGGATTGGATAGTTTCTTAACAGTTGCCATCTTTTCTCCCAATGTCTCTGGGTCTTACTTCCAAAACAATGTTTTTGCATTGGGATGACAGCTATTAAAGATGCACACACTTTCTAGAGCTTGAGGTGCTTCCTTTTAAGGACACATTTTCACAAGAGATGTTCCAGGCTAAGAAACAATGGTCTCCCTCTAACAGTTTGTTGTGTTAGTTATTAAAATGGATTTTCTTGTCTGGAATTTCCCTTTTGTGCATCCTCAAAGAACAATTTATTTGGCTTATCTTCAAACATGGCATCATGTCTGGCCCCCTTGCAGAGAGCTACTAATAAGGTAATTTTCCTAACTTGTCAATTCCTGTGTTTATAAAAAGACAAACCAAACATTTTGATTTAATGGCAGAAAGGGGATTTTAACCTTATACTAATAGTTGCATTAGCTTACTAGTGTACTACCGGTATTTGTTAGAATACTTACTATTGATCTTGGTTAAATTTTGCATCAGATATTTTCAGTGCTTTGTTTGTTTGTTTGTTTGTTTGTTTATTTATTTATTTATTTACTTTCCATAGCCTCATAACTCAACCAAGTGACTCTGGGTGGCTTACAATTCTAAAATTCTAAAACAATGAAATCAATTTAAAAACATTAAAACAATAAAAACATCCAAAAAAACAAATAAGTACAAATAGCAACCATGATGATGATTAAACAACTAATAGTAGCAGGCTACTCAGTCCTTTTGGTGATGTGTACCAGAAAACATGTCTTCTACTCTTCAAAAGGAAATAGCAGATTTAAACAAAAAGCCCTTTGCTCACATCTTGGATTATAATATAATAGCTCACATAAACCTTTGTGCAAACTGATAACATAGCTAAAATATAACTTTCTTCTTTAATTAGTATTTATTAAAATCATCTGAGCAGGTATATCTGGAGAATTTCTGGAATATGTTTGGGAAATTTCCCACATTGTTTGTCAGTGATACTGTTGATGTCATGGCTGATCTGATAAAAAACAGATACAGCCCAAGTAGTTGACACTAAGCACCGTCTTCCTTGTGAAATCAAATCAACCCCTTGGAGAAGAGCCAAATGTGGTAGAGAAGGGATATTAGCTAGACTGCAAGAGAAAGGATTATTTGATATTCATCAGATCACCTACAGAATGAAACCTTTCTCAACCCCTATTCCAGTGCAGCAGAAGCAGATAATAGCAATAGCAATAGCACTTAGATTTATATACCGCTTCATAGTGCTTTTACAGCCCTCTCTAAGCGGTTTACAGAGTCAACATATTGCCCCCAACAATCTGAGTGCTCATTTTACCCACCTCGGAAGGATGGAAGGCTGAGTCAACCTTGAGCCGGTGAGATTTGAACTGACGAACTGCAGCTAGCAGTCAGCTGAAGTAGCCTGCAGTGCTGCACTCTAACCACTGCGCCACCTCGGCTCCTAAGAGTACTTACTTCTCTATCTCCAATGCATCTACACAAAACAGACCAACTTTGTTCTTCTACATGGTGTGGCATTTTCTTCAACAAGAACTTGGGAGGGAGCCAGAACATTTAGTGGAACATTTGAACAATGTCCACTATTCATTGCAGACCAAGTCAATCAGATTCTTGGACTCCAGATTCTTGACTTGGACTCCAAAGTTGCAATGAGTCACTTACTTGTAAACTTGGCAATTATCTTCATGTCATGTTGGCTTCTTTTCAGCTTGTAGATGTTGAGGATATCAACAGGATATGAAAAAATGAGGGTTAGTACTTGCTCATTTGACCCATGTTCTTTCTGCTTGATTAAATCAGGAAGGAAGGAATTAATTTAATAGTAACAGAGTTGGAAGGGACCTTGGAGGTCTTCTAGTCCAACCCACTGCTTAGGCAGGAAATCTTACACTACTTTAGACAAATGGTTATCCAACATCTTCTTAAAAACTTCCAGTGTTGGAGCATTCACAACTTCTGGAGGCAAGCTGTTCCACTGATTAATTGTTCTAACTGTCAGGAAATTTCTCCTTAATTCTAAGTTGCTTCTCTCCTTGTTTAGTTTCCACCCATTGCTTCTTGTTCTTCCCTCAGGTGCTTTGGACAAAAAGCAATTCTTTATTGGCCTGTAAAGTTAAAGACCACTTTTCAATATAGGTAGTCCTGGACTTACCACCACAATTGAACCCAAAATTTCTGTTGCTAAATGAGTCATTTGTTAAATAGGTTTTGCCCCATTTAACAAACTTTAACAACCTTTCTTGCATAGTTGTTAAGTGAATCACTGCAATTGTTACGTTATGAACAGGGTTGTTAAGTGAATCTGGTTTCCTCACTGACTTTGCTTGTCAGAAGGTGGTACAAGATGATCACATGACCCTGAGACATTGCAAATATCATAAATATGAGTCGGTTGTCAAGCATCTGAATTTTGATCACATGTCCATAGGAACGCCACAATAGTTGTGTGAATAATGGTCATACGTCATATGTTATAAGTTGAGAACTACTTGTACAGGGGAAGGAGATTGAAAAGATGACGGGTATTGCAGCTTTAGATATATCTTAACGATTTTCTGGATTTACCAGCAGATCCAATTCCATGGAACTGTAGTACCAACAACTGCCAGTATATTAGAATGGCACAATCCTTTTTGGCAGGCTTTCTGCTGGGAAAATACTGCTTGATACTTAAGCTGTTGATCAATGGGTTTTTTCCTCAAAATCTATGTGAAACTGCTGGAACTCACCCAGATTTTTCTATTTGGTCATCATTATGTCAACATGTAGGCTGATGAGAAGCTTCCCCCCTCCCTCCTCCTCCTCCACCACCACCACCATCACCACCACCACCACCACAGTTCCAAGAACACATTTGGAACCTTTGAATATTGCTTAAGTTAAATGAAGGCAAGATAGAGCTGTTGTTAGCATGTAAGAAAACTGACTGAAGGATTCAGGTTCAGCCCAATCAGGCAAGATTGTGCTTCCCCTGAGAGAGCTTGAGAATATTCCTTGATCCTGAACTGCTCCTCGATTGCAGGTGGATGCTGTGAGCAGGGAGTTTTGGACAATGATGTATAAGGCACCATTTGCCCCCCTTTACTGAGAGACAGGTTTTCAATATTCTGTTATTATATTCTATTATTCTGCTATTATAGCTTATGACAGTGATGGCAAACCTATGGCACGCGTGCCACAGGTGGCACGCGGAGCCATATCGGAAGGCACACGAGGCGTTGCCCTGTCAGCTCCACAGCAAACCAGAAGTTTGGAAAAACGCACTTCTGGTTTGCCGTTGTGCAGTTTTTCGCACTCCGGAGGGTTCAGGGAAGCTTCCTGAAGCCCCGGAATGCAAAAAACGATGAAACGGGCAAACCGGAATTTTGGAAAACGCACTTCCGGTTTGCCATTGGGCTGTTTTTAGCACTCCGGAGGGTTCAGGGAAGCTTCCTGAAGCCCCGGAATGCAAAAAATGACGAAACGGACAAACCGGAAGTGCATTTTCCGAACTTCCGGTTTGCCCATTTCGTCGTTTTTTACCGTCCCAGGCTCCGGTAAGGCCTTTGCATGTGTGTGTGTGTGCACATGCGCAGGGGGGCAGCATGGGGGGTTGTGCGCATGCGTGGGGGGAGGGAATGAGTGTGGGCATGCGTGTGCGCGCTAGCGCGCGCGCACCCCCCCCCTTTTGGCATGCGAACCAAAAAAGGTTTATCATCACTGGCTTATGATAATAAAATAGAGTTCCAATAATTCTTCTGGTGTCTATTTCCTGATATGGCCTGTTTTGAAGAAATGACATTGAGACTTGGCAGTTGTTTTGCCTCTTGTTGCATCCATCTTTATCACTGCATTATTTATTTATTTATTTATTTATTTATTTATTTATTTATTTATTTATTTATTTATTTATTTTATTTATTTATTTATTTATTTATTTATTTATTTATTTTTATTATTTGTATTGTTTGTATTTGTATTTGTATTATTATTATTTTTATTATTATTTTATTATTATTATTATTATTATTATTATTATTATTATTATTATTATTATTATTATTATTATTATTATTATTATTATTATTTATTTTTTATTTTTTATTTTTTTATTATGTTTATAAACAACTCTAGATGGTGAACATATCCAACACACCTTCCTCCTCCTATTTTCCCCACAACAGCAACCCTGTGAGGTAAATTGAGCTGAGAGAGAGTTACTGCCCTGAGATCACCCAGCTGGCTTTCAGGCTAAGACTGGATTAGAACTCATGGTCTCACAGTTTCTAAACTGGTGCCTTAACCGGTAGACCAAACTGACTCTCATATTCTATGTGGGCTACTCTTGTAAAGTCTTGAGAGATTTGGGGCAAAATGCAGTTGTTAGACCATTAAATGATGCAACTAGTACTGTGCTGCACTAACATACTTTAGTTGATTATCAGGGATAATTTAGTTGTTAAAATCCTGAACAATTTAGGGCCTACCCAATGGATTGTCTCTTCCAGTTATGCTGTCCAGTTATGTTCATAGACCAGAAGAGCCTTTTTGAAGATGTCTCCTGTGTCCTCTGTGTCAGTCTCATGTTTGTGGAACAAGGAAACAGGTCTTCTGCATTGCTCCAGTCAAAGGGAATGTTTTGATCCCCAGCATTCTTTTGGCACTTAAAAAAAACATTTCTTTCACCATTTGTTCATTTTTAACTGAGCAAATGCATAAAAGGATTTGATGTGATTTTTAGTATTTCTTTCATTTGTAAACTTAAGTTCCCCATTTAACTTTTTCTATTCTCTTTTTGTTTAAAAGATTTGTTCCCCATTTTAAATACTTGCTAGAGGAGAAAGACTAGGTAAATGTATTCCGCTCTAATCTTGATTGCAGAAAATACGACTTCTCCAATAGTGTAGTAAATGTCTGGAACACTTTACCTGATCCTGTTGTTTATTTCTCTAACCCCCATACCTTTTACCTTAAACTGTCTACCGTGGACCTTACACATTTCTTAAGAGGTCCCTAAGGGGGCGTGCATAAGCGCACCAACGTGCCTTCCGTCCCTGTCCTACTGTACCCATTTGTATGTACTCGTTTTATGTGTTTATGGCTATGTTTTGCTTCGTTATATCCATTTATTTGTGCCATTTTTTCATGTGTCCTGTTTCCTTGCACTTGTTGACAAATAAATAAAATAAATAAATAAAAATAAATAAATAGGTATGAATCACATAAATATATAAATAACAGTAGAACCTCTAATTTCTCAGTTAATTTACTTTCCTTGCTTCTGGATAATCCCCCCCAAAACATGATATATATTGATAAAGTTTGCACCTGGTTTCTGGGATTAACAGCTCACTTAACCTATAGTATCTTTTAGCGCTCTTACCTTCTCTGATTGTGTATACAGAAGGGAGTGAGTGGAAGAAAGGACTATAAAAGTGAATGCATTTCTCAGATTTCAAGGCTGCCCTTTAACATAATATCAGATAATTTTTTAAAAAAAACACCTCTAAAAATACAAGAATTGAATTGAAGAATATTTTTCCCCAATGTAGGTCTCAAAAATTATTAGTAGATGATGTAAAAATAAAAAGGGGAAATTATAATGATACAGTGATAATAGCTACATTAAAATCACAGTTATGGCTTTTACAGGATTGGTCAGTATATACTTTCAAGACACCTCTATTCTTCAAGGCTCACATTTTTTTCCATATACAAGCTGAGCTCTCTTGGGAGTGATTCAAGCATGAGATATTTCAGCATTTGTTCCACATGTATTTATTTTATTCATTTATTTAATACATTTATATAGCTACCCAGTATACCCAGAAAGAGCCGAGGTGGCACAGCGGTTAGAGGCAGTACTGCAGGCCACTTTAGCTGACTGTGATCCGCAGGTCAGCGGTTCAAATCTCACCGGCTCAAGGTTGACTCAGCCCTCCATCCTTCCGAGGTAGGTAAAATGAGGACCCAGATTGTTGGGGGCAATGTAAATATACATTGCTTACTGGTGTAAACCGCTTAGAGAGTGCTTGCACTGTGAGGCGGTATATAAATCTCACAAATAAATAGATAGATAGATGATAGATAGATAGATAGATAGATAGATAGATAGATAGATAGATAGATAGATAGATAGACAGATAGATAAATACCCATATCATCAAGAGAGTAAAAGTATTTAAATGGAAATGGATAGGTCACATAGCAAAAAGAACGGATGGCAGGTGGGCCAAGGCAGTCATAGAATGGATGCTACTTGATAGAAAGCATCTACGAAAGAGACCTAAAACAAGATGGGTCGACAACATTAGCAAGTATTGCGGGCCCAATTGCCAAAAGAAAGCCCAGGACTCTATTGGTTGAAAATATGTGGAAGAGGCCTTTATCCTGCAGTAGATAGACAATAGCTAAGATGATGATGACGACGACAACAACTATGACGACGATGATGATGATGATTTTTCAACAGTGAAATTGTTGAGGGCAAAATGCAACTCAATTATACCACTTCATTTTGTTAATTATTTCTGCAAGTAATAACTTCACATTATGCCTTCCTCTAGAATCTTACTGGTGATTTGTAAACCTTATGATATCTGTGCAGCTTGCTTAATCATAAAGTCACAAAATGCTGGCCCTACCTGATAAATTCATCAAATAAATTCAACTAAACACCAACAGGAGTCAATAAATCCTTGAGTGGTTTCCCTATATTAATTTTCCATCTTTTATTTTCAGTGCTGCAGAGATATTATGCAATCTCAGATAAAATGGAAGATATCCAGACATCATTTGGGGGGGGGGGGGAATCCATGGAATATTGTAGCAGAAGAAAGGGAAAGCAGAATCCCATACAGCTTCTTGCTGAACTAAAAATAAGTATTGTTCACTCTTCCTGCTCTGGCAGAATTGTTAGAATATTTTTTTCAGGACCTTTTTGAATCTTTTCGGAATATAGACAGCCTAATACATGTTTATTGTCTCTGAATATGACCCTGGTGCACTGGGGCTAAACAAAAAGTACAATAGGTAGAATCCTCTGTAGGATCCACAATGAAATGTGTACATCCAGACAATGGATGTAACAATCAAGCTCGGAAAGGACCAAAGACTCCACAATCCAAACAATGGACGGAATTTTCAGATAAGTGAATTGAAGGAAGTTTATAGAAATAAAATTTTGTCTCTCCCATTATGTACTTGTCTCCTGACACTCCCTAGAGGCTAAGGTGGAGCTATCAAAAATATCCTACATTGTCCAGGAGACGCTCCTGAGTCTCCACAGAAGAGTCTGTGTTTTAGGGGAATGTCTGCCCAAGGGAGGGAGATTTAAGGGGGATTTCCTTTGTTAGAAGCAATCTTTCCTTCTTTAAAATCAAGCTACCCAGCTTGCAGTTATGAAAGATTCTATCTTGCAAGCTGATTCACAACTCGTTTCAAATTGCTCAGTAAAGCTTTGTGACATTTAGCACATAACACAACAACAAACCTCACTCAGCTGGAAGCTTTAACTCAGTTTGGTCAGGGGTTGCCGAACATTTCTATCTCACAGGGTGAAATGAGACATGGTATTAAGTGTATTGATTATGTGCAAGCGCTCCCCATGTTTTTTCCTGGTTCTTTGTGAGAAATGAGAACAAAATTTAAAAGTGTAGAAAAAAAGGGAGAACATTTTTTTTTAAATAATAATAATGAAGAACAGAGATATTGGATTGATCTTGTGGTAGGAGACAGTCAAGAGCAAAAAGGTCTTTTTTCCCCTTATAAATACTGATGGGAAGGGGTTATTCTTGGGGAGGAGTTTCCTTTTACCATACCCCATGTGTAGGTTTCTCATAACACAATGACATATTCTGGCAACACTATGGGACATGCTGTTGTGGCCATATGATGCTCCTGGAGTGCAAACCTACTGTAGGTGAGAAGAAACCAACATCACTGTGAATGGGAAAGTGGCACTTTAAAAAGAAAGAGAAATACCTACATGGTCTGAGTGGATAAAAGAATATAAGCATAAATGATGCTCCCCCCATTATAAAATGTCTCTTAAATAGCAATAGCACTTAGACTTATATACCGCTTCACGGTGCTTTACAGCCCTCTTTGAGCAGTTTACAGAGTCAGCATATTGCCCCCAACAATCTGGGTCCTCATTTTACCGACCTCGGAAGGATGGAAGGCTGAGTCAACCTTGAGCTGGTGAGAATCGAACTGCCAAATTGCAGGCAACTGGCAGTCAGCAGAAGTAGCCTGCAGTACTGCACTCTAACCACTGTGCCATCACAGCTCTTATGCTACCATATCCCTTATGCTACCATATTCCTGAGAAAGAGAGGGGAACTCACTTTCATAGAGAGAGGGCGTTGTATACTTACCTGAACGCCCCTTCTCGTGGGGCGGAGCTAGCCTCCAAGAATGGGTTAAATCTGACCTCTAGCCAATCAGGACCGAGTTCACAAAGCTATAAATATAACCCCTTGTGCTACTGCACCCCCTCTTTTATGAGGGACGAAGGTCAGACTCAGAGTGCTTTTCCCGAAAATGGCCAGTTTATTCAATGAATACAAAACATGTAACTAGAACCAACAATAGAACCAAATCCCTACACCCCGTTCCAAGGAACTACTAACAGAGGGTGGGACTTGGAGGCTAGCTCCGCCCCACGAGAAGGGGCGTTCAGGTAAGTATACAACGCCCTTTCTCCATGGTGGGTGGAGCTAGCCTCCAAGAATGGGACATACCAAAGTATCTGCGTCCCAGGGAGGGAAACTAATCAAGGCTGGGAGCCTCTCCAACCCCCACAACCTGTCTCAAGACGCGGTGACCGAAGTTAGCCTCCTCGGAGGCGTAAATGTCTAGCTTATAATGTCTTATAAACGGTGTCGGTGACGACCAGGTGGCCGCCTTGCAAACCTCGTCGATGGAAGCCCGCCCATGCCACGCTGCGGTGGCGGCTGCGCTGCGCGTAGAGTGCGCTGTGACACCCCGAGGTGGTGGCAAGCCTAAGGAGTCATAGGCCGTAGAAATGGCCGTTCTGAGCCAACGACCCACGGTGAAAGAAGACGCCTTGTGTCCCAAGGAGGATTGTCTAAAGGACACAAAAAGCGCCTCGGTGCGTCTAATACTGTCAGTGTGCTGCAAATAAATTTGTAAGGCTCGCCTGACGTCCAGCAGGTGCCATGTCTGCTCCGAGTCAGTAGTTGGGGATGGAAAGAAGCTCGGAAGGACAATTTCCTGCGATCTGTGGAAGTAAGTGTTAATTTTTGGTACAAACGTGGGGTCCAATCTGAGGACCACTCTGTCAGCGTGAACGACACAAAGATCCCCCCTTACTGACAGAGCCGCCAACTCGGAGATTCTGCGAGCTGAGGTTATGGCTACCAAAAATGTTACTTTGTAGGTCAATAGATCGAGAGGGATTTCAGAAAGGGGTTCAAAGGGACCCTTAGTCATTGCCGATAGAACCAGAGGGAGATCCCAGGTGGGAAACCTGTGGACTATGGGCGGGCAGAGGTTGCCCGCGCCCTTGAGGAACTGTCTGAGGAGTGGATGCATGGAGAGGGTGGACACAGAAGGACAAGAAAGGACGGTGGCCAACGCCGCCACCTGACGTCGTAAGGTGTTCGGTGAGAGCCCCCTGGCGAGTCCTTGTCTAAGGAACTGAATGATGTTGACTATGGACAAGTCCACCGGAGAGTAGCCCAGCCCCATGCACCAGTCCCGAAAGGTCCGCCAGGTAGCGGAATAAATTCTGTTCGTGGACGGCCTCCTAGAGGCCAACATAATTTCAGCTATATTGTCAGGGACCCCGGGGTGTTTCAGAGTGATCCGCTCAATCTCCAGGCGGTCAGCTGAAGCCAATGAGGCTCTGGATGGAAAACTGACCCCTGGACCAGCGACCACTCTGTCGGCGGGATCCGCCACGGAGGTGATGAGGAGAGGGACATAAGGTCCGCGAACCACGCTCTCCTGGGCCAGTGGGGGGCTAATAGAACCACCTCTGCTCTCTCCTGTAAAATCTGCCTGATGACTTTGGGGATCAGCGGTAGGGGAGGGAACGCATATAGAAGCCCTCGCGGCCAGGCGCAGCGAAGTGCGTCTGTTCCCTCCACCCCCGGAGTCTGGTACCTGGTCACGAAGCGGGGCAGTTTGGCATTCCCTGGGGTTGCAAATAGGTCCAGTACTGGGGGACCAAACCGACTGACTAGCTGCTGGAATAGGTCCGGGTGGAGAGACCATTCCGCAGGGTCTATAGGGTTCCGGCTGAGCCAGTCGGCTGTGGTGTTGCACACCCCTGAGATGTGCTCTGCTGAGATGGACTGGAGGTGCCTCTCTGCCCATAACCCCAGGTCCATGGCCTCCTGCATGAGAGCCCTGGACATAGTGCCCCCCTGTCTGTTTATATGGGCTTTGGTGGCAACATTGTCTGTCAGGACCAGGACATGTTGGCCTGACAAAGACCCCCTGAAATGATCCAGTGCCAGACGTACAGCTCTCAGTTCCAGTAAGTTGATGGGGAACCCCTGTTCCTCGGGGGACCAGGTTCCCTGTGCCACTTGTGTGCAGATGTGAGCTCCCCAGCCCGTGGTGCTGGCGTCGGTGGTGAGCGTCAGTCGCCTCGGCTCCAGGAAGAGAGACCCTTTGGTGATGGCCGAGGATGTCCACCAGGGGAGAGAGCTGCGGACCTCTGGTGGGAGGCGGACTCTGGCCGGAGAATTGCTGCGTTGGGCTCGCTGAAAGGGGAGGAGAAACCATTGAAGGTCTCTGGAATGCAGGTGAGCCCAAGGTGTGATGTGAATCGCCGATATCATGGTACCCAGGAGGGAGGAGAGCAGGTTCAAGGGAACCCGAGCATTTGCCAGAACACGCTGGACCAATTCCAATAGTTTCTGCCTCCGCTCCTGGGACAGGTACACCCTGCATTCCAGAGAGTCAATGACAGCGCCCAGGTGGGTCACCCTGGTGGAGGGAGACAACTGGCTCTTCTCGAAATTGACGAGGAAGCCATGACGTTCCAGGGTGGTGAGTGTTATCTGGACATCCTGCTCTGCCTGTGGCAGGGAGGGAGACTGGATGAGAATGTCATCCAGATAACACTGGACACGTACCGGAAGTGAGCGCAAGTGTGCCGCTAAGGCAGCTAGAATTTTAGTAAACACCCTTGGCGCAGATGACAGGCCAAAGGGTAGCGCCCTGTATTGATAGTGCATCCCAGCATAGCAAAAACGGAGGTATTGACAGTGGTCAGGCCGAATCGGAATGTGGAGGTAAGCCTCCGAGAGGTCAATAGATGTTAGAAAATCTCCCTCTCTGATACCTGCCAAAATTGATTGCAGGGTATGCATCTTGAACCTTTTGTAAACTACGTATTTGTTCAAGCGCTTAAGGTCAAGAATGGCTCTCCAACCGCCCGAGGATTTTGGAACTATAAACAAGATGGAATAAAATCCCTGCCCCTGCTGGTCCTCAGGCACCTGCTGAATGGCTCGAATGTCCAGCAGGTGCTGGATGGCCTGATTCATGAGGACACGTTTGGATTGATTAGAAGGCAAGGGGCAGCGTAGAAAAAACTTAGGGGGGGTGGAGAGAAATTCTAGGGACAGTCCTGATGACAGGGTTTGTAAGACCCATGCATCATTGGTGATTTCCTCCCATCGACTGGCAAAGAATGCCAGGCGACCCCCAATGGGAGGAGTCGGTAAGGGCTTACTTATACCGGCGGAAGGGGCGTCCACCGGCGCCTCTAAGGGGCCGTTTGGATTGGGGATCCCTATAAGGCCTATCCTGAGCTGGGCGTTGGGTCTGCTGCTGCGACTGCTGCTGCTGGCCACTATACTGCCCCTGGTAGTGCCCTTGGTATCTATTATAGGACTGGGCCGGAGTTCTGGGACCCTTTCTAAAATAGGAGGCAGATCTGGCTGTGGACTTTTTTGTGCAGGGTGCTAGAACCTTGCACTTGTCCTTAGTCTCTGTCACTACAGGGTCAAGAGCCAGCCCAAAAAGTAACTGACCGGTTATTGGTGCCGCAGCCAACTTCCACTTATGGCTCAAGTCGGCTGGCCAGCTGCGCAGCCAGTGCATGCGTCTGGCCACAACAGCGGTTCCCATCGCCCTGGCCGAGAAACGGGCCGCCTGCAAAGTGGCGTCCGAGGTAAATTGCGCTGCGGCAAGGAGTTTGTTTATGTCTTGCCGTGTCCTGGGATCAGCTGCTGGTAGGTGGTCCCGGAGTGCGTTCAACCACTTCAGGGACGTCCGGCAGAAGAAGGACGCTGTCGTGGCTGCGCGCACCGCCCAGGCAGACGCTTGGTGGGTGCGTTGCAGGACCGCTTCAGTACGACGATCCTCCGGCCAGAGGAGATCATCTGAGTCACCTGGAAGTGGAGTGTTTGAATATAGAGCCAATACTGGAACATCCACAGGTGGAATAGGCAAGTGCTTGGCCAGGCTCGAAGATACATTAAAGAAGCGTTTGTCCAACGTGTTTGGGAGTGGTCCGGCCGCGGGGGCCTGCCACTGCTTTGTTATAGCCTCAATGAATAAATTAGGGGTGGGTATCACCTTGGTGTCTGAGGTGGAAGCCTCCCCAAAAACTGGATCCTCTGGAACAGTGGAACCCTGGGGATCTGATTGAGAGGATGGAATATTGGCAGTGGCCCTTGCCTTGTGCAGTAGAGACCTGAACAAGGAGGCTTGGAAAAGAGCCGTAGAGACAGGCTGCTCTGGGGCCAAGTCCTCGTCCTCAGAAAGTTGGGAATCCCACTTGTCCTCTATGGGCGCCTCCTCCTCTACAATAATGTCCTCCTGTACCAATCCCTCATCCTTGTCTAAAGCCTCTAGGGGGGCAGGGGACCCCAAGGGCGAATAATCGCCAGTGTCCATGTCCGTGTAGACTGGATAATTAGGGATCAGATAGTCAGCAGACAGATCAGGCTGGAGAACTGTGGGAGGGGGCCGAGGGCTGCTTGCCATGGCCTTGATACCGGCGGCGATCCCTTGGCGAATCGCCTCGTTGATTCTGTCCTGGATGGCAGGGTCCTCCAGGGGATCCCTCTGGCTGTGGCTGGGGGTGCCCTGTAATTGAGGCCTGCGAGCTGGGGGGGGCCCAAACATCACCCTCCCTCAGACAAACCTCCGTAGTATCCAGCGATAAATTATCGCTGGATTGTGTTGAAGGAGGACGCGGCCCTTGAGATGATACAGTGGCGCCCTCTGCCGCCCGCTGTGGCTGCGTAGGGGCCAGCGACGTCTGGGAGGGAGAGGCCCTGGATGCTGAGGTGGTGGATGAGTGGCTTTTGTGGCCATCACCTTTCCCCGGGGCCGCTTTTTTGTCCCTTGGATGGGGGGAGGAAGCTCGGGAGGACCTGTCCTTATTGGACGACTCCCCCTGGGCCGGGGCATCGGCCGGCAGTGCTTTTGACTTGGCCTTGCCGCTCTTGTGCGGCTTCTCGGCCATTACGAGCTGTTGCCTTGTCGAGATCTGCCCTCCGAATGAAGGTGCGGCTGCACAGAAGCTGCTCGTTGAGTGCAACCAGCGGGAGCCAATCAGGAACCAGCAACAAAATGGCGGCTGATGACGTCGACGGAGGAAGCCTCTCGGATGACAGTCGGCAGGAACCAATCAGGTAACGTCGGAAAATGGCGGGCCGCTGGTGTCAGACGGTTTCTGAGGCGATTAACGGCTTTCCGCGCGAAGCGCTAGCCGGCCCGAAAAAAGGAGATGCTGCTTGCAATTTGAAAAGGCCGCTTGCCGTGAGAGCGATAGGCCGTAGGAGTGCCAGATCCGACTATTAGAGCATGGACTCCAGCCGGAAAGGGAGAGGTACGTTGGCCACCCAAGCACGTAGCTTCTGTGGCTTGCTGATAGTCTCTGACAGTTCGGACCTCTCTCCCTTAGAAGCAGCAAAGTTATCAGCGCTGGCCTTATAAGTTTAGCAAAACAAAAGGGTGCTAGGCCAGTTGTGGCAAAACCCCTGCCGGGATATGGCACAGGATGTTATGGGCCTTCGGCTGGGGTGCCTGGATGGGCCAGAGGGCCCCCCTTCCGCCCTCTACCCAAGGACCACTGACAGCTGTCACTTGGGGAGGTGAACACAGGAAGGGCAAAAAAACAAAATAAAACTTACAGCTGTGTAGAAATCGGAAATCTCTTTAGTAGGAGCTAGCCTTCAGGAAAAGCACAAGTCCTTAATGGCTTAGGACCGAGATAAAAGAGGGGGTGCAGTAGCACAGGGGGTCATATTTATAGCTTTGTGAACTCGGTCCTGATTGGCTAGAGGGCAGATTTAACCCATTCTTGGAGGCTAGCTCCGCCCACCATGGAGAATGAAACATTTAACACAAGTGAGTGCAGTGTTAAACCAAAGACGGGTAAATTTTCTTTGGGTATACGTATGTGTTCGTGCATGCGTGTGCTTTTTCTGTAAAATAAAAAATAAAAATGGAGTCTCCAAGAGTTATAAATGGACAGAGAAGTGAAATGTGGATGCCATTAAAACAAGGAATGGAAAATTATCGGGGGGGGGGGATGATGGTGAATAAGTTTAGTGTGTAAAACCTAATAAAGATTTACATAGCAGATTTCCTTTCTTTGATGCAGAAAAACCAATACTACCTCTTGGGTAGGTAGTGACATTTCTCATCAAATTAATGGGTAAGAGTGTTAAGCTTTCTGGTGGGCTGGTATTATGTAGCAAATATGTTTGTATACAGTATATGTGTGCATGTGTTTGTGTTTGAGTTTGGGTATATATGAGTGGTCTGCACCTTCTTCAATCTCAGGTCTTCCATCACAGGCCTGAGAGTCTGAGACTTCTGTGCAGTATCCTACCCGTTCCTAGAATTGCATCCTGGAGGTCATTCCTGGGATCTGTTGGAGCCACTCACCCAGTTTAGGAGTCACAGCCCTGAATGTTCCTATCACCACAACACCATTGGAGATGTTAATGTACATTTCTCAAATCTTCCAATCATCAAAATAGAAATAGCACTGCTAAGATATCCAAGCACTGATCTGCCTCAGATAATGGAACTAATTACTTCTGTTGACCTTACACTTTTAAAGGACAGCAATTTAAAGGAAGGGATTGTGTATTTTCCCAGCTTCCCCTTCTCCTTCCACCCAATATCACCTGCTGGTAGGGAAAACAACTACCAATCATTCTCTGTAACACATAACAGGGTTATCACTGTTATGTGATAACACATAACAGGGTGTGCTTGTATAAGTACAGGTCAATCTCTTGGATGAAAGTTTAGTCACCTTTGAAGTTGCTTGAAACATTAAATGTCTGGCATAGAAGTTCTCTGCAATAGTGAACTATTCGTTAACATGTGTCTAGTGCTATTCTGAAAGGCGATGACCTTGTCTTCAATGATAACGCAGTCCGGGTCACTGTCAAAGAGAAGGAACAATAGGAGAAATCCTTTTCCTTTATCAGAGTGGTATAAACACTAAAAAAAATAGAGCCATGAAAAACTTGACATTGTGTCTGTCACCTGTCAGTTAGGCTAGCCGCTAGAGCAAAGTTATATACACATGGAATTCATTGTTGATTTGCCCTGATCGCAATGTGTACACGTAATATGAATATGTCATTGAAATTCTCAATTCGCTCTGCAATTTGCTGCAAGTGAGTGACAGTCTTGGGAGGGAGTAAACAAGAGGCCCAGTTCCGACCTCAAGGTTTGCTGCATCCAGAAGTACGCCAAATTTTGAGTATGCATAATGACATAGGTTTGAGTGACATTCTCCGCCAAAATAATTAAAACAGTGGGTGGGGGGGAATATTGGCAGAAGCAATGGAAAACTTGTATTCATTTGATTCAAAACTAGTAACACACAGCTGGCAGGATCAGTCTTACTTTCCCAATTTAAATCCAGATTCTCTACAGCAAAGGACTAGCCCTCTCTCCAGGGACTGCTAGTCATGTTTAGTTTAAAAAAAAACATGTATAGCATTATTTCAAAATATACACAGTGCTGTCTATGTAAGGAGCCTGTGTAATACCCAAAAAATCTTTTCTGTATCACCACTCAGGCATTGTAGGGCAGATACCTCTGCCATAATAAGGTTTAGTTTAGTTTAGTTTAGTTTAGTTTAGTTTAGTTTAGTTTAGTTTAGTTTAGTTTAGTTTAGTTTAGTTTAGTTTAGTTTAGTTTAGTTTAGTTTAGTTTAGTTTAGTTTAGTTTAATTAAATTTATATACCGCCCTTCTCCAGGGGACTCAGGGCGGTGAACAGCCAAGTAAAAAACACAATATAAACATTAAAATACATTTAAAAGAAAATATTCAATGTGGCCCTAATTTAATACAATTAAAATTTAGTAAAATCTTAAAATTTTAAAAACCCCAAAAACTTTTTCACGCCAGCCCGGCTTGATAAAAATAATACGTCTTGAGGGCACGGCGGAAGGTGGACAGGTCATGAATGGTTCTTAAGTCTGGAGGGAGCTGATTCCAGAGGGTGGGTGGTCCCACAGAGAAGGCCCTCCCCCTGGGCGTCACCAGCGTACACTGCTTGGCTGATGGCACCCCGAGGAGGCCCTCTCTGTGGGAGCGCACTGGTCGATGGGAGGCAGTTTGTGGCAGCAGGCGGTCTCGGAGATACCTAGGTCCAATGCCATGGAGCGCTTTAAAGGTAGTAACAAGCACCTTGAAGCGCACCCGGTAGACCACCGGAAGCCAGTGCAGCTCGCGCAGGAGGGGTGTTATATGGGAGCGCCAATTAGCCCCCGAAACCACCCGCGCGGCTGCATTCTGGATCAGTTGGAGCCTCTGGGTGCTCTTCATGGGGAGCCCCATGTAGAGAGCATTACAGTAGTCCAGATGCGACGTGACCAGGGCATGGGTGACTGTGCACAGGGAATCCCGATCCAGAAAGGGCCGCAACTGGCATATCAGGCGGACCTGATAAAAGGCCACCCTGGTCACAGATGGTCCTCTAAGGACAGCTGTGGATCCAGGAGGACACCCAGATTGTGAGCCCTTTCGGCGGGGGCTAGAGACTCGCCCCCGATAGTCAGAGATGGAATCATCTGACTATATCGAGACGCTGGGAACCACAGCCACTCCGTCTTGGAAGGGTTGAGCCTGAGTCGGTTTCTCCCCATCCAGATCCGCACAGCTTCCAGGCACCGGGACATCACTTCAAGGGCATCATTGGGGTGGCCTGGGGTGGAAATGTACAGCTGTGTATCATCGGCGTACTGATGGTACTTCACCCCAAAGCCACGGATGATCTCATCCAGCGGCTTCACATAGATGTTGAACAGAAGGGGCGAGAGAATCGACCCCTGGGGCACTCCATATGTAAGAGGCCTCGAGGACGACCTCTGCCCCCTGCCAATACAAACTGCGACCGGTTGGAGAGAAAGGAGGAGAACCAACGAAAAACGGTGCCCCCTATCCCTAACTCTACCAGCCGGTGCAGCATGATACCATGGTCGATGGTATCAAAAGCCGCTGAGAGGTCTAATAGGACCAGGACAGAGGAACAACCCCTGTCCCGAGCCCTCCAGAGATCATCAGCCAATGCGACCAATGCCGTTTCCGTGCTGTGCCCGGCCCTGAAACCCGACTGGAACGGATCTAGGTATGATGATTCCTCCAAGTACTGGGGAAACTGTCGTGCGACCACACTCTCAACAACCTTCGCCACGAAGCAAAGGTTGGAGACAGGGCAATAGTTAGCTAAAATTGCTGGGTCCAGGGAGGGCTTCTTGAGGAGAGGCCTCACAACCGCTTCTTTCAAAGCCATGGGGAAGTAACCCTCCCCCAAAGAAGCGTTAATAATTCCCTGGAGCCAGCCTCGTGTAACCTCCCAGGTAGCCAGCACTAACCAGGAGGGACACGGGTCCAATAAACATGTGGCTGCACTGAGCCTCCCCAGAATCTTGTCCACATCCTCAGGGGTCACCGAGTCAAACTCTTCCCAGATAACGTTCTCAAGACTATTCCCTGTCACCGCGTCCGTATCCACCCAGTTGGAGTCCAGTTCCCCCTGAATCTGAGCGATTTTGTCATGTAGATATCGTCCAAAGTCCTCAGCCCTGCCTTCCAGGGGATCCTCCCGCACTTCTTGATGGAGTAAGGAACGGGTCACCCTGAACAGGGCTGTTGGACAATTCTCTGATGACGCGATAAGAGCGGAAAAATACTTCGATTTCTCCGCTTTTATCGCCACTAGGTAGGTCTTAATATGCGACCTTACCAGTGTTCAATCAGATTCAGAGAGACTGGCCCTCCAACCGCTCTCTAGGCATCTTTTCCGGCGCATCATCTCCCTCAGCTCCTCAGTAAACCAGGGAGCCGAGCGGGATCGGAGCCGAGTCAGAGGCCGCAAAGGCACAACTCGGTCCAAGGCCCCACCGGCCACCCTGTCCCAGGCGGCAACCAGGTCCTCGGCCGAGTTGAGGGCTAGATCATCAGGAAGTGGCCCAAGCTCCGTCTGGAACCTGTCCGGGTCCATCAGGTGCCTGGGGCAGACCCATCTAACTGGTTCCGCCTCCCTGCGGCATGGGGAAGCGGTATGGAGGTCTAGGTGAAGGAGTGAGTGATATGACCATGACAAGGGTTTAATGACTACATCCCCTATATCAAGACCACTCAACCACTGGCCAGAGACAAAAATCAAGTCTAGAGTGTGTCCTCCCTCATGTGTGGGGCCATGAACTAACTGGGTTAGATCCATGGCCGTCATGGAAGCCAAGAACTCCCGAGCCAACTCAGATGTTTCACCAACGGATGGCAGGTTGAAATCTCCCATGACCAAAAGCCTGGGTGTGTCAACCGCCACCGTGGCTATCGTGTCGAGTAGCTCAGGCAGGGCAGCTGCTACGCGGCAGGGAGCCAGGTACGTAAGCAGCAAGCCTTTCTGAACCCCATGGCCCCATTTCACAAGGAAGGACTCACAACCAGCTATCTGTGGCACAGTGGTCTCCCTTGGCCCAAGACCCTCATTAATAACAACCGCCACCCCCCCTCCCCTCCCCTGAGCCCTCGGCTGATGGAATGCTCTGAAACCTGGTGGGCAAATCTCCACCAGAGGGACACCTCCCTCCGGCCCCAACCAGGTCTCCGTGATACCCGCCAGGTCCATTCCCCCCTCAACAATAAGATCATGAATGAGGGGGCCTTTATTTACCATGGACCTGGCATTGCATAGCATCAGCCGAAGACTCGGGTCCTGAGTATCTAAGCCACCCAGTATCCGGGGTGAGCTGTAGAGACCGGGACGCACAGTCGCTTTTAAGCAGCGAGTGCGCACCCCCCATACATGATATGGTCTCTTGCTCCCGATTCCATATCTGCCCCTTCCCATCACCGTGCTGATGGCACAACCCTCATTCAAATGTCCATTTTCCATAGACTGCTCCCCAATCCCTCGCCCAACATCCTCTCGCTCGTTACCCCCTGCCGGGCTATGCGCCAGCCTGGGAGGATTTCCCCCCCAATCCCCCTTGGTTGTATTCCCAATTCCCCTTAAAACATATTTATACATTAATTTAAACAAAAAACCTCTTAAACCCCTTTTTGTTGCATGTCATCTCTCAGGGCTCCAAAGCCCGTCATCGAGGAAGGCCCTTGATAATACAGGGGGCCATCGCCGTGAGGGGGGGCATCTCACAGTGCAAGCAGTTCCCTTGGAGAGTAGCCCATCACATAAATGGTGGGGTGAGGAGAGGGGGCTCCAGATCCATAAAAGTTATATTTTGAGGGGTTGAAGATGTAAAAAGATGTTGAAGAGGCTAAAGCAAGGAGGTTGAGGTTTGGGCCCCTACATTCTCCCACAATGAAGGGGCAGTCAGATTATGTGTCTGCAGGCAGGAAAGCCGACCCATCCATTCTCTCACAATGGTAGATGATAAGAAGTTCTGGTGAGCAAAACTCCGTTCCAGCCTGCTGATGAGAATAAGTTTCCATCGGACTAGCCTCAGTAGCTCCAGCCCGCCTACCATCTCTTTCCCCTCAAGCCAGAAGTCAATGGATAACAGATGGAAATAGATGATATATTGCCAAGTTCGAAGGAGGGAGCAAAAACATTACCTATAAGGTAAATGATGATGATAGTAATAAAACGCCCAGAAGTTATATAATGGCCATAAGATGTATAATTGGCCTGTAAGATGATCCCCGAGGCAGCTGGACAATAAACCTCGGTCTATTCAATCTGGGTTTGTGGAAGGGCGTGCTGCAAAAGATGGCATAGATGTCAACAAATGCCAGCAGCAACACCAGCGGCATCCTCACAGCAGCTTAGCAACTCCGGCAGCTCCAGGTTTTTCCAGCTGCCGGCATATCCCAGATAGAAATCTGGGAGGGTGCACCAAACCCCCTCTACCAAGGGGGGGTGCACCAGGCTTCCTCCATGTTCCGTTCCTCCCCGCTCTGCCAGAGTTCTGCTGGACCCCCCGACCATCTAAGACAAATGTCCATGAAGGGCAGTACCTGGCAACTGGAGAAAAAGAGCTGTCTCTACTACAGGAATCTGAAGTTGCCCATTAGTAAGGTGACCAGACGTCCCACTTTTGGCGGGACAGTCCCGCTTTTTAATAATTTGTCCCACGTCCCACGGCGTTTCAAAAAAGTCCCGCTTTTTAAATTTGAATTTGCCCTGCACACCCCTCTGCCTCCTGCCTCGCTTGCCTCCTCCTGCCAGGCAGGGAGGGAGGGCAGTGAGAGGGGCAGCGGCGGTCTTGCCTGTTCGTCGCCACAGAGCTGAAGAAGCTGGTGGCATTCGTGGCATGGGGCTTCCCTCGCCCACTTTCCCCGGCCGCTGGGACGCCGCCATTTGCGTTCTTTTGCCCTCTGTGCAAGCAGAACGCTTTGCGCATGTGCAGAGGGCAAAAGAATGCAAATAGCGGCGTCCCGGCGGCTGGGGAAAGAAGGCAGGGGAAGCCCCGCACCGCGAACGCCACCAGCTTCTTCGGCTCTGCGGTGACGAACAGGTAAGCCTGCGCCGGCAGGAACCCACCCTTGGCTGCGATGAAGGGGGGTGTTTGGGGGGGTGCACAAAGCTGCAGGATAAGAGAGATGGACCCCTCCCATCTTGCTCCCCTAGAACCCCCCCCCGGTCAATGGTGTCCCGCTTTACAAAAAATAAAATCTGGTCACCTTACCATTAGTACTGTGCCTACCCTAACCCTCTGACATCAGCATGTGTCACCAGAACACACCATCGAAGAAGTATCATATTATTCATAGCCAAAAATGTAATGGCTATGAAAACACCACTTCAAAACTGGAAATCTGAATAGGTCTTTAAATTGCCTCAGCAATGGGTTGGGGATGAGAGAGAATCATAAAGACACAACTTTTAAAAATGGTTCATGGGGCATCTTCATGCCGTGATAAGCATCCACCCCTAATTGGTTGCCATAAGTATTTATTTTATGGTAGCAGATAACACGGAACTGAGCCATGTGTGTAGGGAGCTTGATTAGTAAAAGCAACTGTACTCTACAGGTACAACAATCCATACAATTCACTGTTAACCCCCAGTTTTTGACCAAAGAAACAAAAAATATAAGCAAGGAGAAATGTTCATCGGAAGATTCCTGTTTAAGCTACAAGATGTAATGGATCATCACATGCTGGTTGAAAGGAAAGGAAAACTACTACTACTTTACCATAATGCCACTTCATACCACAATCTGGTAATTAATTCATCAACACAAGTTGAACAAGCAAATTCAGTGATTTGTTGAACATAGAGAGAATGTGTAACTTGTCTAATGTACTTCCAGATAGTGCCAAAAGTCAGTCTATGCTGTTTTTCCCTCACACACGCTTAGTTCTTAAAAAGAAATGTTGACCATAAGTTCACTAGCCAGAACTAAAATGAATGCTCAATTTTTTTAAAAAAGAAACACTTAATAAGGAATGGGACAATTCTATCTGGCTGTCTCTTCAAATGCAGCTGGTATGCAGTTTCAGACCTATTTTTTTAAAACCCAGTTGGATCTTTTGGCTAGAGTAAATAAAGACTTAAAATAAAACCAAACTCTGCAGCTGTCTATTGCTAATTGGAGTTGCTCATTTCCTCTGGAAAATAAAGAATTGCAGTCATCAAAAATGTAAGTACATTAAAAAAAATGGTAGTGTGTAGGTACTTCATCATAGACTCCCATAAATTATAAATTGAGTTGTAATAAATTTTAGTTTAAATTACAAACATCTTTATATTTATTGGAATGAAGTCAGAATTCATTATGACGTTGGAAATTATGATCCTACAAAATTAAATTAGATTTACAAACTGCCTAATTTTAAATTTTTGTGTCATCATTCATTAAAAATAATCCCACATATGGTTGGTTTTACACTTAATTACAGGGGTCTACTTCTTCTGGAGAATCATAAACAGAAATTAATCAGATGCACCGCAGCATCCAATTTTGATGTCTTTTAGAAAGTTACTTTTCTGAATGGTGCTGGATTGCAAAATGAGAAAGTTGTTTATAGAAAAGATGCTGGGTAGTGCCAGAATTCAATGTTATAATCTAGAATTTGGTTCACATATTACAGCTAAGCCCTGATGTATTTTATCATGATTTTCTGAATATGCTCCAATTAGCCCAGTTTATGTTGCAGACCATGGCGTAAATTATAAATTGTAAACCATAATAGCTAAGTGTGCACATCTGGTTAAATTAAAACCAAATAAATAGCCAGCCAAACACGCCTTCAGTTCTACACAGGAAGTGAGCTTTTTCCATTGAATTTTCATCATATTCCAGCTTCCTTGGAATCTGGTGCAATGAAATATAGAATAGAATAGAATAGAATAGAATAGAATAGAATAGAATAGAATAGAATAGAATAGAATAGAATAGAATAGAATAGAATAGAATAGAATAACAGAGTTGGAAGGGACCTTGGAGGTCTTCTAGTCCAACCCCCTGCTTAGGCAGGAAACCCTACACTACTTCAGACAAATGGTTGTCCAACATCTTCTTAAAAACTTCCAGTGTTGGAGCATTCACAACTTCTGGAGGCAAGCTGTTCCACTGATTAATTGTTCTGTCAGGAAATTTCTCCTTAGTTCTAAGTTGCTTCTCTCCTTGATTAGTTTTCACAAATTGCTCCTTGCCCTACCCTCAGGTGCTTTGTAGAATAGCTTGACTCCCTCTTCTTTGTGGCAGCACCTGAGATATTGGGCGTTTACTTACCTTGATACGCCCGTTCTCGTTGGTTGAAGCTAGCCTTCAGATAGGGTTGTCCACAGCCAATCACATGAAGGACTGAGTCTACCAATCAGAAACTGAGCCTCTGTCCGCCATCTTGGTCCTAGGCCCAGTTTTAGACGAAGTTGGAATGCAGACTCGACGTGGATCAGACCTGTTAGAGGAAACCAAGTAAGGGGAACCCCCCCCAAACCAACAGGAAAGAACCTACCAGGCCATCATGAGAATAATCAAAAATGTTCATTAATATAACACAAATACACAAGTAAACTGTTCAAACCAATGGGTGGGGCTGAAGGCTAGCTTCAACCAACGAGAACGGGCGTATCAAGGTAAGTAAACGCCCATTCTCCATTGGGTGTTGAAGCTAGCCTTCAGATAGGGACATACCAGAGCTTAAGTCCCTAGGGAGGGCAGAGAAACCACTACCTCATAAAACCAAGAACAATAAACCCATAGGACAGAGGCGCCACCACTTGCTGGAGTACCCTTCTACCAAGGGCCGCCTCCGCTGAGGCAAAGGAATCAATGTTATAGTGTCTGATAAATTGAGATGGTGACACCCAAGTCGCCGCTTGGCACACCTTCTCCAAGGAGGCCTGGGACTTCCAGGCCGCAGAAGTGGACGCGCTACGGGTGGGATGTGCTGTAATTTTATCCAGAACCGGCTTCCCGCTAAGGAATAGGTCTTAGCAATCATGGCCCAGATCCATCAGCCAATTGAGGAAGAGGACACCCTGAGCCCCATAGAACGAGACAGGAAGGCTACTAATCGAGCCTCCGATGTGTGGAAGGCCGCTGTGCGGTCGAGATAAATCTTTAGGGCCCCTCTGACCTCCAGGGAGTGCCAGACGCGCTCCCTAGGGTGGCGGGGGTGAGCACAGAAGGAGGGTGAAATAAGCTCCTGGGAGCGGAGAAAGACTGAATTAACTTTCGGGAAAAAGGTAGGGATCTAACCTGAGCACCACCCTATCTGGGTGAAAAAACCACAAGTCCTTGCGGATAGAAAGGCAGATAACTCCGAAATACGTCGAGCGGACGTAATGGCAAGGAGAAAGGGAACCTTATAGGACAAGGAACTGAGGGATGCTTCCCGGAGGGGCTCATAAGGAGGACCAGTAAGTGACTCCAAAAACCGGGAAAGGGTCCCACGTGGGGAAATGGTGAACCACCGGTGGGCAGATGTTAGATGCCCCCTTTAAGGAACCCGCGTATCTTAGGGAGATGAGTTAGGAATTGGAATTAGGACAGGACAGAATTGAAGAACGCCGCTAGTGTCGTCTGAGTGTACTAGTCGATAGGCCCCTGGCTAACCCGTTCCTAAGGAAACGAAGGACCATCGGAATAGGAACATGCAGGGGAGAAGACCCTCCCCCGAACACCACTCACAAACCAACCTCCAGGTAGTCTGATAGACCCAGTTGGTGGAAGGTCGCCTGGAGGCCAGAAAACATCTATAATGTCTCTGGCAAACTACTGTCGCCTCAAGAGTTCCCGTTCAACCGCCAGGCGGTCACTTGTAACCCCTGCACCCCTGGGTGAACCACCTCCCCTTGACGAAGCAGTTCCTGGAGCGGAGGAAGTTTCCAAGGAGGAGCCTGGGAGGGGAGGAGGATGTCTCCGAACCAAACCCTCCGCTGCCAGTGCGGAGCTATTTAAATGACTTCTGCCCTGTGCCTCAAAAACCTTCTGAATGACCCTGGGTAACAGTGGAAGAGGAGGGAAGGCATACAGAAGACCCTGGGCCACAGTGCACGGAGAGTGCCAACAGCTTCTGCTCTCGCGGACGGTAAACGGGAGAGGAAAGGAGGGAGCCGGGCATTCTGTGGAGTAGCAAATAAGTCTATTAGGGGTTTACCAAACCTGTATACTATATCCAGAAAAACCCCCGGGTTAAACTGTCACTCCGATTGGTCCAGCTCCGTCCGGCTAAGCCAATTCTCCTTTTTGTCGGCTTCCCCCGAGATGTACTCGGCGGAGTTGGACAAGGGATGCCTCACCGCCCAGAGACCTAAGCGAAGAGCCTTCCGCATTAAGGCTTTAGAACGTGTCCCCCCTTGCTTATTCACGTGAGCGTTGGCCGTGACATTGTGGTCAAGCATTGGTCAAGACTAAAATGCGAGCTCCTGACATGAGATGTTTGAACCTCTTGAGCGCTGGAAAAATAGTCCGGAGCTCCAGGACATTAACGGTGCTGTTGGCCTCTACCGTGAACCGCTTTCCCTGGACCAGCTGACCCTGGACATGGCCCCCCCCAACCGGTAAGGCTAGCCTTAGTAGAGACCGTAACTCCGTCAGGAGGAAGAAACAGAGACCCCTAAGAAGGGCCGGGGATAACCACCAGAGGAGGGATTTACGAACCACAGGGGGTAAAGGTAACCTAGAAGGACGGAGGGCCTTGCCCGGGGTTTGGAAGGGAAGGAGGAACCACTGTAGTCCCCTGGAGTGCAAACGTGCCCAGGGAACGATGTCAATGCCCGAGATCACCTTTCCCAGGAGCGTAGCCAAAAGGGCCACAGGAACCCTGGGGTTCTGGGAAATGCTGGAAGATGTTCCGAATGCTGTCCTGACGCTCCTGGGAAAGGTAGACTTTGTACTTCAGGGAATCAATCACTGCACCTAAATGGAGAATGGAGGTGTTAGGAACCAGACAACTTTTATTGTGGTTAACAGAGAAACAATGAACGTGGAGTTCGGCCAGTGCTACTCGAAGATGCCGTTCCGCGAGGAAACGGGAGGAAGCTTGTAACAAATTACCGTCCAAGTAGCATTGGACCCTAATCCCTTGGAATCAGAGGCGTGCCTCCAAGGCCGCTAGGACTTGTAAAACTCTAGGTGCGGAAGAAAGACCAAGGGAAGGGCCCTGTACTGATAGTGCCGTCCGGCAACACAAAAACGGAGATACTGTCTATTGGCCAACCTGATGGGAATATGGAGATATGCTTCAGATAAGTCTAGGGAAACTAAAGAGTCCCCGTGATGAACCGCTCTCAGGATCAAGCGAAGGGATTGCATTTTAAACCTGCGGTATTTGACAAACATGTTGAGGCGCTTAGATCTAGAATCGGGTGCCAATCACCGGAGGACTTTGGAACCCGGAACAAAATTGAGTAAACCCTAAGACTCCTTTGAGCCCTGGGAACCGGCTCGACAGCCCTAATTTGTGAACAAATGTTGGATGGCCCGTTCCATTGGGAGCCTCTTAAGGGGACCAAACAAGGAGTAGGAGGAGTAATGAACTCTAACGTTAATCCCAGAACGGATGGTGTTCCTAACCCACTGGTCTCGAGTGGATAAGACCCATGTATCAGGAAACATGGCAAGTCTCCCCCCAATAGACAGTTTCCCCCCAGACTCACTTGGAACGTTGGGGAAACTTAGATCCCCCGCCTCTAAAGGGGCGTTTGTAGGGTATGCCACTGGCATATCTATCAGACTAGTATGGTCTCGCCCCCTACTGACCTGGGGCTCGGGGCTGGTTGGAACCCAGGTCAGCCGGACGAAATGGCCGCTGGGAGTAAGGAGTTTGTCGGAAGGACCTCTTCTTGATATAAGAGGGCAAGACCTTCTTACGGTCTTTGGACTCAACCAGAATTGGGTCCAGGACCTCTCCAAAAAGTGATTGACCTGCAATGGGCTTAGTAGCTAGGCGCCACTACGAAGCCCGTTAATTCGTCGTCCGACCATCGAGGCCACAATGGATTTGGAGGAAAACCTGGCTGCTCTCAGGGTGACGTCCGCCGTAAACAGGGTAGCCGCACTGACCTTGTTGAGGTCTTGATGGATCCGGAGTTCCGAAGTCGGGATCCGCTCCTGAAGTTGGCGCAACTACAGCGAGGAAGAACGGGCAAAGAAGGAAGCCAATGAGGAGGCTCGCACCGCCTGGGCCGAAGCATGATGGGATTTCAGCAGGGTCTGTTCCAGGCGACATTCGTCTGGTTTCAACAGCTCCTCGGAATCACCCGGAATGGGATTTGGAGCATGCCGGGATGCCACAGGAATGTCCACAGAAGGCGGAGCTAAGAGGGACGCAAGTTCAGCTGTGGTGTCAAGGAACTTTTTTTTTTTTTTTTTTTTTTTTTTTTTGCGCTGAGGGCATGGGACCCGAAGCCGGGTCTGAAAATTGTCGCTGGACGTTGTCCAGAAAAAACTTTGGCGCAGGGGTGACTTCTGATTCTGGAACTTACTCAGAAAACACTGGAGCCTTGGTGGAAGGAGTGGAGGAGTCAACCGTCGCAGGAGTTGTGGGAAGGCCCGCCACGTTTCTAGCCCTATGTAGCAGGGATTTAAAGAGGGCAGGAGAAAAGAGGCCCACCTAAGGTGGCTGTTCCGGCTGGAGGCCTTCGTCCTCTGAGAGGACAGTGGAATCATACTCACCCTCTTCCAAAACTGCCGGTTGACTGTCTTCACTGGAGGTATCAGAATATTCCCCCGCGAAGTCCTCACCTCCAAGGGGCTGAGAAGGAACTCGGCTGGAGGCCCTGCCCGAAGAGGCCTGGAAGGGCCAGTGCATTTGTTGGAAAGCCGCTAGGCACTGCTGGACGGTTGTAGCCGCAAGCATTTGCCAGCTTGGCTGATCAACCTGAGAAGAAGTGCCTGGCTGGGATGAAGGCAGGCCAGGATCAGCTTGTGCTGGGGCCATGCCTTGGGGATGAGCCAAATTCCCCATTGGCCAAATTGCGTCTGCAGAGCTAGGCCTAAAAAACCGAAGCCACCTCCTCTGTTGCTACTTGGGGAGTAGCTACTAGGCTCCCATCCTCCCAGACATCGGTGTAGAGCAGAGCAGAGCTCGGGGCATCAAGGCTATTAATCTCCTCCCCAGCTGTTGACAAAAAAGGCTGCGGGGGAGGCAGGGGGGCCGAGCATCGGACAGCTCTGTCTGACCTCCTGCGGAGAGTGCGATCGCGCCTCCGCTCGTCCCGCTCTACCGCCCGTGAGGCAGGCGCCGAACTGGCTTGGCTAGCCTCGGCGGGAGCGGGAACCACAGGATCGGCCTGCTTGCAAGTTTTCATTGACTTTTGGTGTCGCTTGCCTGACGGTTTGGGCTCGGAGGTAGCAGGCATTGAGTCAGCCATCGAGAAAGGAGGCGCGAAAAGATGCAAGCTGCCGCCCACAATGAAAAAATGGCCGCCGCGACCCAGCCGGCTGTGGGCGGGAGATTTGAAAATGCCGAGAAGCCCAGCAAAGAAAAAGGCGCGAAAAAAGGCGGAGCGCCAAACAGCCGAGTTGTCTCTGCAGCGGGCTATTAAAGGGAGGCGAGCAAGCTCTTTGTGCCTCGCCCGCACGCACCAGATTAGGAGAGGGCCAAATTCCTGTGCCCCGCTCTCCAGAGTCATTCGGGGGTGCAAGCACCGGTCCGAAGCTAGCGTTGCCCGAGCGGCGCGGTGCTGCAGAGGGCGGTGGTGCGTTTTTTTTTTTTTTTTTTTTTTTTTGAAGAGGAGGTGGGGAACAAAAAAGGAGCCAAATTCAATCCGATCGTTTTAAAAGAAAAATAACTCACAAAGGATGAGAAGATTTAGCCTTCAGATAGGAGAATGAAGATCCACGTCTATCCTAGTGAACGACTGAGTCTAAAACTGGGCCTAGGACCAAGATGGCGGACAGAGGCTCAGTTTCTGATTGGTAGACTCAGTCCTTCATGTGATTGGCTGTGGACAACCCTATCTGAAGGCTAGCTTCAACACCCAATGGAGAATGGAACACTGCTATCATGTCTCCCCTGGTCCTTCTTTTCATTAAACTAGACATACCCAGTTGCTGCAATTGTTCTTCATATGTTTTAGCCTCTAGTCCCCTAATCATCTTTGTTGCTCTTCTCTGCACTCTTTCTAGAGTCTCAACATCTTTTTTACATCATGGCAACCAAAACTGAATGCAGTATTCCAAGTGTGGCCTTACCAAGGCATTATAAAGTGGTATTAACATTTCACGTGATCTTGATTATATCCCTCTGTTTATGCAGCCTAGAACTGTGTTGGCTTTTTTGGCAGCTGCTGCACACTGCTGGATCATATTTAAATGGTTGTCCATAGGACTCCAAGATCCCCCTCACAGTTACTACTATTGAGCAAGGTACCACATATACTGTGCCTGTGCATTTTGTTTTTCTTGCCTAAATGTAGAACCTTACTTTTTTCACCATTGAATTTCATTTTGTTAGATAGCACCCAATGTTCAAGTCTGTCAAGATCCTTTTGTATCTTAAGCCTATTCCTGCCAGCTTGGTGTCATCTGCAAATTTGATGAGTTCCCCATCTATCCCCTCTATCCCCTTCATCAAGTCATTGATGAAGATGTTGAAGAGTACTGGGCCTAAAACATGTGGGGTACTGCACTGCATACTTCCCTCCATGTAGATGCAGTTCCATTGAGGACTACATGTTGAGTGTAGTTGCTCAGCTAGTTACGAATCCATCTAGTGGTGATGCTATCTAACCCACATTTTTCTACTTTACCTAGTAATAGTGTCAAGGTTCCAACAGATGTCCTTATGGTCTACTTTATCAAATGCCTTACTGAAGTCCAAGTAAATTATACCAACAGTATTCCTCTGGTCCACTAATTTTGTCACTTTGTCAAAGAATGCAATAAGATTAGTCTGGCATGATCTGTTTTTGACAAACCCATGTTGGCTTTTGGTTATTACTTTGTTTGCTTCTAGGTGTTCGCTGATTTGTTGCTTGATTATCTTTTCCAGAATCTTCCTTGGTATTGAGGTCAGGCTGATAGGTCTATAGTTTTCAGCTCTTTTCCAGTCCTCTGGCAGTTCCCCGGTGCTCCAGGATCTTTAAAAGATATAGTTCAGTGGTTCTGAAATCTCGTCTGCCAGTTCCTTCAGAACCTTGGGGTGTAATCCATCCGGTCCTGGTGATTTGAACTTGTCTAGGGTAGACAGATGTTCCCTTACCATTTTCTTCCCTATTTTAACTTGTGTTCCTAATCTGTTTTTTTTTTTTTTTTGTGGTGCTGTTTTTGATAGGTTGGACTGGGTTTTTTCCTTTGTGTAAAGACAGATGCAAAAAATGAGTTAAGTAGTTCTGCTTTCTCTCTGTTGCTGGTTGCCTTCTTGCCACTTTCTCCCAGCAATGGACCAATTGTTTCCTTGACTTTTTTCTTGTTTTTAACATGTTGGAAGAAGCTTTTTTTGTTATTTTTTTTACTTTTGTTGCAAGCCTTTGTTCATTGTGAGCCTTAGCTTTCCTCACTTCATCTTTACAGGCTTGGGCTATTTGCTGATATTCTGCCTTAGTTATTTGCCCCTCTTTCCACTTTTTATACTTGACCTTTTTGTCTTTCAATTTGTCAGAGTGTTCTTTATGTAGCCATGCTGGTTTCTTTTGAGAGCTGTTATTTTTCTTCTTCATTGGTATTGTGCAGCGGTAAAATCTACTTACCTTCCCTACCGGTTTGGAAGTGCATGCTTTGTGCTCATGTGCCACCATCACGCATGCTTTTTCACCCTCTGCACATGCGCAGAAGGCTTTGCACATGCGCAGAGGATTAAAAACAAGAAAATGGTGATGTCTGGGTGGGTGGGCGGAGCCTCGTGCTGCCGCCTCTGCCAGTTCTCTGAACCACCGGCAGCAGCCACTACCAGTATGACCAAACCGGGCCGAACCGGTAGCATTTCATTCCTGGTATTATGCTAGACTCACTTTTCAAAATTTCCCAAGCTTCTTGAGTTGTTTTCCCCTTGAGGATTTTCATCCATAGAACCCTTCCCAAGCTCTACGTTTATTGAAATTAGCTCTCTTAAAGTCCAAGACTCTAGTTTGACTTTGTTCTACTACTTGTGCTTGCATAATATTGAATTCAAATATTGCATGATCACTTGATCCCAAAGTTCCTGTAGCTTCAACACCTTCTATCATTTTATCTCTGTTAGTGAGAAATATGTTTGCTAACACAATTAATTGAAGGGGAATAGGTATCTACTTGCTTTCTGAATTGATTTGAAATCAAATGTGGAAATACTGTTAAGTAGGGTGAGTGAAGAGACTGGAGACAGGCTTCAAACAACAGCTCTTTATTGTAACTACATGTACAGGATCCAGCAGAGAGCCAGTCTGACAGCTTGCCCTTATATAGGGGAGCTGTCAGATGGCTCAACCAATCAGCAGTTCCCATTTTCCCGCTTGAACAGAGGACCTGGTTGTAACCAGGCACTCTTGATATCTAACAAATACTTTTAGTGTGACATATGGAAATAATCAACATTTCTCTTGCTTTTGCTGATCAATTTCTCAACTCAGAAGCGCACAACTGTGCCTACCATCCCTGTCCTACTGTCCTATTGTCCTCTTTTATCATTACTTTTTACTTATGTTTATACAAACTACTACTATTCTATACATGTTTGACAAATAAATAAATAAAATAAAATAAATAAATTTGCCTAGAAAATGATTGGTATAATTGTGTGTCTAGAAGGTCCTACTTTATTAATCATTCAAATTCTTTACATTCTTCTTGCTACTGAAATTAATAAAGCAATGTACCCCAACACAATTCATTCCAAGTAGCTCAAGTAAACCTTTTATGTTTGCAGTTGAAACAGTGGCAATGAACTTTATATTTTGCCTTCAATTTTCAAGTCCATTTGAGGACAGGCTTCTAATTCTTATAAGAAAACAAAATCAGACCACTGCAAGTTGAACAGCTTAAGTAGAAAAACATTGAACTTAAATGGCACCATTTTTCCTGCTGTCTTTTCAGTGAAAGCTTTAAGTTGTTTCATCCAAATGAAACAAAGAACACTGCCAGTAAAACTCACCTGCTCCAATGTGCTATTTTTAGGCTCCCATGCTGACAGCTACAATTAATATGAAATGTCTGTGTTGTAAAATGTATGGAACACCTGGTGCCATTGCTATAAATAGAATGAAATATGTAACAAAATTTAAGGTGCAGCAGCCTGAAGCATATTTTATATCACAGAATAAACAATTTTCTGCTATGTATGGAAAATTCCACCTCTTAACTCAAGTCTTTAGAACAATGAAGCTAAGCTGTACCTGGCAAGCAATTTGTTAAATTGAGGCCAACTGGAACCAGACAATCAGAAATATATCTGAGAATAGCATATCCTGTAACATGTTTTTCCATTTGCAAACAATAATTAAATAGGGACATTTCTGAATTTGAAAATGTGGTCCAAGAAAGGAGACAGTTCATTCTCTTCCCTATGATATATTCCTGATCTAAATTTTATGTTTCCATATAAGATAGTTGTTAAAAACACCTCTGAAAGAATATTTCATTCCAGGTCCTTTCTGTGCCACCAATAAAGAAAAAGAATATAAACCTTGAAATCTACTTTATTTTATTATTTCCAAGTCATCCTAAATAAACAAGCATCAAAGAAATACATTTTTATTCAAGAAATAAAAAAGGGGGGAAGGAACAATTTATAAAACTCATTTGTAATCTGTAGTTTCCAGTTTATTAATGGTCTATTGATTATAATTACCTAGACAATACTAAGAATACTGTATTATGTTACATTCTTCCTGTTTGCTTTTTACTCATTCACTTTTTAAAAATATTTTCCTATCACATTTCCTATCACATTCAGCTATTTTGGAGTCAAGGTTGCCTTTGGCAAAAACAGATGGTTTAATGATGGAGACATAAATCTAAAACAAGCTCAGATGCTATATTGTTGATTTGTTAAAAGCTATTATTCTGGAAAATAATAATAAAGTGAAAAGCTTTGGGGAAAGTAATGAGAAACAATAATTTAAAATTGTCACTTCCAATTTAAAAACAAAGAGGAATAATGGTGCAGGGGATTGGGGAAAGAGAGAGAGAGAGAGGAGTGTTTATTTTGTTTTCCTTCTCATAATCAGGACATTAAACCTATTTTTCATTTTTTTTTAAAAAGAACAATGAATAAGAAAATAAGGATGAAAAAGAAGCACTACCGCCTAGATTTAAGAAGTTAGAGACATAAGAGTTAGCAGATGAAGTAAACAATACCGATAAATTTATTTTGAAGACAATTTGGGTATCCGGATGACGAAACTAGAAAGGAGGCAGCAAGAGTTAAATAATATATACCAAAGGTTAAGATATAATAGTGGATGTGCGATTTTTTTAAAATTGTATTTAAAAGATGATATATGCTTTTTAAGCTGTACTGAAGGTATATGATGTTATAAGCATGTTTTTATTGTGGAGGGAAAAATAAAAAACTTTTCTGAAAAAAACCCCTTATTTTTCATTTTCAACATGTGCCTGGACTGTTACCAATAAAAATGGGTAAGGCAGGGTTCTCATAATCTTAAAGATTATGCAAACATTAAAAAGTTTTGTTTTTTCACTGCTATTCCATTTCCCTTAATGGAGAACATTTATGGACATGGAACAATATTCAGCGACATGAACATCATCCTGCTACAATCTAAAATTGTACATTTCTGGTCCAAATACATCATCCCAAATCTCTGTAAAGTGACTAAAACCCTTAAAGAACCACCATCAGATGCTATAATATACTTATTTACCTACAACTGGGATGAGAACTAGCCTTGAATTGCATGTAGAATAATCAAGGCTGGTCCTACAAGGGAATGGCCAAGGCAGCAACTTGTGATGCCAAAAAAAGGTAATAAATCAACAGGTTTTTTTTAAAAAAGCATTGTAGGATTTGTATATTCTTTTAGCTTTCTTTTTCTAATTCCCAAAGCACCCGCAGATCCCATTGTTTAATTTCATCAGCAAAACTACGGTACTTATTTGGGGGCAGCAGGATTCTTTTGCTCTTAAAAAAAAGATGTTTACACAAAAGAAGGCATTGTGGCTCCCCCCCCCCTCCATTGTGTTATGAGTAGATTATAGCAACGGAAGTTTAGCTGACACCTGAGCCTTGGGTTTCTTTACAGTGATAATTTATTCCTATGTTGCTCAGGATAATTCTACTAAAGTCAGCAAATCTGTTTTGTATTTTGCCATATTGCATGCAGACTCTCTACCTCTGCTTCTCTGTGTTTGATTTGGAAAACTAAAGGAACAAAAATTAAACCTGTAATCAATCTATTTCAATTAAGAGAATGGCCTAGAAAACTAACAATAGGATCTTACAGAATGATATTGCAGAGACAATAGAAAACTTAGTCTCAGCTTCTTCCTCCTATACTAATTCAGAGTGCCAGCATTATCCAAACTACTGCAACTAAGGAAACATTTTCTTCCATATCACATCCTCCTTCAGCTTGTATGCTTAAATATGTCTGTTCAGTCTGAAATAAAAGAACACCATATAGATAATATAATATAAGAACCCTTTCCATATCCTATCGTTACTATTTTTCAGATGTATCTTTATACTCTGAAATACAAAAAAAAAATGATTTTCTTTTTAACCTTTGAATCATTGTTGACTCCTTGTGACTCTCTGGACTAGTCCCTGCAGTTTTCTTGGCATTATTTTGAAAGTGGTTAGCCATTGCCTGCTTCCTAAGGCTGAGAGGGTACGACTGGCCAAAGTCACCCAGCTGGTTTCATGCCAAACCTGGGGACTTGAACTCAGTCTCTTGGATTCTAGTCCAGTGCCCTTAACCACTACACCAACCTATTTCTCCTGATTTGTCAATACTTTTTATTGACATTTTATTATGTTTAACAATAATGAAATGTAATGCATAATGAAGTTAGAAAAGAAAGGAAAAGAAAAATGGAAAAAGAAGGGCTAGAAAGTATGGGGGAAGAAAAGAAACAAAAAAAAAGATATTTTAAAAAGTGACTTCTTTGCAGCAAGTTTAATAACACTCCTCCACATTTGAAGTTACATTACATAAATCATTTCTTCCTATATCTCAACCCTGTTCCATCAGCAATCCCTGTCCCCCCCAAATTAACAATTCTATCCAATTGCAGCAAAAAAAGTCATAAAGGGTTTCCAGTAGTTTATAAGAATATCTATTATCTTATTTTGCAGAAAAACACTCTTAATCATGACCAAATAAATCAACTATGTATTTCTTCCTTTTACCTCTAACAGTCTTAATCTTTAGTTCATTGAAATATTATCATAGGATTTCATTTCTCTTGATTTCTTTATCTCATCACACATTTTGTGAGCATGATGGCTAACACATCATCTCCTGGTGTTCAAACCTGTGGAAGACCACTATCCGGTGATCTTGTTGCAAGGAGCAGCCATTCAGAACACATATGGACAATCTCCTATCCTCTGCTCATCCAGAGCAGAACCAGTCTACTCACCAGTTCTTTGAACTTCGTGTGGTAATAAGATCAACTTTTGCAGAGATATCTACGGTTTACCATGCCTCCTGCAGAAGTCTGGCTTTTTTCTTTTCTCTTTTCTCTCACCCTTTTCTTTCACCCTTTTCTAGTCTTTGTTTCTCCCATAGTACTCTGTATTTCTATGATCACATGGTCCATCTCAAATGTCTGTTACCTCTATATTCTGCAAAAACCACCAATGTTTTTTCCCTTGAAAGTCTAAACAGTCTGTGTTCCCATGAATGTATCATTTTATTTATTTAATTTTAAAAACACTTTTAGAAAATTTATTTATTTATTTATTTATTTATTTATTTATTTATTTATTTATTTATTTATTTATTTATTTATTTTATTTGTCAAACATGTACAGGATAGTAGTTGTTTGTATAAACATAAGTAAAAAGGAACGATAAAAGAGTACAATAGGACAGTAGGACAGGGACGGTAGGCACAGTGGTGCGCTTATGCAGACCCTTACAGACCTCTTAGAAACGGGGAGAGATCGACTGTAGACAGTCTAAGGTTAAGGTTTTTGGGGTTTGGGGAAGAAACCACAGAGTCAGGTAGTGCATTCCAGGCATTGATCACTCTGTTGCTGAAGTCGTATTTTCTGCAGTCGAGTTTGGAGCGCTTTACATTTAGTTTGAATCTATTATGTGCTCGTGTATTGCTGCGGTTGAAGCTGAAGTAGTCATTAACAGGAAGGACATTTTGGTATATGATTTTATGAACTACATTTAGATCAGATCGGAGGCGACGTAGTTGTAAATTGTCTAATCCCAGAATTTCAAGTCTGGTGGAATAAGGTATTTTGTTGTGAGCGGAGGAGTGAAGGACTCTTCTTGTGAAATATTTCTGGACTCTCTCGATTGTATTTATGTCTGATATGCAGTGCGGGTTCCAGACAGGTGAGCTGCATTCCAGAATTAGTCTAACAAATGTTTTGTATGCTCTGGTTAGCAATGTAATGTTGCCAGAGAAGAAGCTACGCAAGATTAGATTAACAACTCTTAGTCAAATCTGATTGGTTCCCTACTCCATTTGAAACTTTCTTAGACTGAATTTTTATCAAGCTTTTTCCCCCCTCTCCCTTTTTTTCATTTCCCACCAAAACCTCCTCCTTTTATCCCTTCTCCTCCCCCCTCACATTAGATTAATCCAATAGTTTGTCAGAAAATGAGGTTTAGCAAACTCAGTGTCCTTATGGGCTCTGCTGCAGCTGTGAGCTCATGATTTCTGCATCTTCCAGCACTCAAAGCCATGAGTCAACCACAATCTTGGATAGTCCTTATGAGGATCAGTATCTGGGACACAAGTGAGGGGAAATCTCTCAGCCTCTCGTTGTTAAAGAGGCTCTGTTGGCCTGGAGTGATCACCTTGCTCTTGGTCTTCACTGCAGCAGTACCTCCACTCCTTTGGAGGCGTTTTAGTCCACTATTGCCTCACTCAGAAGTCACCACACTGACTTTCCTATCACAAACTACATTTTAGAAATATAATCTACAAGGAAGCCTTTGAATATTGCAATCAAAACTTCTCCTACTACAGCTTTCTGAGGGAAGAGAAAAGCAGCAATAGGCTATTGACACCTGAAGTACTGACATACCCTATTTATTCACTCGTGGATGATTACAACTAGTCATCATTGAGCAATGTGGGTGGGAAAGCCACCCAGTGTTTTAGTGTTTACTTCAGCACTAACAAAAAGTAGTAACACTGGCTTGTAAAGGAATTGTTAGAGGAGCTCTTTCCATGCCTTATCTACAAGACAGATGTTAACTGGCAGACTAGAAAGAAATTGCACTACAACAGCTCCATGCCTGAAGAAGTCTCTCTAAAACCAATTAAGATTAAGTAGATCTTATTTCCAAGTCAACACTCATAAAATTGGGCTACATACCTGTAAAAGTAGAGACTGGTGTTTCCCAAATAGGGCACAGCACATTCTACTCATAGACAGAGTTGTTTAGTACCTGATTATAGTATTCATCTCAAAAGCTGCATTTTTGCACTTCTCCTGAATATAGTCCTTCTACTAGAGCTTATCTCTTTCTGTGGCTGCGTTCACACAATACACAATCATCTTATGAATTAATAGATTTTGAGGGTTTGTACAATCTGTTAATGATGAACTAAGCAAACTGCCTAAACTTTAAGCCCCAGAAAATTAATCAGAAAAAGTCACCTAAGCTCTAAGCCAGTGATGGCGAGCCTATGGCACGGGTGCCACAGGTGGCACGCAGAGCCATATCTGAGGGCATGCGAGGCTTTGCCCTATGTCAGCTCCAGCACACATGCGCGCGCTGGCCAGCTGATTTTCGGCCTTCTTTTTGGCCATTTTCGCTCTCCCTAGGCTTCAGGAAAGCCTCCTGAAGCCTGGGGATGGTGAAAAACGGGCCAACGGGCCAACCGGAAGTTCACTTGTGTGCGTCACCCCCAGCCTCCTTTTCGCTGTCAGAGGTCTTCAGGAACTTCTTCGGCTTTGGACAGTTGCAGCCAAGTCTTCCACACCTCAGCCCATTTCTTCTGCAACTGGCAAGGCTTTCCTGAAGGCCTCTGCAGCCGATAACAGAGCTCCAGATCAATCCGGAGTTCTGTTATTGGCTAGAGAGGCCTTCAGGAAAGCCTTGCCGGCTGCAGAAAAAATGGGCCGAGGTGTGCAAGACCTGGTTGCAACTATCTGAAGATAAGTAGTAGGGCAGTTCTACTTCCATTTCGTTTCTGAACTTCCGGTTGGCCTATTGGGCCATTTTTCACCATCCCCAGGCTTCAGGAGGCTTTCCTAAACCCTGGGGAGAGCGAAAAACAGCCCAACAGGCCTACCAGAAGTCCAGAGTCTTCAGTGAGGCCTGTGTGCATGTGCAGGGGAGCAGTTCAGGGGGGTTGTGCCCATGCATGGAGGGAGGGCATTGCATTATGGGTGTGCACACCCTTTTGGAACCCGAGCCAAAAAAAGGTTCGCCATCACTGCTCTAAGCAATACTAATAACTGCAACCCATACAAACAATAACTGGGATAAATAAACCACATCCAGCTATTGTAAGGTGACCAGACGTCCCGCTTTTGGCAGGACAGACACGCTTTTCAAGCGTGTGTCCCGCGTCCCGCATTCTTTCCAAAAAGTCCCGCTTTTTTGGAAAGAATGCCAAAACAGCGGGACGTCTGGTCACCTTAGCCGGGAAGCACAAAAGAGAGGTACCGGAAGCAAGTCGGGCAAAGCGGAATTTCAGTGTGGCGGCTACCTGCTGGGGAGAGGGGGAAGGAGGGCTGCTCCTCCTCTCCTTCCCCCGCCCCATCCCTAGCCCCGCCCTCGGAGGCGCCGCTGCTGTTGGGATGTGGGTGGAGGGGTGAGGGACGAGGAGCCGTCGCCGGTTTGAGCTCACGAGCGGCCCCTCCGGCGGCGCAAACAGCCCTTCCTCGTCCCCCTCCCCTTCCTTTCCCCCGTCGCCTCGCTGCCGCCGTTGCCCTGGGGCCGGGCGGGTGACCGGGAGACCGCGGCGCTTTGATGCCTGGAGCTCGCGACAGGTAAGCTGCCGGCTGCCTCCTTTCCCCGTCTCCCACCTCCCGTTCGTCGCTTGCCAGCCCGGCCCCAGGGCAGCTCCTGAAGGGGAGGCGGGAGGCGAGGAAAGGCCTCCCGAAGGGCTGCCGGCTCCCGAAGGGGAGGCGGGAGGCGGGAGGCAAGGAAAGGCCTCCCGCCTCCCCCCCCACCTGGACGCCGACATTTGCTGTGTTTTGCCCTCTGCGCATGCGCGGCGTTCTGCGCATGTGCAGAGGGCAAAACTCGGGCCCACCCCCCCGTCCCGCTTAAAAAAAAAATCTGGTCACTTTAAGCTATTGTCAACATATTGTTTGAATGAGAAAACTTAACAGTAAACATATAGTATGGAACTTATGGAGGAGGTTGGGAAACCATGATATGTAGTTTGTGGCCTTCAAAAGAATCCATTTGACTGCTGAAAGAAACCAGAAAGACATTACACCAGACAAGCTTTGATTTGTGTTAGCAAGACCATTCTTACACTATTAAATATAGTTTTTTTCAACAGGTTTTGGAACTACTTGATTTATGTTATGTCCTCCAGTTTTGCAGGGAAATTATAGAAGAAAGAATTACTGCACTGAATGACAGACCCAAGTTTGTATGACGTGTGAAGTAAAAGCTCCTTAACAAGTAGTAACATTTACAGAAGGGAGATTAAACATTAAGCTTTATGCATTGTTAAGTGTGGCAAGGTGGCCAATGATTTTTTTTTAAGCTGCAATATCTAAATAGACATCTAATGAAAAGGAGGAAGGACAACAATTCTGTTGCTGAGGACTGAAAATTATCATAAGCTTTTTAGTTTTTCCCATCATTAAGTGGAACTTAATATATTTTCCCCTGAACACCAGACTGTTGGCAATAAGTGGGGAATGCAGATGAAATAGTACTTCCACTGATTAAAATAATCCCCCTCCTCAAAGTTCAAATTGCAATTTTCCAGATTCCATGCTCCATTCCCATATGCAAGATCCACTTTGATTTATCACATTGCTTATCCTTTCAAGCGCTTCTATCAGCTTGCAAAACAAGAATTCTTTATCACTTGCTTGCCAGCTTTTTCTGCGGGCAAGGAAACATTCCTCCAGATTATACTTTCTTCCATTAATCAGATTGTTAAACCAAATAAAATTGGCTGATTGTTTGGGGCATTTTTCCCTTCTGCTATGCTTAGGCTTTTTTTTTAATGGTATTTGGTCTAAAATTAGATCAGCTGCTTCCTATTGCAAAAACAGATACAAAGAGACACACAGACCTGCTGGAGGCTATCCATGCAGCAAAGCATAGCCAAGAATTCCTTCAGAGAAGCACTTGTGTCTTCATTTCAGAGAGGAACAGCCATTTTCCCCCATAAAGGGAAGTGGTTTAAAATGAAAAGATGAAAGCTTCCAATAGCAATGTCTGCTTCACACATTGCATAGAAAACAAGTAACTGGAGATCCTGGCCTTCGCACAGCTCAGAATCTGCTTTTTCTCCCCCTAATTCATGAAATGCCTTGTTTTCTTATAGGACATTAGCTCTGGACTTAAAGATTAAGAAAGCCTTCTGTATTTTGCCCTTCTGCTGCTGAATGGATTTTTACAGCCAAATCTGGCAGATCATTTGGACTTAAGAGCCCAGATCCCTGAGGTATAACTTTTTTGCTTTATTTAAATACCTAAACAATGTAAAACATCTTGTTTCCATTCAGAAAAGAGGAATCACTTTACTCAATTGATATTATTTACTCAACCACTGTTACCTGGGATCCTCTTCATGTTAAATTTGACGCATGGCCATCAAACCTAGGCCATCACTACAGGCTCATATATTCTGCTCAGCCGTAAACTATGGTATATAAACCACAGTAGCTGAGTTCCACCAATGCAATTTAGAAATTGCCTAAACAAACCAGGGATGGGTTGCTCACTTACCTTGCTACCGGTGCGCTGCGTGCGCATCACCTCATTTTGTTCGTGCGCACATGCATTTCATGCGCTTGCACGCTGCGCACATGTGCATCCTCATGCAATTTTGCTTTTGCGCATTCGTGGAAGCAAAATTGCACCAAAATCTCGTGAGGGGACATGCGCATCTGTGATTTTGGTGATTTTTTGCTTCCGCGCATGCTCGGAAGCGAAATCTCGCTGAAATCTCACGCGCGCGTGCGTCCCCTCGTGAGATTTCAGCGCGCTTTTGCTTCCGCATATGCGCAGAAGCAAAAAGTCGCCGAAAAATTTGCAAAAAAAGATGGTGGCTCCTAGGCACCGGCAACCGACCACACCGGGTTGGTAGCCTCTTGATGACGTCACTAGCCCACCGCTACTGGTGCGATAGAGTGGACTGCACCGGTAGGAACCCACCACTGAAACAAACCATGTTAATGATCTGTAAACTCTCCAGTGCTTTTATTTTGTCAAGCACAGTATCTTCCAGTCATATTATCTTCATGATATGATTGGAGGAATTGGACTAGAAGACCTCCAAGGTGCCATCCTTTGATTCTAGGTGTATAATCTTTCTCTACTTGGAGATACATTTATCAGCTGTGTATCATTGTATCATATACTTCAATCCATATATAATAGACATCAATCAGCTCTATGCTATGACTCAAGGATCCTATGCAAAGATCATTGCCCAATTTCCATTGGATAGTTTGATTGAGGATACTGGGACTTGTATTCCCAGTCTATCTAGTGGTCATCAGAGATTCAGAAGCTTCAACTGGGGCAAAGTGCAACAGCGTGGCCGGTTCTGCCCCCCCCCAAATGGCCCCTGTAACACCACTGCTCCACAAGCTGCATTGGTTACCAGCCTGCTTCTGGGTGCAATTCAAAGTGCTGATGTTCAGCTTTTGGCCCATCCCACTCATGCCAGCAGAAGAGGCATGCTACAGGTCCTGTCAGCCTGGTTATTTTGGCTGTGGGGTCCAGGAGGTGGGTCTTCCCTGCTGTTACTCCTGCCCTCTGAAACGTCTTGCCCCCTGATGTGAGGTTGGCCCCAACCCTCCTATCCTTTCATAAGGGCCTAAAGATATGGCTTTGCCAGCTGGCTTGGGGACCCAGTGGGGGAACAGCATAGTGGAGGTGGTTGATTGAGCAACAACGTATCCCATCTCCCCCCCCCAACTCCGCCCCTGCCCTCTGCATGTGTTCTTAGGTTTTAATGTTTGATTGTAATTATGTTTTAATTGTATATGTATAAACATATTTTTATGATTCTAAGCTGCCCAGAGTTACCCTATGGTAAGATGGACAGCCAATAAATTTTATAAATAAATAAATAAATAAATAAATAAATAAATAAATAAATAAATAAATAAATAAATAAATAAATAAATACATACATACATACATACATACATACATACATACATACATACATACATACATACATACACTGTTTCCCCAAAAGTAAGACATCCCCTGATAATAAGCCCAATCCGGCTTTTGAGCATATGCGCTAAAATAACCCCCCCCAAAAAAATAAGCCCTCCCCCGAAAATATTTAAACACATGTGCACCCGATCCCCGCCATTTGGTTAGGTTAGGGAGACAGAGATGGAAATCAGGTAAGATGGCAAGAGGAGCTCCACGCGCCCCAAAATAATAAGACATCTCCAAAAATAAGGTCAAGCACTTATTTTCAGGGTTCAAAAAAATATAAGACAGGGTCTTATTTTCAGGGAAACACGGTGCATACATACAACCCACCAGACTGGAGTAGGCTAATGTAGAGTACACAGTCATCTTTTCAAAAAATGGAAAATACAAATCTAATTCTCAAACACAGTGCTTTAGAATGATTTAATTTCTTCACCTAGATTTGGAAATTTTTAGTGCAAGCTGATTTATAGCAACCAAGAACTACACTTTGCCAATTCTCCCACTATCCCGTTTGCCACAGGTAGGGCTGAAATAAGACTCCTCATGGTGCTTTGTCTCCCTCTCATGTAAAAAAGTTAGAAAACTGTGATGAATCCATTGAGGTTCCTTTGATGCAGTGTTATTTCTTGCTGAAAGAAAGAGAAATGTATCAGAGAAATGTGTTTTTCCCCATCCTCCTCCAGTTCCCTTGCTAGAATCTCACACCAATCTGAGTCAGATTAGTTTATTCCTGAAATTAGTATTGGACAATCATATATAATAAATTGTGGTATGAAAAATGTGTTTTGCTTCTGCTGTTGCAAATGAAAAAGTCATGACATGCAGGAAATGCAATTTAAATACTGATTATGAATTTATTTGTATTGAAATCAGTGAGATTAAGTCTAGACAATGAATGTATTTTGAAAGAGGAAATTGTATTGTTTCTCCTGCCTCACATGCTAACTTTTTCCTTGGAAAAAATGCATTTTGAAATAAATGTAGAAGGCTTTGAAGTACCACAAATGAATTCTTTATATTCTTAAACATTAATTTGATATGAAAAGTTATCAAAATAGATTTCTTTAGAACTCTTCAGATTATTTTATGATTGTTTCATGCAAAAACTGTACATTGGTATTTAACTTGTTCACCCCATGTAACTGCCTCAACCAAACTGCAAACGTAAATACATAGACATATACATCCAACACCAAATATCAGAAAGATCTGCTGCTTACCAAAAGCAGTATAGAGTTCTGTGGTCCTTAAAAAAACACAAAGATTAGAATGTCACCTGATTTATCCTATGAAATGGATTTGGAACATTTATTTTTCCTTCTTGTTAAGATCTATAAGGATTCTGATATCATTGAAAATTGACATTAGAAAAGAAATAGAAGAAAAATGACTGGCTCATAGAGACCTACATCACGCTTGTCCTATTGCCATATAACCTGATGTCTTAGAGGTGGAAAAAGCTCTTTAGTTTTATGCAGTGCATATGTTACATGGTATTTTTGGTTGCATTGACCACCAGACCACTATGATCATTTTCAACCACATGAGGACTCCTTAGAAATGAGTAGCCAGATGGCATTCTATGAAGTTCAGACCTGTACTGAGAATTGAACTTGCAGATCATTACACTTTAGATCAGTGGTCTCCAACTTTTCCGGCTTGGAGAACTGGTGGAGGCAGTGGCAGGGTGGATGAGAGAAGGGATAGTTTTGCGCGTGCAAGCATGCCGCTTTCACAAACGCAGCATCGCGCACACACGGATACACTCGCCCACTATTTCTGCGGCCTGGTTCTGAATGGGCTGCAGCCAAGGGTGAAATGCTACCGGTTCGGGCCGGTTTGCCCAAACCGGTAGTTAAAAATGCTACCTATTCGCCAGAATCAGTAGTAAAAAATGCTTTTAAAAAGTTTTTTAAAAAGTTCCGACAATCAGCTGTGACAATCAGCGGTGCCGCACGATCATCGGAACCATTTTTTAAAAACTTTTTAAAAGCATTTTTTACTACCGGTTCTGGCGAATAGGTCGTAAAAATGCTTTAAAAAGTTAAAAAAAGGTTCCAACAATTGCAGGCACAGCTGATTGTCACAGCTGATCATCAGAACTTTTTTAAAACTTTTTTTAGCATTTTTAACAATCGGTTCGGGAGAATCAATAGTTTAAAAATGCTAAATAAAGTTTTTAAAAAGTTGGCCATGCCCACCCAGTCACATGACCTCCCACCAAGCCTTGCCCACCAAGCCACACCCACAGAACCAGTAGGGAAAATTTTTGAATTTCACCACTGGCTGCAGCCCACCACTGCGTTGCAGACTAGGGGCTGGGGCCCCTGCTTTAGATGACTACACACAGTGCATTAGCTTTAGAAATTATCCTTGTATTCAGCAATTAGAGGAAGGGGCATTTTTGAAGCACTATTGCACGGGTATCAAACTTGCGATGTCACATTGCCATCACTTGATGTATCACAACATTTTTCCCCTTGAGGAGCTGGGTGGGTATGGCCTGCACGTGGCACATCTGGCCCACAGGCCACCAGTTTGACACTCCTGCACTATTGTATCAGAATGGTCCATACAGTCCACTTTCCTTTAAAGAGAGAGGGTAGAAGTTGTGGAAAACCACATACATAACAACGTAACGTAACGTAACATAATGTAACATCTGTATCCCTTTGCTGTGAAAGCTTAAGAGAACGTAGACTACATATATTATTCTAATAGAGCTCATATTTGAGGTTAGCAATTCATCACTGATTGAATTGGAATCTAAGCAGCCTACATTTATGAATTTAGAGATAATAGTCTGCCTTTATTTATTTATAATTTATCTCACTGCTCACCTTAAATAATTCTGTGCAGCTAATTCTGTGTAGCTAACAACCAATTAAAAACATCTCTATAACCAAAAATCAAAATAATCCAATACAATGAAAAGGAAATGGCAAGGCACCATGTGAGAAATTCACAAATACACACACATATGTGAGCTTCCCTAACATCCTGGTCCTAATGCCTAGAGAAAAACACATGTCTTAATGGCTTTTTGGAAGATCAAAGAATTGAGGCTCTCTGAAATTCAGGGTGGAGTCTATTCCACAGGGCAGGGGCCACAACAGAGAAGGCAGGCCTACTTGGAACGCTGCTGTTTAGTAGAGTAGATCTTGATCATGCCCCCTGCCCTAACAGATCTGGCAGAATAATCAGAAACTCTCAGAGAGAGGAAAAGATAGGCAGTTTCAAAGTTGCCTCTGTTGGGAAACATTTTGTATTCAAAAACACATTTTATAGAAGCAATCTACTGGGTAATTGGGATTGAAGCTGTGTGTACTGTATTATGAAAAAAGAGCTATCTTTATTCCCTTTCCTTGTTCACCAAGTGGTCCTCTTTAAAAAGCAAATGTGTTTGATTTCTAAAATCTCACTTTCTTGTTTCTATTTCTATCTGACCTTCCTCATGCCATATGCTAAATATATAAATAAATGACCGTCCTCAAAGGTGGAATCCATTATGCTAGAAGTCCTTCACTATACAGTAAGAGACTTATTAAAAAAAATGTTTTCTTACAAATAACAACCAGTCTGTGGAAGCAGATGGTTGTTTCTCATTTCCAGAATGTGTTGGTAGCTGAAATGTTTTGCAGTGATGGGGTTGGCCCTCCAGAATGGCTTCATGTGAGTAATTTGTCTCCAAAATTATCTGCATTCTGAAAAAAGTTGAAGACAGAGCTTTTCTGGAGTGCCTTTGGGGCCTCACACCATACATTGTCTGGGGGCTTTTTAAATGAATTTATGAGAGCCAGTGTGTTAAAGCACCAGGCTAGAAACTGGAAGACCTTGACTTCTAGCCCTGCTGGGTAAACTTGGAGCAGTCATTCTCTCTCAGTCCTGGGAAGAAAGCAGTGGCAAACCAATTCAGAATCTTTCCATGAAAACTGGCCCAGGCAATCACCAGGTAAACACTGACTCGAAGGCACACACAAACAAAAGCAAAAAAAAAAGTATTTATAAGATGGCCTTACATATTGTTATTGTATGTGCTTATTTGTTGAGCTGCTTAGTGGTGGGTTATAAATGTGATGCACAAATAAATAAAACAATTTGTGTAAAATGGGAGTTCTTCCAGCAACCTTTCCTCTTAGATCAGGATGAGATGCCGAGCTATTCAAATGGCTGTCATCTTCATAAACCCATAAGCGTCTTCTCTTTTCTATGGAGTGTTCAAACCTACTTAAAACTTTCATGTTTATAAAGTAAAACCTCAGCTAAAAAGGAAGGAGTAAACTGGATGAGGACTCCACACACACACATGTACACCAGTGGTGGGTTGCTGCTGGTTCGGAACAGTTCTCCGGTACAGGTGGCGGAAATTTGCCCCCACTCACCAAACCGGCAGCGATGGCTGGCTGGCCATGCCCCTGAACCGGTTCTCCGGTTGCCGCTCCTTGAAAGCGGCTTGCAAAGAACCCTTTGCGCATGTGCAGAGGGTCATTTGCGCGATTTGACTGGGACGCATGCGCACTTCCGACGTGATGCAGACCTGTAGAGAAGTTAAGTAGAACCCACTCCGATATATACACACACACACAATACACACACACAAACACAAACACACACACACACACACACACACACACACATCTATATATAGGGAGAGACAAAACTATGTGCTTATCCTTCAACATTTTCCATTTCCACTATCTAAACCTGGAAGGAATACTCCACAGTTTGAATATTTACACAGCACAAATTGTCTCAGTTTACATTCACCCCACCTGATGATCTTTGTACTGTAGAACAAGGATATTTCGAACAAAATTCACCTGATGGAGAGAAAGGTGTGAGTAAAAGGTCAGTTGTCATCTGTTAAAACTAGCTCTGCGGGTAAAGTGAAGTTGAAACGTAACAGGAAAAACACATTGAGCCTTACATTTTGTACTCTTTGGTGACCTTTTTAGTTGCGTTTCCTAGCACAAAGAATGACATTACATCTAAACCCAGGCCAGTTACGAACTGGTTTAACTGTCATGATTCACGTCAAAGAACAAAAGCTATTTCAAATTGGTAAAGATGTTGAGAATTCAAGAGAAGCCAGTTCCTTGCAGAATTTATATCCAAAGGTTAAACTAACTTTCACCCATATGATATCTCCTCCAGGCATGTTTGATTGGATAGCCAATTGACTACAATTGGAACAAAATGCTGAACTTGAGTAGATGGTGATGGTATGACAATGTTTTTTGTAATTTACCCTTCTTGATTTTGATCTCTGTGTGCATACCTCTGCTGTATGTGGACCATGGGATTTAGAGCTCAAAGCTTACTTACAGATTTCTTCAGCTTCAGAAGAAATTGTCTCTAGGTCTGATGTAAATCCTGAGAGCTTGACTTTCTTCTGAAGGATTAACAATGGAGTTAAGACCTTATGCTTTCTACATTTTAGGATTTCCAGCTTAAGCTACTACCCCGCAGAATTTAGCTGGAATTTAGAAAATGTCTCCAGAGCAGCCCCAATAGCCAGCTGGATAGGAGTCGTGCAATATTCTTTTAAAACATGCTTGAAAGCATTTTAAAAAAAATTCATTGGCATATGTCTACCAAGGCTTTTGTAAAAAACACAAACACACACACATATATATTGATTCCTTTATATTAATACTTTATTCACAAGTGAGATATAAAATGACAATTCTCAGTTTCCTTCTCCCCCCTCCCCATTTCCCAAATGCAGTCATGTCTCTTAAAACATAGGCCAAATTCCATCAACCTTATGACTTCTGATGTCATATAGCTATTTTTAGCACTAGTTAACTAAACAATGGGTGGCTCTTTTTTGCGATACTTGGCAGCACTTGAAGAAATTCCTAGATTTCTTTGAAATATGTCTTTTAGAATAATTATAATAATACAGCTAATAAACATAATTATAAACGTGGCTGCACATTAATCCACTCTACAGAAACAAAAAAGATCTCCGTTTTTCTGTCATTGCCCTCACCAGAAATGGCATCAAACTTATCAAGGGAAATTAACCATTGACAAAAATGTGTTAGTCTTATGATTTGTGATGTTAGGAGTCTATTTTTGGTAGCACTTAAATAAACAAAGTTTCTTCTGTGTAAGCAATGAGCATTTCTGGGTAAATATTCATTCTCAAGACGTAAACACAGATGGAAAAATAGTTAATTTTGAAAAGCAAAATGAAGTTACCCCGAAGATAAGTAGTGAACCAGATGATTCTGGAAATAAATAAAAGGTTGGCCTACATATTCTGTTTTGTTTTTCAAAGAGCAGGAAAATAAATCAAATATGCTTCAGTATGATCAATATTAAAATATTTTGCTTCATTCTGAATTAGTTAATCAGATTTCAGTCACTTGATTGAGTTGGGTGGCTATAGAAATCAAATCAAATCAATAAAATTTAAAGTGTCCTTTTCCTTTAATTGTAATCTTTAGTTTATTCTGATTTTCTCTAGTTTCCAATCTTCAAAGTCTATCGTGTTTTTTTAAAGATAATTCTAAAGAGAAGCATTTTTTCATAGGAAGGATTATTATGATTAATTCCAATATCTTATTTCAAATTGATCTGGACCCTTAGTCTGTTTGTAATTTTCCAAAATCAAAATTCTAATCACCTTTTTGCTCTTTATTCCAAAAGATTTTTTTAAGTCCTTAAACTTGTATTTAAAACTTTGTTTCATTAAGGATTGAAGGAATCTTGTCTGATGGTATAAAACCTGTTGATCCAAAGGCTCTTAATAGTTGAAAAGCAATTAACAAACAATACTCAAAAGTGATTAGAAAAGCAAGTATGCAAACCAACTGTCCTTTTTGAAGGCACCAAAAACAGCCTGTCAGCCTTCTAGGTAAACCAGACAGGAAACATGACTAGATGAACTACCTCTCCTTTATTTTAAGGGTGCTTTAACAAAATCTTGCAAATCTGAAAGTGTTAAAGGTGAGAATAAAATCTTATAGAGGCGATGTGGATCTTTGCTTGGAATTCAGACATTTAGAAATAAAGCCGAGATTAAAAGTCTAATAAAAAATATTTATTTCGGTACAAAAACAATAAATCATGAATAGTTACATCTTGCTAATAAATCGTGACCATTCCGGTCAGAGTCAAAGGCAAAAGACAAAAATGGAGAATCAGGAATGCACACATGCGCAGAAGATCACAGGCATCACGTGTCCTGCTTGTATTAGAATGTACCATAATATTAGGATAGGGATGCATCACCCTGCATATGCATACAACTGGCAATATTCACTGCGTGACAGAAAGTACTTTATCCTTTAAATCCATGCTTTATCCATTAAGGCAGGTCCTTCATAAGTTTCTTTCCCTGGCGGTTAAACCACTGGGATTCTTGCCTCTCTTCTCTGATTGTTACCTAAGCAACATCTCTTCTTTTCAATCCTCATGGTCAACCGCCCACTCCATTACACAGTTTCAGCATTGTGGCTATTCCCTCATCTCTCAGAGTTGTAAACCCACAAAGACCATGGCCTCCTCATGAGGAGCAACTATGTGGAGCATTTGTGGGTGATCTCAAATCCTCTCCTTGTTGTCCAGAGGAATTATGAAGAGGCCGGTCTAGTCTCCCGCTCTTCATTCTGCTGTGATCATCAGCTCAGCTTTTAGTGGAGCCATTGTTAGTTCATCATTTCTTCCTTGGAGGTTTTCCATTCTGAAGGCTTCAAGCAGCATGCTGGCAAGTGCTCCTTCTTTCCAGGAGACCAGTTTATTTTTATCGTATTTTGTCTTGTAAGGAGGCTTTTCCAAAGGCCGGATTTAGTCCAGGAAGCTCCAATTGTGGTTTCCTAGGTTAACATCTTAACACAGGGCCACTATTATCTCTGAGAAAGCAGAATATTTTACTGAACAAAAGCAGTCACCTTCTGGAAGTGATTAGCTGTGGGATAGAGAAGGACTTGGGGCAAAAATAAGTTTTCCATATATTTTTTTTCAGTGACTGTGTGTATGCACAAGAGAGAAAATGTGTGGGTGAGATAATGCCTATTTCTGTACTTTCTATCAACAATTCAGACCCTGTTTAAATTGCAAAGCTGACAGCTCTGCTTAACAATTCATTGTGGCTATAATTAGTTCCAGACCAAGAGTTCCTTGTGGATGGGAGAAGACATTAGGACCGTGCTGCTACACATCTTTCAATATGAAAAAAAAACCTTATTTGATGCAATAGCCCAACCTGAAAGTTTCCAAGTGTTTTACTTTTAAAGCATGGACTACGACTAGCAATACATTTATGACAACATTCAGAAACCATTAAAAATGAAGACTTTCACCACAACAGGACAAAGTGGGTTAGGTGAAATATTAAAAACATATCCCACTACAAGCAGATTATTCCTGAAAGGGTTTTCAGCTTTTCTCACTACACTACCAGAAATCCTGAAACATTTACTGATCATCCATCTTCTCTGTATCTCAGTTTACAACAGGAGCTGGAAAATATTCCTTCTGTCTACGGACTGTAGCTGAAAAGACAAAAACACTGTCAACAGAGGCATATCACATATCCATGAAGGCCAGTATTTTCCATGTTAGTGGGGGTTGACAGATGGGTTTTAATGACTGAATGAATGAGACCACTTTTATATTATCAAAGCTGGCAAAATCTTATCTTAGGGGTTTATAGTACAGTTTGGATGTTTTCTTACTTCAGAATCGTATGAAATTATAAGAAACTGCAGCAACCTGACTCTATACTTGTCATCTTCAACTTATTGCTTCATCTGGAGTGGCGTGCATTTCCACCCTGCGAGGGTCCACCTATCCCCTTCCAGTCAGGTTTATTGTCTTATATGTCTTGGTAGTGATTTGTGTTTAATTTTCTTTTTTTATATCTCCCTGACCAAGGGTCACACCCTCTGTTTCACTTCTCTCTCTCTTTAGAGGCTTGATTTTACTTTTACAATATCTCTATGCTCTGCAGGATTGTTTAAGATTTGCTTTATGTGAGAAATAGACAGACATTGACACGTTTCTTGAACAAACCAGAAAACAGTTTATTTAAATACAACTTCTCAGTAGTTGTCAAGTGAATTTGTTACAGCCACAACCAGCTATTTAATTCTTTCTTTTCTCTTCTTCCCCTCAGAGACTCTCCTTGCTTTCCTGACTAAATCTAAGAAAACACAGTTCTTCTTTGTTTCTAGGCCTATAGATAAGAGCATGTTTCACCGTTTACCTCTATCTACAAATAACTAAATATATCAGACAATAAAGTTCCCTGACCCTGGCACCTGCTTCCCACGGAACTGCCTCGGGCCTATCTTCTCTCCTGTCAAGTTCCCTCTTGGACAGTTAAACTCAGGCAGGGATTCACTATAAACCTTCTCTCTTTGGAAGTTACCACAAAACAGAGCTCTTCACAGCTCTTCTTACTAAACCCTCCCTCCTGGAAGTTACACATACAGACTGAGAGCTCTCCTAAGCTCTTCTTACTTAACCTTCCCTCTTTTGAAGTTACCACACAACAGAGCTTCCCTCAGCTCTTCCAACTAGGCCTTTTATAGTTCCTGGCCCTGCTATCTATGATCCGATTGGCTGTCTCTTTATGATGTAATCTATCCCCCCTCCCTCCTGGAGCACTGGGATAAACACCTCCCCCTTTCTACTTACCATACATTTAAAAGCTGTTTGGCTCCATACTTACTTGTTTAAACAGTTCCTTTTAACCATATTTTAACTTTATACAACAACTTACTATTTTACATTCAGTATCTGTATGTGGGCACCACACACCCGTCCCCCAATTTTGGTATGCCCCTGGTGTCAAGCAAAGGTGCATTCAGCCAGCCATTTTATTTATTAATTTTTAGACTTTTATGCTAATTGCATTGTTCAGATCCTCTGCCACACAAAATTAGAAACTAATGTTCATACTTCTTTGTTGATGCTACAGCTTTTCTTTCCCTCATTCAAATTGTACTCCAAATAACACAAAAATGAAGATACTGTTCACTGTAGGCCTGAATTGCTCAGAAATGAAAATGTTGCTGTTCACCAAGTGATATTGCCAGCATATACGTACAGAAAATTAATAGGTGCACAAAGGTATTTAAATAGCTAGGCACCTATTTTCAACCATTCACTTCCTGGATACAGCAAAAGCTCACAAAACATCAAGGTTCTCATCAGATTTGCTAGCTGCAAGGAGAATGTGTTGCTCTTTGCAACCTTTTTAGTGTTTGAGTGCTAAGCCTGCTGCTTTCAGTGATCAGTCCTGTGCATATTCTGATTATAATTCACATTCTGAAACCATCCAATCCAAATTCATCACAACTTTATTGCAACTTCTCCATTCCACTCTGAATGAGCATCTTCAATTAGAACTTGAATGCCTTAACTCTAGTGCTTTGACTGAAAACTGTCGCCTGAAATATTGGCTAAAACAAACTCTCTGAGGTGAATTGCTAGTCCAGATTACTTTTTCAAGTCAGTTAACGTTTATTTTGAAAAAGATCACTGACAATGATTTGTCCTTCTGTGGTTTTTCTGCACCATTCCTAAGATCACTTGGAATAGACAAAAATCATGCAAGTAATAAACCAGAACCCTTGATCCGGATGTACAGAATCATGTGACTACACTGCAACTATTTTAAATGTGAGCCAATGGTTGTAAATTGAGAATTAAGTTTTTATGTCTTTATCTATTTTTCTATTTTCATACCTCATAATATTTATACAGAAATCAGTTTTTGCTAAACATAGAAATTATTCACATTAGTAATCTCCCTTTATGAAAAAAAAATTGTATCTGTTCCAGCTTTGCTATGGAATCAATATGAATGTTTTACTCCATTGCTCTTTCTCTCCCACTTGGCATTAAGAGTTCATAGCCCCATTTCTTTGGCTGATTTGTGGGCTGGTCTGAAACTATTTTTTTGTTTGTTTGCTTTTTATTTGCTGACTTATTCTCTGAAATTTCCAGAAATGTATCAAAAGTTTGCCAAACTGCACTGCTATTGAATATGTTGTATATGATTTTTTTTACCAATTCTACTTTATATATGTTAGAAATTATCACTAATATTTAATTTTAATATGACTACTATAATATTTGTTAGAAAATAATTACTAATATCCTGTTATCAGTTTTTCTCTCTGTGTGGGTGGAAGGCAGTGAATAAAGTTCCTCAGCTTTTAATCTGATATCTTATATGACACATTTGACCAAACTGAAGATAAGTGATACACTTGAGTCATTATTTCCACAGAATCAAGTTGTTATTGCACGTGGCGAAGGCGAGGCAGGGCGAGCATGCGAAGCAAAAACCAGCAAAAAATAGGGGGGGGAGCCAAAAACAAGATGGTGATGCATGTGCAGTGCCAGAAACTTGGCTTCTGTGCATGCGCAGAAGGAAAAAAAACTGGAAAAAACCAAAAAAAAATTCAAAAAGTTTTTTTTTTAAAAAGATGGTGGCACCCACAGACCAGCACCGACCGATCCAGTTCGGTGACATCATCATGACATCACAAGCGGGTCGTTACCAGTTCGTGCAAACCGGTCCAAACCGGGAGGAACCCATCCCTGCTACAGAGTAGGGTTTGGGGAAGGAGGAATGACGAGAATTCTGTTATCCAAGAAGTTTTGTCATCGTTCCCAAATTACAGTTCCTAACAAAACTCCAGACAATCACTACACAGTAAACAATCTCTAAATTATTCTTCCCTCACTACTAAAATATTTCAAAGTACCATATTTAAAGGGCTCAGTATACCATCCAATTACAGGTTTTTGATTTGTCTGCTACAAAAGGATATAAGATTGAGATTCTTGGCTTTGTTTATGCTGCAATATTTTGTTGTGAAGTAAGTGAAGAAGGCAGTGATGCTACAGCTCCAGGAGCAAGTAGATGAAACAAATTATAGGCAGTCCTCAACTTACAATCACAATTGACCCCAAAATTTATGTTGTTAAGTGAATCACTGAGTTTTGCCCCATTTTATGACCTTTCTTGTCACAATTGTTAAACGAATCACTGCCATTGATAAGTGAATAACACGGTTGTTAAACAAATCTGGCTTCCCCATTGATTTTGCTTGTCAAAAGGTTGCAGAAGGTGATCACATGACCCTGGGACACAGCAACTGTCATAAGTACGAGTCAGTTTCCAAGCATCTGAATTTTGATCACATGATTATGGGGATGCTGCAAAGGTTGTAAGTGTGAATAATGTTCATGAGTCACTTTTGTCAGTGCATTATAACTTTGAACGGTCACTAAATGAACTGTTGTAAGTTGAGGACCACCTGTACACTGATCCTTTTTAGTCTCAGTTTTGACATGGATTTCAAAATGGAGGCAGCCTGTATGCGAGATAGGTAACCTGCTGTTATTCCTGCTATCTCTTGCTGGTTTGTAATACCACTGACTGTGGTGTAGTGATGGGTTCGGATATGATGTCTTTAGTGTAATTTGGCTCCTATTTCTCTGGGTGCTATTATAAAGTAATACTGCGAGATTTCTCATAGGAATTATCTCCTAGGAATTACCCTATGTCCCACAAGGCTGTAACTTGTCTCTTGTTTTATTTAACAGTTATATGAAGCCACTAAGAAAGCTGATTCACAAATACAGTGCTAGTTATTGATGGTGGGCAGCCAGAAAACATCAATGGCCTTTTATCAAAAGTTGATAAAACCACTGTGACCATAACTGGGCTTCAGGTATCTGGTTTTAGTAACTCATCTGTTAATAAGCTTAAGTAAGTTTGTTGTAATGTAGCAACTTTGTGGGACAGCCCTTGATGCAGGGGTGAAATGCTCCCGGTCCGCTTTTACCTGTCTGTCGTCGGAGAGCCGATCGCGCAGGCAGCGCGACGCTCCGCCCACCCGCCGGGACACTGCCATTTGAGTTCTTTTACCCTCTACGCATGCACAGAATGCTTTGTGCATGCGCAGAGGGTAAAAGAACTCAAATGGTGGTGTCCCAGCGGGTGGGTGGAGTGCCGTGCTACCTGCGCGATCGGCTGTCCGACGACAGACATGTAAAAGCGAACCAGGAGCATTTCACCGCTGCCTTGATGGCAATCCACGTACTGTAGCTTGGCCCGTATGCAGCAAGCTATATACAAAGCAGTATTTAGGGGGTGGGTCTTCCTAAATTTCACATAGAGCCCTATTTTGAAATAGTGTCATATTGCCTTCTGAGTAATATTCCAGAATGCTCATAGTCATGTGTATGGTTGGGAATAAGTAATTTACCAAGTCAGCTAATCTCATACAGTCTGGCACAGCTTGTTGGAACATTGATAAGGCAATACTGTGGATCCCACTGCAGGTTCATGTGATATCTATGGTTAATTCGGTTTTCCCTGTGGTAAGTTCCCCAAACTCCTCCTTACTGGAGTTTAGAATGGTGCTCAAAACTTGTAATCATGTTTTAAAGTGTTTTAATGCATTTCTCTTATTACAATAGTATTTTTATAAAGGAAGGAAGGGAGGGAGGGAGGGAAGGGGTAGGTATTTATGTGTCATCTTCTCTGCAGGAACATGTGACAGATTTTTGAAAGCAATGGTGGGTTTGGAAAGTGTTTCCTATCTGTGGACACATGAATATAAGATATGCAAAGTCTCAATCATTAGAAACAACGTTAGTACTTTCGTTGCAGTGATGATAATGGTGTCCCAGTATAGCACTATAAGACCCTCCCTCTTTATACATTTGTTCATACAAAAGGGGCTTGCATCATAATGTTACAGTGCTGCTTTTATCATTCTGTCCCCCCTCAAACCCCTACAGAACTTATAATTCATATAGTTTTGTCTAGGTAGATTCAGTGAATTTATAGTATAAGGCAGAAGCATATTTTGGTTATTCGTGCTTTTAGGCAATCTGTAATTGCTAAGTCATATTTTTTCAATTGTTGTATATCAGTCCCCTGCAATTCTTGATACCAGGATTATATTTCTAAAGAATTCTTATACAGTTTCACATAAGTTTTTTCCAGTATGGCTGTTAATAGGCACTTATCCACTGGGGCACTAGTGAAAAACGATGCTTAATAGCCATGTGAGAAATATCTAGTGTAAGATTCAAGAACAAGAGAAAATACTTCAACAAAGTATTTCTGAGAGATTTCCTATAATCTTCTTTTTCCTTTGGCTTGCTCAATCATGAGATCTGTGAGAATATGTATGAAACATGACCCTTTCTTTTTTTTATGATTGCTTAGCTGCTGCTTACAAAATGGTTCAAACCTGGCAATAGATCTTTGTGATCTCAGGTAACTTCCATTATGGGATAATCCCAGAACCTGGTTTCTCACCATATACTATAGCTCATTTTTCTTCAAAAAGAAAAAAAAATCACAATAGTAATGTTCCCCAACATGTCTATCTGAGAAGCAGACTCATATTTTATTATTCCCTTTTCATTTTTTTTTCAATGTGAAGGGGAAAGACTTTTCCACAAAAAGATTTTTCATCATTCTGGATGGGTGAAAATATTTAGAAGCAAAATAAAACATGATCTTCAATTGATATCGGCTATAACATTCATTCTGAGTTTGTGTTTCTCCATTTTGAATATGCGCACTATGCTGAACATGTCAAATGGCACAAAGCCTTTATACAGGCTTGTGCTGAAGCTTCAGATTTTCCAGTAATGTTTTGACAATATTCTGATCCTCTGCTGGTGTATAGATCTGCATTCCTTCAAAAATTTCTGGAGGCCATTTAGGAAGATCTTTATTTATACAACACAGAATGATGGAGGTGAGATGTTCTACTTGTGCATTAGGTTATTTGCTGGTTTAGGATTATTGAGTCCTGGATTAGAACCACATCTGATTTTGTGAGAAGAATGACCCTGGTAGTGACATGAAGTGTTTTCTAGATATTCTAAAAATGACGAGAGAGAGAGAGGGGGGGGGAGAAGGAAGGAAGGAAGGAAGGAAGGAAGGAAGGAAGGAAGGAAGGAAGGAAGGAAGGAAGGAAGGAAGGAAAGGAAGGAAGGAAGGAAGGAAGGAAGGAAGGAAGGAAGGAAAGAAAGAAAGAAAGAAAGAAAGAAAGAAAGAAAGAAAGAAAGAAAGAAAGAAAGAAAGAAAGAAAGAAAGAAAGAAAGAAAGAAAGAAAGAAAGAAAGAAAGAAAGAAAGAAAGAAAGATTTTAATGGCTTCCTTTGGCATGTTTACCTTTCTTTTAGCTTTTCCGGTGCATAGTTTTGTCAAAACATTGTAGGATTTGGCCTATGCTATTTCTTCTAAGCATGTTTTGGATCAATTAGTCCCCTGCAGTTATCATGTTGTAGTGACTGCTGGGAGGGGGTGGTGGTAAATGTATTGCTGCCATAATGTCTGTGGAATAATACTCTACTCATCAGCTACATAGTAAGACAACTACAGGAATTCAGTGAGTTAAAAAAAAGACTAACCAGAAGTTCTAGCATTGATTACAGTATATTTGAGATGGTTATTGCTTATTTCTCTAGTGCTCAGCTCAACATGGGCAGAGTTAATTGCAGCTAGGTGCAAAGTGGGATCTTCCAGAGGAGTTGCTGTGCTGCAGCAAGCAAAGCACAATGGATAACCTAAGAACTAAGATCACTAAGTGAAAAATCATGTGACGGTAAATCTGCTTTTGATTTCACACAGGATTAGGTGTACTGACTGACTGTAATGGCAGAAAGAGAGAGAGAGAGAGAGAGAGAGAGAGAGAGAGAGAGAGAGAGAGAGAGAGAGAGAGAGAGAGAGAGAGAGAGAGAGAGAGAGAGAGAGAGAGATGCTGTGAAGGGTCATAAAAGCATTTGTCGCAAAGTTACTTTTCAGCATTGTCGTAAATGTGGTCACTGTTTGAGGCAGTCATTAAGTAAGGATTACCTGTTACCAGAACCTTCACAAAGTAAAGACTTTTAGTGGTGTAAGGAAATGACCTTAGGAGAAGGGCAACAAGATGCAGCTGAGGGAATGTCCAGATAAAAGGCAGTTATTTAGTCCACAGGGCAAGAAGCTCAGAAGGGCTCCTCCATAATTTCATGGTCTATAAAGAAGATGGAGAAGAGAAATACCTTCCAACTTGCAAAAAAATTTAATATACCCTTACAATAAAGTAGAATAAGTACATCTGATCTGGTTTCCTGTCTGTCTACCCCATAAAGCTGACAAGACTATATCAGCTAGAGTTAGAGTTGGAAACCATCATTGTCATCATCTCCACTAGTAGAGTGAATGGAATTACAGCTTACCTGTCACTGTTGAGTTCTCCCCCCCCCCCAAAAAAAAACCCCAGAATGGAAGGAAATATCCAGATGATGAGTAGAAATTCCCATTGTTATTCATGGTGCTGAATTACTGAAATGATAATTTTCACTTGGCTTGAGATGAGGAAGGAAACAGTTTTTTATTTCATTAGTGAGTTGTGGATATGCATATACCTCTTCCAAAACATGAAAACTGTTAGGTGATACAGCTGCCGCACCCAAAAATGGTGTTGCTAAAGAATACTTGGATGCTATGCTATGCTATTCTGTTTCTATTACTATTCTATAACATATGAGCAAGATTTTTGTCTTATTATTTTAACTTTTTAAAAGGAAAAAATAATTGGCCATGCTGTTGATGTAAACACTTGCATGTGAATCATTGACTTTTTATTATTAGAAGATGAAAAGTTGATTCAATTGTTACACCCTTCAACCAAACCAAGAAAATATAGGGCACTGGTGGCTGCAATATGATTAAATCTGCAGGTGAAATAACTCTGCCACAGGGAGCGATTCATACCTCTATCACATCAACAACTCCCAATCCTGTCCTCAATATTCCCTAATACTGTTTTCCTTTCTTAACAACCAAGAAGAATAGACTGTCATGCTTAGCAGGATGGTGGTAACAATCAGCATGTATCTATTACAGTCCAAATTATTGTCACATTTTTATTCAGATGTGTACTCTAAGTCTAGCTGAAATTAATTTTCCTAACAGGAACATGTTCTGGATTGAAACATAAGTACGTCCTTGATTATTGCTAATTTCCTGTACTTCCTGATACAGCCTATTTCAAGAAAAGCAAAAAGATTTTCAGGATCATATATTTAGCCTTCCTCCCTCTTATTTGTTTGACATGATTAGGGGCTTGCAAATGTGCAGACTTACATCGGCAAGGTCAATATTTCCCTACCTTACCATATGGTTTACTGCCCACAACAGTTCAATTCATAGTAAACAATGGAGCTTAAATATTATCAATCAATAGAAGTTAATGACTATCTTACAACAGCTGCATAGTGGAGATACAAGTTTCCCCTTTACATTTTTGTCTTTGCTTATATTTGGCCAGACCAGGGAGTAATAATCTGTCGTCAAAACACTGGGGCAAAAGAGAAGGAAATCCTTTGTCCCAATTTTTCTTTCTGATAATATGACTGGGCTGTATAAATTAGAAACTCCCTTATTTATGTTCCTCTGTACAATAAAAAAAGTGTGTTAAAGATGAAAGTGCATCATATTCTGCAGTATCAAATGAATACATTTCTCTAAATTGTAATCCACATGCATCTTAGAGATACCTAGAAATTGATAACAGAGATCAGGATCAATCCCATAACCATACTCTAGCCTTCCTCTGCTTGATGCTCTCCATAGTCAGTGGTGGGTTCCTACCAGTGCGGTCCACTCTATAGCACCGGTAGCGGCCCGCTGGTGACGTCACAGTACCGGTGGGGTCGGTTGCCAGTGCCTGGCCACCTCCATTTTTTTTAAAAAAAATATTTTTTAAAAAACATTTTCTTCTGCGCATGCCCAGAAGCCGAGCTTCCAGCACTGCGCATGCGCTGCCTTCCTACCCCACAGTGAGTCCAAGCAGGGGAGGATGGCTGAGGGAGCGCGTGAGATGCTGAAAGAACGGGCGGCAGGAGCTATCTCCATTCCCTTCCCTTCAGCAGTCCGAGAAGCCACGAATGCGCGGTGATGATCCTAGGCATTTTCACACGTTTCAGGCTTCTCGAGCTGCTGAGGGGAGAGGGAATGGGCGGCAGGACCTATCTCAGTTCCCCTCCCTTCAGCAGTCCGAGAAGCCACGAACGCGTGGTGATGATCCCAGGCATTTTCGCACGTTCGAGGCTTCTCGAGCTGCTGAGGGGAGGGGAACAGGCGGCAGGAGCCTAGGATCTTGCTGCTCCCGCTGCGGGGGGCTACATTGCGAGTGGGCAATGCCCCCTGCTTCTCCGGCCGCTGCCAAGCTCCCGAGGCCCACGCCCACCCGGTCACATGGCTGGCAAGCCACACCCACAAAATAAGCCACGCTCACAGAGTGGTAGTAAAAAAATTAGGAACCCACTCCTGCTCCATACCCATTAAAACTGAAGCCCCAAGAATTCTTTGAAAGCATGGTTGCCACCGCTGATAACTTTTCTCTCTATGTATACATTTGTATCGATATATTTTCAGGGTATAGGATATAGCAAAGTCCCTCAACCTTTTCGGCTGTGTGGACCAACAGGGCAGGGAGAGCGGATGGTTCGGGTGTGCAGCAGGAAAGTGCTCATGTGAGCACAGCTCCATTTGTGCAAGCAGCGGGCATGGACACCTGTCGCTTATACAAATGGAGTGTGCTTACACGTGCTCACCCATTGCTCGCATGAGTGGGGATGTGCATGTGCGCATGCTCGCCCGCCACTTCCACAGCCCAGTTCTGAAAGGCTCAAGGCCCAATAATGGGCCACAGCCCAGGGGTTAGGACCTCTGATATATAGGACAACCAGGAAAAATATTGCAGTTGCAGCACGTGTGATCTAGAAATGAAACTTTTTTTTAATGTGGAACTCAACTCTACACATATATTTATATGCTCAGGGGTTAAGGGGATAAAGAAATGTGAAACCAGTGGAATGCAGAGAAGTATTATACCCACAGTGGAAATAATGAAGTAATGTTTTTGTTGAGCTAAAATATTTGCAGAGTGAAGGGATCAAGAGCAGCAGACTCAAAAGATAAAGCAAAAGCTATTTGTATACAGTACTGAAACAATATATATTACTGCAACATATGTCAAGAAATAATTTAAGCATTACTCATTTGACTCTGAAACCAGAACTATATGGAAAACATTTTTATATTATAGTGTTGCTTCACTGAGACCCTTTTAAAACAGAATGTATCATTTTCTTTTTTCCAGTGGATTTTTTTGTTTTGTTTTGGGAGCCAGACAGGAAATTAATTTACTGTAAATGTGGCTATGTATGGGAACAAGTAATCATGATAAATACCAAAACATCTTGTTTTAATGATATATTTTCAGGCAAGGATCAATAGATACAGGAGTGATTAAATTACACCTGCTGACATCCTTTCTAAGAAGGTACAGTACATGTATGCTTAAGATGCCTTCAGTACAGAGGTGGGTTCCTTCCGGAGCTGCCCGGTGCGCAGCTCCAGTAGGGAGTGGCAGATTGCTCAACCACTCCGGAGCCCTCTCTGCCAGTCCATCATGCGCGTCGCCATTTTTTCCTGGTGATTTTGGGCCGATTTTGCTTCTGCGTATGCACGGAAGCAAAATTGCGCCAAAATCTCACGAGGGGACGCACGCGTGTGCGAGATTTCGGCGAGATTTTGCTTCTGCGCATGCGCGGAAGCAAAATTGCACCAAAATCTCTCTCTCGCACGCGTGTCCCCTCGCATTTCGGCACGATTTTGCTTCCGCGCATGCACAGAAGCAAAATTGTGTGAGGGGGCGCGTGCGCGTAGCAAGCGTGCCCCCCCCAAAGCATGGAGATGCGCGCGCAGCGCACCGGCACCAGTAAGGCAGCAACCTGCCGCTGCCTCAGTATGTATGTGTTGTGTATACAATAAATTAAAAAAGAGTATACTTGTTGTATCAGATTACCACAGCTTTCTTTAGACTGACATCTCTCAGAAGTACTGGATACAGTTCTCATCATCTTCAGCCAATTGTTATAGAAGTCACCTGGTGAAAGAAAACTGCTCTAGACTCAACGATGCTTTTTCAAAAGGAAACTGGACTATTTTTTCTTTGTAAAAAACAGAGGGCTGGTGTCTGTTGAGAAGGGGAGGGATAAGACACCATCTACCTTCAGTCTACAGCCGTTACAAGAAGATTCCATGACCAATTGCATTCTAATTCAGGTGACCGTGAGGGCAAAGTGGTTTCAAGAGCTCTCAGCGAAAGTGCCACCAGATGACTGCAAAGAAATGCAGTCCTTTCATTCCCCCAGTCAGAAACTATCCTTCCATCTCCCCACTTTCCAGTCTCATCTGTCAGTACCTATCCTTCCATCCCCCCCTGCCATCACAACTGATGACGTTTCTTGGATGAGAAATGAAATGTTATGTTCTTCTTCTTCTTCAAGGGGAAGGAGGAGGAAAAACAGTCCAGTTATCTTTTGAAAAAACAACTTTGAGACAACTATGACCTGGATGACTGAGAATCTCCACAGAAACTGTTCTAGAGTTTCTGGTGGTGCTCAGTTAGAATACTACTGCATAATCCACAAGCACAGCATAAAGATAATTCCTTCACCTTTACTTTTTTTTTTTTTACTCATATTCAGTATATTACCTTCCATTGTCTGACCAGAGACAGCCTTTTCTCATACACACCAGCTGTAAACTAAAATGAGGTCAAAATGAGGTCTGTGTATAGTGCAATGCTATCCCTACCAACTTGTGTTTCAGTGCCTGATTGAAGTACATCAAGAATTCCGTATCGTTTTGAGTCATGGTATCTTGATGCGTGATTCATCACTTGTCTCTCATTTCATGCATTGTCTGATGTTCCCATTCCTGTTACAGAATCCTTCTCTACTGGTGGCCCTTACATTTTATCTCAGAGGCTCTTACTTCTTTGGAAATACCATATCTGAGCTACAAAAACGCAAGCAATCACTAATAGCAGCAAAGAGATTCGGAAACCTCTTTGAAAACCTGATCAATTTTCATTATCTTCATAGTGATTCTTTTCTTTCTTTCTTTCTTTCTTTCTTTCTTTCTTTCTTTCTTTCTTTCTTTCTTTCTTTCTTTCTTTCTTCTCAGCAAAGTACAGATCTTTCTTATTAGGTATGTTTGTTATGTTTGATTTTAATACCACTGCAAGTCCTGAGACATGGCATTGTAACTATACAGTACATTGCAACTCTAATTTTGATTGAATAAACTTGGTTTGTAAACTGCCAGCACCTGTAGAACTGGTGCAACTCTTGTCTCTTTTAATGTGCATATGGCCTAAGTATGTAAGCTTGAATGCTATGCAAATGACTTGTATTGGTTGGTTCTATCTATTCTTTTATAGAGAAAGATATACAGTATTATCTCCTAGAACTAGAGCTGAAGGGAAATTTTGCACCAGGATTGAATTCATGAACTGAAAAAATGTTTAGATCAAAGGCCACAAAATGAAACTTTCATCTACTGTGCATAGAAATCTTCTCCTGTCCCCTCCCCCCTCTTTCTCACCACCACGTTTGGCTCCGACAACAATCCTGGATCTGTGGAACTAAAAAGAAGCACATCCTGGCCATAGTCCAATGGATCAAAAACTACTGGGAAGTTAGATCCAACGATATTCTATTCAAGTTGCTGCCATCAGATTTCACAACAGCAGGATATAATTGGCCTGATTTAATTTACAGTGCTGTTCTCTATCCAGGAATGGAGTCAATGCATATAGATAAGAATAATCCCGGTGCACAGATGTTGGCCGGTGGAGCCAGTGTTTACTAATATCTATGCCATTGAGATCTGACTTTCCTGGGCCCCATTTGAAATGTCAATTGTTAGAGATACAAATATTTAAAAAGAAGAATGTATGAGGCTCAGGTTTTGGATGCAACTCCAACAATGCTCAAGGAGAGTAATAAATATGCTCTCTCTCTCTCTCTCTCTCTCTCTCTCTCTCTCTCTCTCTCTCTCTCTCTCTCTCTCTCTCTCTCTCTCTCTCTCTCTCTCTCTCTCTCTCTCTCTCCCTCTCCCTCCCTCCCTCCCTCCCTCCCCCCCCTCCCTCCCCCCCCCTCTCTCTCTCTGATGAAATTGAGGTTTGGTTGTTTTTTCTTTGTTTCTTTGTTTCTCAAGCACCTACCCATAAGAAAAATATCCAGAATGTCTGATACTCAGATGGAATTCATCTATGGAGCATAATTAGCCTAAAAAAACAGGCAGCATCAAGGTTATGAGGAAGCATATAAATAGATGACTGAGCATTAATTAAGCTACAAGCTGGTAATGATAAAACAGGAAGAAGATTGGGGACTGTAGTGAATATATCTCTGAAAATATCAATGCAGCATACAACAACACTGAAAAAGGCATATTCTTACATATATATGCAATTAGGAGTATTAGGCAAAGAATAAAATTCATGGTAATGCAATATCTCTATATTCCTTCCTAAATGTTGGATATTGCCTACAATTTTGTTTTTGCTAAAATAGGATACAGCTAAGATGACTGAAAATTTGACAAAGGAAATGAGTTTGCCAACCGCTTCTTATTTTAGATCTTCAATATTGGAAATACAAACTTGTCGCCCCAGTTACTCAGTGAATTGAAGAGCTTATGTCACTTGCAATTTATGAAAGGATTGATTATAGACTTTGTTGCTATAGAAACATCACAACATCTGATAATCTTTTCCAAGGCCTTTACTGCTTATCTTATCAAGTGTATGTATTGTATTCTTGGTGTAATTCTTGGCTACTGCTTTATTTATTGTTGATTGTTGATCCTAAAAAGTATCTACCACTTCAATAACTTCACTGTCAGGCTACTTGCTGTATTATTGTCATTAGTTTGGTCTCCTTTATAGTTAATCTTAGTTCCATTTTTTAAAAATTCCTTGATTTAATTCTGGAGCTTTGCAGATCACTGCATTTTCAGCTATAAAACTAATATCATTAGGACAGTGCAGGTTTAATGTTTCTTCCTTCAATTTTAAAAATATGGTCAACTTCCAATCCAGCCTCTCTCAATATATATTCAGCATATACATTGAATAAATAAAGTACTCAAAACTAAGTATTCCTTCCTGTCAAACAAAACGTAATTTAGAAGAAAATCTGATGTAATCATTGTCTTATATTAATGGACAGAGAATAAGGCTACTGTTGGTTTTAATTAATAGGGCCACCCAAATTCTGAAATTATATGGCCCTGAATCCCAGATGCTCAAAAGCAAGCTAGTGGGGACAGAATTGACTTGAAAGCTTTCTTGCTTCGATCTCCTAAATGTTGGATTGCCTCATTCAACAAGGTTTTTTTTAAAGAGAAGCCAAGGACTGCTTGTTACATTAAAGCTGATGTTAAGTTTCTGTGGACCCTCCAGAGAGGCTTAAAAAAAATTACTTGCTTCCAACTTGATTAATCTATTCCCCAATTAAATATTTCATAACTTCCTGCAATGTCCTAGCTATAACAATGAGCAGCATCTAGATTTTTCTGGCTATATTGTTAACAGGCCAAATGTCTTGTTTTGAATGTACTCAAATTAGACATTTTGATGCTTTTGAGGGTTTTAATGACTTTTACTGTTTTTGTTGTTTTAAAATGTTTTTAAAGTTTTAATTGTAATATATGTTTTTGAACTGTGAGCCACCCAAAATCATTTGCCAAGATGGGAAGCTATAGAAATCAGATGGATGGATGGATGGATGACTGAAAACATTTTTTTAAATTATATTGTCATGCTCCCTGTACAGGAATACATATTCTTTCTTCAGTAGTCTTGTCAATTACAAGCCACTGATTTTTTTACCATGGAATTCAGTGGGATCCTCTGAATAGAACATTTTATGCCTAGGTCTGTTCAGAAACATGGCTAGAAATGTCATTTTCCATTTAAATGGCAAACCTTCTCTATATGGCTACAGAGAAAAGCTTAAATGTATGATCACTTTAAACATTTAGTTCTGAACAAGTTGCCCACATCAGAAACAGATTACTAAAATATGCCCTCCCAGTTCTAATAACATTTGGCTGATAACTAAGTCTTATATTTGGACACCGTTTTTCTCAACCTCATGCGTGGCTTTCTGCCTTTATATGGAAAGAGGTGGGGGGAAGCTGTTTCTTTCTGAGAAGCAAAATAAAAGTATCTGCCAAAAATCTGTACTACTAGTGCCTATGTCTGCTTTGTTTTCAGAAACGTGACAGAGATCTTTTCAAATGACTTTCTGGAACCAATTTCTACTGACTGCTGTGACTGACTTGTATTTACTTGTATTTTGTATCGGGTATGTAGCCCATGGGCTATGTTTTATAGTATATGTTCCACACCATGCCCCCCAAAGTGAATGACAAATATTCACTCGTGAGGTAAATGAAGGGAGCATTGTTTTATTCTATTGTTTTATTTATTTTATTTTACTTTCAATTTGTATAAAACTGTAATCTAATAGGAATCCCTGAAGATGATAATAAAGTGTAAATAATCTTAAAACATCCACACTCAAGAAATAATATGTCATTGTATTGTAATTGTATTATTATATTACATTACATTACATTATTATATTAGTATAGTATAGTATAGTATAGTATAGTATAGTATAGTATAGTATAGTATAGTATAGTAAGTATTAGTATATTAATAACAATAGCATTTAGACTTATATACAACTTCAGCCCTCTCTAATTGGTTTACAGAGTTAGCATTGTTGCCCCCAACAATCTGGGTCCTAATTTTACCAACCTCGGAAGGATGGAAGGCTGAGTCAACCTTGAGCCAGTGAGAATCGAACTGCCAACTGCTGGCAGCCGGCAGTCAGCAGAATTAGCCTGCAATACTGCATTCTAACCATTGTGTCACCACAGTTCTTAATTATATTATATTATACATAAATGAACACACACAACACATACAGGTACATACATATATTAAGGGCTAAACTCTTAGGATCTAATAGAATGGATTAAATCAATAATCTAGTACAGTGGTTGATTCAATAAACCATTGTTAACTAAGCCATGGTTAAATGAATCATAGCTTAGCAGGTTATGTGAATTTAGTCTATTGTCATGAGTTGGGTTCATGCAACACATGATTCCATGTCTGTATCTTCAAGCATAGTTAATTATGGGTAGATAATTTGAACAAATTGAATGTTGTTGATAAATTCACTTCTGAATCAGTCATTTTAAATAAGCTGAATTATTTATGTTAAGATTATAATTTATAAATTCATTATATTAAGAATAACTGTGTTTTAAATCAGCCTAACTAAGAAGATGCTGAATTTGTACATAATATGCTTTATGTAATAAATTTATATGTTGCCCATTTCACTGTCAGGTGACTCTGGGCTGGCTTACAACATCATAAATTTAAGACCATAAGTAAGGGTGGGCAACGTTTGGGCAAAGTAACATTATGTGATGGGTGTATGACTGAGTAGAGATGCAAAAAGGGGGTGTTCAGGGACTGCCCCACATAGCTCATCTTTGACCTAAGCTTTGGCTAGATTCTTACTGAGCTAAGGCAAAACCACATCTTTAACACAATGTGTGAACTCAGCATTTGCTTAAAAGTTTTCTTTTTTTCTTTTTAAGTAATATTGGAAATATGGAAAGTTCCAATAGCCTGTGCTGGAGGGATGAGATGGAAAAAGACAAAGTTGAAAGAATGAGTTTTTCTGGTGAGAAGTGATCATTATCTTAGCCAAAAGGTTTCAGCAGGTTTTCCATTTTGGGACAGAGTAATTTTGAAAGGCTGATAGAAACAATCTCATCAAGACAAACAAGTGCAGTGAAGTCACATTTTCCATCATGTAAGATGTTATTGTGTGTACATAATACAGCTGAACAAAAGTCAGACAAAGGTATGATATATTTAGTAAAGAGAAGAAAGGGAAATGTGTTGCCTTCTATCAAGTTGATGTATAAAACTGTCTTCTCTAGCTTTGATTAGATCTTTTAATCCTCAAACATTCAGTCATTTGAATGTGGCTTTTAAATAGCACAGTTCCAAACAGTAGCTACTTTAATAGCCACAATTATTCCTGGAATTTCTCCAGCCATCTAACTTAATGACTATTTCACGGTATGAGTTCTGCAATTCACTTGTGCTTTGCCTTTCTTGAAAGCCCCACAGTTTCCAAATCATCTTGAAGGACAGCCCCAGCTGAAGTGCATTGTAGGATGTGACTAAGGCATAGATATTGACTGAAGTTATCTTTGCCTTCACTAGAGGCAGCACACACAAAAAATCAACTACCACAAAAACTTCATAATCTGGTCATGGTGGCAAATATCTGTAGCTCAGGTGGAGAATGAGGGTGGAGGTTTGTTCATCTTCAGTATCTTCATTGTCAGTGACACTGACATCTCCTAAACTCAATTGAAGATGTTACCTAGCCTGGTAATGAAACGTTCATAAAATAACCCACACACTTATCGCACCATCCTATGTTCTTTCTTTTCTTTAACAGCATAAGAATGGAAAAACATTAATCCTTTAGATGCTGTTGGTGTCCAGTATTGGAGGGTGGTACAATTTAGTTGAGAGGATCTGAAGGGCTATAGATTCCTCAATTCTATAGAGTGTAACCATGTCCAGCAGTTGGTTGTCATCTCCTAAGCTAATAGCTCTAAACCTTATTTTTCTTCTGCAGCATATTGAGTAAATCTTAATTCACAGGTGCAATCAGTATCTCATAAATATACACTGCTTTAGTTATTTAATCAATTTATAAGGCCACAAATCTCAACAAGTGAGGGAGGGCATTGAACAATATAAAAAAAATCTTTAAAGAAAACCCAGTTAGATACATAAATTACAATTAAAATACATAACAGCTGAAAAAAACCCAGCAAAATTTATAGTACTACTTCAGCCAAGAGACAAGTCCTTTGACACATAGGGCATTCCTGGTCAGGCACAGAACCTGGTCTTTATTGCCTTACACAAAAGGCCAGCCAGCTCAGGACCATTCTAATCTTCACGTGTGAAAACAACAATATATTATTAGTGAAGTATGTTAAAAGTGAAAACTATTAAGTTAGCTGTAGAACATTTTCTTATACTGATGAGACTGCTGTACATTTACATTCTAAACGTCTCAAACCTTAGTTTTGACACATATTTGTGTGTTTTGTTTGCTTTGAGGCCAGTCATCAATCCTCGCCTAATTGGAAAAGTAATTATTATTTTTTCCCTTTCCACTTTTCCTCAAAATGTCCCGGCCGAATTGTTGAGGCTCCTGTCAGTCTTCATCTATCTTGTTTTCAAATAAGGGGGGTGGGGAAGAGAGGCGTTCTCATGAGAATATAAGATAACTGTTGCTGTACTAAAGTCACACTGTCTTCTGCAAACAGTTCTTTTCTCATATTAGCAACCCAGGGTACTTCCATAATTCTATTGCCAAGATTACAGTTTCAAAATGTTGCCTTTTCTTTGGATACCAATCTGTAATCACTGCCAAAGAACTTGGAATATTTTTACAAGTTTATATAAGGCTAGCTATCAAGAAATCAAAATATTATTGCTTCTGAAGAGCAGTCCAGTTTATCTTGAGAACAAACCTAAATATGTAATACGTCTTCTACATGCTTACATAAACAGGACAATTTCACAGAAATGCTCCAAATTTACCTAATGTACAAATCAACAAAAGGACACCTCTACTGCCAGTGTACTTACTGTACCAAAAGACATCTGATTGTGTGTGTTTGGTTCCATTTTATGACTGTTCCTATCATGATTAGTCAATGTTGTGGCTGGATAGGAAACTTTGTTATGAAACGTGTCAGGGAATTACGCAGCCAGTGTCCAAATAGAGTCAGAGACGCTGACACGAACTTGCAGGTTTTTTTTTAATGTAAATAAATATATTTTACAACTATATACAGTATACAGCAAACTAGATAGCCAGGCAACCAGGAGCATCATGAGATAAATCACAGATCACAGCAGGTGTGTGGGGGGGGGAATTCCCCCTCCACAGACTCAGCAACCAATCGCAGTGCAGGAACCAGCACTCTTCACCCAATTAACTATAACTGGGTGTCCTGGCTCAACTGCACAATCCCATTGCTCCAGCTACTACATTTAAATATCTTAACAAAATGATTTCAGATCTCCTGGGTGTGTAGTTACCAACATTTTATGAAGGAAAAGTTTGCCAGACAGAGGATATTTGCAGTAGGAACTATGTAGGACATTTAATAAGTTTCTGTTGAAAGTCTCACTTTCAAAATTAAGGTTGGGCAAATTTTAGTCCCCATGTCATCCTAGGAAGAGCACAACACAGTCAATCCCCCTTTTTTTATGAAAAGATAGGATTAAGGGACAAAACAGTAATGTTCAAGGCAACATTTTTTGCTCTGTGGCTTCATCAAACACAGGTCTGAAACTTCTAATAATGTTATTGGTTGTGCCCTTGAAGGTTTTCAAGCAGGGCAACTGCAGCACAGCCTATCTAAAATTTCCTGTCTAATATGTTGGACTTCACCATATCAACATTTCTGTATGTATTCCCAAAGTCTATTTTCTGAGGTATTTGCAAAATCTACTACTTCTGACATGACACTGAATCAGAATTCTATAGATTAATACATTTGCTCCTCTGAACATGCTGAGAGAAAGACCTCAGATAAAGAAAGTAGACTTAATGCCATTGGCTGCTACATTTTGGACAACATTTCAGGGTCACTGAATTCTGAAAACTCCAAATAGTTGCCATCTTGGATTCTTTTAAATGTATCTACTTACAGACTTGACCACACTGCCAAAGTAACAGATCTTGACAGATTTCCTTTGTTGGAAGCAATAAGTTAAAGCATGATTCAGACGGGGGGGGGGGGGGAATCTTCCCAAAGGACGAATAGACAAATTCTTTTTCCAAATATCTCAAGTTTTGCTGTAGTTCTTCAGTAGAGAAAGCCTACACTGGGAGGGAGGGTGGTGGATGCGATCCAATTGTATTCAAACAGATTGCTTTAACAGGGTGATGAGAGCCCTGTTGCTCTTTAAAGGTTGGTGAACTATAACTCTCAGCAATCCTTATCATTGGCCACGTTATCTGGAGCTGCTAAAGGAGGCATCTGTAGTACGGTTACCAGATATCTGGCAAAAAGAGTTGATGTCCTCCTTTTTAATTCATGTCCACTGTCTGACTGGCACAGCCTTAAAAATCAAATATTGACCGCTTTTTTTTCCTTTTTCTTTTTTTAGTATCTTGGATTTGGGGGGGGGGGCTGTTTTCACAGCACTAGTCGTTCAAATTTTCATGTAGAATGACTTGTGAATTATCTGCTTCTTTCCTTTCTTTGTCTATCAACAGATTCAACCACCAGATTTACATTATTTAATTCTGGATTCCAGCAAATGGCTTTAATCTAGTCCCTTCATATCTATGATCCCTGGAGTCTGTAGATCATTTGTTTCAGAGGTGGGTTTCAGCAGGTTCTGACCAGTTCTGGAGAACCAGTAGCGGAAATTTTGAGTAATTTGGAGAACTGGTAGCAGAAATTTTGAGTAGTTCGGAGAACCGGTAAATACCACCTCTGACTGGCCCCACCCCCATCTATTCTCTGCCTCCTGAGTCCCAGCTGATCGGGAGGAAATGGGGATTTTGCAGTAACCTTCCCCTGGAGTGGGGTGGGAATGGAGATTTTGCAGTATCCTTCCCCTGCCACGCCCACCAAGCCACGACACGGCCAAGCCATGCCCACAGAACCGATAGTAAAAAAAATGAACCCCACCACTGATTTGCTTCTTTGGTGCAATTTGAAAAGTTTGTTGTTGATTCTATATTACTGGTAGCATTTGTTCTTGAATATAAACATTTTTTGAAAAAATGTTATGCTTGAAAAACTGGTCTAATGCTGGAAAAAGTAATTTCATAAAGGACTAAGTAGATTTTTGCAAGCTTTTTAAACTGTAATTTTAATTGCTGATTCCAAGAAAACTAAAGAGTTATTGGGCCTCCCCCTCAATGCCTTCCCCTCCCCCCACATATCCCAAATTGTTTGCTTTTCCAATATTAGGGTCCTCCTTTGCCTGGTCAGATATCTAGTAACCGTAATCTGGAGATATGTTATTCCCTCATTCTACTCTAATCTGTATAGTTGTAGAGCTGCACTACTATACAGTAGAGCTGTATAGTTATCAGTAACATAATTTTTTTGTACAATTAACCCCCCCACAGCAATTTAATCTAATTTTCACAATATATCACTCCTCCTCTGAAGAAAAATTCCTACAAATCAAATCTAAATCCATTACAATTATATGTATGAATTTAAAAGGTAATTAGACAGTGAATGTGTCAGACAATTAATTAAAGTCTCTTATAGCAAGTTAAACTACTTATCTTATGTTGTCACCTTCATATTTACTTAATGAAATGCTGTTTTCCAGCATTTAAAAAGACAACACTTCTTGTACAGGTTAAATGCTTTGTGGTAAATATTGTTTTCAGCAAGGAAAAAAACAGAGATCTACCTTGAGGGATATTTGCTATCAGCTTTAACTACTGTGGAAAACTACTTGGAATTTTAAGATAATTTATAACACTAAAATAATATAAATGCAGCATACTGTATTTATTTGAAAGTTAAAACTAACACAATTTGATGATCTAATAAGGGTTTTTTAACCTTTGCAATCTTAGACCTCCTAAATTGATAAGTGAATTATATTATGAAACTCTCCCGCCCCCTAATGATTTCTAATGATTTCATTGGGGTAATTTACTGTAACTTACTCTGTGGGACTGCCGGTAAAGATAAACTGGTACAAAATGGATTCCAGGGACACTGATTATCTTGATATTTTTGGTACAGTGCCCTGTCTGATGTCAGTGCAGTAAAAAATGTGAAAAATAAATGTAACAATTATTTTATATTGTTATTTTAAACAATTGTTAGCCTATATATATCAAATCAAATCAATGTATATCTTATAATTTAATAAGATAAAGCAGTGAAATTTAAAATAATTTACGTGGGTATGCACTCACATATACATACATGCATAAAAAGGATGAGCTTGTTTAGTTTTGTCTAAATTCTAAAATTGACCTTCTGATCTCCATCACTCTGATTTTCCATTCCAGAATTAATTTGGATTGATATGTATTCTTTACAGAAGCAATCGTAGATCCTGACTTTGCTGCTGGGTTGTCTAGGTAGAGCAGGTCAAATTATGACAGGGATCTAGCTATGGGTGCACATCCCATGAGGCTCAAAAGCCTTGCCCAGGCTAAACAATGTAATGTATTACAATGAATCTTATCTAATGACCTAAGTGCCAGAGCCCATTGTAACAACATTGCCAAAAAGGCACTAAGAGTTGTTAACCTAATCTTGCGCAGCTTCTTCTCTGGCAATATTACACTGCTAACCAGAGCATACAAAACATTTGCCAGACCAATCCTCGAATACAGCTCACCTGTCTAGAACCCGCACTGCAAATCGGACATTAATACAATTGAGAGTCCAGAAATATTTCACAAGAAGAGTCCTCAACTCCTCTGCTCGCAACAGAATACCTTATTCCACCAGACTTGAAATTTTGGGCTTAGATAACTTAGAGCTACGTCACCTTCGATCTGATCTAAATGTAGTTCATAAAATCATCTGCCACAATGTCTTACCTATCAATGAATACTTCAACCGCAACAACACACGCGCACACAATAGATTCAAACTGAATGTAAACCGCTCGAAACTCGACTGCAGAAAATGTGACTTCAGCAACAGAGTGATCAATGCCTGGAATGCACTACCTGACTCTGTGGTTTCTTCCCCAAAAACTTTAACCTTAGACTGTCTAGTCAACCTCACCCCATTCCTAAGAGGTCTGTAAGGGGCGTGCATAAGCGTCCTACCGTCTCTGTCCTACTGTCCAAATTTACCTATACCTACTTTGCTTTTGTTTATGTTTATACCATACCTGTTATCTTGTACATGTTTTGACAAATAAAATAAATAAATAAAAGGGGGTAGCCATCTTCTAGGAGTCTCAAGAGAAGGGCATGTAGGTGACAAGTAGCACTGAACTCTTAATGGTTGCGCCACAGATTTAACATAATGGCATTCCAGTTAAGCAATCCAGCTTTAGGTGCTTAGGTCTTCAAAACTCACCAAACAGAAGAGGCTGACAGTGCTCCAGTTGTGTTTATGCAAACCCCTACCCAATTTCACCCCAGATTTGCTTATGATTCCCATGTGAATTATGTTGCACAGTATGAGAATCCCTGTTATTAGCAGTACTTGATATTGTGTAGGGTAATTTAGCTTGGATCTCCACCTGATTATTAGTGATGTTTAATTCTCCTACAAGTCCATAACAACTTGAACTAGAATAAAAGAATGTCCCATGTCATGTCTTCCGAGGAAGCCGTAATCTCTACTATACTGCCAGCACAGGTACAACATACAGCGATATTGCTTAAATCTTTTGTCATACTACCACTCTGCACCAACATTTCTTGGTGTTCTGGCAGTCGCTATGAGCTTTTTCTGTTATTATTATTTGACTGATTCCTAATTGGCTCAAAAGTTGTGATTTTTAGTCTGCTGTTCTCTCTTTTTCTCCTTTTATAAGGTGTTTGTTGTGTAACATGCTGAATTAATTTAAGACTTTCAGAAGACAAAACAGGGCAGGATATAAACATATGAAAGACCCCCCATCTCTCTGATGCAACTTCAGTATATACTAAAGTCCAGTCTTTGCTTTGGGGGAATTACGGTTTCCCCGATTTAAGGAACTATCCACTGTTTTGTAATGCAAGACTCCTGGTTCAAGTATTTCCATTGACAACAATTGCTGAAGCTGATAGGGATAATATTTGTTAGGAGAAAGGTGGTGAGCGCTTTGCGGAATGCAACCAAGCAAATGGAACACACATGGTGGTCCATTTGCTTGGTTGCATTCAGCAAAGCGCTCACCACCTTTCTCCTAACAAATATTATTCTGAGTACCCCACTGAGAACAAATCTTGATTATCTGCTGTTACTTTTAAGGCACTTCAAAAGAGGTAGCATGCCCTTTTTTTTCCTTAAGGAAAACATAAACATACCCAATTTCGCCTTTATGTCTCCAGTTACTGAATTGTCTTTGTTGCTTATTTATACACCTCCATTGAATGTATGCCTGAAACCTGGACCTCTAATTTGAGGTGGGCTCTGAACAATGGAAAAGTACCGTATGATTCAGAAATATGAAGGTACCAAGATCTTAGATCAGGTTTGGGGAAACCTACAGTAAGTTCTATACATGCTGCCAGGCTCTAAATCTCAGCAGTCAATCAGCTGAAGAACCAGGGATGCTCAGATCTGTAGTGAACATAATTTGGGGCCGCTTAGCTAGATGAAAGGAGGGTTGCCAACTTTTCTGTTTCCTAATGGAAGACTTGTGTCTTCTATTTTTGCTTGTTTTTTTCACAAACACTCCTCCTCTAAGAACAGGTTCTTCTCCCAATTCTTGAAATATATAATAAACTTTCAATTTAACAAAACATGATTTGGTGCACTTTTAAACTGACAAAACCTGCTGGGTCTGAGATATGTCCAAATTATCATTCCTACACTAAGACTTATTTCTATAATTGCTCAAAAATATTGCCCACATTCTGATGAGAGAAAAATTACCTGAGGATGGGCTCCAGCACAAATCCGAAAGCTCGAAAGACTAAACCTCTGGTCCTGGTAACCGACCCAGATTGGGTCCTGTAATATTATTCTGGGACACACATATTTGCCTTCATTCGTTCAAAAATATTACCTGTTCTAATGAGGGATTGGGTTCCATTGACTGCATTTGCTTTTCAAATTTCAAGCAAGTCATGGCTTACTCATTTCATCTATTTTTTTTTAGAATTTAGAACTACCGTATTTTTCGGAGTATAGGACGCACCGGAATATAGGACGCACCTAGATTTTAGAGGAGGAAAAAAAGGAAAAAAGTATTCTGAACCAAATGGTATAGTAATATATTATTTAATAAAATACCAGTGTAGCAGAATACTTTTTACAACCATGTACACTTTTTACAACCATGTACACTTTTTACAACCATGTACACTTTTTACAAACTTCAAACTTGACAGCTTTAAGACTTGTGGACTTCAACTCCCAGAATTCCTCCTCCAGTCATGCTAGCTCAGGAATGGGAGTTGAAGTCCACAAGTCTTAAAGCTGTCAAGTTTGAAGTTTGTAAAAAGTGTACATGGTTGTAAAAAGTCTTGCCAAGTTTGAAGACCCTTGCACCCCTAACCCAGGGGTCTTCAAACTTGACAGCTTTAAGACTTGTGGACTTCAACTCCAATTCCTGAGCTAGTATGACTGGAGGAGGAATTCTGGGAGTTGAAGTCCACAAGTTTGAAAGACCCTTGCACCCCCTTGGCAAGTTTAAGCCTTGTGGACTTCAACTCCCAGAATTCCTTCTCCAGTCATACTAGCTCAGGAATGGGAGTTGAAGTCCACAAGGCTTAAACTTGCCAAGGGGGTGCAAGTGACAAGTCGCCTTCCCGGGAACTCCGATCAAAGGCAGGCGCTGCGTGGGCGGATGGTGCACTTGAGCGGCTGACTCGAGGCAGGGAAGATGCCGCTGCTGGTGGTGGTGCTGCTTCCAGCGATGAGGACCGCGGATTCCGCCGCCTCGGCTGCCTCCTGCAACGGCGGAGGCAAGAACAGGAAGGGGATCTGAAACTCAGTGGGATACTGAGTAGAGCCGGGCTCCCCCCACCGCCCCCTTAACTTCCTGCTTCACTCACTTTTTCTCAATCGCCTAGGCGTGCATGGAGCTTGTTCCGCTGCCCGAGCTTGGCACCCTCCGATGCCGCCTTTCCAGCTACGGTTCTTCTCTGCCGCAGGCGGGGATCGTTGGCTCGGCTTTGCCTTCCGCTTGCGGCGGCTGGGGCGGGAAAAGCGGCGGCGGCTGTGACAGCGGCTGGGGCGAGAAATGCGGCGGCGGCTGGGACAGCAACTGGGGCGGGAAATGCGGCGGCGGCTGTGACAGCGGCTGGGGTGAGAAATGCGGCGGCGGCTGGGACAGCAACTGGGGCGGGAAAAGCGGCGGCAGCTGGGACAGCAACTGGGGCGGGAAATGCGGCGGTGGCTGGGACAGCACCCGGGGCGGGAAAAGCGGCGGCGGCTGGGACAGCAACCGGGGCAGGAAAAGCGGCGGCGGCTGGGACAGAGGCTGGGGCGGGAACAGCGGCGGTGGCTGGGGCGGCAGCGGCTCCGTCCGAAGGGTGGGTGCTGGTGGGTGGTTAGGGGTACATTCGGTGTATAAGACGCACCCAAGTTTTCACCCTCTTTTTGAGGGTAAAAAGGTGCGTCTTATACTCCGAAAAATACGGTACATAATTCAATCCTCTTCTACTATCACAAGTTGGGAGTTTTTTTTCTGGTTCCCCAATACTGCATTCACTTCTTGACGAAGGCTTGCAATACTCCTTCTTCATACAACACAATCATTTCTACAGTTTATTTCTACTAGTATAGCCAACCTGCAGTATTACTCTGCTTGCAAGTGTGGAAGCAAGCAGACTGTGTAACTTGGGTGAAGACCACAGGGCCAATGTGAGAAGAATACTGCTTCAGAGGGATTGCAATGTTCAAGATAAGTGATTCCCCCCCTCACAAAATCACATTATTCATACAGCACACAGAATTATCATACCAGACAATAATTTGCCAAAATAAAAATGGGAATATTTATTTTTTTTCTACTAAAGCAATAAACTCTCACGCTTATTCATTGGTCTTTGTCAATCATTCCAATGTTATTTTTTTTACCTTCAGTTGTGTAGAAAATGTAGACATAACTCCATAAAAACAACTTAGGTCAAGTCACTGAACATTCCAAGACCAAGATAAGTAGTGGTGGCAAGCAAAGATAGACCAACTTATTTGTAAAAATAAGTTAAGCTCTCTTCACATAACTATATATCCATGGTTTCATTAAGAGACAAGATATTTTAAATATGTTCATTACAGTAAAAACTTCTACATTACTTGCACCAATTTGGGTCTATACAAATTGCAGCAGCATTTCCTGATTACATATAAAGAATCAATCAGAAATCACTGTTATATACTGGAATTGGACAGAGATTCTAAAACCATTACTGAGTGGTAGCTCATGCACATGATAGCAACAGGGAAAAAGGGAAGACCCCCTGTGCAAATGAGACAGGACAAACTGACAAATTTGCAAATGTATGCTGGACAAATTTAAACTGTACAGGTCTTGCAAAGTTACAAAGACATTCAGAACCACATTTTCTTCTCCAGGACTCCATCCTGTAAAGACACTGATTTTCATTTGGCCTCTTGAGGTTTCTTACCATTCTGTTTTTCTTTTGCCTAGAAGATAAAGTCAGATAGAAAGAAATTGCACCGTTTTAGTAACTTTTTATTTTTGCTGTGACCCAACATGTGCAAGATTCTGCACTTTCTTGAAATATTTAATATACGAACAGGATGGACCGCATATCAACCATTCTTTATGATTTAGAGGTGAGGGTTTCACCTTATCTGTCAGCCAATGTACCATACTGATGCAGTCCTGCCCTTCTACAAGCAGAACACCTCCATCAATTTGTGGAGCAAATTAGGACGCAGCAGAGGCTCCCTGTTTTAAGGAAGAATCATAATTTCCCTTAATCCATCTGCTTTACTCAGCAATAGCACTTAGAATTATATACCGCTTCATAGTGCTTTACAGCCCTCTCTAAGCAGTTTAAAGTCAGCATATTGCCCCCAACAATCTGGGTACTCATTTTACCCACCTCGGAAGGATGGAAGGCTGAGTCAACCTTGAGCCTAGTGAGATTTGAACCGCCAAACTGTAGCTAGCAGTCGGCTGAAATAGCTTGCAGTGCTGCACTCTAACCACTGTGCCACCTCACCACTTCTCAAAACAGCATTGCAGAATAGCCGGTGCAGTGTACTGGCTAAGTGTTGGTGTGAGAGTTTCCTGGGTGAACTTTCAGGAAACCATTCTCTTTTAATCAAATTTACTTCAAAGGGTTATTGTAGTAGGGATAAAAGATCCCTTGTAAACTTGTTTGAGTTTATGGAGAAAAGGCAGGACATGAAATAATTATAATTTTGGGCACTGAGAGCTAGAGCCAGCCACTGGAGCACCAGTACTGATGTTGTATTTCTAAAAGCTTGATGAGACATCAATGGTACATTAAATCCTCAAATTGTTCTTCACAATTACTGACTAAAGCAGTCATTGATTTATGATAACTGGGACCAGCATTTTGGTTGCTAAGTGATGCAGTCATTAAGTGAATCACAATATGATTGGACCTATTATGAGCATTTTAATCAGTCACTAAGTGAATCTGTGGTTGTTAAGTGAATCTAACTTCCCCAATTGGCTTTGCTAGTTGAAAGCTGTCTGGGAAGGTCACAAGCTGTGATCACAACAGACAACTATTGCAAAGACAAACTAGTTGCCAAGCATCTGAATTATGATCATGTGACTGGGGGTGGTGGTCAGGGGTGGGTTCTAACTTACCTCGCTGCCGGTTCGCTTCCTCCCGCGCAGCGTGGGCAGGCCTCATGGGCGTGCGCAGTGCCAAAAATCCCCCCCGCCAAAAAGAGCCAAAAACAAGATGGCGACTGCATGCTCAGAAGAAAAATAAAATTAAATTTTAAAAAAGAATTTAAAAAGATGGCGGCACCCACGGACTGGCACCAACCGAACCGGGTCAGTGACATCATGATGTCACCAGTGGGTTGCTACCGGTTCGGGCAAACCGGTCCGAACCCATGGTGGTTCGATGGTCACAACTTTGAGGATGGGTCATACCTTACTTTTTCTGAGATTATTGTAATTTTGAATCATCATTAAATAAATGATCATAAGCTGACAACTATTTGTACATAATCATGTTTTATTATCAGCCTTTCTTTACCTGTGTTATATAGCAAAATAGCAATAATATTTTATAAAGATAAAAATGCTTACTCTAATGTAAGTTAGGCATTATTATAGAGCACTTGATAACTTTTTAAACAAAATCTCTCCTAATCAATTTTAGAAAAACTTTTCACTGTACTTTAGTCCAATAAAATTCTTTTACCAAGGATAAATTATCAAGAAATTTGTGAGTACAATATGCATTAATGTCAGTTATAGGACAATTATATCAAGATTACTGCATTCTAAATAGGCAGCTACATTTCAAAGGAGTTATTTATTCCTGTATATGCTAGGCAGAAGCTCAATAAAGTGTAAAAGTACCAACATATCATCTGAGGTTGTCCAATAAGCCAAAAAAATAAAAAATAAAAAAATCCTCTATTACAGTCTATAAATTTACTTTACTTTACATTATTTTAACTTCAATTGTTGGTTCTTGATGTAAATACAAAGCTCCAATTACATTCAGATAGAACACTGATATTAAAAAATTAAGGACATTTTCTTCAGCTGATAAAATGCTGAATCTATTTGTAATAACCTCAGTACTAAAGGAACAATCTGAATGAACTTATTAACTTTCACTTTATTTAAATCAAGAATCTACTATTCTACTTAATTGCAACAAAGAACATTTATATGGGCTGATATACTCTTCTGAAATGGCCAGATTTTTACTGAATTAAAACTGGATTTAAACTGACCAATCTGCAACAATAAAGCTTGTTTCTATAGCTCCATCTCACACAATTACTAAAAAAGGTGGCATGTATTTCTGCCATTTTGGTGCAGAAAAGAGTTTAAAACTGCAGGCTTAACATCATTTTATAAAACGAAGCATGGTTTTACTAGATCTTAGCTGGAAGCCCAGAAAGATAAGGCTGACTTGGAAAATACAAATTGATTAGAGGACTCTGAGAAAGATATAGATTCTAAAAACTCAAAGTTGACAGAATTGACCAGTGATGAACTTGACTTTTGTAAGATTGGGGAAGATTGGGGAATGGTTTTATTAAACCCAATCGGAAAACAAATGTTAAGATATGTTATATAATTTTATAAGAGACTTTTTTGGTACAACAAATGCTGTGGAGAGACACAACGGAAATTTATGATTTGGGGGAATAAAATCCAATCGTTAGAAAATATCCCATTTAATATTTTAAGGAAAGGCCTTATCATTAAGAATCAGTTGAGGATGTTGATCCTGAATGAAACTGAGATAATGATTGTTGTGACTTATGGCAGACCAGATTGTTGCGAGTGAAATACAATAAATAGATTGTTAACAGAGGGTTTAGAAGTTTAATTTAGTTGTTCATTTTACTTGTTAACTATGTTTTTATATGCTAGCTAGCTGTGAAGCTAAGTGAGTTGGGTAAATAGTGTTGTACAAATTTACCAATTGAAACATTAAATATTTAATACTGCATATTGTGACAGCGGCAAGGATTGCATACGCACAACATTGGAAGGACACTCAAGTACCCTCGGAGAATGTATTAATGGCAAAGATATACGAATGTGCCGAGATGGACAGATTAACTATTGAACTGAAAGGACAAAACAATTTGGAATACCACGGTATGGACAAAATGGTATGATTGGACCCAGAAAAAAAGGAAAGACTGAGAGACAATATGGGACGAAGACGCAAGATCTTATAAATATGAAAAAATAATGTATAAATTATACAAACAGAATAATAATGTACGAAAATGGGTGTAGATCTGTGTAAAAATATCATGTTTAAAATGGAAAATCAATAAAGAAAAGTAAAAAAAAACAAATTTACCAATTGTGTGCCTGCTTCGCAAGGGGGGCGGGGCAAATTATTATCTTTGAAATCTATTTATCAGTGTTCAATTAGGAGGGACAATTTATGCATATGTCTATTTTTGTTTTTTATGCACTTTTTTGGGTGTAATCTTGTTTAGCTTTGTTTTGTTTCTGTATTTTTTTGGGAGTTTGTATTTTAATGTTCTGAAAAAAAAATTAAAAAAAGTTTTTTTAAAAAATAAAACAAAGCATGATTTTAAAACTCCTTCCGAAGATCAAATATGCTCTTCCTATCAAGTTAAGTATGGCTCGACACCTGATTATACTCATGTTAAGAAGGAGCAAAATTTTTGCAATCCAACACACAAAATTACAAAGAGCTAGGTCCAGTTTTATTCATACTTAGACATTTACTGAACTCGATAAGCTTTAATTTGGCCATGACTTACAAGTCACGTATATACTGTACTTTTAGTACAGTTGCACTCAACTTCTACCACTCAATATAATTACTGTCAAACGTTTTTTAAAATCTTCTGGTGAAAGCCTGGTAGCATGCGATGAGCTAAACATGTATATGAAAATTGTGAAAAGCAAGGAACTGAACCAAACTATTTATTTAAAAGTGGGAAAAAAATCTTATTGGTAAAACCTTTAAACTGGTTTTCCTAAGCATTAGAATCTCATATTTTACATCTAAAGTAGGAAAGAACATGTCCAAGGCTATTTCAGGATAAGAATCAAAATCAGGTTAGATGAACCATTGCAGTTTAATAACCCTAAGAGAACAGAGGACAGGCAAAACATGTTACTTTCTTTCCCAAACGTGCTTGGAACTTAGCCATATCACTAAATCAGTGTTACAGCTAGAAATGGAACAACGGAGCAAATGAAAGTAATTAGAGAAATAAGAGACATTTTGCAGGTCAACTTTTTAGAGGAATGAATCCACGCTTCGAGAATGCCATCTAGTGGTTGTACAGCTACCACAAAGCTTGTTCCCATAGCATTATCTCTCTCGTTCGGAAGAGAAATCTGCAAATAATTACTTTTAATTTTCCACTCAGCCAGATGCAACAAATACTCCTTGACTTACAACAGTTCATTTAGCAACTGTTCGAAGTTACAATGGGACTGAGAAAAGTGGCTTATGACCATTTTTCACACTTACGGTCTTTTCAGCATTCCCCCATGGTCATGTGATCAAAATTCAGATGCTTGGCAACTGACTCATATTTATGACACTTGTAATGTCCTGGGGTCATGTAGTCCCTTTTGCAACCTTCGGACAAGCAAAGTCAACGGGAAAGCTAGATTCACTTAACATCCATGTTCCTAACTGAACACCTTGACTGTGGCAAGAAAAGTTGTAAAAATGTAGCAAAAGTCACTTAACAAATGTCTCCCTTAGCAACAGAAATGTTGGGCTCAATTGTAGTCGTAAGTTGAGGACTACCTGTACTCTCAAACCACCTTCATAAAAACCTAGTCTTTTTTTGGGGGGGGGGCTCCAAAATAAGCACTAGGTCTTATTTTCGGGGGATGTCTTATTCCCCCCCCCCATGTATGGGAGGCCCACTTCTGCTTGCAGGAGTCTCGTCTTCGCATTTCCCATGACCCGTGCGGTGTGTCGGGATTGCCTGCCTTCCTCCTGCCTCTGCCTGCCACTTGGGACAGGTGAGCAAGTCACCTGTGCTGTGTAGGCTGCGGCTGCTGCCGGACACCGTCAGCCCCCGTACCCTCTGGTGCTGGCCACGCCCCTGCTGATGAGGACCTTAACTAGGGCTTATTTTTTGGGGTAGGGCTTATATTATGTCCACGCTAAAAAAAATCAGGTAGAATTCTATTCATAAGACAACATTTACCTTTTCTACTAGTGGAATCAACTGCTGATGTTCTGCTAACGTTTTTAGCAATTCCATGATAAATGGCAGGTAGTTGTGTTTTCTTCTAATATTTTCAATCTGTAAGCACAGAAGAAACATGACACGAATCAGCATTCAGTTCCATTACTATTAACAGAATCACTTTTGTGAGGTAATTTTCTGGATAAAAGCACTACACTGTTTCAGGAATGGGATGGGGTGGAGATACAGGAAAGGAAGGGAAGAGGAGGAGAGATTATAGCTAATGGTTGTAATAAAAGAGTTATAGCAAATCTTCAACCTTATCTTTTTTAATCCTTAGTTAAAAAATGTATCAGTGATAACAAAAGTATCCTCAGTCTTGCAATCAAGATACGCATGCAAGTTTTTTTTTTACTATACTGTAGTTTAAATTACGTACTTAATCTTCAATTTTTAAGATTAAGCTCAACATTTATATGTGGCTGACAAGAGATATGGATTTGGTTTGAAAGCTTAAATGTCCCAAGAAGTAGAACAAACATTTAGGTTGTTAAGACACTTGTTCTCTGAATTTGGTAGTTAGCCTTTCTTCCAATACAACTGTTTAGCCATTTAAGGATGAACAAAACTGTCTAGCCTTACACTTGAAATGACCACTGAACTTAGCTGTCTATTCCAACAACCTGGTTGGTTCCTCAAACAGTGACCACAGAGATAAGAGGTGACACTTTCCAGTAGGAATCAAATATTTAAAATATATGAAGATGAGCTAAAATAAAGGAAGAATTTGAAAACAGCAACCAAATGAATTAGATTACAAGCTATCTGACCTTGTTGCAGGGATCAGGTTGCACTGCCCCCTAGAAACAAGGTAGAAAAGAAATTTCAAAAAGGCATGGGAGTGGAAGAGATTAACTAGCCATGAAATATAATGAATAGCCTGAGCAAGTCAGATCTCCAACAAAGAGATTCACATTCTGGAAGTGATGGGATTCCTTTTTTCTTGCTTTTGAATTTTCTTCTCACTATTCTTTGCAGAATTCTTCTGGCTAAGAAATATTCCTGCTTGCTGAAGACCTCCTTACAGATTTCTCTAAGTGTATCTTGCTGGATATGGCTAAACATATCAGCAAGATCTGCTGCAACAACTCTCCCATGTAAAATTTTAGTGACTGTCCAAAGTTATTGACTGTGCTGAAAAAAGTGACTTATGACTGGTCCTCACAATTATGACCATTGTAGGTTGTGATTCAGATGCTTGGCAACTGAATCAAAGAGCCAAGGTGGCGCAGTGGTTAAAGTGCAGCACTGCAGGCTACTTCAGCTGACTGCTAGTTCAGCTGTTCAAATCTCACAGGCTCAAGGTTGACTCAGCCTTCCATCCTTCTGAGGTTGGTAAAATGAGGACCCAGATTGTTGGGGGCAATATGCTGAACTCTGTAAACCGCTTAGAGAGGGCTGTAAAGCATTATGAAGCAGTATATAAGTCTAAGTGCTAACTGACACTTATTTATGAGAGTTAGAGCATCCCAGGATCACCATTTGCAATCTTCTCAGAGAACTTCCAACAAATGAAATCAATAGGGAAAGCGGCATTTGCTTAATGATCATGCGATCTGCTTAAGAACCTCAGCAAAATAGATCAGGAGTGATTCATTTAACGACTGTGTTGCTTAGTGATGGAAGTTCCAGTCCCAATTGTTGCTGTACATCAAGGACTACCTGTATATTCATTTCCAAATACTCAAAGAGAGCTGTTTAACCATAGTTGTTGGAAGCAGATAGAATAACCATCACAGAGAGGTTAAAAAAGTCTTTGAGTATTTGTTTATGTGTGGAATTGTCTTCACTGGGCTAACTGGAGACCTAGCGAGTCAATCAACTTTTTGGATTTTAGTAACTATTTTACTTTTAAAATAATATTTTTAAAATATTTAAAAATAACACTGAACCAAATGGAAGTGGGTTTATATTTTTGTACATGCCACATGCACTATTTTCTTAGTTTTTACTGTGTAAACAGCTACATAAATGATTACGCCTAGATGCTGTTTTGCAGAAAGATACCATGTTTCATTGTGTATCATATACTGTAGCTGTTGCGTCACCATGTATTCATTAGGGATTTATGGAACCATACAATTTTATTAGGGGTGCCTAAACTTTTAATAAATTGAATTGCTTTTTGAGAATGTTTCCCTTGAACTTTCAAATAAGATTGCAGAACTGCTTTGAAAGCAAAGGAAAATGAATGACATGTACATGAATTGCTGTTTTTTATAAACAGGCTAGGGAATTTAAGTTTCTATGGTATGTTTTCTGTTTTTGTACACACCCCACTTCAATTTTCACACTATGATTTGGGATTTTTTTTTATTCCCGAGAAACTGACCAGGTGTTCTTCAATTAGAAATATGATAGTGATTGAAAAGATTAATTGAAAGATTGCTAGCCCATCAATATAAAGCTGTCTCTGCAATGTAGAACCAGGGTCCTTGTTTGGGCATGGTAAAGAAAAAACTTGGGAGGTCAAAAAAAAAAAAAGGAAAGTGATGACTCTTGAAAGATGCTCAGAGAAATCAGTGTAAAGCTGGGTTGATAAAAAAAAATACCAAAACTCATTTCTTTGCGCCAGAATGACACAATAGTTTTTGATGCAAAGGTTGAATTTGGTCCTTGAGATGGATGATGCTTACACTAGAAAGTGGAAGGGGAACCAGGAAAAAAAAAGAACTACCGTATTTTTCGGAGTATAAGACGCACCTTTTTACCCCCCAAAAGAGGGTGAAAACTTGGGTGCGTCTTATACACCGAATGTAGCCCCACTTATCCCCACCATTTGGCCTCTGTCTTCCAGCAATTTACCTGTTTGCAGCAAAGAGGGAAGAGCCTGTAAAGCCAAGCAAGTCAGTAGCAGCTTCCAAACCTACAGCTGATTTGCCACATGCTAAAATGAAATGAAACTAGCTTGCAAAGAGGCAAATAGCTGGGAGAGACACACGGATTTTTATTTTCTGCTGAACTGCATGCAAGGGGGTAAGTGAATAACTATAAATGTCTGTAGAATGTTCAAATTATTAGACTTATTTTTTAAAGACTGCTTTATTATTGTTCTAGAGCCAGGGGTCTCCAACCTTGGCAATTTTAAGACTTGTGGACTTCAACTCCCAGAAATCCACAGCCAGCTTTGTTAGCTTTGCTGGCTGTCGAATTCTGGTAGTTGAAGTCCACAAGTCTTAAAGTTGCCAAGGTTGGAGACCCGTTATCTAGACAACTTAACAAAATAAAGACGCTTTTTAAAATAAATGCTTGCTCTGAAGAGGCTCAGTACTATTGTATCTTCTTTTAAATAGAGAATATTCTATACTTCCAGAAATTTTAATTAATTTTAACAGCTCTGTACAGGTATAGTCTGAAATGTAACAGTGTCCTGTTTAGTATTAGTTAAATCCTGACTTACCTTGGAGTAGATCTATTTAAATAATTGGGAGGAGTTAGTGTGACTACATTTAAGAAAACTTTCTGGCATAATGTACATTTCTCCAATTCTTTGCTATTTCTATGGGTCAGGCACACATGCACAGAAATACACAGCAAACAGTGTATATCATCTGTGCTATTTGCTGTTTGGCAAATTGCTTGGAGGCAGAGGCCTTTTTTCCTCCCCCAAAACTAAGGTGCGTCTTATACTCTGGTGCGTCTTATACTCCGAAAAATACGGTAAATAAATGCATTACTTTTGAGTAACTAAAATGAAATTGATATATTTCAATAGAGGAATGCACAAACAAACCGATTTCTCTTTATGATTCTCAAACATTCAGATCTTACACAAGGAACAAAAATAAGGAATTGACATTCAAAATATTACTAATCCACGCAAAAATAGTTGAAAATATTTCCCCCCAGAAATCTGCATTGGAGAACAGAGGCTAAAATGAAGCCTCATCACAACTATCCCTGCCATATTAGTAGCAAAAACACATCAGGGAAGACACCAGGAGGGAAACAGAGTAGGGGAAATGTAAACAGGAACTAAATAACTAGTCAAGTATTTTCTCTCTCTCTTTTTTCTTTTCTTGTGCCTCTGAATAAGTCTTAACTCCTAGCGACTGACTGACTGGACAGCTCCCTGCAGTTTTCTGGGCAAGATTTCAAAAGTGGTTTGCCATTGCTTGCTTCTTAGGTTGAGAGAAAGTGACTGGTCCAAGGACACCCAGTTGGCTTTGCGCCCAGGCAGGACTAGAATTCAGAGCCTCCTGGTTTTTAGCCTGATGCCTTACTACACAAAACCATAGATATTCCTGCTACAAATTATTTATATCTCATCTTTATTAATTTACTATCTCAAGGCAGTGAATATATCCAATACATCTTCTTTCTCTTATTTTCCCCACAATAACCCATGAGGTGAGTTGGGCTGAGAATGTCCTGCATGTCCTCCTCACTTTTTATTTATTCTGAGAGGCCAAACAGAATTGTAGGGAAAGGTGCAAACAAGCAAACCATGGAAGAAAAGAGAAAGCCCCATTTTCTTGGTTCTTGCTAGTGAGATTTAACAATAACTTTGAAAATCTGAATCATTTTTAATGGGGGTAGTTTGATATGACATTACTTTCTTTTCTCCCCCCCCCCCAAAAAAAAGCAATGACTCATCTTGAATGTATTTGGTTTCTAAGATTACTTTTGTTCTGAACATTAAAGAGCACATTATCTTACAGTGATTATCTCTCTGTGGAAAACAACTTAGCACAGGATTAATGTTTCAAACGAATAGATTACCTCTTTCTACCATTCAAAGGGAGCAGCCTACATACCTTGTACCTTTTCAATTTTTGGTTTTCTTCTTCAATTAACATCTGATACTTTGCAACTTCAGATTGAACGGAACTTAGCATATTACTGCTCTGGTCTGTATCCATTGGCTCTTCCTGTTGGGAAAAATAGTTTTATTAAATTAAATAACAGCATTTTGAACACAGCATCCATTCAAGAAATGCAGAACATGAATAATGTACATTGATATACATAAAGAGTTGATTCCATATTTTGCAAGCTGAAGCATCAGGTGCAGACTTTTACATAAATAGAAAGCTTAATATAGAGGAAAAATAAATCCAAACTCTTGATTTGGGCAGCATTATTTTAAGACAATTCATAACACCACAAGACTGTATGCAATCATTTGTGTTTTCCAGAACTGTTGATCAAATGAAACAAAAACTTATTTTCTAAAGCATACAATCCACCTCTTTGCTGCCTTCTAGTGTTTGCAAACTGAACTTAATTTGCTAATGTAATGTTCTGCAGTTTGGTATTCTACCCTAGAAGCCATATTTTTCAAATAATATGTACAATGCAGTTTTCTTTAGAAGAATCTCCATTTTAGGAAAATGATAGAAACTTTACGGGTAGGTTATTCAAAATTGTAATAGTTTCTGGAAGATGCATTTTGAAGTTAAATAAAGTCCGTTTAATTTCAGCTTATTAACTCACCCTTTTCCAGGTTCAAAAGAAATTGATAATGCTTAGTTACTGAATGGGGAAGTGGGGGGAAGGAACGGGAAAAATCATGTTATCTAAATCTGATACCTGCTTTATGGTTTTATATTCCTAAATCACTCTTACATGAATCTCTTAGCTTAGTTTCTAAAATGTTGTGTAGCATTAGATGCTCCAGGTACTTCATTCACCCTCACATCCCAGCCATTACAAAGAAGCATATCTAATTGATAAATACCTCAGCCAGCTGTCTCTGCAGATCTGCAATTTTCTGTTCATATATCATTTTTCTATCAGATACAATTGCCATCAGGTTAAACCTTATCTCACCTTCACTATATCTGCAAAACACAGAGTTGTTACATATTACTGTTACTACATTATGATTTTAAAAATATTCAGAGATATTAAATAATACATCACAAGCAAAGCCAAGATTCAAACTGAACATTGCTCTCTATCACATAAACAATGGAGAAGTTCAGTAATAGAGCCCTTCAAAGTGTTAATACCGTGTTTCCCCGAAAATAATACGATGTCTTATATTTTTTTGAACCCTGAAATAAGCGCTTGGCCTTATTGCCATGCACTCAAAAGCCCAACTGGGCTTATTATCAGGGGATGTCTTATTTTGGGGGGAAACAGGGTATTTGCCAAATATATACAAAGCTCTCCTGCTTAAAATCCCTGTGATATGACTCCAATCATTATGGGTACATTTGTCAGATATGCTTACCTGAAAGTTGAAGTTTGATGCTTAAAGATTTCAGAAGGTCAAATAACATTGTAACCTTTGTTTTAATCTAACTAACTGAAGTAAAAATGAAGATGGAATAATATTTTTATGTTATCATCTCCATATATTCCTTTCCTAAGCAGAGTGGCAGCAGGCACTTTTGATATGGTTACAGCGGATCCCTGTTTCTATTGTATGAAGAACTCCACTGTAGATGCTTCTGGATTAGCCAAATAAAAGCGTGCCTGTTGATCATAAGGCTGACATAGTATAAGAGAATTCCCAAAAAAATGTTTTCTATAAATACCTGGATACGTAAAATATATTGTTTTAATTTCTTCAGCTAGAAATTAGCTGAACCAAGAACAAAATCTAATTTTTAAAATTTTTTATAAGCAAGAGCTTAAAATATAGTTATAAGCACTTACTTTTGTATCCGTTTTTCTATGACAGGCCTTACAGCATTGATCCAGTCATCTTGATTGCATACTCCTAACAAGGAAGTACACAAATAATACAAATCAATACACAGACGTACGCTTGCAAGTCATAAAATCAAGTTATTTCAACCTTGTTTATATAAGCCTCACATCCCAAAACAGCGGTGGGAGGGAAGGGAACCTCCCATCCCCAAACAGAGCTGGGGGGGGGGAAGCCTCCATTCCCCAAACGGAGCTGGGCCGGGGGGGGGGAGCCTAATTTCCAAACGGAGCTGGGAGAGGGGGGAAAAGCCTCCGATCCCCAAACGGAGCTGGGGGGGAAAGCCTCCTTTCCCCAAATGGAGTTGGGCGGGGGGGGGAAGCCTCATTTCCAAATGAAGCTGGGGGGGAAGCCTCATTTCCCCAAAGGGAACTGGGGAGGGGAAAGCATCCTTTCCCCAAACGGAGCTGGGGGGGGGGAAGCCTCCTTTTCCCAAACGGAGTTGGGCGGGGGGGAAGCCTCATTTCCAAACGGAGCTGGGAGAGGGGGGGAAAAGCCTCCAATCCCCAAACGGAGCTCGGGGGGGAAAGCCTCCTTTCCCCAAACGGAGTTGGGGGGGGGAAGCCTCATTTCCAAACGAAGCTGGGGGGGGGGGAAGCCTCCTTTCCCCAAACGGAGCTGGGCGGGGGGGGAGCCTCATTTCCAAACGGAGCTAGGGGGAGCCTCCTTTCCCCAAATGGAGCTGGGAGAGGGGGGGAAAGCCTCCTTTCCCCAAACGGAGTTGGGGGGGAAAAGCCTCCTTTCCAAACGGAGCTGGGGGGGAAAGCCTCCTTTCCCCAAACGGAGTTGGGCGGGGGAGGAGCCTCATTTCCAAACGGAGCTGGGGGGGAAAGCCTCCTTTCCCCAAACAGAGTTGGGCGGGGGGGGGGAAGCCTCATTTCCAAATGGAGCTGGGGGGGAAGCCTCATTTCCAAACGGAGCTGGGGGAGAAGCCTCATTTCCCCAAACGGAACTGGGGAGGAAGCCTCCTTTCCCCAAACAGAGCTGAGAGGGGGGGAAAGCCTCCTTTCCCCAAACGGAATGGGGGGGGAAAGCCTCCTTTCCCCAAACGGAGTTGGGCGGGGGGGGGGGAAGCCTCATTTCCAAATGGAGCTGGGGGGGAAGCCTCATTTCCAAACGGAGCTGGGGGAGAAGCCTCATTTCCCCAATCGGAACTGGGGGGGAAGCCTCCTTTCCCCAAACAGAGCTGAGAGGGGGGGGGAAAGCCTCCTTTCCCCAAACGGAACGGGGGGGGGGAAAGCCTCCAATCCCCAAATGGAGTTGGGCGCGGGGGGGAAAGCCTCATTTCCAAACAGAGCTGGGGGGGGAAAGCCTCATTTCCCCAAACGGAGTTGGGCGGGGGGGAAGCCTCATTTCCAAATGAAGCTGGGGGGGAAGCCTCATTTCCCCAAACGGAACTGGGGAGGGGAAAGCCTCCTTTCCCCAAACGGAGCTGGGGGGGGGGAAAGCCTTCTTTTCCCAAATGGAGTTGGGCGGGGGGGAAGCCTCATTTCCAAACAGAGTTGGGCGGGGGGGGGAAGCCTCATTTCCAAACGGAGCTCGGGGGGAAAGCTGCCTTTCCCCAAACGGATTTGGGCGGGGGGGGGGAAGCCTCATTTCCAAACGGAGCTCGGGGGGAAAACCGCCTTTCCCCAAACGGAGTTGGGGGGGGGGAAGCCTCATTTCCAAACAAAGCTGGGGGGGGGAAGCCTCCTTTCCCCAAACAGAGCTGGGGGGGGGGGAAAGCCTCCTTTCCCCAAACGGAGTTGGGCGGGGGGGGGGAGAAGCCTCATTTCCAAACGGAGCTGGGGGGGAGCCTCCTTTCCCCAAACGGAGCTGGGAGAGGGGGGGAAAGCCTCCTTTCCCCAAACGGAGTTGGGTGGGGGAGGAGCCTCATTTCCAAACGGAGCTGGGGGGGAAAGCCTCCTTTCCCCAAACGGAGTTGGGCGGGGGGGGGGAGCCTCATTTCCAAATGGAGCTGGGGGGGGGGAAGCCTCATTTCCAAATGGAGCTGGGGGGGAAAGCCTCATTTCCCCAAACAGAACTGGGGGGGGGGAAGCCTCCTTTCCCCAGAGCTGAGGGGGGGGGGAAGCCTCCTTTCCCCAAACGGAACGGGGTGGGGGAAACCTCCTTTCCCCAAACGGAACTGGGGGGGAAGCCTCCTTTCCCCAAACGGAACTGGGGGGGAAGCCTCATTTCCCAAAACGGAGCTAGGTGGGGGGGAAAGCCTCCTTTTCAAAAGGACCGGGGGGGGGGAGAACCTCCTTTCCCCAAATGGAACTGGGAGGGGGAGGGCCCCCTTTTCCCAAACGGAGCTGGGGGGAGGGAAAGCCTCCTTTCCCCAAACAGAGCTGGGAAGGGGAAAAGCCTCCATTTCCCTAAATGGAGCTAGGAGGGGGGGAAGCCTCCTTTCCCCAAATGGAGCTGGGAGGAGGGAAAAGTCTTGAGTGCCCAAACAGCGCTGGGTTGGAATCTCCAGAGATCTGGGAAGGCACGGGCCGCAGAAAGTGAGAAAGCATGTGTGTCTGACCCGAAAATCAGCTGGCCAGCGGGAGGCACATGTACATGCGCAGTGGAGCTGAGCTGGTCAATGGCTCATGTGCCTGCAGAGAGGGCTCCGCGTGCCACCTGTGGCACGCGTGCCATAGGTTTGCCATCATGGTCATATTCCCTTGCAGGGTGGAATCTGGGCAACTGAATGGAGCTGAGTGTTTACTGGCCGGATACCCTGTCTGTCACCAATGCAGAGTTATAGTCAGCAGATATATTCTCATCGAGCCCAGAGAGAGAATTATCTGCCTCTACCTAGGATCGAACTCACAGTCTCCTGATTGTGAGGCGAGAGCTCCACTCATAACATTCAGAATGTCATGCTGCAGTTAAAAAAAAAATCTCAGGTTAAAAAAACTGACAACTACATAGGTGAAATGAAAATATTACCTAAGTCTATTGGACCTTCCCTCAAACCATCCAATTCATATAATCGACCATTTACAGGAACATAGCTGACAAAGTGAAAGGCATCTTCTTCTTTTGCTGTTGACTTTGCATCAAATTCAAACATCTGTTGTCTGCAAGAGAAGTGCCAACACATGAATGAATGGTACAACCTTCCCCTCTAAACTGATTTTACTTGGGAAATATTTCAACGTCTTACCTAGCAAAACTGTTATGAACTTGCCGTATCACTTCTGAGTTACTTAATGCTAAGCCTTTCATCTGAAACGGAAAAACAAATAGTGTAATTACATGAGTACTCAACTTACAACCATTCATTTAGCAACCATTCAAAAAAAAGTGCTGGTCTTTGCAACTGATCCTCACAGTTACAACAGTCACAGCATCACCATGGGTTATACGATCAAAATTCAGGTGTTTGGCAACCAGCATTTCTTCCTGATAGATGTAGTTTCTGGGGTAATGTAATGGCCATTTCTGACTTTTACCAACCGGTTTTTGACAAGCAAAGTCAGTGGGGAAGCAGAATTCACTTAATGACTGCATGATTAATCAAGTGATTAGTTTAGCAACCATGGTTAAAAAAAGGTTGTAAAATAAGGCATGACCCACTTAAGAACTGATTTGCTTAACAATGGAAATTCTGATCCCAATTGTGGTCATAAAGTGAGGACCACCTATATTGCTCATATTCAAGACATTTTCTCAAATATTATTTTTACACATACCGCTGCATCAAAGCTTTGAGAGAATTCCTTGAACTCAGACAGTGTTTCTCCTAAATGGATATCTTGATGGGTGCAGTTCAGCAAAACACTTACTATTGCTTGAGTTGCACAAGCATTATTTATTACCTGTAAAGAGTATAAAAATAATTTAATTTGTGCAAATTGTAGAAATCACTAACTTTACTTACTGCAACCCCCTTTAAACTTCAAAACTGTTTACATGGGTCTATGTTTGCATGGTCAAATATACTTGATGCCAATAGTTATCCTTCAGCTTTTTTAATGTAAAAAACTTACACATGTTCATCTATTCCTGCAATTCTCCCTAAATAGATTAACATAACAATACCACTTGCTTGTGGTTGTCATATTGTTATTATTTTGTTTTGCATTATTAAATGGACCAACGGTTGCATGAGCCATTTAATTTGCTGGGATTTAATAGTTAGTCTATTCTTTGTTAATAACCTGTCTGATAACTATACACATATTTTCTTGAGAAATAGTTAACGATTGGCGGCTAAAGAGTTCTGTATTTGGAAATTGTTCCTTCAAAGGATAGAAAAGACAAACAGAAAAATATAAAATAAAGGAAATTGAGGAATTAAAGATTTATCTAAACAATAATTAGTTCATAATGAAAAGAATCTTATTTTATTAAATCAAATATTAGATCACGTTTTAGTGTATCACAAGTTCTTAAATTACCGTAAGTAAAACTTTTGTTTCTCAATTTTCTACCCAAGTTAAACTGACTTAACTGTACATTCTCATCAGGGGCGGGTTGCTCTTACCTCGCTACCGGAGCTCTGCGCGTGCATCGCTATGCGCGCCCCTCACGCAATTTTGCTTCCGCACATGCACAGAACCAAAATCTCGGCAAAATCTTGCAAGGGGACGCGCGTGCGCGATTTTACTTCCGCGCATGCATGGAAGCAAAAAAGCCCAAAAATACAGTACCAGAGCAGCCACGTTCAAATAGTGCCATCTGCTGGCCGTTACCGGTACTGTAGAGTGGGCCGCACCGGTAGGAACCCACCACTGATTCTCATGTGATTAGGTTAATGCACAGTATTATCTCCACAAATTTAAACAGAAAGAATTGTAATTCTGCTATTTACCTCACACTAAGTAGTTTTGGGTTTGAAACATAACAGACAAGAAAAGCAAAGCAAGATAATAAAGTGATCTCTTCCTAAAGTAGTGGTAATTGCAATGTCACAATTCAGTCTGTTCCTAAGCATACCAGAAGTCATCTTGTCCCGTTCTACCTTGTTCCTCCTTAAACTTTACACAGATGACATTTTCCTGTCCTTGTAGAAAATGGAAAGTTCAAAATACATTATACCACTGGAGTTAAATTTTACTGCACTATGCTTGCTACCTTAACACATCAAATCAAATAAATTTTATTTCTTTTAAATAATTGGATAATTTTCTTGCTATATTAAAGATATTAGAATTCTAAAACAAAGAAATGGGGGGAAAAATCCAATTTCATAATAGTGTTTGAAAAAATATATAGGTAATCCTTGACTTACAACAGTTCATTTAGTGATCATTCAAAGTTACAACGGCACTGAAAAAAGTGACTTATGACTAGTTTTCACACTTACCACTGTAGTATTTTCATGGTCACCTAATTAAAATTCAAATGCTTGGCAACTGACTCATATTTACAGTGTCCCTGAGTCACATAATCATCTTTTGTGATCTTCTGACAAGTAAAGTCAATTGGGAAGTTAAATTCATTTAACAACCTTGTTACTAACTTAACAACTGTGGCAAGAAAAGTTGTAAAATGGGGCAAAATTCAATTAACTGTTTTGCTTAACAACATACATTTTGGGCTCAATTGTGGTTGTAAGTCAAGGACTTCATGTATATGGTCAATTTCATAGTTTTAAAAATGTTGTCCATAAATTTGCTTAAAAAGGCAAATTATATACTTATTAATTCAGAAACTTCCTTCTAGCTAAGAACACACAGCTTTGTAGATAATGAAGCATTTTCCACGATTAGAATCAGAATATACAGGCATATATTTAGTAACATTACAATTATGCATTCACATTATTTATAAAATAATATATTTGTTTAAATGTTAAAAATAAAAATGTTATTATATACATTTCTAGTTCTATGCTAAAATGATTTTATCTGCACTTCACTGAACCTGTTTGCCATGTTTCTGTTTCATTTACAATATTTCAGAATTATTGTGATGAAATACAATATTTTAGAAGATAATTTTTATTTCTTTTACTTAAAAAGAAACTGTCCTAGATTTCCAATTTACCATACCTGTTTAGCAAAAAATAATGTATCTAATCTAGAATCCTGAACAACAGAACCAGCTGGTTCTTCTCCTGGTTGCCATTTGAACAAAAATATCAGTCCATGAACTGGCCTACAGATAAAGAAAAACACAAAATATATTGAAAACTGAAACATATATACTGACCAGGAAATAAAGCTAACTGCATATGTATTGTAATGAAAGCATAGAACAGTAACTGATTAGCAGGTGGAGAGGAAAACAATACTATGCCTTCTAAAAATGGTTGGGGGAATCATACTTTCAATTAATATTGTATCTGTGTTGCATGAAACACATACCTCCTTACTCAGCAATGGAGTACCTAGACCAGTGATGGCGAACCTTTTTCTTCTTGCATGCCAAAAATGGGAGTGTGTGCACGCTAGCGCATGCCGGCACAGAACCACACACTGCACATGTGCGCATCCCCACGGTTGGGCCGTTTTTCACCCTCAGGCTTCCCTGAAGCCTCCGGAGTGCGAAAAACGGCCCAACGGGCAAACCGGACATTTGGAAAAACGGGGTTCTTCAGGGAAGCCTCCTGAAGCTTCTGGAGTGCAAAAAACGGCCCAACGAGCAAACCGGAAGTTTGTTTTTCCGAACGTCTGTTTTGCCCATTGGGCCGTTTTTCGTACTCTGGAGGCTTCAGGGGAGGGTAAAAATGGCCTTCCCCAAGGCCGAAAATCAACTGGCCAGCGCATGCATGCGCGCTGGAGCTGACATAGGGCAACGCCTCGCGTGCCCTCAGATATGGCTCTGCATGTTACATGTGGCACGCGTGCCATAGGTTCGCCATCATGGACCTAGTGTTTGCAACACGCACAGCAAATAACTTCACAGATCTCTGGCAGCATTCAATCTCCCCTCCCCATTAGAACTCACAATATAACTATATACTCACAAAAGTAACTATATAGGACTAAAATCTAAAAGGTATCTTCATTTCTTTTTCCAATAATATGAATTGCTTGACTAAAGCTCTGAGCAAATCTCCTTTATCCGTTGGCAGGAAATATAGGACCTTAATTGATACAGCAAGGATGAACACAGGGAACAAAAAGTAAATAACTACAAGCAACATACTTACTTTAATTTTTCAAAGTTCTCAGGCTCCAAACTCCATATTTCCTCAACCTGTGCTCCTCTGCAACCTGAAAGTTAAGAAACAAGTTGGAAGTTACCAGGGGCAGTTTATATGGGGAAAATCCAAGGGCAAAACTTAGCATTAATTTAAAAAGGAAATACAAGTCAATCCAGCTCAAACGCAAACATATTTTACTTTCAGGCATTTGTTACATTATATGTTGTTAATCAGAGATACAGAATTGAAATATAGATTTAATGCATTTAACATGACAGCCACCAGCCAATCTTGATTGCTTTTGAAGAAGGGGGCAGCTTTGGTCCTAGTTAATATTTGATTGGGAGGCCACTAGGAAATCCTAGTAGACAAAACTGGAAATGAATGGAAAAATGCTGATCTAATCAGTGCACATTTACAAATGCATGTCAGAAGAGGCACTGACAGAAACAGAATCTGGCTGCTGCTCTTCTTTGAAAATAAGTTCTATGGAAAGCTGCTGTGTCACATTCAAATTGATGTGTATGCATCTCTCTCCCCATTTCCAAATTAATGGGAGGCAATGCCTATTACGCTTTCCATAATCTGTTTCTTTTTGTTACATACCCGTGACTTCATCATAAATAAGCCATCTAGATTTACCAACAATCAAAAAAAAAAATCCTTCCAGATCCATTACTAGGGCATGAAAGGATGTTACCACCACCTCTATTCTCCATTTCCCACCAATTTTAATACCAAAGAAAAACAACAAATATGATGTGCACCAAGGGGGAAAAATGATTCTCTACAAGTGGGAGGAAATAATCCTATCCAGAGGACGTCTCATTCCTTAAAAAATGAGTAGGCTCACACAAGATGCTAAATAAGCAAGATAGCTTTTGCCCTAGGCATTGTCTCTGGTTATTCCTGAATTGCTGCTCCAATGACTGAATTGCAAAACGGTCGTTAACCAGGGAACCGCGTTCTGTACATGGCCAGAAACCGCATCCATCCTTAATTAATGAGGCGTTTGCAAACCGATGCTGGGAATCCTGGGAACCCAATCGAGCCAATCAAGGTCGAATCTGACGCTTTGGCCAGTTTTCTCCCTTTTAGCCCCACCGCCTTGGAGAGAGGGGGTTGCGATGGCAGTCCAGCCACAAACCTCACCGAAGCCCTTGATGAGCTCCGTGAAGACGCCTGGGTCGCTCTCCATGAGGCACCACTCGCCAGCGCTGCCCCCGCCCGCCATCGCGTCCAAGAAGCCGCCGCACTGCCCTGCTTCCCTCTCAATCGCCCGGACTCCGCGGAAAGGCTCCGGTGGTTCTCCCTTGCTTCTCGCGCGCGCCGCCCCTCTGCGCTAACCGCGCGCCCTTCGCCCACCCCCGCGGACGGTCGAAAGCAAGGCAAGGCAAGGCACGCCGCCGCTTTCCCGACAGCCTCAGCGGCCGGCGCCTTAGATCTCGACGGGGGCGGTCTCCTCTACTCGATGGTGAAAAGAGGAGCAAAAGGACTAACCAGAGAGAGGAGAGGCTAAACCGCCCGACGTGCTGCATTTCCGGCTCGCGATTAAAGCGACGGGAATTTAAGAATAAGAGTCAAACCGGTGTAAATAAGAGTAAATGGCGCGGTGGTTATTATTTTATAATTTTTGCAATTTGTTTTAAGAGGAGCAAGTTAAATTGGCAACCTGTAGGCCAAGAGGGCAGTGGCACATCAGGCTATGTTTGCAGCACTGATGTGTTTACATATACGTAACCCTGAATTACTCAACCCAGTTTTCTGTATCCATGTGATATTGGACCATTGACTTAATGAAACAGCTTGGTGGGGCGGACAACACTAGACTAAAATGTTTTTGTCTGGCTATGTTATCCTGGCAATGTTCCACTTTGCGCTAAATCATAAATCGGGGATGACAAACCATACTACTTAATCCCAAACGAAAGAACTAACATTGTATATTAGTCTGTCGGGTAAGCAAATCGTCACTTTCAACCACAATAATCAGGATTCTTATTTGATTTAGCATGTTAAGGGGCGTGCATAAGTGCACCAGCGTGCCTACCGTCCCTGTCCTAATGTTCCCTCTTATCAATACTCATCTTATGTATATAAACAATGTTATATCTATGTATATTACCAACACGTACTTGACAAAAATAAATAAATAAAATAAAAATAAATGTTAATAATGCCATCCTAAGTTGCTAATTAGGTTAAGCAACGCAGTCACTTACTGATCTCTCTTGGGTAATTTTCTCCATTCTGGGGCTCCAAATGATGTTTTAACATAGCTATAAAACGCATCTATGACGACCTTCTCCTGCCTGGTTTCATTGTGACGGCACTAAAACTCACGGTCTCTTGTCCCAAAGGTACTTTTTCAAGAGGCAACTGGCCTTTCTGGTTTTTTCTTTGAAGACGTTTCGCTTCTCATCCAAGAAGCTTCTTTGATGAGAAGCGAAACGTCTTCAAAGAAAAAAAAAACCAGAAAGGCCAGTTGCCTCTTGAAATGGCACCTTTGGGACAACCATGACCGGGATGAGTGATCTCTTGGCTTCTAGCCTGATGCCTTTAACCACTGGCAAACCAAATTGGCTCTTGCACTCCATTGGCATCGATTTAACACAAATTAAAGCAATCCATCACCCAGCTACGTAATATAAAAACCTCAACTTTCAAAACCTCAAATCCCCAGTCCACTAGCTTCGCTGCCTAAGCATTCCCCAAGACCTCCGCCACCGACTGCCTACCAAAAACGCCCGTGGGTTACAGGAGCTGAAATTGCAGTACCTCATTACGGTGCTGCAATTCCAGTTCAGCGTTTGTCGAACTCGAACTCAAAGCTTTGGACCACCAATTTAGGGTCAAGTGCCCCAAATTTGTGCACCGTGGCGACGGGCTCATGTCGCGCTGGGCGCAACCCGCCCGAAAACATGAAGCGGGAACCTTCGCCGCCGCCTGTGGCCGCGAGAGCTGAGGGATAAAGCCGCGAGACAGATGCGGATTGCGGGGGAGGGGCGGTGCATCCGGGTCTTGGGGATCCCCGTCATCTGTGCGGTGGCGACGAGACCCGCTGCCCCATCCGGCTCCCTCCCTCCCTTGTTTTTGCTGCGTGAGGGAAGTTGTCAGGCGGTCTTGGCGGGGTGAGGAGAAGTGACCGGAGAGAGCGTTTGAGGAGAAACCGATCCTTTCCTTGGGCTCCCGAAAGCCGCGGAGGCTGCCGCAGTTACACGCAGAGGTACGGTTTGCCTATGCAGACAATGGTGCCCCAACAACCTGCCAGCGGCGAGGCTGTCTCGTTCCGATTTGGAACGTCTCTCCTGCGTTCCAGGAAAAGCTCAGACCGGGGCCTGGCAGCTGCGATGAAGCAAACCCGCTGCCTTTCTTTCTTTGTTTGTCAGCGGTTCACATTCACGCCCGGCTCGGCTGAGGAAGTCTAGGCGATTTTTAATTGACCGATCGGAGCTATCTCGTGCGGTGGGGTGGGGTGGGGGGAGAAGTAAGTACACGATACGGGTAGTCCACGACTTACAACAGTCGATTTAGTTGACTGTCCGAAGTCACATCATCACTGGGGGAAAAAAGGTGACTTTAGCAATAGACTTATATATAGCGATATATAGACTTATATATCGCTTCACGGTGCTTTACAGCCCTCTCCAAGCAGTTTACAGAGTCAGCCTATTTGCCCCCAACAATCTGGATCCTCATTTTACAGACTTTGCAAGAAGGGAAGACTGAGTCAACCTTGGAGCTGGTGAGATACGAACTGCCCAAATTGCGGGGAGTCAGCAGAAGTAGCCTGCAGTACTGCATTCCAACCACGGCATCACCACGGCTCTTATAACTTAGGGACCATTTTTCGCACTTACGACCCGCTGCAGCATTTCCCTGTGGTCATGTGATCAATATTCAGATGCTTTGCAATAGCTCATATTTTTATGATGGTTATAGTGTCCTTGGATCAGGTGGTTATCTTTTGCGACCTAAAAAAAGCAAGGGGGTGGTGGAAGCCGGAGTCACTTAACAACAGTGTTACTACCTTAACAGTTGCAATGGTTCGCTTAACAACTGCGGCAAGAAAGGTGGTAAAATGGTGCAAAACTCACTTAGCAAATGGACGACTTAAACTGTGGGCTCAATTGTTAATCGTTAAGTTGAGGACTACCTGTGCTATAAGCTTCGGGATTGCTGGAGTCATCCACCTGGGACATCCTGGATAGGGAGCAATGAAGTTGAACAGGAATGCAGGATAAGCAATAGAAGCAACTGTGCAACTTGGTGTCTTGAGGAATGTGCATCTCATAGTAGTACGAATCAATGAAGAACTTATGCATGTTGTCTGGTGAATGATTTTGGAGAGGTTTTGCAAGATCTGAATGGATTGATTGGCTACTCGACAGATAGCTGTGGGAAACGTTCTGTACCAGTATCCCCCAAGGGAGTATATTGTACAGGTAGTCCTCGACCGACTACCACAATTGAGCCCAACGTTTTATGTTGCTAAGTGAGAAATTGGTTAAGTGAGTTTTGCCCCATTTTACGGGTATTCTTGTCACATTTGTTAACTGAATCACTGCAGTTGTTAAATTAGTAACACGGTTGTTAAGTGAATCTGGCTTCCCCATTGACTTTGCTTGTCAGAAGGCCGCAAAAGGAGGTAGCACATGACCCTGGGACACGGCAACTGTCATAAATGTGAGTCAGTTGTTAAGCTGCTGAATATAAATCACATGATGCTGCAATGTGAAAAATGGTCATAAGTCACTTTTTTCAGTGCCATTGTAACTTCAAACGGTCACTAAATGAACTGCTGTAAGTCGAGGACTACCTGTAATTCAGAGGTGGGTTCCTGCCTCTGATTGCTGGTGCGGTTAATCGCTGAGTTCGGCGCAGAGCCGAAGACGCTGCTCCCGCTCGCGGAGCGGGAGCTTTCCCCAGGCGCTTTCCCCACCCGCATGGATGTCGCCAATTGCGTTCTTTTGCCCTCTGCGCATGCCCAAAGCGTTCTGCATGCACAGAGGGCAAAAGAACGCAATTGGCGACATCCATGCGGGCGGGGAAAGCGCCCAGGGAAAGCTCCCGCTCCGCGTTCTGCATGCACAGAGGGCAAAAGAACGCAATTGGCGACATCCATGCGGGTGGGGAAAGCGCCCGGGGAAAGCTCCCGCTCCGCGAACAGGAGCAGCGTCTTCGGCTCTGTGCCGAACTCAGCGATTAACCGCACCGGCAATCAGAGGCAGGAACCCACCTCTGCTGTAATTGCCTGATTACATTGAGTAGAAACATGCATTCTTTCTTCAGTGGCATTCTTTGCTATATCATAGATTTCAGCTTGAACAATCTGTCCCAAAGGTTCTTTAGCCCAAACCATCACAGAAACTGTTACACTTGAACTGAACCTCAACTATGGAATGTGTTGAGCGGGATCAAATAAATTGCTATTTTTGTTCAGTTTCTTCCACAGCATTACTATGCAAGACAACATTGAATAAACTAAGATACAACACTTTGAACAAATTGGAAAATGGGTGGGATACAAATGAAAAACTGCAATGTATTGTATCCTGCACTCATATTACTGTTTACAATAGTATTAAAAGATACTACTACTACTACTATTACTATTACTACTACTACTACTACTACTACTAATAATAATAATAATAATAATAATAATAATAATAATAATAATAATAATAATAATAATAATAATAATAATAATAATAATAATAAATAGCCAAAGACGCTGAAAAAATTTCACATTTATTGTATATGGATGATTTGAAACTGTATGGAAAGTCAGAAATAGAAATCCAATCACTGACCAACACAATCCTAATATTCAGCACAGATATCTCAATGCAGTTTGGCATGGAAAAATGTGCCACTGTATCTATGAAAAGGGGCAAAATCACTACATGTGACGGAATTGAAATGCCCAATGGCCAATTAATTAAATGCAATCAAAATGAAGCCTATAAATATCTGGGCATTCTGCAATTGGATAACATCAGACATGGAGAAGTGAAAACTATCATTAGAAGAGAGTACACCAACAGAGTTAGGAAAATTTTGAAATCTAAATTAAATGGTGGAAACACCATCAAGGCCATGAATACCTGGGCAATACCAGTCATAAGATACACGGCTGGTATAATTAACTGGACACAAGCTGATTTGGACATTTTGGACCGAAACACCAGAAAACTAATGACAATGCACTACAGTTTACATCCACGTAGTGACACTGATAGACTTTACCTGCCCAGAAAATCAGGTGGCAGAGGACTACTACAAGTAAAGCAAACAGTTGAAGAAGAAAAGCATGCATTGGCGGATTATTTAAAAGAAAGTCAAGAACATCTATTAATTGAAGTAAAGAACAAAAATCTACTGAAGGTCCAACAGACGAAACAAGAATACAGAAAAAATGTGATAAAATCAAGAATGGAGAGTTGGCAAAATAAAGCATTACATGGCCAATTTCTGGAAAAAATAAAAGACAAAGTGGACAGTGAAAAAACTTGGTTATGGTTAACATCTGGTACTTTAAAGAAAGAAACAGAATCATTGATCCTGGCCGCACAAGAACAGGCAATTCGTACAAATGCCATAAAGGCCAAAATTGATAAATCTTCAAATGATGCTAAATGCAGATTATGCAAGGAAGCTGATGAAACTGTAGCCCATGTGCTCAGCTGCTGCAAGAAAATCGCACAGACTGATTACAAATTACGACACAACTCTGTTGCACAAATGATCCACTGGAATTTATGCAAAAATTATAACATCCATACTGCTACAAACTGGTGGGAACACAAGCCTGAAAAAGTCACTGAAAATCAGATGGTCAAGATCTTGTGGGATTTTCGTATACAAACAGACAAGGTACTGGCGCATAATACACCAGACATCACGTTGGTCGAGAACAACAAGGTGACTATAATTGACATTGCAATACCAGGAGATAGCAAGGTCGATGAAAAGGAACACGAAAAAATTGCAAAATACCAGGACTTAAAAATTGAAATCCAACGATTATGGCACAAACCAGCAGTGGTAATTCCAGTAGTGATTGGAACACTGGGTGCTATCCCAAAAGCACTGGAATTACATTTAAAACAGCTCAAAATTGACAAAATCACCATCAGTCAAATGCAGAAAGCCGCACTGCTCGGTTCCGCACATATACTTCGAAAATACATTACGACTTCCTAGGCCCCTGAGTGGGGCTCGACTAGTAATCAATGCCAAATCCGGCGAAACAACTGGCCGCTGTGATACAATTGTATAATAATAATAATAATAATAATAATAAGTAATAATGTCCATAATAATAAAATACATGGTATCAAACAGTATGGTTCTTGCCCTTGGTTACATGATGGGAGAGATTCTCTAAAAATTGTTAGAGATACCTACAAGAAATTGGTGCAGTAAACATTTTTAATTCTGTAATTGGGTTTTCCTTGTGGTCATTGCAGGTGCACAGAATTTTGCTACTGTACGTGTGATAGCCGGGTTTGAGTCCCGGAGGAGATAGTCCACATACTGTGCCTATTGCAAAGTCTAGGTGCACTCATATCTGTTTTCTCTGTGAAGATTTGGCACAAAATGTCTTTTGTTGGTTCTGAACTATATTTAAAATATTTTGCCCATCTTATATTGAATTCTGGACAATGTTACAAGATTTTAAACTGTTTATTTTTTAATAAGGAAATATTTGTTTTAATTTATGGTATTTCCAATTTCAGGTGGTTTCATCCCTGAAAACTAGATAGAAATTTTATAAAAAATAATTACATCATTTATTCAAATTACACATCTGATTATATTTTTTTTGTTGGTCTTGAGAGATCCTTTTTAATTTAGAAATTGTGCTAAAATTTTACTGCTCAATTGTTTTTCAATTTCAAATAATAAAATGTATATTTGTGTGGAATTTCATTTGCACATTTACATAACTTATTTTTAAAAACAACACTGCACATCCTAAGAACATATTTCAGACAGGATATTGCATTTAATTTAATTGAAGCAATAATTACATGTTGTCAATCAGAATTATTGTTTTGCAATGTAAATTAAATAGTGTATTATTATCTTCAAATAATACTTTACGTAAGGAAAAAAATAAACTTTGCAAAATAGTTTATTAAATTCAGAAATTAAAAATAATTATAGGATTCTTAGTACACCAGAAGATATTGCATCAAATTAATAAATCACTTCTAGAAATTACAACTTGAAATTATCAAATCTTAATTGCTTACTAGAAATGCATTGGAGGCATACATTTCATATAGTTGTCTAAACATTTTGGTCTCTGGATGCAAGTACAGTGGTTATGCTTATAATGGCAGAATAACTTTTAATTACATAGACCATTATAGGATACATAAGAAATTATGATATTACTTTTTCTTTTAAAAAATGCAAAATATTTTTTTTATTCAACTGAATCCATTGTCCTTCTGGGTTATAAAACCTCTGGGATTAAAAAAAATTAAAGTATTGACTCACTAGCATTGTCCAAAGAAAATTGGTTCATTTAGGGATTTTTTTAGAATCATGTCAATGAATATTTATTTGGAAATTGAGATAATCTCTTATACTTACTGATTCTAGTATATTTTGTATGTAAAAGATTCTCATTCTGAAGGTTTTAGTTGAAGTTTGAACATCTTTTTCCTAAAACATTGCCAAATTTGTTTTGAAAGACATGTTTTGAATAACTGTCTTAATAAACCATAAAGTCAGGATTCCAGATAGATGAAATAATTTTATTGTGTTTCTTCAGGAGACTTCTTTATACTGAGAAGCAATGGAAGAAGGAGCAAGTCAAATACAACCCTGCAATGAAAACCAGCGATCAAACTCTGAAGATGGATGCGGGTGGCAAGTTACGGACATGACTAGACTGCGCCGTTTCTTGTGTTTTGGTTCCGAAGGAGGTGCATTCTATGTCAAGGAACAAAAACTGAGCTTTGAAAGTGTAGATGCTCTTTTGAGGCTTATTGAAGGTGGCAAAGGTTATGAAGCAGTACAAGAAATAAAGACGTTCAGCCAGGAAGGTAGATCAGCAAAACAGGATCCTGTATTGTTTGCGCTTGCCATTTGTTCACAATGTTCTGATGCCAAAACCAAACAAGAAGCTTATAAGGCTGTCCCTGAAATTTGTCATATACCAACCCACCTTTTCACTTTCATCCAGTTTAAAAAGGATCTGAAGGAAGGCATGAATTGTGGCATGTGGGGCCGTGCCCTGAGAAAAGCTGTTTCAGTGTGGTACAATGGAAAGAATGACATGGCTATTGCTTTAGCGGTGACAGCAGACAAGAAGAAAAATGGCTGGTGCCATAAAGATCTTCTCAGGTTATCACATCTAAAGCCTGCAAATGAAGGTAATAACAAACAAGTAAATTTTCCGAATCAGCAAGTTTCCAATAAATAATTTGGGAACATTTTGCTTTTGCAAAATGTATGATTGATCAAAAAAGATGGAGAAGTGAGAAATGGAAGCGTAATTCTATAAAGCAAGCCATGGCTCTAATTGTGGGGAGAGAGACAAACTGACATATAAAAAGTGTTAAATTTTGGAAAGAATACACAATGTTCACTTTTTAAAAAAAACTTTTATTAATCTACAGGTAGTCCTCAACTTAGAACAGTTTGTTTAGTGACCATTTGAAGTTACAATGATCCTGAAAAAAGTGACTTATGACCAGTTTTCACACTTAATGACCATTGCAGCATCTCCATGATCATGTGATCAAAATTCAGATGCTTGACAACTTACTTATATTTATGATAGTTGCAGTGTTCCGGGGTCATGTGATCAGCTTTTGCGACCTTCTGACAAGCGGAGTTAATGGGGAAGCCACATTCATTTGGCATATCTGTTAGTAACTTAACAACTGCAGTGATTTCTGTAACAACTGGCAAGAAAGATCATAAAATGGGGCAGAACAACTGTTTTGCTTAGCAACATAAATGTTGGATTTAATTATGGTCACAGAAGCTGTATTGCTTTAGTTTATAATAGGGAGAATATGTAATAGTTTTAATTTTTTTAAAATCAAAACCTTGAGAGTTTTCTAGAAGTAATTTTTGTTACTGCTGCAAATAGCAAAAGCAACAGAAGAATTATAGCAGAAAGAATGCCCACAATCAACAATCCTAAAGACTGGGGGTCAGATGAATAAATTGTGAAAAAGGCATTATAGGTGTCCATATGTATTTAATTAAATAGTAACACTACTGTATTTATTCTTTTTGCTTTTACACTATCTTCCACTATTTATATATCAAGGTAATATATATATAGAAGGTAATACATAAACAAATTGCTAGTTTTACTAAGATGCCAGAAAATACCAAATACAAAATAAATACACTTTCCAGCCTAATATTTGATAAGTTTACATTATTTTGGAGTTCATATTTCTTTTTAAAATATGTTCTAAATTAGAAATAAAACTTACTGTATTTCAACAGGCCTGGCCATTGTCACTAAGTATGTAATGAAGGGATGGAAGGAAGTCCAAGAGACATATAAAGAGAGCAGACTTTCTGCTGAGGCTGAAAAAGTGTTGAAGTATTTGGAAGCAGTGGAGAGGGTAAAGCATACAACGGATGAACTGGAAGTGATTCATTTGATAGAAGAGCATAGTTTAGTTAGAGAACACCTCCTGACAAGTCACTTGAAATCTAAAGAGGTAAGGAAATTAGAGAAACAATACTTTGAATCACACTATATAATGTTTTCTGCACTTTATCACTCCTCTGTTTTTATAGCATTTTAAACAATTTTTACATGTATTCTTAATTTTACATGTATTCTTCATGGCATGGGACAAGGTTACCTGAGGAACTATCTTGCTTGTCCAAATTATATCGTCCCATTCAACTTGGTCAGGTGGGGAGGACATACTGGGGGGATCCTGTTGATTAAAAAAAATTGCCTTGTGGGAAGAGAGACAGCTCTGTATTTAACTTTGTTCTTATTTATGCTTTTATATTTTGTGACATGTTTTTATTGTGAGCTGCCCAGAGTCACATAGATGAGTTGTAGAAATCTGGCGAATGAATGAATGAATATATTTACATGATTCCTGTACAGTTATGCATATTTATACTGAGTGTGTGTTTTTCTTTAAACACTGTGACCTTTCCTTTTCTTTGAACTTCATTTTGTACAAGGTATGGAAAGCACTGTTACAGAACATGCCCGTAACAGCAATATTGAAGAACCTGGGAAAAATGACAGCAAATTTTGTTCTTGAGCCAGGAAGCTCAGAGGTAGCAATGGTTTGTGAAAAACTAAAAAATGAAAAACTTCTTAAAAAGGTAAGGATTTTTTAATGCTGATTTCTTATGTGCATTGTATTCTAGCAATATTCTATTAGTTGATCTTTTAATAGAAACCAGTATTGAAAATTAAGCTTCATTGTAATAAATCATTGTATAAATGCCTAAGAAACAACACTACTACAGGATATCCCAAATATTTAGTAATGGGCTAGGGGTTGGACTTACAAAGGGAATAGTCAAAGGAGAGAAAGATTCACTATTTGTGCCATATCTTTAGGGATAAGGACTATTTTAAGTAGTGTTAGGAAAATACTTGTGTAGAAAAACAATAAATGTTTCAATCAGTTTTAGACTGCTCTTAATCAAAAAAATGAAATGTTGGCTGTTTACTAATCAATAATTCCAATTTTCCAGATTCCTGATCCTTGTAGATAAGGATCAGGAATCAGGAAAATTGGAATTATTGATTAGTAGACAGTCTTCTTAGTTAGAAATGTTCCTCATTACAATGACCCAGCTGATATGCATGGAGGAAGCCTTGCAATAATTGCCAAGTCTGAGGGAACTCCTTGTATAAAAAATACTGTGTTTACAGATAATAATACATTAACATGATCTGTGAATTGTAGATATAATAATCCAACAATAATTGTCAAAGTTTGTTTGATCTTTTTTTCTGTGGATGTATTTTGGCAAACTCATTAGTACATTATTTTTATTGGCTTCCCTTCCACCACAAGGGTACTAACTCTAATGCAAGTCAGCAATGTGGGAAAAGGAAACTTCAGTTTTTCCTTTTAAAATATTCTACATTTTTATAATTTTATCCAAATTTCTAGTGTACAAGATAATAAGAATGGTATGTCCAAGAGTAGTTCTTTTCCCTATTTGAAACTAAAAATGACATTTTAGCCCTCCTTCTTCTTGGAAGAAAATCTGGTTGTGTTTAACTTAACTTTCGTTGAAATTAATCTTTTTTCCCCTTTCATAAATTTTAAAAACTTACAAGACAAATACATTTTTGAATAACTGGCTTAAGACAAAATAGGATTTAATTTTTCTAAAGGTAGTTTTGGTAGATTTTTTTAAAAAAAATGAGTATTGTAAATTGATTGTTCTTACCGTATTTTTCGGAGTATAAGACACACCGGAGTATAAGACGCACCTAAATTTTAGAGGAGGAAAACAAGGAAAAAAGTATTCTGAACCAAATGGTGTAGTAATATATTATTTAATAAAATACTAGTGTACCAGAATACTTTTTACAACCATGTATACTTTTTACAACCATGTACACTTTTTACAAACTTCAAACTTGACAGCTTTTAGACTTGTGGACTTCAACTCCCAGAATTCCTCCTCCAGTCATGCTAGCTCAGGAATGGGAGTTGAAGTCCACAAGTCTTAAAGCTGTCAAGTTTGAAGTTTGTAAAAAGTGTACATGGTTGTAAAAAGTCTTGTCAAGTTTGAAGACCCTTGCACCCCTAACCCCTAACCCAGGGCTCTTCAAACTTGACAGCTTTAAGACTTGTGGACTTCAATTCCAATTCCTGAGCTAGCATGACTGGAGGAGGAATTCTGGGAGTTGAAGTCCACAACTTTGAAGACCCTTGTACCCCCTTGGCAAGTTTAACTTGTGGACTTCAACTCCCAGAATTCCTCCTCCAGTCATCCTAGCTCAGGAATGGGAGTTAAAGTCCACAAGTCTTAAAGTTGCCAAGTTTGAAGAGCCCTGGGTTAGGGGTGGCAAGGGTCTTCAAACTTGTCAAGTTTAAGACTTGTGGACTTCAACTCCCAGAATTCCTCCTCTAGTCATTCCTGAGCTAGCATGACTGGAGGAGGAATTCTGGGAGTTGAAGTCCACTAGTCTTAAACTTGCCAAGTTTGAAGACCCTTGCACCGCTAACCCAGGGCTCTTCAAACTTGGAAGTTTGTCTTCATACCTGTCAGGCTGCTCGCTTCAGGCAGCAGCAGCGGTGGCTCCGGCAGCGGTGAGTATCGGCGGTGGTGAGTATCCTACAGCGGGGGCGGGGCCTGCACCGGGGGCGGCTGCGGCGGCGTGTCCTACGGCGGGGGCTGCAACGGGGGCGGCTGCGGGTCCTGCGCTGGGGGCGGGGGCTGCAAAGGCTGCGGCTGCGGTGGCATGTCCTACGGCGGGGGCTGCAATGGGGGCGGTTCCTGCGCCCGGGGCGGGGGCTGCAACGGGGCAGCGGTGGCAGGTCCTCCGGCGGGGGCGGAGGCTGCAACGGCGGCTGGGGCGGTGGCCAAACACTTCCTTCCCCATTCCAAAAACAGGACGTGCAACCGGACTGAAACGCGATGCTTTTTTTTGGTCTCCACACGCTCTGTTTTTGGAATCGGGGAGGGGATCGCAGCGCTGCCGCCTGAAAACGCTTTCCTCCCCAGGCTAAGTGGCAGCTGGCAGGTGAGTGGGGGCTACATTCGGAGTATAGGACGCACCCACTTTTTGACCCCTTTTTTGGGAGTAAAAAGGTGCGTCTTATACTCCGAAAAATACGGTAATGCTATTTATATTAGGAAAATTTATATAAAATTAAATGCAATATTTAAAAAGCTGAGATCCATTGTGTAAAATTTTCAACTACTATGACTGCTAGTATTACATAGTACGCAAAGCTGAAAAAAAGTTTTATTTTTAATTTTCAGTCACAATCTCTTGTGAAATCCTATGATTTTATGGTACGCCATGTGAGAAAGGATGGTTTAGAATATGCTTATATAAAACAAGTTGAGTCCAGATATCCATCAACAGTTTTCTTATTTCTTACTTTGTATTTGTGTATTACTCACTGTATATGGGTAGACGTTTCTATATTTAAAAAAAAGCTTTTTATAGAAAAAAACTATTGAACTCTGTTGCTTGCATTTAATAAAAGTTTACAGAATCTGTTGTGTTATACATGTGTTATTAGCTAGATAACACAGGATTTTATTATACTTTTTGATTTTTGTCAAGAATGTTGTTTGTACTGTTACGAACATTCCTTTTTTTTTTTTTGCTTTTACTCTCTCCATTGACAGTTGTTAGAGTGGTTAGGAATTAAATAAAGATAATAGTACCAAATTGATAGAGTTCATAAATCATGCCCTGTATACAAGGTAGTCCTCAAACATACGACCATTAATTGAGCACAAACATTTCTGTTGCTAAGTGAAACATTTGTTAAATGACTTTTGCCCCATTTTACAATCTTTCTTGCCACTGTTGTTACTGTAAGTAAATCAATGCAGTTGTTAAGTTAATAACATGGTTAAGTGAATCTGGCTTCCCTGTTGACTTTGCTTGTCAGTTGTCAAGTGCTCCAATTTTGATCACGTGAACACGGGGACGCTGCAACGGTTGTATGTGAAAAATGGTCGTAAGTCACTTTTTTCAGTGCCGTTGTAACTTTGAACGGTTACTAAATAAACAGTTGTAAGTCGAGGACTACTGGTACATCTACTTATTGGAAAGATCTGCCGGTGACTCTTTTATCTGTGCTCTTGACCAAATTTATTGGGTTAGAGTTATTTGTTTCTACTGTATACTGGAATAGCCACATCCTGGTTAAGTTTGTCAGGTCTGGGTTAGGAGCTTTTTTTAAAATTTATTTGTTTTCAGGTTTCTTTTCTTTTCTTTCTTTTTTCTTTTTTGGAATAGACTGCTACCAGGATTATACTTGGATTCTAGTCACTTAAAAAACAACAACACTAAAATCTTTTTCACAGGATTCTAGGAAGTTGCTTTAAAACAAATAACTATTATTTATTTTCCAATTTTATATGATAGAGGATAATGTTATATGCCATGGATCTTTCAGTTTAATTAAGTTATAGTATAATGTTGTATCAATTTGTATTTTATTCAGTGTCTATTTTTGCCTAGTTTTCTGTGCTTAACAAATAAAGCTATTACTCTTTTACAGACGGGGTGAATTATTTTACAGGTAATTAAAGGGGGTTAGGTGTCTATGTATGCGTGCCTCCAAATCATTCCTGACCCGTGCTGATGCCTAGACATATCCCTGCAGTTTTCTTATCAAGATTTTCGGGAGTGGTTTGTCTTCCTTGGGCTGAGAGTGACTGGCCCAAAATCAGCCTGCTGGCTTTCTACATAAGGCAGGACTAGAACTTGCAGTTTCCTGGTGTCTTAAACCGCTTCGTCAAACTAAGTGGATTAAGTAATCAGTACTTATTAATATTTTTGATCTTGACTCTCTCATTTATTAAAAATTACCTGTCCTATATTGATTTATTCAAGTTGGCAACTCTAGTTGATGAGGGAAGATAGTCCTCAACATATGGCCACAATTGAGCCCAAAATTTCCATTTCTAAGCAAGATAGTTGTTAAGTGAGCTTTACCCCATTTTACAACCTTTCTTGCCACTGTTGTGAAGTGAATCACTGCAGTTTTAAGTAAGTTAACATGTAAAGTGAATCTGGTTTCCGCATTGACTTTGCTTGTCAAAAAAGACACAAAGTCACAAAAGGTGATCACATGATCCTGGGATACTGCAAACGTCAAAAAATACATTCCAGTTACCAAGCATTCGAATTTTGTCACGTAACTACAGGGATGCTGCAATGGTCGTAAGTGTGAAAATGGTCATAAGTCACTTTTTTCAGTACCGTTGTAACTTCAAATGGTCAGTAAATGAATGGTTGTAAGTCAAGGACTACCTATACAAGATTTTTAAATATGCTCGTAGTCTTTCTTTCTGTTCATCTTTTTTTATGAAGGTGCTCTTTAAAGTCAGTAGCCTTTTGAATGTTTCTCTACAGCAGCGGTTCCCAACCTTCCTAATGCCGCGACCCATGCCCCGCCCCTGCGCCCCCACCGCGACCCACCCCGCTGCCGCCATTTGGGTTCTTTTACCCTCTGCGCATGCGCAAAGCATTCTGCGCATGTGCAGAGGGTAAAAGAACCCAAATGGCGGCGTCCGGGCGAAGTCTCCAGATCCGGGCGAGGTCTCCGCTCGCTTCGCGTGTTGCCTCTGGGAGCTTTTCGAGTCCTGTTGCTAAAGGCGTGCGTGACTTTGGCAGGGCCGGGAAAGGCGGCTGTCCAGAGAGAGCCACCCCCTTTGCAGAGTCCCTCCCGTCTACCTGTAGCGTTCGGGGCGAAGGGTATGGCTCTCTCCGGCAGCCGCCTGTCCCGGCCCTGCCGAAGTCGTGCACGCCTTTCGCAGGAGTGAAATGCTCCCGGTTCGTTCTTGCCTGTCGGTCGTCGCAGAGCTGATGGAGCTGGTGGTGGTTGCGGGGCGGGGCTTCCCCTGCCCGCTTCCCCCGCCCGCTGGGATGCCACCATTTGAGTTCTTTTGCACTCTGCGCATGCATAACGCTTTGCGCATGCGCAGAGGGTAAAAGAACCCAAATGGCGCCGGCGGGGTGGGTCGCGGAGGGGGCGCGGGTTGTGGGGCGCAATATGGCTAGGCTTGTGGCAGTGGGGGGAGCTGAGGATGCTGGGGCGACCCCTGGGAAATGGTCATTTGACCCCCAAAGGGGTCCCGACCCCCAGGTTGGGAACCGCTGCTCTATAGTTAAAATAGGGGAATCATTGTTTTGCTGAAAAAGTGAAAATTACAAAACGTACTGTACAAAAATATCCTTTTGTCGGGAACATTGGCTATGAACGTCATATGAAAGGATTTCTCTTCTTGTGTAATAGATTTACAGAAGGCAAAGAGAATAAAAAAGCAGTGTTCTGATTACAAACCAAATTTGTGAGGTCACCGTATAAATTTGAACTTCTCTAAACCAACAAAATAAGCCATTGAATTAATAACTGAAAAAAATATTTTTGAAATATCATTTAGATGAAGGGGGAAAATCTACTGTAAGAGTTATTTCTAGCAATAATACTCTGAAAACATGTTAAAAAGTTGTATTGCACTCTATATTCAGAATACTTAAATAAATATAATTTTCTATTCCAGAATCATTGATTTTAAAGCATACTTAATTAACAGAAATTATTGCTGGAAGGAAAAATTAACATTTTGAGTCTGTTTTCCAAAACTCTTTAGGCTCAAATACACCCATTCCATATTTTGGTTGCATTAGAAAACTATAAAGGAGAGCGTGGTTATCGGGGAAAACTGCGCTGGCAACCAGAGAAGGACATCTTGGAAGCTCTAAATACTTCATTTTACAAGTCCTTCAAGGTAATGGTTATGAATATTTATTTAATTACTTTCAGTATAAGTCTGAAGCATTTAAGCAATATAGGGAAGTTCTGATTTTGGCAATAAAGACTAAAAGCAGGATGGTAAATGTTCCTAGGATTTTTGTTTTTTAGTATTCTTATGAGCAGTTTAGGGTGTAGTCTTCCTTTTTTCCTCACTTAAGATGCATGGAGATTTAGTCTACAAATTATGCTGTGCTTGGTTGCCTCCGCTATAATGTACATTTGGGGAAAGGTGGTAGTGGTAGTGTTGGATTAGTATCCTCTTCTCATATATCTATATTATATTATTTTTTGTCATCAACTAGTATTTCTTTGATTAATACTGTTGCTTCTGAAAGCACTCACAACTATGAAAAGTCATGCAATTAAAAAAATCTTTAAAAATATTTGTTCTGACTTCTTTCCCCTCATTGCCTCTTTCTTAGGCATTAGAACCAACGGGAAAGCGTATCTTAGTTGCAGTTGATGTTAGTGATTCTATGTTGCAAAAGGTTTTTGGTAATGTGCTGAATGCTAGTACCATTGCTGCAACAATGTGCATGGTAAGAAATGTCTCATTTTTATGATATTTTTTGGTCTCAAACTTTGGGATGTGATGGCATTGTTTCCAAGACTGAATAGATTGTAATTTGGTAAAACCCAGGATATCTGCCTCATGATAATATGAGTTTAAATCAAAACTGTAACAAACCTACCCATGTAAAATCTACATGGGTATTAATTCCTGATCTACTTATTTCTTCAGATATAAATCAAGCTTCTATTTTATTTATACTTTTTATTTTTGGATAACATGGTCAACATTTTCCAGAAGTATACAAGGATATATACCCTCTGATGACTCCCAAATTTCTCTCTGTGTTTAGAATTTGAGTGACTTAATTGCTGGACAGTAGTTGGCCACACGTTGATACCCTTTTATTCATTCCATGCCATACTACCAAGTCTTGCCTTGCCACTTGTCTACAATACATAATTTTCCTGTTGCTCAAGTTAGAGCAGGCAACAAAGCATTTTTACAGTGATTAATGCCTCCCATACTAAAGTAAGTGTTTGGCCAAGATGATGCATCCCATCTGTGCCTGTTCTACAAGTCAAGAAGGAACCATTGTGCAAGATTTGGTAATCTGATTTTCAGCACTTGTATCCAAAGAAAATTAAAAAAAAAACCTTAAGAAAGTCTTGGAGAAAGGACTAGGATATGGTGGAGAGTTAGAAGAGGGATGAATTAGAATAGAAAAGACTTGTGGAAACAGCTACTGTATTTCACATTTGAAAACCACAGAAAGCTTGAGCTACAGAAATGCTTTTTAGTTCAAGAAACAGGAAAATAACATTCTATTTTTACCTTTGGTCATTTGGTTTTTACCAGGTTGTGGCACGCACTGAAAAAGATTTCCACATTGTTGCTTTTTCCCATGATATAGTTCCTTGTCCTGTGACTGAGGATATGACTTTACCACAAGTATTACAGAAAATGTCTGAGGTATCTAATATTCTTAAAATCATCCTGTAGTTTTATATGAGAATAGTTAACTTAATGTATTTATCATGAAAAGAAGTATTTTGCTAAGTCTTAAACACGTAATTCTTTTTCATGGAAGCATTTTATTTTCAAGTGACTCTCTTATTACTTGCATGTAGCACATGATAATATTAATACCATAATAAAAAGGAAAGCACATTGGCCTGAGTAATCCAGTACCTAAACTTCATTAGAAAGAAAAATGAAAAAGAGGTAACTAATAAGAGATGTAAAGAGGGTGTGGATATACTTTGATTTTAGTTGAAGTATGTTAGTATATAATTTGAAGACACTATTATATTACATAATGAGTTACAGGGGTTGAGTAAAAAAATTAAATGAGCTGGCTTAATAGAACAGAGCATGTAAATTTGTTTGGGGCACTGGATATAATGAATACTTTCCCTGGGAAGTGATGAGATTGGTTTTGTGATCAAATTCGTGTGTGGGTTTATGAAATGGAAATATAACACAAAAGAGATTAGGGCAAAATCATTGAAGAACTTTAATGGTAAGATTAAGTTATTAAGGATAGATGCAGAAGAGAATGGAAATCAGCACTGGATTTATGAAAGATCTCTTAGTAATAACTTTAAACTTTAAGTCAACAGCATACAAAGAGAATTATTATAAAATGTTTTATCGATGGCATTTAGCTCCATCAAGATTGGCCAAAATATACCCAAAAATGAATTCGGCTTGCTGGAAATGTAAAAAAGACGTAGGTACCTTCTTTCATGCGTGGTGATTGTGTCCCGAAGCAAAGGGCTACTGGAAAAAAGTGCATGCCTGGTTACAAGAAATTACTGAGAGAACAATGGAATTCACCCCAGAATTTTTCCTTCTGGGGATAATGGAAAAACAACATCCAAAAATATACAATATTTAATACTACATATTACAACTGCGGCAAGAATAACATATGCACAATATTGGAAAGACAATCAAATCCCACCAGAAAATATACTAATGGACAAAATATATAGATGTGCTGAAATGGACATGCTGACTATTCAACTCAAAGGACAATGCAACTCAGAATACTACAAAACATGGACTAGATGGTACAACTGGACTAAAAAAAAGAGGAAAGACTGTGTGACAACGTGAGAAGAAAACAAAGACAGAAGAGACTGTAAATTTATGATTTAATGTGCATAATTGAGATATAACAATGTTGTAAAAACAGGTGTAGATCTGTATCAAAATATTCAGATGTTTAATGAAGAAAAATAATAAAAAAAAATAAAAAAATAACTTTAAAAAAGAAAAGAAAACACAGAATCTGAATGGACATGGAAATATTGCTGGGCAAGCTAATCTTCTCCATTTCATGTCATGCAGCCTTCTATAAACTTTGCCCATCCCAGCCATAGAATCATACATATAGCATGTATCTGTTTAGATGCTGTTGGCCTGTGGATTTATCTGTGCATGTGTGGGAGATGAAAAAGGTTACCACTAAATTAATCCTCAGGCCAGAGGATTTTCTCTGTGAACAGCAATTCTGTAGCTTGCATGGGTTGCCTATAATACTGCTTTGCTATGTACCTTTATTTGCCTGTCAGTGTGGCATCTCCAGAGGACATGCCTCTGTGGGCAAGAAGTGTATGTCTGTGTCTGAAACTGTACTGCTATTGCAAATCACAGGAGACATTGGTTCAATGGGAAAACCATTTGGCTGGCATTTGATCACTTCCCAGGGAAAGCATCATTCGCTATATCAAAAAACTACCAAAACTCTCGTGTCTATAACCTTTAGTTGAGCGAAGTGATGCAACATAGGGCAAAACCTTTTCAACCAAGGTACCTCAAATGGGTTAAGTTAAGTTACAAAATGCTATGACTTCTTACTCCGAGGGAATTAAATTTGGGAAAGTTGTAGCTACTTCAGTGCTGCTGCCACCATGCTGTTGAGACTATTTGATCATCACTTTCAACATTTCTTGGCAGCTTCTGGCCACTCTTTTACTGCCTTCCCCACTCAACAGTAGTGACATATTAGCCTTATCAGGAAGGGAGAAAGGAAGGAAAAGACAAGAGGGAGGGAGGAAGGCAGGAATAAGGTAGGTAGGTAGGTAGGTAGGTTCCCAATGTTCACTGCCGGCTTCCAACACCAAAACTCAATGGGAAAGTCAACAGAAAGAGAGAAGTTGTTCCCACTCCCATAGAATTTTTGCCCATCCATGGTCATTCTATTTATCTAGGTAAGGAAATATCTCTGAAACAATGACCCAATAGGTCACAGATTGTCTGGTAGAATATATATGTTACCAGCAATGTGTGAAATTAGGCATTTTATAGCATGACTAGGAAATTTATAGAATGACAAAAATGGGACATCAAAGTATGAAGCACCTAATATTTTACACATTTTCTAGGCATTCTATGCAATGCCAAAAGGCAAACCAGCAAAGTATAAAATATTCCCACTAAAATGCCATTCTAGCTTTCCTTGTTGCAATAAGCAGGTCAACACTGGTCTTTTTTTCTTGGTTTTTTTTTTTTTTTTGTAAGAAAATCCTGTACTTTATTTTTTATTGTATTTTTCTTCTTTCATTTTCATAAAACTTTTTCAATAAAAGATTAGGGTTAAGCCCAAGCCTAACCCTTTTCATGACTGTCTTTGCATACTTTGCCTAAATAGTGCTTGTCATTCTGCATAATACCGAGATATTATATCCAATGCCTAGGGAAAGTGTATAGCATATTAAAATAACAGGCATTTCATACTTTGCCTAAAGACATCACTCTTTTTATAGATTTCCTAAAATGCCAGTTTTTCACACATTGCTGGTAACATATGTAACAACACAATTTGCAATCTTAAATGTAAACTTCAATTCACATTCCCTTTGCTAGTTTCCAGGCAGAAACTTTGCTAAGTTAAAAAGCTATATAATTTTTGCTGGCTTGTTTGGATCTTAATAATTTTTTTGCTTATAGATTCCAAGGGGTTCCACCAATTGTTCTTCTCCATTGCTCTGGGCCCAAAAGACAGGTGTAGCGGTTGATGTTTTTATTATCTTCATGGATAGTGAGACCTTTGCTGGAGATGTTCACCCTGCCTCAGCGTTGAGACAGTATAGAGAGGTAAGTATTCTTTAAATATTGCAAAATAAGAAAAACGTTTCTTTATAAAGTTTTGCTTTCTTAAGGAAGCTGCCAGCGTTCTGATGATCTATGTTGTAACAGAGAACCATTTTTTGGAATGGTTTTGGGCAAACAATATAATTATAATCCTAAAGTAGAATGAAATATAAATATATAGAGTTATTTCTTTAATATTGTGTTCAGTGCATGCTAGTTTAGTCCTGTTTATATTAGTGTTATATCATCACTGCTTGTGGCTTGTGATCTGATCTCTAAGTATACTGGGCTCACATAAGTGATCCACAAGTGGAACAGTGCTTGTTATCGGATGCAAAAAAGGCTATTTAAGGACAAAGCAGCAAGAATGAGCAGTACTAAGAAAAGGACTACCACAGATAAGACAGAAAGTATACTTTTAAGAAAAAGCCAGTATATTTCCCCCATTTGCCTCATTCAGGTCTCCCTAGTTGTAGTTGTGATAGTTTGGGTTCAAAAAGCTTGGCAAAATACTGAGAAAAAGTAAGACTTCCCAGGAAGATAACAAGAATATGGATTGTGCACTTCAGTAAGACTTGGCTTTTATAAACAATTTGTTGTTTTGCAAGTATGATCTGAAAAAAAAGTATTTCTCTCTCTCTTTTTACCGTATCTATTTATAGAGAATGGGTATTCCATCCAAGTTAATCGTTTGTGGAATGACATCCAGTGGCTTTACTGTTGCAGACCCAGATGACAGGGGGATGCTGGATATTTGTGGTTTTGATACAGGAACACCCATTATCATTCAAAACTTCATTTTGGATTTGATCTAAACCTGTGAGCACTCACTTTTCTAAAGCTATTAACTTCCTGAAGAATTGACTGGGGAAGCTATCAATCGCATTAACAAGACTATTAATTCAAGGCTAAATTTCATATTCCTATTTGGAGTATTAACATTTTAAGAGAGATGTAAAAACAGCCAGTGGCAAACTCTACTTTCTGAACATACTGTTTACATCTGTTGCGCATAATTCTAGGTTTCCTATTGGTTTTTAGAACTAAACATGGAATACAGTGAATGCTTTTAATTTTTTTATATTAGTTTAACTATGACAATGTGTTCCATTACTGAAGATTTTATTTTCCTAGAATGAATTTATTGTGTTAATCACAGGGAATCAAAGAAGGAGACAGGGCTTCATCTTTTTACACTACTTCAGGTTAACAACTGTTGATTGGAATAACTTATTCTACTATCTGGGAAAAATGAGCCACATATGCACTACAGGTTATATTACTTCTATCATTGCTCATTACTTCCTATTACTTTTATGGAACATTTACCACTGGCAACTTGATGCTCTTCTTGTTTTTAGCAGAGATTTTGTATTAAGCGATGTTGGGAAATATGGAAACAACAGGTTATTCCCAGGAATATTGATCTGATGATTATACTTTAGCCTTCTAAGTTCTTGTTTTTTAAAAAAGGTCTTGCAAAAACCATAAATTTTGTGCATATTATGGTCTAACTCAATGTTTCTCAAATTTGACAACTTTAGGACGTGTAGACTTCAATTAGAATTCCCCAACCAGCATATTGCCAAGTTTGAGAAACACCAAACTAACTGGTCTGTGTTTTATTTCCTGACAATGGATAGTAGAAGGTTTCTCAAGCAAGTTTTTTTTATTTTTTATAGAATCAGAATATCAGAAAATAAAGAATATTTTCTGATGTTCTTTATAGAAAATGTGATTTATCTTATCTCTTGAAGTAAGAGGAGAAAAAGGCAAAAAGAAGCACGTTTCTTGTACAACAGTTATACAATAAATCAGAAATGGACACACATTTCTAGCCCCACCTTAACATGATGGCTGATCTGTCTTTGTACATATTAACATTTGCAAAGTAGTCTTTTTGTGTCAGCATATCTACCTAAATGTAGAGTTGCTGTGAGAGCAAGACAGCTGATTATATGCTGTTTTAATTTATATAGACTCTGCACATGAAAAATTGGTCAAACATAGAGCTTTCTTGCTCAAATTCTATGCTCAATGAATGGGCCTTACAAACAGGGCCTAAAATACTTTTATTCCTGCCTTACCATCAGGCTGGTTTGCATAGGGATTATATGTTCCTAAAGCATGTAATTTAATGACATTCACCCTTTGTTGATTCCTTTGTGTCCTAATGCAAGGACCATGATTGTGGGTAGGCAAATCAAGATTAAGACCAGCTGCAAAATTTTAGCTGTTCCCACAATTCCTTTGGTAAGGAGATAACCTGTTGCTGATCTGAACTTGGCATTCCAGTTGGGGCCTGCTCGGAGTTGTGCCATTCCAGATGTTGCTGAACTCCAAATTGTCCATCTTTGTCCTAGAAAATAAGTTCATGTGAACAATACATTCTCTTTTAATTGAAGTTACTAAATTGATGGGCTGAGCAAGAAAGAGGCAGCTTATATAGAAGACTGTTTCACAACTGATGTTGCTGTTCCTTTTCTTCCTATATTATAGTCCCCTAAACCAAAACCCCTATAGATCAGGAAACCTTTCTGTGTCATGAGCAATAGTGTGGAAACAGTTTCCTATATTTAAGGCTTCTTAACTCGATGCATCAATTTCCAGCTTGGTACAAAATCACTCTTCTTGGTTTGGGCAGTTCTCCTTTGCTGCAATTCTATATGACATGCTGTAGCTGGAAAATCAGGGGGAAAATTATGGCAGTGTTTACTGTAATGCAGGATTGGCAAACTGATGAAGAGGAAAACTAACCAAGTTCAACTAGCCAAGACTTAATAACTACATTTGCATTTTCATTGAGCATATGGTGCTTGCAGACAAATTTGACACTAAGCCAGGCTTAATGGGGTATTGTGACCATGAACATATCCTTTGCCTTTGAAAAACACCATTCATTCACTTAGAAAATTGAGAAAAGTGTTAGTGTTGAATGGGTAATCTTTCCTCCTCTTTATTCTGTTAAAGTGCACTTCCTGGCCTCCCTCCTCATTAGCCAGATTTATAATTTAGTAACATCTGGAAATGACCATTTCTCCACCTTTGGCTAATGTACGCATAGTGTACATTTGTAGTAGCATACATTCTGTAACCAAATCCTCTTAATGAATTCAAGTTGATAATCTTGTAAACAGTTGGTAATCAAGATTGTGTTAATTATCTACTCCTTATGATAGCTGTTCACATTTTTTCATAATTCCAGACATAATGTATATCATTTTTTAGATTAAAAATGGCTAGAGAAATTGCTTTGACTTAGTTTTCCCCAACTTGGATGGATGGGAGGTGATAGAAACACAACACATCAGCTGAAGTTATGGAAAGCTTCTGATGCTCAATGAAAAGTGCCGAAAGAATAACCCAGATTATGTATACTGGGCAAAATTTTGCACTGCAGGTTATAGAATCTGATACTAAATAAAAGGTGATGATATAGGCTTGTAATATTTGTTTGCTTGAAAGACTTGTTGATTAAACTTTCCCCAACTACTTCAGCTTTCCTGTCTGCAGCAAATTTGAACTGGGGCATTTTGGAGCAGATACTGGAGTGGATAGTTTATTTTTATACAAGTCCTTTCATGCAGCATTTGGATGTATTTTGGTAAAAGCAGCATGCCTGCTTTAGGTAGCTACAATTTTTTAAAAGCCCTAGAATAATACTGTCAGACTAATGATCAATTCTTGGTATAGTTAGAGAGGAGGAGGTTGCTTTGGAAATGCAGATCTGTAGTTATTCTTCTGTCCTTTACAGAAGTAGCAGTTGATCAACAGCTGCTCTATTAAAATCATGGATTTTAAAGAACCTGTAGCTGTATTGACCTTTCTGTAAATTATCTTTATTAAAGAATATTTAAATATCTAAAAGGGTTTCTACAGTGCCGCACAAGGCGTTTTACCATGGGTAATAATATGTACTCTAAACTAGTTTTCTTGTCTATTTTTTGAGAGGATTCTTACTGCATTTCCTATTTAACTGTAAAAAAAAAATAAAGATCATGGTTCGTATTATTATTATGACTCATTTTTGAGAGAGATGTTGAACATAATGTAATACACCCAACAGATGTATAGATACTACAGACAGCTTCTGACAAGTATAAAATATTGCTGAGCCTGGAAAGAGTTGCTAACATAAATATGAATTGTAATTACAAATGTGTGGCTTTAAAACATTTGCAAAGATCTCATTATAGTTGTGATTTATAGAATAAGTTAATTGTACAAGTGGAAACTGACCTAAGTCACCTTATAGGTCTTTTGCCATTGATTCATTTAGAAGGATTACAGCTGTACTTACATCATGCTTCTACCCGTGGTGGCGCAGTGGTTAGAATGCAATATTGCAGGCTAATTCTGCTGACTGCCAGCAGTTCAGCATTTCAAGTCTCACTGGCTCAAGGTTGACTCAGCCTTCTATCCTTCCGAGGTTGGTAAAATGAGGACCCAATATGCTGACTCTGTAAACCGCTTGGAGAGGGCTGTAAAACACTGTAAAGCGGTATATAAGTCTAAGTGCTATTGCTATTGCTAACCTCTTTATAAATAGTTGTGCTGTTTATAGTTCCTTTATGGAAAAATGCTAATACTAGAATAATGAAATTTAAAAAGTCAAAATGTATAATTTACATAGATTTGTGGGAAAGCTATAACAGGTTGCATGAATTTAGTTTAAAGCTCCAGGACCAATATAAAGATACATCCTGCAAAAGTATTTTGATCTGCAATATTGAATGTACAACATATTTCCTTCCATATTTTAAATGACTTTTATGACTTTTCTTCCATTACAAAAGCTGTTGGCCTCCTGACCCAGGAGAATTGGACAGCTATTTTTTTAAAGGAAATACAGAAATCAAAGCTTTTCTTCAAATCTTTGCCTAAGATCCAAAGGTTTTTCTTCCTGATGTATTTTCCTCATGAATGAATGAATATATATATATATATATATATCATACATATATAACTAGAACTAACATATTTGGGTTCTAATGTTTTAAAAAATATTTATCCTTTATACATTTGTTTCATTTTTTAAAAATGTTGATTTTATGCCACTGAATAATAGTTATACTGACTTGCCTGCTAAAATACATTCACTCTGAATTTGTTCAATCTACTTTAAATTACTTTTTCAACAAGCAAGTGTTGTGATAGCAAATTGTTATAAAGGTAGTAAAATGTAGGCATTAGCTTTTTGTACAGATATGCTGGTTTTGCCATTAAAATGAAACTGGGTTTTTTCCCAAACCATATTCCAGAAGCAGTGGTGGAATAAGTAATGTAATAGTAATAGAATAGCAGCTATAATAAATGAGGTGCCAATTTTATTTCCTTATCCTAACCTTTTTTTCATTTTTTTCTGTGCTCTGGATTGAATTAAATCTAGAGATATATCAATAACAGATAGCTGATTCAATTTTCTTTTTTATCCATAATATTACTTCCCATAATATTACTTCTATTTTAGTGCAGATTAGGAGACACTGTTAAATGGTGGCAGTAGGAGTTAAAGAGGAAAGTGGAGTTTGCTAGGTTTGAGCAGAACATGTTTACTGAAAGAAAGAAGAGGCCAAGGAGTGCGGGGGGAGGGGGGGAGGAAAGGGTTAACTTGCATGTATCCATGGATAAATAATTCACTTTATTTAAATCACTCTTGGAATAGATGCTAGTAATAGGAAATAAAAGATATTCTCTGTGTATTGGAAGGACAGAAGCCATATTGCATGCTTCAAAACTGAATCCATTCTGTGTTAAAAATGGGTGTGATTATAGGTTTTAATTGCAATGAAATACTTTTCCAGTTAATTTAAGGTTATAGCCAATATGATATGACTTCCCCCTTCTCCATGGCATCCTCCGGAGAGGCCAGGATGAGTAGCTCTAGTCCTCCAGCTCTATGACTGAGTTGTAACATTTAGGACCGTCTCCCTGTCAACAGCCCAGTTCTTCAACTCAGTCCTAGCTCTGAGGACGCTCTGGAAATTTCTCCTTAGCTAACTTTAGGTTAGGATTGTCAGTGAAGAAAACTCCCTGATTCTTTTGCCAAAAGGCAAGTTTCAGCTTCTCTTTCCATCTGACAGTGCTACAGATCGATCAGCTGTTTGGCGGTGCTCTCTGCGGCTGTGGATAGAGCGAGGGCGGCTGCCCTCACCGCTTGGATTATTGGAGGCTAGCTCCGTGCTCGGAGCTAGCTTGTTTGATCTGTCGACCTTCGTATCGAGCGTGTGTGGTCCGGCCGCGGCTCCTTGGCTCTCCACGGAAGTGGATTGCAGCTTTGAGGGGGTGGTTGGCCATTTTGAAGCACCTATGCCGCTTGGAGAAAAAAAGGGGTCGTTTTGAAATTCAAGCCTCTAGAGCTTGCGAGCTTGCTGGCTGGGCTGGGATGCTTCCCTGACTGAGAGGACAGTGGTGACCTTCTGGCTGTGTTTCCCTTGGCTCCCTGCCCTGGGCGGTTGGCAGCTTTGAGGGAGCGGCCATCTTTTTTTTGGTTGGCTTTGGCGCCAAAATATTTGTTTGTCAGATTCCCTTGGTTCTTCCCATGGAATTGCCTTGACTTGACTATAACATTGCAAGTGTGCATTTTGTGGACTCTGGTGCCAGTTTTCCCCTTGGCTCTCCTTAAGGATTGAGCTTGGAGGGGGTTTGCCATTTGAGCCCTGTCTCAGGCTCCAATTTTTTTTCCCAGTGGCCATTTGGGAGAATTTGAAAGCCCTTCTCTCAGAGGCTTTGTGGCCCCAGATTCTCCTCATCAGTAGCTCCTGGCACTGGCCTTTTTTCCTGCTTCATTTATCACCGCAGCAGCGGCGATACGCGTAAGACTGCCCTTTTCTGTGCCCATCTAAGCTAGAACGTTGTGCCGGCAGTAGTGCTGGTTAGTGTGCCTGACCAAGTTTTTCCTCTGGCAGCAATGGAAGACAGTGGCGCTGGGTCCAGCCGTTTGCAGGAGGGTGCTTGGTCTCCTCAGTCTTCTGGCAGAGCTGGCATTCGGCTGCCACCAGAATGAAAGTGAAGGCCAAGGCTCAAAAGAATGCCTCTAGGGCGGAGGAAAAGGCAGCTAGACAATGCCAGAGGGCGCTTCACAGAAAGTTTGACCGTGCTAAGAAAGCGGCCATAGAACAGGGTCTGACACCAGTTCAACCATCGACTATGCCTGGTGGCCACGTCACACCCCTCGCTGATCCAGGGCAGCAGCAAATTGACCTTTCCTCTCTGCCTGCCAGATCATGGTCTCTCTTTACAGGGAGTGATCAAGTCACCGCTCAAGTGGGCCCGTCCGCCCAGCTGGTAGCCCAGCCACAGGGCGTTCCCGTGGTAATGGGAACTAACTTGGGGGCACGTAGGCGAGCTCCTGAGGCCTCTTTCATTCCGATGGCCGCTGGCCTCCGTCGGCCACTGGCCTCCGTCAGGGGGGTTCTATAGAGCAGGAGGTGCCCTCCTTCCTCAGGCAGTGGATCGCCCAAGCGGTTCGGGAGGTTTCCCAGGGTCTCCAACAGGCTTGTTTCTTTCCAACCATTTTTATATTTCACATGGTAGATAGGTATTTTTTCAACTTCCCATCTCTCTACGAGAGAGAATGTTGGTTTCAGAGTCACCCAGCTGTCTTCAATGCTCTCCTATTCTTTCACTACCACTTTAACACTACTCTGGGTTTACTTAATTTTACTTAGAGATTAAGTTAAAACTTTTACCATAACTCATGTGTGACACTCAAATGTACTTCTTGCCCACATCAGCTTAATTCCACTCCACCTTGTTTGTTTTAGTGATCGCTGCTGTCTCTTTCAGGAGTGCCTCTTGTAAATAACATTTTTCCCCCAATAGCCGCTGTTCTGGTTTTTGAATTAGTCTTTAATGCCATTTAGTTAAATTGTAGATTGTACCTTTAGCTTAGTGCAAATGAAACATGATTTATATTGTCAAAGGGTGCTAGAGGGTTATGTACTGTAGATTCTGGTACACTCTCTAAATCACAATTCAATTTAATTTGAATTAATCACAAAAGTTGAATTGTTTAGTGCTTACCATGAGTTTTATTTCTAACTATTTTTGATGCAAAATGTGTGATTATAGGCCTGGTTTTGAATTCTGTATTCACAATCAGTGAATCAGTGTCATCTTCACAATAGGTCCATAATAATACTGTGATCCTGTGATCTTTTACAGGCATACAGGAATTCCATTGATCTTTCAAAACCTTTTATTATATATGCCAAAAACTCACTGACATTACAAAACTGGTAGAAGTACTCCTTCACTTATAACCATTCATTTTAATGACCATTTGAAGTTCCAATGGCACAGAAAAAAGTGACTTATGACTGTTGTTCACGCTTACAACCATTGCAGCATCCCCATGATCACATAATCAAAATTTGGATACTTGGTAATTGGATGCATTTATGACCATTGCTTTGTCCCACAGTCATGTGATCATCTTTTGCGAATTTCTGATAAAGTCAATGGGGAAGCCAGATTTACTTAATAACTGTGTTACTAACTTAACAACTGCAGTGATTGACTTAAAAACTATGGCAAGAAATATAATGAAATGGAGAAAAATTCACTTAATAACTATCTTGCTTAGCAGTGGAAATTTTGGGTCATAAGTCAACTACCTGTATCTTCTTTTGTTGAATACAATATAAAACGTTTCACACTGCAATCTATACAAAATATGTAATAATAATGAGAAATTGAGCACTCCGTTTGGTAGGCATTTGTGTGATGTATGTTGAATAGGTAATCAAGAATACTTGATAAATAAACCACGTCAAGTGTTTGTTTCCATTGCACTAAAAATGTATGATCTAGCTATATTTTACCAAATTGCATGAAGTTATGCTTGAATATAAAGGCAACATTCACCTACATTGTAAACTACTCTCCCAGAAAGAAGACCAATAACTTAATTGTTCTTGTAAACAGATAATGCCAAGGAAGAATATATGAATTCTATATTTGCTGGAGTGGCAGAGAGTAGTTAAAAAGTAGTCCTAAGTAGCTAAGAGCTAACTTAGGAAATAAACTCATCTTGCATTTGTGCTTTAAGTTGAATAACTCTTAACAGCAAAATAACATCCAATGTTTTAGTTCTTCAGTGAAAAATTACTGTATAGTATATTAGTATGGAATATGCAACACTTGGGTTTAACTGGCCATCTATACATATTTGTACAATATGTAGTTCAATTGAAATATTGCCTAATATTTATATCCAGATACTCACATTGTACTGTTAAAAGATTAATGGGTGGACTTTTTGTAACACAGTGAAATTTAATTTTTGGTTGTGATGGGGAAAGAATTTTACTTTGATCATGTGTCCCCCATTGCCTTTAGAAAGCCTTAAACATGATCATAAGAATGAAAGTCATTTGTATCTGTAGATGTGAAATTTTTCCCAGAATAACTTTACTTTTTGCATAAAATTGATCCATTCTGAGACTGGAAGAGTACACACTATGTTGGAAAAGGCTTGTAGTTACTGAAATAAGTTTTTGTGCGACAAAGATTTTTAAAAATGTAACATTTTGAAAACACTGATTTTACACATTATTGTAGATTTACCAGGATAGCACAGTATCATCTATTGTTTGTGCTATATACAATATGTATTATCTTTAAGTGGCAATCTATACACTACATTGTTAACATTTTGAAAAAAATTGTACATTTTTAGCTTCAGTGAGTTTTTGAAGAAATGTTGAAGCAGAAATATTATGAAATGTAGAATTTTAAATTTAGTATGGATATTTTGACTTGATTGATAAAAATTAACAGGGTTAAAAATAATTTAGCAAAACTTAATTCTGATAGTAAAAAATGCAGATACGCAGTTATCTATGAATCTTTTGTATATTAAAGATATACTATACCTTTTAAAATAAAAAGAATGTCAGTCAGCTAATTTACTTCCTTCTTTAAACTTGTATGATGGAAATAAATTTCAATGTTTGGCTTGTTGTGTAACCAGTTGTAAGATGCTGCTTATCACTCCAAAGGGCAAAAGCAGGTTAATTTGTGGGAGCAAATGTGACCTAGATACAGTACAGCCCTGAGAATAATTTGACAATTAAAGGATTGTTTGAACTACCAGATATTTTGGTCCAGATCACAATATTCTTTCTACTCTTTCACTTCTGATGTTTTGATCCTTAGGTATCAGAATTTTAATGAGTGAATGTATGGAAAACATTGTTAGAAGAAAAGGGATTCAATCTTTGTTCTTCTCATTAGAATCACTTTCTACTGAGGCTCATAATTACATATTTTAAAACAAAACAAAACAATGCCTTTACTGCCAAAATGTTACAATAAACATTGAGTATTTGATATGTGATTTCGACTTTAAAATAAACTGCCTTGGGTTTCCGTTTATAGAGTAACAAGTTTTTTAACTAAGAAAACAATCTCTTTATTAATAAACATCATTAGAGAAGAAGGGGTTTGTTGGTTACCATTGTTTTGAATAAATGATTGTTTTCAGATACAAGTGTATATGAAATGTTCCTAAATGTTTTATGCTTTGTAGAACAAGTGCAAAATAAATTCTATGTACCTCATCGTTTAAAGTACTTTTAATGATGCCATAATCGTTATTTACTAGTATAATATGTGGTTAAAAAGGTGAGCTGGAACTGAGGTTCTATGAATGCTGGATGTGTGCTTCAATGAATGCTTTTGTTCTTAGCATTTGCTTTCAAGTTCTTAAGCATTTAATTGCTTTGGGGATATATATGAATGGATGAATAGGTAGGTTGGTCTCTGTAAGCTTTCTGTCTGATCACTCTTATATTGTGAAGTAGAATGAACATAACATTACAGCCCCAACTTTTTACTTTACATATTCAATATATACTAGTTATTTCTATTTAAAAAAACTTGTCTAATCAGTATATCCCAAAATATTTTTTAATCTCAACACAAAATCCAGACATGGTTTCCAGATAAAAACAAAGTTAGATGTATTCTTCTCTTTAATTAAAAGTTAATTTGGCCATTACAGTACTATCTCTTATATCCATCATTGTTTTTTAATTTGTAAATCTGTTTTAGTATACAATATTTGACTGAAAAGTGAAAATCAAAAAACCACATTCTGGTTCTTTATAACATGAGCATGAAGCTTATAATGCAGTTAATCATAACACATGAATGTAAAATTCTGATTAATATTTGGTAGTTTAATTCAAATATATTATACACAGAGAAAGAACATTCATTAAGTCACAATAATTTTTTTTCATATACCCATAAAGTACTATTTCATAAACATCAATCCAATTGCAAGCCACAAAGAGGTCTCATTTTCAAGCAGCTTTGATAATGAAATGTGTCATCTAGCAATCTAGACATATAAATTTCTATCTCACAAAAAATGCTTGTCACTTAGGACAAGAACATTTTTGAAAATATTCACCCATTTGTAAACCATTTACTAGCATCTGCTACATATAGCTGATGTCCTTTTTACCTAATTAGAATTAGATACCTAATTCCAAAAGTCCTTCATGTTATGTGTTGTTAAAGGGTGATTCTGACACACTGCCTAAATAAACCGCAATATTAATCAGGCAACGATAGATTAGCTTGGACATATTTAAACTGGGAAAAGGGCAGTGATGGTGCCCATACTTCACTGAGAATGAACACAGATTTTACAGAACCGTACTTGCTAAGCACAAAGACTAGCAAAGTTGAAAGTGAAAACTGCAGTTGTATACATATAGGTTCCAGCGAAGTAGAAGTACGAGTAGAATTTCAGCATATATAAAACTAGTCTATATATCTCATCCAAAATTCAATCTATATTCTCTGCTTTCTCCAGAGCTACTTTTTGCCAATGTGCTGGCATTCCCTTTCTATATAACTTTAAAAAGAGGCAGAGGCCTTCTCTGTATTTGACTGCATAAAGATTCATGTGCTGGGGCTAACCAGAAGTTCAAGCTCCAAGGTGAAAGGAAGCAAATGATAAGGAGGAGATATATTGAAGAGAATAATTAAGCTTCTCCCTTGCCAATGACTGCTTTATCTGCTCCCAGTGTCTTATTTCCAGCACTCCATCTGCTGATTTTGTGTTGTCCAAGTCCCTTCATTTTTTTCTGTTTGATATACCAACTTGCCAATGCCCAATTTCTTGAGAGAAAGGCAGCATGCACAGACAATATAGCTATAAAGTTTAGTATAGAGTTTCAGAAACAGCAAACAATGAGCAAATCGTCCTGGACGGCAGCTGATTATTGTGCAGGTGCTCAGAGGTATGCCAAAATCATCCTGGGAGTATTGCTATACGTTTGAGGTCAGGTGGCATAGCTCTTAGACTTAGTTTCCAGAACTGACTTAATGTGACAAGGCTTATTTGTGTGGCTAGGCAACCTGCATATTTACTAGCCAATATATTTTGGGACAATTCAAAGTTGTTGAAGCATTTTTGTACAGATAGGTTGGTAAAGTGAAATCTGGGTTTATAAATTAAAGATCGTCACGTTTTATTTTAAAAAATCAAGGAAAACCATATGAATGTACTGAGTTTCTCTCTCTTTGGATCTGGCATTGGTATACTAATGGAAGGAGTTTACCCTCCCTGTGAAGTCGCTGAGTATCTGTAGCACCTCCGACAAAGTTTCCATTGATAAATATTCTGGGAACCTGTTGAATATAAAGAAATGTTATAAGCATATTGTTCAAACATGGAAGAAATACACTATAGCATACTGCTTATGTTATTAAGGAATCAAGGGGTTCCTTAATCAAGGGAATCAAGGGAGATACTCTGTTACAAAAATTGGAGGAATCAGACTCTGTAAAAAAAACCTTGAGACCTGCAAGAAGAGAGTGATAGAAGTAAGGCTTTCCTTCAACATCCAAGGGCAGCATCTTATACAATCCAATCTAACTCTAGCAGTGAGCATTCTTTTTTAAAAAATCCAGATTCCCTTTGGAATTCAAGCGAAATACCAAATAGAGATAACTTTTTTTTCAATTTAGCACTTTAATTTTTATTTAAAGATAGTATTCAACAATGATCTAAAATTGAAAGGTTAAATTCAGAAGGTTGATTCAAATTGTCAAGTTCAGACAGAGAGCTATAATCCAAACAAATAAGCTGAACAAAGACATATATAAGCAAAAAATATTCATTCTGAAAACAATGACAATAACAACGCCTCACTAGTTTTTACAAGGCTAGAGATTGTAGTCTTATGTAAAGAAAAAATCACTCTGCTAAAACATCAAAATGCTGTACTCATATACCAGATTCATAATGAAATCCTGTTTAAATGAAAACAACTCCTAAATACATAACACTGATTTTAATATCTGGTAAAAATAGGACCAAAACAAATTTTACTCTATCAAACAAAATAATAAATTAAATATTCAGTAAATATATTAATTTCTCAGAGTAAATATATTTATATTTATATATATTTATTTCTTTAGTAAATATATTTATTTCTTTTTTTAAAAAGAATTTATTTTTTCACCATCTTTACATAAACATCCATAAATATACCATAATATCAAAACATACATAATTATACATTTCTGTCCAAAATGCCTTAAACAAATATCCTAAATTTGCACCTTTTGTACTTTTATCTCCTGTCTGTTTTCCTTCTATATTTCATACTACTCTCCTCCCTCTATCTCCCTCTCTTCCCTCTACCTTCTATCTCCCTCTTCCTCTTTCCTACTTCCCTCCTCCCTCTCTCCCCTTCCTTTCTATTTCCTCTTCCTCCCTCGTATCCTTCCCTGCGTATCTCTAATCCATTTTACAGTTAACAGATGAGCAATTCAAAACCCTAACTTCATACCAACATCGGTGCTACTCTTAAACTTATACCTTTTCCCTTATCCAATATATATATATATATATATATATATATATATATATATATATATATATATATATATATATATATATATATATATATATATATACATACATACATACATACATACATACATACATACATAGTTATTCTAATGCTGCCTCCTTACCTCCTTATCTCTTGTATCTCTTAATTTTAGACCATACTCTTCTCTTACCTCAATTTATATCATTTTTTAATTCTGTCATTTCTAAATGCCCTAAATTTCTGATCTCTTTTCCCATGTCATATCTCCCTTTCAACTTTATAATTCAATTTTTTATTTTAACTCATTCTCCATATTTAAACAAATTCTAATATCACTACACTTCCATCCATTGGTTAATAACATTACCAACTTCCCAATATACAATAATAAAGAAAAAAAAGAACTCCTAATTATCTAAAATCTCTACAACAAAAAATCCAATTTATAAGTTATATAATCTTATATAAGAACCTTTAAAAATGATAATTATACAGCTCTTATAACATTCCAACTATTTCAGTAATTATCTAAATCATTTTCAACATTAAATAAATTTTAAGTTATACAAATCTTTTATAAAAACAAATTTTATAAAGAAAAGTAGTGATTATTCAAATTTTATAACCTTCCAACAATTGACCTATCTTTTCTTTATTCTTTTTTCCCTTTCATCATCAAAATTTAATTCAAACCATCATGTACCAATCTAATATAGAATTATTAACTTATAAAAAAACCTTTTAACAAGATAATTATGCTGATTAATTATACACACTTATACACAACTAATAGTGTTGACATAATTAAATGTAAAATAATAATTCTAATTTTTTTTCTTTTCTATTGACCTTCCCCTTTCCATCCATTCTCCTTTGGTCTCTCAAAAATTCCACTTCTTGTAGGTTGCATAAATGTATGGATTTCATATTATTATTTTTTTAAAAAAAATCTATATTAGAGTAGTAGCTATTACATTATGAACCACTTTGAATGACATGGTAAGGTAAAATTCACTAAAATTCTGGGCTAACTCTGAACTACTCCAGTTGCACTTGCTGATTTCTCTCATAAATGGAGTAGAGTTTGTCCAGAATTAGCAAACTTAGAAAACCACAGGATGCTCTATGCAGGCTTTGTCCTCTCACCCAAACTATAAGTGGTAGTTGTTCCAAAATCTGAAAAAAAAATAGTACTCACTGTCCGGCTGCCTGTCATTTGATGAAGGATATCCTGAAATTGACTTCCATTTTCATATCTATCAAGTTCTATGGCTTTATAATTGACATTCATTTCTTGAAATAGTCTCTTCGCCATTTTGCAGTAGGAACAAGTGCTTTTTGAGAAGATCACAACACAATTATCTGATATAGCATCCTATGGGTTGAAATAAAAATTGACATGATGAGAAGTATGCATAAGGGAAACTGGAAGAATTAATGGCTAGATTCAAAGTCAATTCGAAATCCAAATCAACTTCAGTGTTTAGGGTTTTATGTGAATCCAGACAATTGTAACTTATTCAACAAACATGTCTGGCTCTAAATATGATGTTTGTATAATGGAGAAAAAAGGAAATTCTCCAGGAAACACATTCTACATACTTGTGTGTTAAAGAAAAATACATAACTATAGCCTTCAATATTACACACACAGACAAAAACCTCAAATAATTAAAATGTTCCAGTTCAGCCTATACTAACAAATGAATCAGCTAGTATGTTTTCATTTAAAAGGGAGGGCATGGTCAAAGTACTATTGTATTGCCAACAAGGCTTTACACTTTTCATTCAAAGTTTCATTATTTAGTTTGAATAGGATTGCTAACTCTCCCAATTAAAATTGTTAGAATCTATTGTATGCTACTTCCCAGAAGTTTGAGTCCAAAGGCTTCTTGATACAAATTAAAACAAACTTTTTAGATAGATTGAATTACTTGACTAGGATACACTTCCAGTACTGTTAAAAGATATTGGTACAGAATGGATGGCTGTTTTATGGAGGATTTGAGAGCCATATGTGGCTCTCAAATCCTCTATGCTGCCCTGGGGTGGGGTGGAAGTTAATTATGACTGTAAAAACTGACAGTACAATTTCCTGCCGTTTTGAAACAGGAAAGATTGAAAAACTGAAAAACCAACAGCTGGAACAATTTTGGAGGAGGGGACTTCTTAGCTATAATAATATGCGTTTGACTTCTGAAACACAACTCAGAATTACATTTTATACTTTAGAAAAAATGAAGTCCCCGTCCCACAAGAAGCAGCATTTAGACCCGTGATGGCGAATCTATGGCACGCGTGCCACAGGTGGCACGCGGAGCCATATCTGCTGGCACGCGAGCCGTTGCCTAGCTCAGCTCCACCACGCATATGTGTGCAGGCCAGCTGATTTTTGGCTTGCACGGAGGCTCTGGGAGGGCGTTTTTGGCTTCCGGAGGGCCTCCGGGGGGACGGGGGAGGCCGTTTTCGCCCTCCCCAGACACTGAATTGTGGCTGTGGGCACTCGCGCATGTGCAATAGTGCGCACGCATGCACTTTCGGCACCCGAGGGAAAAAAGGTTCGCCATCACTGATTTAGACCAACCACGTTTACTCACTTGTATTTGGTTTGCTATAGCAGTATTAGATATCACTGTAGCACCAGATGCATTGTTCCCCATTCTAAAGAGGGGAAAAAAAGGCATTGCAATGAATATTACAGACTGCTTATAATATAATCCTGTATTTAAAGAGCAGCCTTACAACCAGTTACATTGTAAATTTCATAAAAGTAATCAGCTTACTGGCATAATGTTTTTGGACGCGTACAAAAGCTCTTAGATTAACAGGAGTAGTTCCAAATTAAGAATTACTATATTATAGCCTTTTAAAAATATACATTGACTAAATATATTAAAGAAAAAAAAAGAAGAAAAGAAAAGAAAAGAGATTAAAAGTGATAGTGTGAGGCATATAGATAGATTTACAAGTATCACCGAAAAAGTTTTTAATTTCATTACTGGAATTACAATAGGTATAAATGGTTGATTATATACAAATGGCTGACTATATAATATAATCTTTAAAAACTACATATCACCATAAAGCTTTACAAAGAAAAGAGCATAAATACCAGGAATTTTAGTTAAAATAATAGAGATCATAAATTATAATAAATTACAATACATTTTATCTATAAAACTAAAAATCTATTCTGATTTAAAAATTCCTAAAAGGCTTAAATAATACATCATGTAAAAAGAAACACAATTTTGGATGTGATACAAATTCACATAAACACCGTAATCTAAAAACTGTTTCCCAGTCGAATTATCCTCTAATATATTTACTTTTAAGATATAACATACAGTCTTTGTTCTACAGGGGTAATCAAATATCCTTTCTAGTAAGAAATAATATCTTTGTAGCAGTTAACAAGTACAAATCAAATTCGGTATTCTGCGTGGGAAGTTATAGTTTAGTAAAATTCATTAAGAATATTGAAGGTTATTTAAAAAATCCAGTTTTTAAAATTTGTTTTAGTCTGATGTAAATCGTTTTCCAGAACTATTCAGCTTCACAACATTAGCATCAAATAAAAAAATATCTGAACTATACATTAACATTTTCAGATTTAGAGTATATGCAGATGTTTACGTATACTGCCAATCTTTTGTTGTTTTCCACCTCCATGAAAATTAAAACAGAATTTAATCAGTAAACTAAAGGAAAAAGTAAACTTCACTGCTTTTAAAATTGTCATCATTCTTCATATAGGTAGCCCTTGACTTATGACCATAATTGAGCCCAAAATTTCTGTTGCTAAGCAAGACAGTTGTTAAGTGGGTTTTGCCCCATTTTACAACTTTCCTTGCCACAGTTGTTAAGTGAATCACTTCAGTTGTTAAAGTAGTAAGACAGTTATTAAGTAAATCTGGCTTTGCTTGTCAGGAGGTCACGGAAAGTAATCACATAATTTTGGGACACTGCATTCATGATAAATACATTCCAGTTGCCAAGCGTCCAAATTTTGATCACATGACCATGCAATGGTTGTAAGTGTGAAAAAACAGTCATGTCCCCTTTTTTGATTCCGTTGGAACTTCAAACCGTCACTAAGTGAATGATTTTAAGTTGAGGACTACCTATATTGTGCTTAAAAACCAAGCTTCTACAGAACTAAAGAAATATCGAATTAGATTTACAGTAAAGTACACAGTAAGACACACAGCCTAAATGTTAACACATAGGCAGTTCTAACTCTAAAAGTTGAATACCAAAGAGAGAGCCACTTAATGATAAAAAGAAGAGACATGCTAGACCCCACCAAATTACTAATAATTGTTAACTCATAAATTCAAATAAAATATAGATCATAAAATTCCAGAGACCCCCATCACCAAAGCAAGTCTGAAAAACACACTTCCAGAGCAGCAGCCCTATCTTGGGACTCAAACAAAAGTGTGAAGCCCAGGAAACTAAGCATAGATTACATCTCCGCAGCCAGGATGTTCAGTTAAGCTAACATAAATCCCCTCCTCAAAAGCACCTTTGTGGGAAGGATTTCAATATAGAATGATGCAAAAAACCCATCATTTGTTAACCAGTTCTTGAGAAAAGCCAAACAGCTGCATATCAGTGGTTGAGCAACTGCACTGAATGCCCAATACTTTTTGTTTTCTATGCAGGACAGGAAGTACCCCAGAGCTTCAAAACTAAATCCTGGCCGGGATTTAGCCCAGGTTTTATTTATTGATGAATAAACACCCATAAAACGACAGCGTTAACTGGTTGCTAAGAACAAACCTATCTAGGGTAACCCAAGGTGAATGTTACAAAAATAGATACAGCTAAATCTCTTACAAACTAAACTGCCTTCACTCGCAAAATAGAAGAAAGTAGAATTTACAGCATCTCAACAAGTCAAACCCCTGGAATCAAGCCAAAGCCGCCTTTCGTTTCGCGCACATCCTTCCCGCGTTTAACCAACCTGAGCACCCAAAGCCTCTGCAGCACCCTCAAAGCCATCAGCCAAATGAGAACAGCCGCCCCTCGAGGCTCCGCCTCCGGAAGACAGGTCTGCTTCTCTTCCAAGGGCCCTCAACAACCCAGAGGCTAACTACTCCATTGCCTGTTCGTTTTCTCCTTCCTTTGGAACGCGAACTTCCCCTTCGAGCGTTGCGACAGGCTCTTCCTCACGTCAATCACGTTGGTCTGACGGTGAGCGGTTGAAGAGAGCCAGAAGGGGAGGCGGGACGCAGTGCTCGGTGCTTCCTATCCAGTCGTGGGCGGGGTCAAGGAGTGATTTTCCCCCCATCTGAGCGCAGGCGCAGACGTAGGCGGACTGGTAGGGTCCTTCTGACTATTCTTCTTTCTGCGCGTGCGATATCGGCGGCGGCGGCGGCGGCTGAGGTGGTTGGACTGTCGTTCGGTTGGTTAGTCGGACGGTCGGTTTGCTTTGCCTGACAGTCGCGGCGAGGCGGCTGTCGGGGCGAAAGAGCGAGAGGAGGAGAATAAGGAGCAGCACCAGGAGGCGGCGCGAGGGAAGTCACTGGCGCGGGCGGGTCTCCGGGGTCTCGAGGCCAGCGAGCGAAGCAGGCTGAGGCGATGGCGGACGTCCTGAGCGTGCTGCGCCAGTACAACACGCAGAAGAAGGAGATCGTGGTGAAAGGCGACGAAGTGATCTTCGGCGAGTTCTCCTGGCCCAAGAACGTCAAGACCAACTATGTCATCTGGGGGTAAGTCCGCCAAAAGCTTCGCCCGGTGTGTGTTTGTGTGTGTGTATGTATGTGTGTGTAGGCTCCGAATGGGAAGGGGACGCTAGGGATAGACCGAGCAGCGATGTCCTCCTGCAGGATCCGACCGAGAAGCTTTATCCTGCTCAGCCGATGCTTCCTCCCCCTTGTTTGCCCAGCTGTGATTAACGCTGTGTCGCCTCGGGCTCAGGACGTCGGAGGTGGGGTTTGGGGCCAATAGCTTAGTGTTGCCTCTGACTTCTTTTTGTGCCTTCATGGTAGTCTCTTTCTAAAGGCGAACGTGGCCGCACTTGCTTGCCTCCAGGTTAACTAGGAAGTAGTTCCCCGAAACGGGATGTGGAGTTGCAACAACCTCCGTGCATAGTGCTTGGAAGACACGTGTGGGGGGTGGGGGTGGGGGTGGGGTGGAACTCTATAAACCCTGGTCAAAAGACAATGTGATTTGCTTGGTGGTGTTAAGATGTCAGAACGTTAAGATGGAAATAGTCTCTTGGGTAGGGTCCATGGAAAGACGTGAGAGCAGATAAAAGTTAGTATCCTGCGTTGTGGGGTTCAATTTGGAAGTAAAATCTAGTCAACTTGGGGCAGAAGTGTGTATAGTCTTGATTATCTGGGAGTTTTGTGTCCCTAGCAGAATGTAAAGATGCAAGAGTTCAGAGCTTGAAAGAACATGTTGCTTGCCATAGTGGGTAAATTGGGTTCTTGTAGGTTTCTTTTTGTGGGTATTGTGATAGTAATGGCTATCCCTTCCCCACCTTGAAAATATTGATGAGGATCTGGGGAAAAAACAACAGCAACTAATGTCTGTTTCTTTTTAAACCCCCATTACTTTTATTGAACCTTTGAAAGAGCAGACTATATAGTGGAATGCAAACCACCATATATTTTTTGTTGATACAACCTTTAAGAAGTGATCTGGATAAGAAACAATTGGGATGATCTGAATGTTATATTCATTTTATAAAGATTGTGTCATTTTATAAGGACTGTGCCATTAAGAACTTCATGTGATACTGTTTGTAAAAGGAAACATCACTTTGGTTTAATGCAACTTTTCTGCTAGCTATTATTAGAAAAGTAATTTACCAGTAAACTTGACATTACTCTTTGTTTTCATAATTTGAACAATTTGTAAAGGTTTGATAGATTCAGTTAAAGCTTATCTGTCTCTTTTGCTGATAGTCAACCAGGGCTCTCTGAGACCCTGCAATAGAATATAAGAACAAGGTATTAGACTTATTTTTTCTTTTTAGAACATTTAACAACATTTTTCATTGATATATCTCAGCAGGATTGTGATTTCTGGAAATTTCCATCTTTTTTAAAAAATGTAGTAGTTCTAAAATAGGTGATCTTTAGAACATATTACATATTTTTCTTAAAAGGACAGTAGTTGTATATTTCAGTGCTTTACAAACTTTTACATGCATCTGTTTCATGATTTGTTTGCTTTCAGTAAGCTCTGGGAATTTAATATCTTGCCTCTATTTTACCTTCAATTTTTTTGTGATTTAATGTTGAAAGTAGAACATTATAAGTAACTAATTATAAAATTATGAATCCCAAAGTTGAAAAAGCCTAAAAATACCGATCCAACTCTTTAAATTCAAAGGAGTTATACAAAGGTATCCAGAAAGAGTCAGGAACCTTCAGACAGGAATTTTTCAACAATTGAAAAATTTAATTAAAATTTTATAAACACTTCAGTTTATATAGGATGATCCATGCATCTCCATATTAGTATACATGTTTGTGATTTACATGACTGCAGGGAGCTCCTGGTCTATAATGTGTGTATCTCATACAGGCACTCTTTTTTTCTGTATTCTCAAATACCTTCCCTTTATGAATTTATCTTTGTGACCTGTTATACTTTTCACAACATTGGTTGACCTGTGTTCCTGGGCTTGATAACTACACTTTATGTTCTTTAGATCATGAATTCTGCCAATAAGCATGATGTTTAGTTTCTCTGACATAACTATTTATCCTGAGTTAGAAGCAATACCATAAAAGCAATAGCTGAGGAAACTGTCAAAAACAATTTAATTTTAGTCCTTTTACTTTAAATTTAAAACAAATAGTATGTTTTTATATAGTGAATATCTTCTCTATAGAAGTCAGTAATCAGTGAGTAACCACCCTTTTTGTGTTAAAAATAACTTTTTTGTGGTGTGTATGAGCTTTATGTTGCTCGGATCTCAGGGTACTAATTTGTACCTATATATGAAAAATTAAATCAGCTTACTTATAATTGGTTTATTCTCCTTTAATAAATCCCTGTACTTGACACCCACAATTTTTTCTTAGACAGTTCTAGAAAAACTATGTTTTTATAGTTCTTTTGTTCAAACTTGCCTTTTCACTGTCGTTTTTGTTCTAGATAACTAGATATAAACTCTCATTATCTCCTCTAATAGATGTTGCGTTTAGGAGGTTTACATGCAAGTCTTGATTTTGCTGCTAACTCACTAGAAGTTTCTGTTAACTTATAGTCCTTTACATTTGTAATATAGTTACAATAATACTTCCTATATCTCTGGTCTCTTGTGAGATTCACCAAAATATGGCTGCTGTTCCTTATATAAACAAATTTATTTGTTACTTGTCTTTTCTTTAAAAAAAAGAAACATTTAAAAAAACCTTGCAACAGTTAGTCTGGGATACGAAGTTTGAACCTAGGCAGCCTAATGCATTCATGACTGAGCAAGATTTTTGAATTAAAATATCCTCAGTGTTTACTCTGGCATTTTACCATTTGGTATCTGCAGCATGTTTCAATGCATTTTAAATCCCTTGTGTCCTTAAGGTAATGGGAGAGAGAGATGTATTAATTGATGAGCTTTCCTAATAAGTAAAAGATTTATTATAATTGGACTTGTGTTCATTTTATTTTTATTACAATCATTGATTATATCTTTGTCATATGTGCTGGTTTTCCAGTTGATGAACTTACAAAATAACTCGGAGCTTACAGTGAAAGAAAAGAATATTTGTTTTTTGCTGTATGCTCTGAAAACTGTAGGTTATTTAGATTAATTAAAAGATAAGATTACAAGAGTCTTAAATACTCAGTACTCTTTCTCAGACATTTTTTTTCTTTTATGTAGTATTTTTCTTAAGTTTGCATTTCAAGACTCACTTTAAATATATATTTTTCTATTTCTCTGTCAAATAACTTGGTAGAAAACTTAAAACATTGATTTTTTTTCTGTCAGATAATGTTAAACTTGAGAACATCCAGTAAAAATATTTTTATTACAATAAGCCCAGCTCATGGGAGACTGTGGACTTTACTTACATGGCAGCTTCAAACATTGTTCCAGTTGTGTGTGTATATGCATCTACAGAAAACATTTCTGCTGGAACTGCCAGTGAAGAGTAAACTACACATGGACATAAACACTCAGACAACCAGGGACAGTCTTTGAAGCTGTAAACCTTCTTAAATATGCAGCTATTTTAATGCTTTGAAGAGAAATTCTTTGCTTGTGCTTAATTATTTAGCTGAATTTGAGTCATTTGAAATGAATATAATTTAAGTCATGGTAAATTTAGAAGAAATTAAGTTTAGCCAATAAAATGTTGACACAACCAAGTATACATTCAGATTTTGAACCTGTCTGCATTTTTTAAAACAATCAAATGTGAAAATTGAAAAACATACAAAAACAAAATCTCAAGCTTTTTCTTGAAGTTAATCTTGAAGTGATCCAGTGTTGGATACAGTAGGACTTATTGATGTAACCCAAAAAGTAACTTTTCAGCAGAACTTGCTGTGTTTTAATTGAATGTACACTCGGATGTTTATAGACAATCTTGCTAATAGTTCTGAGGACAAATAAAACTTTTATAGGTTATAAATTTATAGTTAAACCTTGGTTTCTCCCCCTCCTGTAAATAGTTAAGCAGTCATTAATGTATGCTAAAGACATAAAGAAAAAGTTTGTTGAATTTGTTTCTGTGCTAGTGAAGAGTCTAGATTAGAGTTGGTATGGATTCCATGTAGAAATGGATTTGCCAGATAAAATTTGGCTGAAGTGTTCTTAGACCTATTTTTTCATGTATGTTAATAAATATCAAAATAGAATTACTTCAACCACTTTTCCTATTGATGCTACAGATTATATTCTGAGGAATCTGATACTAATCATAAATCAATCACATTATTTGATTTTTATAACCAGTATTTGTAAACCTACATCACAAGTAGCGGTAGGTTGCTACCGGTACGGCCTCGTTCTATGAACGGTAGTGGCGGTGGCGGGAGGCTCCGCCCACCTGCCTTGGATGCTTCTGCGCATGCGTGCGCGCGTGACCCAGTAGCAACGGGATTTGCAACCCATTACTGATCACAAGTTATATTCTCTCTCTCTAGCCCTCCCTAAAATAAAAAATTGGCTTAGCTTTAGTATTGCTGTTCATAAATGATGGTTTAGACAACATGTTATTTCAGTCAGTTCAATTTAATAAATTATGAATTGGTCTTTCATGTGAAAAAACCACTATAAATAGCTTATATTTTAATCTATTGTGTTCTTAAAATATTGACATATGGTTGTGACTTGAATATGAGTAAAGAAATTGGTATTTTGGGCAATATCACCTGATTTCTTTTGCAATGTTTTTCCTTTCTTGGCCTAGGCATACCCCAATGAAAACAAAGGAAAAATAAGTAAACAAATAACTTGCTGTGAGTGAAGAACTGATTTAGTAAAGTAAGACTTGATTTTAAAAATTGTCCAATGTAATATGCCTTCTAATTTCATCTTGTGTAATATATGTCTTATTCTGGAAAATATATAGTAAATGAGTAAAGAACACATGGCAGTTTTCCTTTAACCCTAAATTCTCCCAGTGACCAAATGCTCCATGGTCATTATGAAATTCAAACTGGACACACAATCTAATGCTCCAGATTTCCCTTGAAATTAATTTTTTCATCTACCAGTGGAGGTAAAAGATAAGGTTTTAAAAAATGATTTTAATAATCTAAATGGAATTTTAAAAATGTTCTTTAAATTTAATAGGATTTTCACATTTTCTTAATGTTTCAAAAATGAACTTAGAAAAATACCTTCTTGTTCATTTTTTAAATTTACTTAAAAGACTCACAATAATAATTAAGAATCTTAGTGCAGTTTAAAAGCTTATTTGGTAGTACCAAATCTTTCAGATATCTATAATTTATTGAGCCAGACCATCATCCAGGCATGAACAAAATTGTAAGTTTAATATAACACTCAAAAATCCAAACTCAGCACACCCAAGGCAAAAATGTTATTTTTTTCAATCCTATAAGTGTACCCCCCCCCAAAAAAACCCTTGAAATGGTATGATTTTGAAGCTGATGGAAGACAGATTAGACTGTATCCACAATGAATTGAGATAGTTTTCTGCTTTGTCTTAACTTTGAAGTTAACTTTGAAAAAGCCTTATATTCCTTTCTCCTGGTGATTGCTTTAAATGTATTCAGTGTTTTCTCTGAACCAAAATCCAGTTGATCTCTGTTTTGCTTAGGATCCCAGAGAAGACGTTCCTCCTTGTTTCTTTATTTAAATAATTCGTAGGGCTGCCAATCACACAGTAGTGATTCTGAGTGGTATACAGAGATTAAAACAGCAATTATAGCATCTGGACACAGCCCATGATACCCAAGATTATTTATTTATTTTTTTAAAAGCAATCTCCCAATCAAAAATACCATGTCAATAGCAGAGCTTACCTAACTGCCTGGGCCAAAAACATCCTTCAAAGCTTTGCAAAAGATGAATAGGATTGAAGCCATCCAGATTTCCAGACAAAAGCTTTTCCATGGGGCAGAAAGGATCAGAGAGAATGCACAACTCCTAGATCCAGCAAGATGGCATTGTTTGATGGACCAGGAACACGGGTTGCCTGCTCTAAAGATACTTCTCAATCAGCAATGGTGATTGGGACTGACAGCTCCATTACTAAGTGACTTGGGTATAAAGCCCTGAGTCCTGAGGGAGTAGGGCGGCATAGAAGAACTTCGAATAAATTATTTAATAAAGTATAACATCACATATTTTCACTGATTTTTGACAGGAGCTGCAAAAGTTCTAATTGCCATTGTTAGGCAAATCCTGCACAGTTGTAAGGCATGATGCCATATGATTGCCATTTGCAAATTTCTTCTGCCTTCCTAATTGACTTTGCTTGACAGAAGCTGGCAGTGAAGGTCCCAAAGGGCAATCATGTAACTCACAGGATGCTTCAACTGTCATTAATGTCAGCCAGCTTCCAAGCACCCAAATCACAATCATATGATTGCAGGGACACTGCAACAACTGTAACTATGAGGACCGGTCAAGCTTACTCATTCAGTGCTCTTATAACTTTGAATAGTCAGTGAATAAGGATTACTGTAGACCAGGGATATCAAACTGAGGCCCACGGGCCAAATGCGTCACGCACAGGTCACGCCCACCCCAGCTCCACGAAGGGAAAAAACATCATGAAATATCACATGATGGCAGTGTGACGCCGCAAGTTTGACACCCGTGCTGTAGACTGAGCAGAAACAATTGGTTACTTTACATATTTTTGTTCCTTATTTGGTAACTCATAATACTTTATTCTCATTGTATTGATTTTGAAATAGTTTAAAAATCCAGTTTTTCAAACAACAGAATAGCGCTGATATGCTTTCATATAGTTATTTTTTATTTTGTTTTAGCAAATGTAAACTAATTTAAGTTAACGTAATGTAAATTTATGAATTATATTTGAAATATTGTTTTTGAGAAAAACCTATATAAGTTTTTTTTTAAAATCAGATTTTTAAAAATCCTTTCTATATTCTGCAGAGAACCAATTTGCATTAAAAATTTCACTGGGTGTGCAGAGTGCAAACAATTTTCTGTTGATATTTGAAAAGTTAATCTGAAAAGTATTGGAAAATGTCATAGAAATATTAATTATGCATACAGCATTCTTTTTATTATTAATGTAGTTTTGAGGAATCATGGCAAATTTGTTTACTTTGAATTTGTAAAATTGACTAGGCTGTAAAGAACAAAAAAAGTAAATTAATTAACCTTACTGCAACCACATAACATTCACTACTACAATAGTTCATGTTACTTAATGAACTTAAAGTGTGACATTTTCAACATTTTTAACTTTTAGAAGAATATTTTATGAAGCTTAGATTCACTCAATGCAGGTCAACATTTTCTAGTAGATAACTATAAAAAAAGCTGGTAGAAAATTGCAGAAGTAAGGAGATGCTTAATACTTCCATTACCTGTAAATTTTCCTTGAAATGTTTCCTCCACATTTTTATCCCTGTCTGAAGTGTATTTATACCTCTAGAAACCTGGTTATTGTTATCTCTTTGGGGAGAAAGTATAGAAGAGCTAGTAATGCAGGAAAAATAAACAACAAAAAGTGTCCGCTTAATCTATTTCATCCTTTTACATTATACAGTGCTAAAAACGCTTCTCTCTGGGAAAATAAACCTGTTTAATATAATAATGGATTGATCTTTATTAATATCATCATGAACTAAAATCATATTTTAAAATAATAATATATTTATGTTGCCATATATTATGAAGATATACAAATCATTAGAATTGAGTTGGCATATATGTATACTAAATTAGCTTTTTTAAAAAAATTAATCTAATCTTGGAAATGAGTATGTTGTTTTCCTACAACAACAGTTGCCTTTTGCTTTTCTCTCCTTCTTTCTCATCTATGATACTCCTTCAAATATCCACATTAGTGGCAAGAGAAGTATTCATTTTGCTGACAGATGCTATAGTAGAAATATTTCACTAGTTAATTCCTATGAAAATGTTGAAATAAAATTTGCCCCTTTGTTTTTAATATTTCAGCTATTACTGTAATTCTGAAAATAAGCAATTGTGACCTAAATAGAAACTCTTTTTCAAACAGATATTGATATATTGACAAATCAACAATACCCTTCTGTTGCTCAGTTTATAAATGTTTTTGTAACCATATCCAACAAAAGGTGTTTATAAAATACTTCAGTGTTTTGTGGGGAATCTTTCTAAGATGTTCTATTATTGTTTTTAAAATTATTTTATAGTGGAATGGTGTTTTTAATTTTTGTACTTTAGTTCTTATTTCATAGTAGATTTTTTTTACATCTAATCATTTCATTTGCAATATCATAGCATTCCCATCTTCAGTGTTTCCCCGCATAAAAAACCCCATGAGATAGATTAAAGCCCAAAGTCATTCAGGAAACTTTATGGATGAAGCTGGATGAGAACCAAGGTTTTTTGTTTGGTTCCCTGTGTATGTTTCATGAGAATGAACCATGTAGTGACCAGTCACTAAGGCTTTGAATATTGTTATCTGTTATCTGAATAACATATTTCTATTTTTAAAGGATAGCTGAAACATTAGAGTTTATTTGTTTGTAAAATGTATGTGTCTTTCCATGGGAAGTTCCAAGATAATAATGAAAAAAGTCTACCAAAACTAATAACTGAAAGATTAAATTGAAAAGTATAGCTAAAGTAAATAAATAAATCTATCATTGAAACAATAGATAGTCCGGAGTGCAGAATGTAACTTGTATGTCAAGATTTATAAGATTTTTATAGTATGTACGTTTGCTCTTAAGTGCTAATAATATCACTTTGATTAGGAGTTTTGTGTGCTGGCATCAATTGTCACGTGTCAAATACTGTAGTATGTACAGTAATTCTATAGACTTGCGGGGGTCTCCAACCTTGGCAACTTAAAAGACTTGTGGACTTCAACTCCCAGAGTTCCTCAGCCAGCTTTGCTGGCTGAGGAATTCTGGGAGTTGAAGTCCACAAGTCTTAAAGTTGTCAAGGTTGGAGACCCCTGCATAGAGGACTTCCCTGAATCATTATGTCCAGAAAGACAATAGATTTTTATTCATAATCCATATCTAATATGTTGATTGCCAAATTCATTTGAACAATAGGTTTTTGAGTTCCTAAACAACTTTGTGGAGATCAAGGCACAGATTTATAGATCAGTGATCTATATGTGATCTGATTTATAGATCTGATTTATAGATTGTTCCTGTTCTCATTATATTAATTGTATTTAATCTGTTTTATTACTTAGCTGTATAAATGATAAGCAATTTTTGAAGCTATTTTTCAAGGACATTTTTCAAAACCAATTGGGAATAATATTTTAATGCAGCAGAATACTAGGAATATGATAATGTAAGTATTCTGTATGTAGTATAGTAACAATGGTGGCATGTAGCTTGCTAAAAAAAAATAGTAATCTTGAGCTGCCTAGAACCGCAAGGTAGGAGGCAAATTCATTTAATGATAATAATTGAAATCTGATTTAGATTTTATTGATATTTAAAGTGGACACTAGCTTACCTTTCTTAAGGAAAGCCAGCTTTGGCTCCCAGATTGAAGGGTTGCAAACCCCCAGATATTTGAACTGTAATTAGCCATTTTATCCAATAAAGAAGAGGAATTCCTAAGGCCCTTGCCTCATTGAATGAAAGTTCTTGTGCTTGTTGAAAAAAGAGAAATTGCAAGAAAATATACTTAACCTTTGAGTGAAATTGTAAGGATTATTCTCCTTCATTTTTGTACTGAAGAAACAAAATATGAACTGGTAGTGATAGTCATTTATTAGTTCATATTTCTTGTTTTTTTTATGGTCAGAAACATAGATAACATAGGTTTCTCTTATAACAGTTTTCTAAACCAATTTTCATTTTACTCTGTACAGGACAGGAAAAGAAGGCCAACCAAGGGAGTACTATACATTGGATTCAATTTTGTTCCTGTTGAATAATGTACATCTTTCACATCCTGTTTATGTCCGTCGTGCGGCAGTAAGTAAATTTCTTGAGAGCTTGACTTTTTCTTTAACGGTGTTTTCCATTTTCCCAGTTATTCATTGAATATCTGAATATGAATTTCTGTGCCAAGGAATTGAACTATCACAAATCATGGCCTTACAATACATTCTTTTTATTGAACCAATTTGTATCAAACCATTTTATGATTATACGTTTAGGAATTGTTTAATTATTTTTTTTATTCTTCTGGAAAAGACTTTAAAGACAGGAGTAGAGTAATAACTATAACTCAATCTTCTGACCAGAGAGGCAGCTACATGTCACAGGTAGTTATTTAAAAGCATACAAAAATGTAATTGAAAATATATTGCACATTTTAGTACATCTTTATTGATATAATCTTCAAATTTATTTTAATTACATATAAAAGATTCGGGCCAGCTTTGAAAATATATACTACTCAATAAATACCCAAGATGACTTGTCTTTCACACACACATATATAAAAGAAATAAAACAGATTGTTTTAGCATCATTAAAATATAGAAAAGAATTCATAATTTTGATACTTTCATTCGTTGTTAGTTCATTTGCGGGTTTGGACTTGAGCATATTAAATCTAATTACAATGTCCCAGGCCTGTTTACATGGAAGAAAATTACGTTAAACTCATTTGACTTGAATATTCTAACTAAATTTGTAGCCTTAGCAGAAGAAAAAGAACTATCTGCTTATGGCTGAATTTAAAGGTTGATATGTATTTTAGCATGTCATTAAAATTAGTTTTTATTTATGTTGCCTGTTGCAATATGTTAATTTTAGTTTGAAGATAGACTGACTTCGTATTCCTTCCATATTTTTCTAAAAGCCTTAATCCTTAATTCAATCAAATATTGCAAGATTTGATTTCATTTCTTCTTTGTCATATTGCAGAGTTCTTCAAGGTATTAACAAGCTTCTTTTGTAAATCCAGTAGGAAAAACTATCCATTTGTATTTCCCTTTTAAATTTTAAAACCTTAGCCAGTTTCTTGTTGAGATCTAGTGAAACATCCTTTTTCTAAATCATTCTCCTGGCCTGTGAGTTGTAAAATCTACTTTCAATATCATTTCTATCTTGTCAGAAACCATTTGTTCTACATCTGACAATTCTTCAATAACATCTTTTGGACATAGTCTATCATAGTAGCAGACGTTATTAATATTGCACTACTTTCTGATTCCATTCTTCAGAAGTCTTCAGTATTTCTATTGTCATAATGTTTTGCACCATCTTATGATCTCTACGTATAATCTTTAGTTCCATCCAGTGTCCAGTTTTGGAAATCATGGAAACATTTATTTAACTTATGTCTTATAAAAACTAAACAGGAAGTTTAAAAGAATAAAAAATGAAGCAAATTAATATAGCATATACTAAAAGACAAATCAGATAATAATATTACATTCACACCTCTGTTGCTATATTACTTCCTAGAGTTGTTCTCGATAGCGAAATGGGCAGCATATAAATTTAATAAAAGAACATATTTCCTACCCGAGTAATGATAATTTGGAAAGAAAAAAGAAAACTTAACTTTTCTAATAACTATCTAGACCACCTAAAAGTGATATTAAGGGTAAAATTAGGGGTAAAAGTGAGAATTTCTTAAACCAATTCCTTCTTTAACTGTTTTTGTCTTATTTTCAAGGCCTGTGGGGAGCCAGCAGGGTGTGATGTGGTGGGGTGAGGGGTTGTTGAAGCATCTCTTATACTATGGTCATAAGGACGAATGACCATGGAGACCTGCCACAGTTGTAACATCAAAACCAGGTCATAAGTAGCTTTTGGATGATTTATTGTAACTTTGAACAGTTGCTAAAGTAACTGATTGTAAGACAAGTACTACCTGCAATTCCTTATTATTCAAAGAGCCGAGGTGGCGCAGCAGTTAGAGTGCAGTACTGCAGGCTACTTTAGCTGACTGTGATCAGCAGTTCAGCTGTTCAAATCTCTGGCTCAAGGTTGACTCAACCTTCCATCCTTCCAAGGTAGGTAAAATGAGGACCCAGATTGTTGGGGGCAATATAAATATACATTGCTTAATGGTGTAAACTGCTTAGAGAGTGCTTGCACTGTGAGGCCGTATATAAGTCTCACAAATAAATAAATAAATAAATAAATAAATAAATATAATAAATAAATAAATAAACAAACAAACAAACAAACAAACAAACAAACTATAGATGCCAAACCACAACATTGTGTTATGTAATACTTCCTCAGGCTTCATTAGCCAAAACACTTTTTTTACAAATACCTTTATTATACAAACATTAAAATATAAACTTAATAAAAAGGGGAGGGCAATAACACAACAGATTAAAAAGTGAATATTTCAAATAAGTGTAAAAAAATGACTGGCAACTTTTTTCCATGCAAAGAACACCCTCTCTCTAATTTAAATAAATATTTGCTATTTAAACTTTCTTAAAATAATTGTACTGAACACTCTAAAAAACCAATATTTAACTAAACCTTTTATAGTAATTAGAAGCAGGGCAAGAAATGTTCATGGTAAGAACTGAATTGTGTTTTATTCTAAGACCATAAACCACAATCATAAAAACAATCAAACTAGCCATCTTGTCACTTACTGTAGGCCCTCTGAAATAACTCTGTTTTTAGGAAGAGCAAGATGGTAGGGACCAATCTGATTTTTATTAGTTGACTTTTCCATAAAACAGCTGCTGCTATGAGAAGCAGCACCCACAAGCCTTAATTCACTATAATTCTCAGAAATGGGCAAATTACCAGAAGTTTCTCCCAGCACGCACAAGTTTAACCTTTTAATTGCACTTGAAAGAGAATGTTCTCCAAGTACCTCAGCACAGGGATCTGCAAGGTTCTCATAGTTTTTGTTGAAACTACTGTATTTTTCTGTCTCAGTCAAATAGTAGCTCTCCATATGGTCACCTATGGTAGTTCAAGCCATGACTGGCAGTGATTTAAGTTCATCTACAAACTTTAGATGGGGGGCGGGGGGAATATACCTTTGCTAAAATAGCAGAAGAAATTTGTGAATTACTTCTTTTGTCTAATATCCTTGAAATGTATTTTAAAATGAAATGTTGTAATGGTTTACCTAAACAATACAGAAATACTCTTAGCACTAGTGTCAGCAAATTGTTTGATGAATGTGATTACATTCAGCTAGTTCTGCTGACAAAATATGATCATATAAATGATAGTGTATTTACTAATATGTCTTCAAAGATTTGAGCATTGTATTTTTGCTTTGCTATATTAGTAGATTTGAAAGTCTAGCTAAGATTTAAGTATGTTAAGTGGGCTCATAGCAAAATACCAATTTTGGGACTTTTACATTACTGAATTAAGACAATTGTTTTTCCTTTCAGACTGAAAACATTCCTGTAGTAAGAAGACCTGACAGAAAAGATCTCCTTGCATATCTTAATGGAGAAACTTGTGAGTGAAAAACATAACAGCTTATTATTTTAGTATTATTCCTAAAATATGACCATGAACTCATGAGTAATGAAATATTTTCTCTTATATTAAAAGTCAGAATAATTTTAGTCCCTTTATCAGAAATTAAAATACCAAATCAAGTGTTTTACTTGATTAGATAAGACTATTTGAATCTGGTGTCAAATATACAACTAACTCGTGTTAAAAAAGAAAAACAAGTTCTGAATAGTTCTTTTTTCTTTCACTGAATGTTTCTGAGGGCATGATTTAAAACGCAAAGAAGAAACTACTGGAAACATTCAGTATGACAAAGCCAATAATAAAATGCAATGGTTCAGAAAAAAAAGAAAAGAAAATTTTCTTTCCCTCTTATCCATCTCCAGTCAGCATCACATATTGGTGGTGCTTGATGAGAAAAACTATTTACTTTCTTGCTATAGATATGTTTTGGTCAATCAAGTATTAGAATAATTTATATCCCACATTTTGTACAAAAACGTGGCACCTATAGTGTTTCCTCCTGTTTTCATCATAAGAACAGTCCTCTAGGTAGGTTGAGCTAAGAGAAAATGACTGATTCAAAGGCACCAAGGAAGTTTCTGTGACTGATGGTAGATTAGAACTTTGTTCACACACTTTTTAGTCAAATACCTTGACCATTACACCATATTGGCACTCTTCCCTTATCTTCCCTTGACTTCCCAGGATGCCCCCTATCATTTTAGTGGGGACATTATCAGACAGAACATTGGATTGCTGTTTCTTATTATTTCCTATTATTTTAGTTTTAAAAAATAACAGCAGGAAGTATGTGGCACTCAGAAGTGTTTCTTTTGGTAACTATCAATTATATTTAATGTGGACACATTCTATGTAATGTGCTAGATTCCCTGTTGTTTTTATTTTTATTTTTTTAAAACTGTGAGGTGGAAATGGAGCCTGGTAGGTGGGTATCAAGACAGTTCTGCTGATATTAGAAAAATGCTTAAAGCCAGTTCTCTGGCTTCTCATGGAAGTAGTCTCACAGTATCTTCAGTCTTGTTCAGTATTTGAAAAAGCCTAATGGAGATATTCTGCTAGATGTTGGAAACATCAAACATGAATTGTTGGAAACATCAAGCATGAACATTGTGCTACAATTATATTGGATAGTAAGGGATGCTTCCATAGGCGCATAGGCAACCCTGCTTATGTAGGGAATTCATGTTCTAATATTTTAATATAGTCTGGTTACTGCTTCATTTTTTCTATTCACCTGTCTGTTTTCATTTTGAACATTCTAAAAACATTCATTTTTTTCTGTACTTACAAATTTTTAGCAACATCGTCAAGTATAGATAGAAGTGCACCATTGGAAATAGGTCTCCAGCGATCTACTCAAGGTATAGTTTAGTTTAATAATTAAATATTTCATTAGTGGAATTTTTTTAAAAGCTTCTCTTTAATGCTTATTATTTTCTCTTTTTCTTGCAGTTAAAAGAGCAGCTGATGAAATATTAGCAGAAGCTAAGAAACCAAGAATAGAGGTAAATTGGTTTCATGCAAGGTTTTTATGGAATAAGATGAAGCTTGTTCAATGGTTTTAAAACTATTCAGTTTTTTTTCTTCCATTATTATCTTCCATAGGGTATGTATGTAATGTCTGTAAATATGAAGGCAACTCATCCATTTTGAACTACAACTTAAGAACTGTAAATAGCAATTCTTGAAATTCAGTGTTTGATTAAAGGACTAGAAATAGTTTCATTGAAGTTTTCTGTAATACAGTGTTTGTTTGTTTTCTCTTCAGTTTGACTCGGTGTGGATAGATTAGCTCTGTTGATCAATAAAAAATGATTAGAGCCACCGAACTAGTACTGCCAGTACTGTAATTCCTACTTGTTTCAATTGCACAGTGTGAGATCAATATTTTCTAAGAGGCTTTCTGAACTTTTTCCTGGGTAGATTGAACAATTGAAATTTAACTTGATTTTTATTCGTAAATAGTTCATATAAACATTGATAATACTGGCTATTAAAAAGTAATTAGGAAGACCATCCTGTGGGTAGTCTTTAATTTAAATGCTCCAGTTTCACATTTGTCGACTCTTAGTAATTCTAGTAAGAAATAAAGATGATCTTATGAGCAATATTTTCTTTATAAGGATGAAGAGTGTGTGCGGCTTGACAAAGAACGGTTGGCAGCTCGGCTGGAAGGACACAAGGAAGGCATTGTGCAGACTGAGCAGATCAGGCAAGTTTTGCTTTCTTTGTGCTATTGCTAATTTAAGAATTACTGTATTTTTCGCACTATAAGACGCACCTGACCATAAGACGCACATTAGCTTTATATGAGGAAAACAAGGGAAAAAATCTGCCTCTACCTCCCAGCATCCATCCGGTATTCATCTGGCTAGCGTCCTAACAGCAAACAGCCTGGTCAGCTTCAGCACATTATCGCAGCCCCTGCACGTGGCTCATCAGGGCTCAGCTCCATTGCGCCCACCACCGGTCAACTGAGCTGAGCTGCTGCCGCCGCCGGGGAACACTGGATCCTTCGCTGCTGAGCAGCTGATTGGCAGTTGGATCGGCCTCCCGGAATACCGCCGATCAGCTGTTCTAGGCAGTGGGGATTGCCGCCACCGATCGCTGCCGCCTGCGATCGGCGGCAGTGGTGGCAATCCCCGCCGCCTAGAACAGCTGATCGGTTGTATTCCGGGAGGCTGATCCAACCGGTGATCAGCTGCTCAGCAGTGAAGGCTTCAGTGTTCCCCGGCGGCAGCAAATGGCGGCAGCGGTGACAGGCGGTGATGGCGAATGCCACTGCCGCACCAATCCCCTCCGCCCGCTGCAATATTTGCTGTATAAGCAATATAAACAGACATTTTCACCCACTGGGAGGGAAGTGTGTCTTATAGTGCGAAAAATACGGTACCTTAACATTAGTATAGCTACTAGATTTTTCTCAAATTTGTCCTTGCAAAAATGGCAAATTGTTAAAATTCAGCATACCTTGGGATTAAAAACATGGTAACGGTAGAAAATAATTTAAAAATGATAATTTATATCATTTTAGAATTCGCAATTAGAAATACCACTAACAGATGTCCTGATAAAAAGGTATTTTTCATTTAAATGAGTACCCTGACATTTTTGATATTGGCTGTTCAGTGTGAATCTAGTTGAATAAAGTAGTAGGAATGAACCATATGCTTTACAAATTGCAATTTGCCAGTGGTTTAAACAATTATTTCAAATCCTGGTTCAACAGCCCCAAAGTAATAACAGTCCTTAGGAAACCGAATGAAGTATAGATATTGACTATATTTAAAAGAAATTTCTAAGCATGGGAGAATACTATTGAATATCTGTTGAACTTGTTTTACCTAATATTAGAATATTTTCACATTATTATAAAAAGATTAGCTAAACCAGGCTTTTTGCATCACTTGAAAACAATCACAAAATATCTGGTTTCCACTTCTGTTGTCACTGAGCAACAGCTGGAATGGGGTGCTGAATATTTACATCTTTAGACTTAATGATGGAATTGAGAGAACATTCATAAAATACCCTTCTATTTCATTTTCTTAGTTTTGTTTTCTTCACAATACTTATTTACAATACAGTACAATACAATTTCTTCACAATACTCATGAATAAAAGTATTTAAAGGATGATTTCAGGAGGAAAGACAGCTTTTTTGCAGCTTTATCTTTGGAATTGCCTACTGATAGAATTGAAATTCTATTATAAAACTTGATGGTTAATAGTTTACCAAGAAGTATTTGTTTAGTAGCATGATTGAACTGCCAATGCCGATTTCTAACTGCTCCAATTTCTAACCATTTTTTTCTAGATCTTTATCCGAAGCCATGTCTGTGGAAAAAATCGCAGCTATCAAAGCCAAAATTATGGCCAAGAAAAGGGCCACAATTAAGACTGATTTAGATGATGATATAACTGCTCTTAAACAGAGAAGTTTTGTTGATGCAGAATTTGATGTTACTAGAGATATTGTCAGCAGGGAAAGGGTATGGAGGACAAGAACTACCATTTTACAGAGCACAGGCAAGGTAATATTGGTTTATTATACTTTTATCTAATATCAAGTAGATCAGTGGTTCCCAAACTTTTTCAGTCCACCGCCCCCTTGGTGCTACAAACTCATCCTCACCGCCCCCCACCCCACCCCCTCAGATGGGCGTGGCTTAGTGGTCAGGTGACCGGGTGGGCATGGCCAACTTGTAAAATGTGGTGAAACTCACTTAACAATGCTCTTGCTTAGCAACCAAAATGTTATGCTCAATTGTGGTCATAATTCTTTCTTTCTTTCTTTCTTTTTCTCTTCCTTTCTTTTTCTCTTTCTTTCTTTCTTTCTTTCCTCCCTTCCCCTTCTTTCTTTCTTTTTCTTTCTTTCTGTCTTCCTTCCTTCCTACCATTTTTCTTTCTTTCTTCCTTCCTTCCATCTCTTTCTTTCTTTCTTTCCTTTCTTCTTTCTTTCTGTCTTCCTTCCTTCCTCCCTCTCTCCCTCCCTCTTTCTTTCCTTTTTCTTTCCTTCTTCCCTCCTTTCCCTTCCCCCTTTTCTTTTTGACTGTCTTCCTTCCTTCCTACCAACTTTTTCTTTCTTTCTGTCTACATTCCTACCTACCATCTTTCTTTCTTTCTTTCTTTCTTTTTCTTTCTTTCTTTCCTTTTTCTTTGCTACATCCCTCCCTTCCCTTCCCTCCCTCCTTTCTTTTTCTGTCTGTCTTCCTTCCTTCCTACCATCTTTTTTCTTTCTTTCTGTCTTCCTTCCTTCCTACCATCTTTCTTTCCTTTTTCTTTCCTTCTTCCCTCCCTTCCCTCCTTTCTTTTTCTGTCTTCCTTCCTTCCTACCATCTTTTTCTTTCTGTCTGTCTTCCTACCTACCTACCATCTTCCTTCCTTCCTTCCTTCCTTCCTTCCTTCCTTCCTTCCTTCCTTCCTTCCTTCCTTTCTTCCTTCCTTTTTCTTTCCTTATTTTCTCTCTCTCTCTCTCTCTCTCTCTCTCTCTGTGTGTGTGTGTGTGTGTGTGTGTGTGTGTGTGTGTGTACATTGCCTCCTCTGGGCTCTGCCTATGGCAATTTAAAATGTGCTTCTGTCTGCGAGGAAGAGGGGCGTGTTTGAAAAGAGGGGCTGGAGGTGGGTGGGAAATCTATCCCACATTGAGCCACTGGGTGTGTGTGAGTGTGTGCGTGCGTGCGAGGCCGAAAACGTCCAGGTTTGGGAAACTGGGAGGTTTTTAAACCGGTTCCCCCAAACATGGTTTGTATTTGATTGCAAAAACAAACAAACAAACACACAAACCATTTTGGTTCCCCACCAAGGCTGGCTCAACTGGATGACCAAACAGTCTGGAAAGGAAAGAAAACTGCAGAAGTGGTCAATGGAGGGGGTGGGTGGGACAGATGCACATGGGGGAAGGTCTTCTCCCCCTCCCCCCACACTGGCACATTCAAGGAGCTTCCTGGAAATACACCCCCTCCCCCGTGGGAAGCGCTGGCACCCTCCGAATTGCCTTCCTTGGCACAGAGGCCAGGTGGAGGGGGGGACTCCTGTACCCAGCAGGCAGCTAGAAAGCCCCTTCCTCATCTGGTGGTGTGTCGTGCCTGCCTAAATTGCTATCCATCCGGGGGCAGGGGAAGATGGCATCGCAGGGACGAACGAGAGCAGTGTGTTAGGTGGGCAGAGGAGGCGAGGCCGAAGACCACATCGTGAGACGGGCATGAGGAGAGGTTGCTGGGGGGGGGGGGGCAGGAGGCTGGGCACCTGGGATCTTCAGTGGGATGGAGAAGGGGATGGTATTGGGTGTTTGGGGTGGGGTGGGGAGTTATGATTTTTAGAAGATGAGACACACATGCACGCACAATGGCCAAGGGGAGGATTTAACTTGGGGTTGTTTGGGAGAGAAAAATAGAGGGAGTGGGGGAAGAAAGGAAGGAAAAGAAAGGAAAGGAAAGAGAAAGGAAAGGAAGGAATGAGAGGGAAGGAAATGAAGGAGGAAGGAAGGGAGGGAGGGAGGGAGGAAAGAAAGTAGGAAGGAAAGAGAGGGAGGGAAATTAAAGGTGAAAAGGAGAGGGAGGAAGGGAAGGAGGAAGGAAGGGAAGGGAAGGAGGAAGGAAAAGGGGGGGAAGGAAAGTAGGAAGGAAAAGGAGGGGGAAGGAAAGGGAAGGAGGGAAGGAAGGGAAAGAGACAGAAGGAAGGAAGGGAAGGGAAGGAACAGAGGAAGGAAAAAGAGGAAAGGAAGGGAAGTAGGAAGGAAAAAGGGAAGGAAAGGGAGGAAGGAAAGGAAAGGAAAGGGAGGCAGGCAAAGGCAGCAGAAACTCTGGCGGGCAACTGTTCCCGATCTCCCCCGCCATCGCTGCCCTCTTTCTGGACCGACTTTCCGGCCGCAGTGCCTCTTGGCCGAAGGAGCGGAAAAGAGGCAGCTGCAATTTCCCCACAAGGTCTCCCTGCTCCTCCTCCTCCTCCTCCCGCCTCCCGCCTCCCCCAACCCAACCCCCCAACCCAGCCCCTGCCCGCACCCCCCCAATCCTGTGTCTTACAGGTTTAACAGCTCCGTGTTTCTGTCGGCTAGTCTCTAGGGAAAAAAGCTTGCAAAATACAGAAACTCTTCTCGCTGCGAGTTGTTAACTGCTCACCCTCGCGAGAAGAGTTTCTGTATTTTGCAAGCTTTCCAGGGGTCTCCAACCTTGGCAACTTTAAGACTTGTGGACTCCAACTCCCAGAATTCCTCAGCCAGCTTTGCTGGGAGTTGAAGTCCACAAGTCTTAGAGTTGCCAAGGTTGGAGACCAGTGCAAAGAGACCAGACGACAGATACACGGAGCTGTTAAAAGTCCAGTAAGATGCCCGTCTCACGGCCCGCCCAGTCCCCACCGGGAAAAGAGTGGCGGGAAAAGTGGCAGCGGGCGATTGGGTGGACATGGGTGGCGGCATGGGGACAGGACCGGCGAACCACCTACCGCCCCCCTGGACCCTCTCACCGCCCCCCCTGTCACCACCCTTACCTCTCACCGCCCCCCTAAGGGTTCCCACTGCCCCCTGGGGGGCGGTACCGCCCCCTTTGGGAACCACTGAAGTAGATGTTCTTTCCTCAGTGTTTAGGAAGAACACAATGCACGTTAATGTACGAGAGAAAATGTATGCAAAATAACATGTAATAAATGAAACTAATAAATATTAAAGTTCCACCTTGAGACCTCCACCTCTGCCTCTAGCTTGTTGTGGCCCGCCAGCAGCCTGTGCAGCTAGTAGCTGATTCCAACAGCAAAGAGGCTGATATAATGTGCCAGCGGCCTGTGCAGCTGGTACCCGAGTCGGACAGTGAGGAGCTAGAGAGGACTCTGTGCCAGAGGCGGAGATTCAGCCAGGGCCTTCAGAACCTCCATAAGCTCCCATCAGTGACAAGGAAGAAGAGGAGGAGCTTATTCTCAATGCATGGGCATGCAGAGCTGCCAAAAGGCAGGAATGGTTCCTCAGGAGGAGGTCTCGGGAGTAAGGCTTGGGGCTAATTGGCCACTCCCTTAGCCTATTTAAGGGATGACGATGAAGGAGCCAATTTGCAGGAAACAATGTCGTTCATGTTCCTTCGTGTCTTGACTCCAGAAACGTATGATTGGCTCTTGTTCTCTCTCTCAGCATTTTTCCTGCAAATTGCTTCTGGGCCTTTTGCCAACCACCGTAAGATTGCTGTTATCTACAAGACTGTTTACTCAGAATTGAGTTATTATTTTGTGGACTCCTGCTGGCTGTTAATGAAGTTGAATTAATAGCCGGTTTTAAGAAAAGACTGCTTTAAACTGTATTTGTGTTTGACGACTACTAAGAAAGCTCATTAGTAATCCTTAATTAGTAAACAGGTTTGTACAGACTTTGTGTGTGCTGCGTTCTTTGTGGTCCGTAGCTGGGGCAGAACATAGCTCTGGATTAAAAAACTGGATGAAAATAAAGGTTTTAGTTTCTGAAAAATACTCAGAATCTAATTTGATATATGTTTAAATTGCATGTATAATATATACTGTCTAGGATTTGGAATTTGTATTTTTCATATTTTAATGGATGATAGAAAAATAAATAGTCCATGTGGTTTATCTTTGGATCATCCTAGATTAAAATCACAGCCTGTTTAAAGACATGTATCATTGCCTTGTGAATGAAAATTAATAATGGCTTAAAATCAATTTATTTTTATAATGCTGTTATAATGTTATTAATTTGGGAATATGCTAGTAACTTTTCTTTAGAATTTAAGGTTTTTTACTAAAGAAACTTAACTAAGGCAATCCACAATAATTATATTAGTGACACTTTACATGTGTGGAGGGAAGTGTGGTCCTTGTTAGTTTTTATTATTTAGTCACTAAGTTTAAAATGCTGATTTTCAGAAATAAATTTGTCAAACTCCCATTTCCCATTGAGACTTTACTATATCTCACATCTAGCTGCAGGATTTTCTACCTATTACCTACTACCTACCCTGAAATCCTATTTGAATTCTTTAAATACTAAGCAATGTAAATTTTGACTACTTTTTTTAACAATAGGCATTGAACAAAGTTTATGATTATAGTAGTTCAACTTGCCATATCACAGTTTTTATATATTTTTTTGAGAAATATATAGGTAGTCTCAATGACTATAATTAGACACAATTTTAGCCATAAGTCATGAAAGACATAAATCGGGTCACCCCCTGACTGCACCTGCGTTTACAAACTTTTTTTTGCAGTGGTTATGTTGTTAAGCAAATGCAGTGGGTCACAAGCACACACCACTGTAATTAAGCAAATACCATGGTCATTAAGTGAACCCATTGTTCACTAGGGGGCATTTTTTGGCAGAATTTGGAAGTAAGTGTCGCTGTCCAACAAAAACATCATAAATTGCAGTTTTGTATGACTGCAGGAACCTGCAAACAGCTGTAAATGCTGAGTGCCCAAGATGTGGTGTGTATATGGCAGATGTCAGAACTTTAAATCCAGGTGACAGTAGCTTTTTTGGGGTCCTGTCATACATTCGAATGGTTGCTAAGCAAGCTGTTGTAAATTGAGGATTATCTGTACATTATAGTTGGGTTCTATCTTGGATGGGATTAAATTTGGCTTCATTTGGGCATATATATATATCCACCTACCAACATACATGTATGTGTATGTATGTGTGTGTTATTGTTTATTCTTGAAATAATGCAGTGCAGTATTATCTATGTCAAATTATATCATGACAATCCCCAAGAGAACAAAGGATAGCCTCTTAATGCTCACTAACTATTAAATCTGGAAACTCCTGTTAAGATTTTTCTTGTATTCATTATTCATATTTGTTTCAGAATGACAATACTTACAGGTTATTTTCCACTTTATTCTAGTTCTAAGTACCTCTCATTTGTTTAGAACAAGGCACATATTCTTCTCTGAATGATATGCAAGTTCACCTTAATTTTTTTGTACTATCGGTAGCAGAGTAGTGATGGAAAGTTACAATCTCTGCTCAGTTTCCATGGTTCTCTAAAGAGAACCTTTGATTACTGTGGTTTTATCTAAAATTCTAAAGCACTCTTAAATGGATTTGTAGACTGGAATATTTCAAATGATAATTAAAGAATCTGTAACATGTTATAATATTGCTTAGTTTAGCTTTGTTTCTTGAAAAATCCTTTGCAGTTAATTCATTTTGCTGCTTATGTGGGAAATACTTCTTAAAAATCTGTTTATATACTAAAATGTTTATGTTTCTCCCTAGGAAATATAAAAGAAAAATATTTTTTTACATTTATTTTCTGTCAGACCACTAGATGGTAGCCTTGTTACATATTTGTAAAGATTTTTAACCAGCAATATATGTGACTATTGTAATTCCAAGGTTTTAAAGTACTAAGTCTGTTCCTGCTGCCAACTCATTCAGATTATAAATTTCTGTATACCGTATTTTTCGGAGTATAAGACACACAGAAGTATAAGATGCACCTTAGTTTTGGGGGAGGAAACAAGGAAAAAAGGCCTCTGCCTCCAAGCAATTTGCCAAACAGCACAGATGATATACACTGTGTGCTGTGTATTTCTGTGCATGTGTGCCTGACCCATAGAAATAGCAAAGAATTGGAGAAATGTACATTATGCCAGAAAGTTTTCTTAACTGCTCCCAATTATTTAAATAGATCTACTCCAAGGTAACTAAACTCTAATACTAAACAGGACACTGTTACATTTCAGACTATACTTGTACAGAGCTGTTAAAATTAATTAAAATTTCTGGAAGTATACATTATTCTCTATTATTTAAAAGAAGATACAATAGCACTGAGCCTCTTCAGAGCAAGCATTTATTTTAAAAAGCTTCTTTATTTTGTTAAGTTGTCTAGATTTACAGGGATCTCCAACCTTGGCAACTTTAAGTCTTGTGGACTTCAACTCCCAGAATTCCACAGCCAGCAAAGCTAACAAAGCTGGCTGTTGAATTCTGGGAGTTGAAGTCCACAAGTCTTAAAGTTGCCAAAGTTGGAGATCCCTGGCTCTAGAACAATAATAAAGCAGTCTTTAAAAAGTAAGTCTAATAATTTGAACATTCTACAGACATTTATAGTTATTCACTTACCCCCTTCCATCCAGTTCAGCAGAAAATAAAAATCTGCCTGTCTCTCCCGGCTATTTGCCTCTTTGCAAATCAGTTTCACTTTCATTTTTCCACTTGGCAAATCAGCTGTACATCCGAAAGCTGCTAGTGACTTGCTTGGCTTTACAGGCTCTTCCCTCTTTGCTGCAAATAGGTAAATTGCTGGAAGACAGAGGCCAAAGGGTGGGGGTGGCTGGGTGGGTGCGGCTACATTTTGTGTATAAGACACACCCAAGTTTTCACCCTCTTTTGGGGGGTAAAAAGGTGTGTCTTATACTCCGAAAAATACGGTATGTTTAAGTTTCAAACATTTTATATTAAAAAAAATTATATCAAGGTGATTTAAAATACCACATAGAAAAAGGGAGTTTAAAATAATTCATCTAAATCATTTTTACCATTCAATAGAGCTATCAGATTTGAACTGCAAAAATCCAATCAGTTATTAGATGGCAGCAATGAGTTGAAGTTTTCTTTTCTTTGCTGCCCTTTATCACATGTTCAGATTTTTGTAGTTGTCTTTCAGTCATTTGAACTATAAATATGAGTTGATTTCTGAAACAATGAAAGCATACTGATTGAAGCTGATGTTTGTTCACTGGGATTGTGATTAGAGTTCTCAGTATTTCAGGGCTGTGTAGTACTTTTCAGATAGGAGTGTCTGCTATACAGAGAAAAGGTACTACAGTCTGCTTCTGCAAAGTCAGTTAGAAGGACTTATATTACCTTGTTGATGTGGAAAAAACTACATTACAAAAACAGACTAATAAACAAAAATCTGCTCTAGTCTACTTTTCAAAATGGTTGTGTTTTAGATGCATGGATTTAATTCTCAAAATTCATTTAAATAAATATGCATACAATCAAATTACAAAACTTAATGTTTGCAAATCAGAGCTCTTCTACCAGCTGTACTATGCTTTTGAATTTCTGATCACTGCTTAACAATTTTACATAAATTAATACTATTTAAATATGTTTTAAATTGCTCTTCATAGAAAGGAATGAGCATCCAAGCATTTTTCTGAATGAAAGATATTTTTAATTACCACTTTCATTCCCATTTGTGAAAAGAATGAATTACCTAACAACAACTAGAAATTCAAGGAATCCATTATTATATTTTCAATCCATCACTTGAACTCAAGTGGCTTTAAAAATAAGCTTCTGGCTTTAAGAACATTTGCTAGAAATTTTCCCCATTACTTTCAGCTAGCTTCACTTTTGACCAGATAAACTTAAAGTTCTGCTGTTACTAAAAACAAGTCTTAATTGTATACAGGAAATGAGAAGGATAGGAACATTAATTTCTGTTCAGGGTCTTCCCGATTGTTTTAAGTACAGTGCTGCTGGAATTAATTCATTTTTTATTTCACATTGAGCACTTTTAAATATAAAATATAGTACATTAAATGTGATAATGCATGTTAAATAAGGCATGGACTTTGTGTGCAGAGTATCACAGTCAAATCCTATATTCATATAGTAACAGGAATCTTGGAGAAATGTATTAGAGAGAATTCTTCACCCAGAAAATTTAAATCAGGCTTTCTTTATAGAATGGACTAATGTTTAATTTCAACAATTCTATAGCTAGAAATTAAATAAAATAAGTACATATAAAATGATATGCTGCTTTATGCTCTTGAAAAAGTCTTTTAAATCCAGTGTTCAGTTCAGTTGTAGACTAGGAGACTATTTCCTTTGACTCGAGTGGGGAAAGGTGCCCATTTGTGGAGGATTTTTTTTTAAAAGTTCTTACGTTTAGGATACAATGGTATCTTAAACCTTTACAATGTTTATGATACTTACTCTGTCTCTTAACCTCCTTTTTTCCTTTTCTTCTTTATATATTTATTTTCTACTTTCTTTTTTGCTTCCACTTTTTATTCTTTCAGTCTGTTTTCTTCGCTTTTTTTAGTTTATTTTGTATTAGTTTTTACTATTGTGATCAAAATCCTTAATTAAAAATTATAGAGTTTTGATTTTATGTAGCATGTGAAATGTATCATTGTCGCCGCTGAAGTAAAAGTTCAGCTCGGTTGTTACTTTGCAAGTGATAGCTGGAATCAAAGGCGTTATATTTGATGTACTATGAGCATGAAGTTTCTGTTTTTCCTTTGATGACAATAATATACACATCTTGAAAGTAGGAAGGCATTTCAAAGAGTAGCATTCTGTGAGAAAGTAAAAAACCAGTGGAAGTGATTCACATTTAAAGCTGGCCTCTCTGTTGTCATTTAGAAGCTCATGTCATACTGTGATTTCCAGGAGCGGTCCAAGAAATCATTTTTGCAACTAGAAAGCACAGCATGCACTGACAAAAGACTCTTGAAGCATTCAGATTTTGAATACCAAAATGTTAAATATCACGGAAAGGAATTTGCTTATTTTTTTCCTTTGTCCCTTCCTCACAGATACTTAGAATATTTTACAAGCTGTTTCTGAAACGTTAAAATGTCCTTTAGATTGTGAGAATGAAGGGTTTGCTTGGGGAATTAATTCAATGAATTATGTCCCTTCTCTGAACATCCTACAGGTAACAGATTGTAAGAATTACACTGGGTAGTTTTTCATGATTTCTTCCCTTTCCTAGCAACCAGTAGTTTCTATCACACTTTTTGAGAAGGCATTTTGAAAACTTCAGTTCTGTAAAATATTGTTAATCTCCAATCGCTAATGTTTAAATCTCAGGAAGACAAACAATTATAGACCCTAGAATTAATTCTCTATAGCAGCATTGTCTTCAAAGTTTCATATTGCTCCCTTCCTGATGATGTTCAGAAAGGCATTGAAAACCTGGCTGTTCTCTCAGTCCTGGGGACAGAATGGTGGATGAGCCATGATAACATTTATTTTTTAAAAGTTTTGTATGGTTTTGTATGATCTACGAGGGTGAGTCAAAAAGTAATGCCATTTTCTTTAGGACAGGTATAATTACCAACACAGGAACATGTAGCATACATCAAAATGAAGCTGGTCCTCTGTGAATCACATCCCTACTTCTCAACATAGTCACTGTTTCTCTCAATAGCAATGTTCCACCTTCGAATGAGAGCATGTATCCCTGCCTCGTAAAACTTTGTTGACTGTTCTTTGAGCCACTTCTTCACTGCAGTTTTCACTTCCTCGTCACTGGAATAATGTTTGCCTCTCAAACCCTCTTTCAAACCCTCTATAATCTAAAGTATTGTCCTCAAACACATTTTGTAATCGTCTGTGAATGTTCACAGGGGTTTCCCCCTCAGCAACAAGGAATTCAATCACTGCTCTTTGTTTTTGACGCAACTCTAACGGGGCAGCCATTTTGAATTTTCCTTGCGAGTCTACAAACCTGAAAAGTAAGAAACAAAATATTTCAGAACATAAATGATATAATCATTTATAACTGAGAAAAATTTCAGGTATTTTTATCAAAAACTTCACCTGAAATAAAGAAAATGGATTTACTTTTTGACTCACCCTCGTACTTTCTTTTTTTTAAAGTCAGTTTGACATTAACCTTAAACAAACAAATGAATTACAAATTGTTCAGTATATTAACAACATTTAGATTAAGAGTAGGAGCTGCCTTTTGAGCAAGTTTGTTTATTTAGAATAGTTAGTTCCTTATGCAGTTAATATTGGGGCCACTAAATTAATTTAAATGTAATTAAATTAGAAGAAAAGTAATTTCTGAAAAGTAAGGCTTGTCTTAGGATGGTTCCTTGTTTGATAAATGCAGTTAGCAGTTGTATCTCCATTAGCCCAGAGAGGTTTAAAATATGGTATCTTGTTACTTTGGAATCTGTTTAATGAAACACAGCTTTTGTATTACAGTAAGCTTTATAATTCAGTGCTTACTCATTCCTCTGCCACTGCTATTAATTCCAACTACTGGAAATTACCTTATATACTCGAGTATAGGTCGACCTGAATATAAGCCGAGGCACCTAATTTTACCACAAAAAACTGGAAAAGTTATTGACTCGAGTATAAGCCTAGGGTGGGAAATGCAGCAGCTACCGGTAAATTTCAAAAATAAAAATAGATACCAATAATGTTTTTGAATATTTATTTCAAAGAAAAACAGTAAACTAGCTCTGTAAGTGGAAAAGAGGGTCAATAAAAACAATATGGTATCAATAATAACTAAGGAGGAGGTGGGACATCGTTGCAGAGCGGCAGGAGGGGGAGGAAGGGGAATCGTAAGACAGCCCTGCATTACATTAGAACGTGAGGAGGGGGGATGGTGCGGTGCGCGCTGCGCGGCAAACTGACACAGAGGGAGGGGAAACTCACAGGGGCGCCGGGCCATTCACGAGCGTCACCCAGCGGCATGGCCCCGCCCCTTTTTCTCCTCCATTTCGGGCAAATTTTTCACTGACTCAAGTATAAGCCGAGGCGGCTTTTTTCAGCCCAAAAAGTGGGCTGAAAAACTCGGCTTATACTCGAGTATATACAGTACTTCATGGTTTGACCTGGGCAAGATGTTCAATTTGTGATTCTTGTTTATTTTTTTGAGAAGTTGAAACAAATTTTTGGCATAGTAAGCAACTTTACATTTTGACACCACAAATTAGTTCTATTTTTTTTCATATTACTGTTATCAAAAAAGTTCTCATGAATATTGATCAATCATTTAATCTTACATATATGTTCATAGCAGACTATAATTGATTTACTTCTGTTTACCTGACTTTGAAGAAGGGGGGAAATTGAAAGTTAAGCATATAAAGTAGTACAAGCAATCCAAATTTCTAAGTAGTCAAGATTCCCAAACACGAGATCCCCTGATGTTTATATAGACTTATAGTATGTATCTACTTGTTATGCTTTTAATGTTTTCATAATGATAATAAGATAGAGCCATTTAGTATATTACAAATGTTTTTATGGAGCTCAGCTGCTGAATACATTCATTATTACTTAGAATTAACAGTAATGGAGGACATCTGTTGTGTACATATGCCATTCAAGAAGAAGTGCATATTGAGAGTTGATGCAAATTGGTTAAATATGTGCCTTTTATAAAATGCTAATTTGTCATTTTTAAGCTTCTAAAAGGAATAATGCATTTCACTTATGCAGCTTCTCTTTCAGCATAGTTAAAAGAACTTTTCTCCCCTCACTTTAAATGTTACATGTTTTTAACTTGCTCTCAAGGCTTACTTTTTTTCTTGCCTGTTACTTGTTTGTATATATATATTGAGTTGGGACCCTTTTCCTTGTTTTGGAAAAAAGAATAGAATATATGTTTTTAAACTAAGCATTATACTTACCGTAGTTTATAAACTAATTTCATATTATGGAACTTCATACTGATAATCTACTTTATCTTGTCATACTCTTTAAATGATTGACAGTAGATTGTACTCTATTCGAAAGAAAGAAAGAAAGACCCAAATGGAACAGTCTTAGCGTTGTTGAAAATATGATATGTGTGCAGAAGAGGAGTTGTCCCCACTGTCATATGTTCCTTTTTAAATGTAACTGGGTATGGGGATGTATATTTATATCAGTAAATATAAGAAATGCAGTCTAGCCAATTCTCAACCTGTGGTCCATGGACCCCTGGGGGCCACAATGTCATCACAAATCTTGAGTTAAGTCTTGGTGGCCCATGGCAAAAAGAGGTATTTAAAGGGGGTCTGTGGTGAAGAAAAGGTTGAGAACCATTGGATGAAATAATTTAACAGAAAGGCAGAAGTACACAATTGTACGTAAGCCAATGAACCAGTGAGTCAAGGATCATTAATACAGAATACAGGATATATATATCCTGTATACACACACACACACACACACAGAGAGAGAGAGAGAGAGAGAGAGAGAGAGAGAGAGAGAGAGAGAGAGAGAGAGAGAGAGAGAGAGAGAGAGAGAGAGAGAGACTGAGTGAATGCGTGTGTATTCCGATATTCTGTATTGATGATCCTTAACTCACTGGTTCGTTGGTTTGCATCATATCTATATTTTAGCATAACTGTTAACATATAGAATTTAGGATCTAAAGTGGAAAGGTTAGGTTCATCTTAAGAATATATTCAGTGTATTTTAAGTAGCTGACATATGTCTGCTGTGAAAGTTGTGCTCCACTTGACAAATGCGATTTGTGAAATTATTCTATCTTCCCCAGTATAATAGTAACGCCAGGAGTGAAACTTAACACCTTGCATTTCATCAATGAAATACACACATGTATACAGTTTTATTTTCTATGTCAGTTGCATGTTTGATTGTGTTTAGTCTTACAGCTATATTCTGATTGATTTAAGAGTATTCATTTTATAGTTTACAACACACTTGTGTAACTGGTGGTTTCTGAAATGATATAAAACAAAGATAACAGTATTTTATTCATTTATTATTTATTTGCATATTTTAGAACTTTGCCAAGAATATATTTGCAATTCTTCAGTCAGTCAAAGCTAGAGAAGAAGGCCGTGCACCTGAGCAACGACCAGCACCAAATACTGCACCAATGGTAATACTGCAGTAGAAAATAAAATCTTACTTTTTTTAAAGAAAAAATAAAAATGGGAATTCTTTCTTCTTTGTTTGCCTTCATTTTTCTTTCATCAAAGAAAAAAAAGCTTGTTATGTAGGTGTATTTAATTGTGAACTATACACAGTATTTAACACTTTACTATGTGTTTTCTCATAGCAATTGACTTTGGTATATTTTATACAAATTAAGTCAATAGAAATAATCAATTTACTTAGGAATAAATACTGTATACATGATATTTTAAAATAAATGTTTTTCCTAAGGATGAAGGAATTGAAATGTATTGAGTCATTAGAATGGGCATGTACATTCTTCAAAGTTTATATATAATTTGCACACCTAAATTCAAATACGTTTAATTAGAAATTATTTTGCTGAAGCTATATATATGGGGAGGGAGGGAGAGAGAGAGGGAGGGAGGGAGGGAGGATGAGAGATACTTAGTGACCATTTGTTTAGCAACCAAAATTACGAAGACATTGAACGGGGAGACTTATGACCAGTGTTAGTGTGATATTTACATAGTAAATTAGATTGAAAATTAACTTTTTTTGAAGGTATCTATATCTTAAATGATTTATCTGTTATCTATACTATTGAGGCATAAATATAAAATGTTTGAAAACAAATGTAACTGATACAAAATCCCATTTTCCTTTGTTTTCAGGATCCAACTTTAAGAAACAAACAACCTATTCCAGCTGCCTATAACAGATATGATCAGGAAAGATTTAAAGGAAAGGAAGGTAAGAGTGTATTCCACAATGAAAGAAACACACACATGTTGAAATTATTGGAGCTGCCAGTTTTGAATAAAAATAATATTGAAGGAATTAAAAAACTAAATGTCATCTTAATATATTTTGTTTTTATTTTCATTATACTTATTGTTTGCTGTAATGATACTAGAACTCGGTGTTCTCCCAAATTTGTGCTTTATACAGTGTTGATTTAGATACAATCCAAAATCACCTTTCTACTTCACCTCTGCTAAAAACAGTGAGCAACCAGAGCTTTTTTTGGAAGTATGAAGCAGAAAACCTGGAGTAATCTTTTATGTATTACTTTTCTGTTAGTGATATATCCAGGATGTTTTAAATTATTATTCAACAGAATCCTGCCTTTATATCACTTGCATATAGCACTCTGATTTTCAGAAAGCATAACCATTAAATTGTTCAAGTTCATCCATTGTTATTTTCCTAATGTATCATGTTTCCATAACCTACCTCCATCCCCTTAAGAGGTCATGCAATTAATGCCATATAGTTAAACTGTTACCAGTATATGCTACTTTCAGTATATTTTGCCTTTGTCCTTAGGATTATTGTGACTTTAGGACCATGTAATTCATTTGAAGCTGAAAAATAATAACCTTTCTGATAAGGCAGTGATGTTTAATTTCTTTAAATTAGAAGAAAATAATAGATATTAGTTTTGGCCAACAGATTTTTCTCTCCACTAGCTTTATTAAAGGAAATATTCTCACACTTTCTAGAATTCTTTTCGGTGCCAAGTTACTGAAGCAGAGTCATAGCTTCACATTTTGTTAATAAACACTCATAGGTTTAACAGACAGAAATCATTAAGAAATATAGATCATCATTTAAAAAAACCAAAACAAAACACATTTTTAAAATTGGGGGGTTGGAGTAGTTACTACCTGATAAAAATAATTTTCATTCTGTGGCATGCCAAATGTATGGAAAATGGGATTAGTTGTAATAACAGTACAGACTTACTACTATCATCTCTTGTTTTACTGCCCTCATCAGTACTGCTGCTGCTGTTATTGTCTTAGTACTTCTGTATCTTTTCAATACTATATTATCGGTAATTTTTATTTTGTCCCCTCATTTCATACAAATTAATTCTGATAGTTTTCTTAACGGTTTTAAATTTTGTTTTTATCTTCAAAGCCAATTCAAGCACTCATCGATGGTTTTATTTAATTGTTCATTTTATGAAAAATCATGTGGTGAAGCTCAAGTACAAAATATTATAATGAATGCAAAAATAGATAGAAGGGAAAAAAGGATAAGGAAATAAAAAGCTCCATATTGCTTTCAGTCAGCTATTGAATATCAATCTGATGTCACATGGACATATATTTGCATGTGCAAATGGAATAAAGCAGTATATTTAAGATTCATTAAAAATATTTTTTCTGTTAGATCCTTGTCAGCAAGCTAAGATTTTTCTTTCTCTCAATGTTTGAAGATGGAGTTTTACTCTCATTAGAAGAAAGTCCTTGTGTGCAGATTTTTTAAAATATTTCTCTATACACATGAAAGCAGCTTTATCTTCATAGAAGTAAGTAAAGGAATAATTGGCATGAGGGTAGCATGAAGCTTGCTTTCTACTATGGTGGCCTCAGCTATTAAAGATCAGTAGTATTGAGTTTCCACAGCCTCATTCTGACTTGTTTCATGTTTTTTGATGGAACAATAAAAATTGGCCTGTATACATTCAGTATATAATTTATAACAATTGTATATATAAGGATTCTATATCATATTTTATTTGATAAGGATGCTGCCAGGTAAGATAATCCACATTTTTATGATTGAACAGTTTTTGTGAAACATTGAAGGGTTGTGTATGAAATATGGACTCTATAGGTCTCTAATTTTTAGGAATAATAGCTATGCTGACTTTGATGAAAAAACAATCCAAATACGAAATTTCCTGTTAGGTCATATTATATAATTCCAAGTTTTTGTTTTTCTTAGAACTAGCATTTTCTCTGATAAACCATTCTTTAAAAACCCCTCAAAAACTTAAAAGTACTGTATAATATTAGTTACCATTGTTTTTATTAACTAGTTAAGAAATTCTTAAAATAACACTAAACAATTATTATTATCGTTCTAGATTGGGAAAAATTGCAAATGGCTTTGGTTCACCTCAGCAAGTTCTTCATGATGCAAAGCCAACAAAATCCTTATCTCTTCTGGCAAAGATAAGGCCTGTAGGAGGTTGCAGCAGAGAATAACCATTTTGCTTTGCTTTTAAAAGTAAGGTGGTCATTTTGCTCCAGAAACTGGCTTCTGGAGCAAAGGCTCATTTGCTTGAAATTTTGCCAAATAAAGCATCCCCGTGAAGATCTTCATAGCCCTATTACACAGTCTCATTATGGAACCCTATGGAACACTTTACTGTTTCATTGTGAGACAGAGCTTTAAAAAAATTGTCAGTTCTAACACCAGAGCAATACTCCAGAGATTTTAAGACTCTATTTTCTTAAATTCAGATACAGATAAAATGTTCACTCATATAATACTCGAGCCATGTAATGGTTAATTTATTAGATTAGTACTTTGAAGAGCAAGTTTCCAAGTCCAGCCGGATATATTGCAGAGATGAGCCTGTATGTCTTCTGGAGTGGCTGATGAATAGCTTGGCTCAAGCTATTCTGAAACTTAATATCCTGTCCATTGTCTGATATCTTCTTTAACCTTTTCTACGTCTAGAAAAAGCTGCAAGCTGAGATAACGTAGAATATGGGTACCATTTTTGTAATATTCAACCACCATTGATGCATAGCTACCTTTTAGCAATAGCAATAGCACTTAGACTTATATACCGCTTCATAGTCCTTTACTTGAATGGAGAAAGTTTGGTATCACCAATCCAAACTGCATACAAAAATGACCTTCCTCTCTAATTGTAGAATGCTTGGATTGCATTGTCCTGTAGTTCAGGGGTGGGTTCCAACTTACCTCGCTGCCGGTTTGCTCCCTCCTGCACTGTGCATTTGCAGTATCGAAAAAATAAAAATTAAAAAAAACAAAGCCGAAAAAAAGATGGCGACCGCATGCACAGTGCCAGAACTTGGCTTCTGCACATGCTCAGAAGGAAAAATTTTTTTTAAAAAAAAAATCAAAAACAAAAACAAAAAAAATTCAAAAAAAATGATCCAGTTCGGTGACGTCATTGTGACATCACCAGCAGGTCGCTACCGGTTCGGGCGAACCGGTCCAAACCCTGCTGTAGTTCTTTGGCATTCTTCCAAAATAACAGTCAGCTAAAAAAGGCCAGTAGAAATGTATAGAGACAGACTACTACTCATACTGCTATTTTACCCAGGACTTGCTATATAATCTCAACTACTTATTTATCAAAATTGAAATAGCTATCATATTCTATGATAATTTTTAATTGAATTAAATATTAAGACTGTTAGAAGTAAAACAAAGTAAAACAAACATTGGTTTATTTTAACCAGATTAAAATAAAACATTTTGTTGTACTGTTCTAGCAACTCTTTCTGGACTTTTTTGCTGACATATGGTTTGAAAAGTTGATATTTTATGGATTTTCCTATAAATAAGGAATGGGATACGGGATGAAGAGATAACTTACAGGGGGTTAAGTTTATATTTCTTTATATTTGTTGTGATAAAGGTTGGAAGTCATTCCTTCCTCCCTTCCTTTCCCTTTTCCCTTCTCTCCCTTCCTTCCTCCCTCCCTCCCTCCCTCCTCTCTCTGACTGTACTGTTTATTCTTTTTTCTTTTCCTCTATCTTTAGTTTGTATTAATTTTTATTATTGTAATTAAAATTCCTAAATTAAAAAAAGAATGCCATAGCTCAGTGATGTGAACATATAAATGCAGAAGAAATCTTGAATAAGCTCCAGACAAGTCTAGGAAATGGGATTGATTGTTATTTCTTCCCTATTTATTTCTTAAAAACACTGCCTGAATCAGTATATGACAGCTTCTTATGTCCATATATTCTCTTAGTTATATATTCAATCACTAACTGTCTCTAAAATCCATTTATGTTCACAATATATCTAATGTACAGTTTTATTAAGTGCACTTTAAAATAAATAAAATTGGCTTTAGAAGCAAATATATAAAACATTACATTCTTTGGCATGCCTTAAACTAAAGATTAGATGTACCATGAATAAACATGTAAAATTTAGTTCCATTAGCAAGTATTAAATGCAAACGGAAAAATCAGTGGTTAAGCATGAGGACAGTAACTGATTATGTGTCCTATCTAAACAGTTTTGTATCTTTAATTAAGAAAGTCATAATGAAATTTATATAAACTTTTATAACTTTTCAGATAAGAAACAAATTTTCTGGCATCTGAATCTACACAACTGAATATGCTTAATTAAGAGATGTTTGAAAAAAATGCTTTTACAGGGTTTATCATATAATTCTTGAGGGTTTTTAACTTTATAACCTTTGTTATAAATGACTTTGTTCATTCAACAAAAATTTATGTGAAATAGTAACTTAGATACTGGTAAAAAAAAAGCTTTCTCAGCTGCTGAGTATATTGTCAAATAAGATTATAAGACTGTTCTTACCTTATTAATGTACTCTAAAATCCAGGTGACATCTATTCTAGTCTTTATTGTTATTCAGATGATATTTGGAAAAATGATGGCAAAAATAATAAACTGGTAAATTTCTTATTTATAAGAGGGATATTCAAGGCTGAGAATTGCTCTGAAAATACTGACATCCATTTTTCTTGATTTGGGTTGAGATTGTGGTGTTTATTTTTGTTTAGTTTTGTTGTTGTTTAAGCTGGTGTATACTTCTTGTAAGTAACAACCATGTTTTAAAGAGTGGTACTTTGGGTAATAGTTACATTATAGAAAGGGGTAGCAGAAAATGGGAAGAAGTCATTCTGTACTATAAGTATTACTTTTAGGCATTTTTCCTGTTGGGAAATGAGATACTTATTTTCCAGGAAAACTTCTCATTTCCTAGGAAATATGTATACTAATGAAATTGGCTGTACCTGTTGTAAACTATTGCCTTTACTTGTAACATTGTGATGCAGATAGTGCAGCATGACATATGTTGCTGTTAATCAAAGAAGGCTGGGCCTAGAGCAACACTACCACTGGATTGACACAGCGTTTGAAACATACATTTGTTGAGCTGATTACAGAAAATGTATGAACCTATCCATTATGATGTCTAAATCATAGATTGTGGCATACAGAGCACATTTAGAATTTAAGAACATAACTTGGGGACTTTCCAAGATGTTTTCCATGATTGGTGTGGTTGATTGCAAAACATTTGTCAGAAGTCAAGCTGGTAAATTTGCTCTCTACTCTTCCAAAACTCAAGATACACACATGCACATGAGCATGTGTTTGTAAGTTTATGTATGTATATGTATGGCTGGATTACTGTATTATGTAGCAGCTATTCTTCTGCAAGGATAGGACTTCTAGATTGCTAATATTGTAATCAACAATCAAGGTAACGTTGATTTCTTGAAATTTCTACTATTGCTACCAGTAGTTGCAATATCTGAAGAGTAGTGAATCAAGGGAGTATATGAAGCCTGACAATCACCTACCAATTTCTAAGAATGCTTTAAAAGGCTGGAATTTGCTCAGCAGCATAATAGCAATTTATTTATTTATTTCAGTTAATGAATCTAAGAAAATTCTAGAACTATTACTGGAGATGGAACAGAGTAGAAAAACAAAGAAATGGATTACTAATATCCATTGTTCCAAACCATCTGAACATTTAGTTTGTTGGAGATGTATTTAACTATCATAAGAATATTGTTTCTCTATGTGGCCTTTTCTCCTTGAAAACAAAACCAAAGTTCACATTGGATCAGTTTCTTTTATTGTGATTTGTCTTAGTTGCTGTAGGATTTACATATGAGAATACAATAACTTTGGGATATTTTTGTTTTTAATTTCATAGAGACGGAAGGTTTCAAAATTGACACTATGGGCACCTACCATGGAATGACTTTGAAGTCTGTAACGGTAAGTAAACCATATTGACTGAGTTTATTTGTTGCAATGCTGTGTGAAGAAATGTTCAAAATGTTTCTTACAGATGTTCAGTATTGCTTTCTACAGTGAGAAATGTCTGTGTTGCATAATAGCAATAGCACTTTTCTTATATACCGCTTCATAGTGCTTTACAGCCCTCTCTAAGTGGTTTACAGAGTTCAGCATATTGCCCCCAACAATCTGGGTCCTCATTTTACCGACCTCGGAAGGATGGAAGGCTGAGTCAACCTTGAGCCTGGTGAGATTTGAACAGCTGAACTGTTGAACTAGCAGTCAGCCTGCAATGGCTGCATTTAACCACTGCACCACTTCAGCTTGTTTGTTGCATGGCAACAAACATAAATTATCCTGAGACAGGCTTGTATATAGCTAAGGGTATATATTCCTTCTCCTTTGACATTCTTGAATTCTGCAGTTCATTGGGGAACCATTTTTTTTCCTGGAATGGTAGAATTTTTAATAGTATGATATTTATAATATATTCTGGCATGGAACAAATTATCAGGTTAAATAACAGCAGTTGCACATAAATGAATGTTCTTTGAGGAAAAGTTCATGTTGTTGATTTCCTGAACAGTTGAAATCAGAACATTCTGAAAATGATATTTTAGTCTGAGTTTTTGTTTTAAGATCTCTGCTTTTATGGAAGTGGGCTTAGTGTTCACAAACAAATGCTATTTTGATCTCCATGCGAGTAGGACAGATAATACAGAACTAATATAAAATCCTCATTAAAGAGTTTTGCCATCTGTATACCTACATAACTGATGAATAGACGCCACGACCCAGTCTAAGAATCTCTGCGTTTATTTTTGGATTACTTTCACTAATTTGAACATAAAATAATGCCTGCAATATGACTGTCTCACAACCAATTAGTGTTAACTCGCTTAACTTTCCTGTCTTGTAAAATAGACTTTTATGTCATTCCCAGTCTTCCTGTACTTCATATTGTAGACTTTTAATAAAAACAACTAAAATTAAAGAAATAACCAAGTTTTTGACTTACATACTATGTGGAATACCAATCAAAATATTCTTAGATATCCTGAATAAAATGTTTTGTTGGGAACATTAATTATTTTCATACTAGTGGTGACAATAGGCTAGATACATGAGTGGGGAAGATTGCTTAGATTCTGTTAATGAAAAACAACAAAAAATGTAGGATTATATATGATCATTCTGTTTTCTCAAACTTGACCCATCCACATCTACAGATTAAAACTGTTATACAGGCTGAAGGAAATATGAATTGTAATTTATATAATATTAAGTTGGCAGTGGTTACTATAACTCATACTTATAATTCTCTAAAGATTTAGGAAGTCTCTCTGTGAAGTAGCTAATGAATGTCACCTCATAATTGCAAATCACTCATCTTACTGAATTTATGGTTTCCTTTTGTGTGCTTATTATAAGTAATAAGTATAGAAATGATTGTTTAGTTTCAATTTTGCAAATAAGTCTTGAAAATCTTATTCTGTAGAATGTAAGGATTTGAAGGGCCCTTGGAAATAGCCTGCTCAGGACCAAAATTCACTACTACATTATCTCTGAGAGATCATATCCAGTATCTGTTTAAATATCTCCAGATTTGAAGAGTCTGTTACTTGAGGAAATCTGTTCCATAGTTGAATAGTTCTTACAGTTAGATTTTTTTTCCTGATACCAACCAAAATCTTCATCTTTGTTATTTAAACCTATTGTTCCTTGTCATGGATTCCAGAACAACTTAGAACAAATTTGTCTCCTTTTCTACATGGCAGCCCTTCAGGTATTTGAAGAAAACTATTGTCCTCCAGACTAAATAAACATAGCACCTGTAATGTTCTCTCATATTTAATTTGTGGTCCCTTGCTGTATTGATTATTTTTCTAGATACACATTTTTAATATCTTTTGAAAAATATAGTACCCAGAAATGGACAAGTATTCCAGGTGTGAATACTGACATTTCTTCTTCTTGACATTATACCTCTGTTGATGCAGTTTAGGATTGCATTTGTTTTTTTCACAGCTTCATCACACTGCTGGCTTTTGTTCAGTTTGTGATTCATCAGAAAATCCAGAACTTTTTCATACATTTCCTGTCTCTTTTATCCTACAGAAATATAGGACTTTGCATTATCCCTGTTGAAATTAATCTTCCTAGTTTTTGCTCAGTGTCCTGCTTTTCAAACTCCTTCTACACCTTCAGGCTCTCCTCCCATGGTGTTTGCTATCCTTATATTTTTACAGATCATTCACATATTTCATAATAATTTTCTAATCAGTGTCATTTATAAATAATTTGAACATGATTTGTTATTTATTTATCACTTCCTTCCAATTTGTCATCGAGCCATTGATGTACACTCATTGAATTTAGTTGTTCCACTGATTCTGTGTTCATCAAATGGTAGCAATAGCAATAGCACTTAGACTTATTTACCGCTTCATAGTGCTTTACAGCCCTCTCTAAGCGGTTTACAGAGTTCAGCATATTGCCTCCCAACAATCTGGGTCCTCATTTTACCGACCTCAGAAGGATGGAAGGCTGAGTCAACCTTGAGCCTGGTGAGATTTGAACTGCTGAACTAGCAGTCAGCTGGAGTAGCCTGCAGTAGCTGCATTTAACCACTGCGCCACCTTGGCTCCTAACATAACATAATCCAGCCCACATTTTTCCATCTTGTCTACTAGGATCTACAGAAGACTTTGTCAGATGCTTTGATAAAGTTCAGACATTCCTGCAGCAAATTAAATTCGTTGTTATGTCAAAAAGGAGATTAAACTTGTTTGCCTTGACTTGTTGCATTCTGTCAAGTGGCATTCTGCCAAGCACTGTATTATTTTTAAAATGTTGCATACCATATCTATTAGTATTGGTCTATTGGTAATTTAATATAGCATTTTGCCCAGTACTGACATCAAGTTGATCAGTTAATGTTTTTCTCCTTTTTGAAAATAAAGACATTAGCTTCTCTAATTTTATGGATATAAGTTTGTCTTTGATGATATCTCAAAGTTCAGAGAAAGGGGCTCCAGAATGATGTCCATAACATCCTTCAAGACTTTCAGGTGTAACTGATTTGACCCTGGCAACTTTTAAGATATTTTGGGGGTTTGTAACATCTCTTTGTTTATCTTGGGTTACCACTGTTTCCTTTTTCCTGATTTTTGCTTGGTCCAGTGGAATATAGTTCCCCTTTATGGATAAAAGGCTGAAGCAAAGTAGGAACTGGGGCACTGTGACATCCCCACATAATCCCTGGCCATCTTGGCAACTGCTTGAAGCACCAGGCCCATCTTTTTCTCTCTCTCTTTTACTGTTGACATAGCCAAGAAAGTCTTTTTTGTTGATTTCAACTTCTTTTGTGAGCACGGGTTTCTTTAGTACTTTATTGTTCCTAATTTACTTTCTGTGGTTATTAGGTATTTCATGGCCCGCTTCCATGGCAACATTTTCCGTTTCTTACACTTTACTTATTACTACTGTATCTCTTAGTTCAGCCAAAAGCTTCCTGCTCATCCATGGAAATTTCTTAGGTGCTCCCAACACTTTTTCCTATCACTGGAGTGGTGTGATTATATTTCCGATATCTTGTTTTTAAGATGTTCCCATCTTGCCTTCAACTTGATCAAAGGATATTTGTCAATGGGTTCTCACTTAATACTTTTCTAAGCTTGTTGGAATTGGCTTTCTTGAAGTTTAGCGTGTGTATATATTATTTTTAGATGGATGGTCACACAATGAGCCATATATTTAAACTAAATTTTTATCCACCTATTAATTCTTTCCCAAAGACTTGTGATAGGGAAGTGTTGTTTGATGGTATTAAAGGTATTGCTTCAGAATATAAGTTGCTCCAAGTAAAGTATTGTTATTTATTTATAATATTAGCATATAGTATATACAAAAAAATGAGTCTAGGGAATTTTGAATAACCAGATGCACAAATCAACATCCTGATATTGTCTACAAAGGTTAACTCAAAGAAGCATTTCTCTAGCTTGTCTGGAAATGCACTGAAAATTAGAAACAGTCTGACCTTTTTACATTGGTACAAGTATGCATTGTTGTAGTTTTCCAGAAAGTTTAAGCTTAGAAAATTTTAGCTTCTCTTTATCAGTCAATATTTTATCATGTTTTAAGTATATTGTACACTATATTTTCAAACAACGAAAAATGGCAGAGTTGAAATAAGAAAATTAAATAAAGCACAGTTTTGTAATTTAAATATTTAGGGTTTAAACACACACACACACATATGTATGTGTGTGTGTGTGTATATATCACACAATTGTGATAAACATTCTAAAAAGAGCAGTAAAAATATAATTATATAGTAAAACCGCTTTTCATAGTTGTCAAAATATAGTTATAAATATCTCCATTATGATGATGTCACTTATAAAGAGTGGATCACTTATATCTTAAACATTAGCTTTGCATGCTTGTATGGGAACATTGAAACATTCAGCCAAAAGCAGCAAGATGAATTTCAACAGAAGCAAATACAAAATACTGTATACCGTATTTTTCAGTGTATAAGACACACTCCCCCCCCCCCAAAAAGTGGGTGGAAATGTCTATGCATCTTATAGAGGGAATGTTGCCGAAGTCTCGCCCACCAGCCAGCCCCAACCAGCCGGCCTCTGCCTCCCAGCAATTTGCCTCCTTGCAGCAAACAGCCTGGTCAGCTTCAGCACAGCCTGATTTAGCACGAGCAGCTGATTGGTGGTTAGATCTGCCTCCCAGAATACTGCCTATCAGCTGTTCCAGGCTGCGGGGATCACCGCCGCCACCCATCGCCGCCGCTGTTGCTGCCTCCCTGTGCCCCATTTTCGGCCTCCGCACATCTCATTTTCAGCCTCTGCATGCCCCGTTTTCAGCCTCTGCATGCCCCATTTTCAGCCTCCATGTGCCTCGTTTTCAGCCCGTTCCAGACAGTGGCAATCCCCGCCATTGCCGCCTATCCCCGCCGCCTGGAACAGGCCGAAAATGGGTCCACGGAGGCCGAAAATGGGATGCGCGGAGGCGGCGATAGGTGGCGGCGATCCCCGCAGCCTGGAGCAGCTGATAGCGGTATTCCGGGAGGCAGATACAACCGCCAATCAGCTGCTTGTGCTAAATCAGGCTGTGTTGAAGCTGATCAGGCTGTTTGCTGTTTGCTGCAAGGAGGCAAATTGCTGGGAGGCAGAGGCAGATTTTTTTTTTCCTCCCCAAAAGCTAGGTACGTCTTATAGTCCGAAAAATATGGTAATTATGTTTGGTTAGCGGTAAAAAATCAAAAGTGTAAGTATAGGATGGGGAATATGTAGTATACATGAAAATCATCAGGATCTTTTAATGAACATGAACCAAAAATATGATCTGGGAAAAGCAAATGCAATCCTAAACTGTATCAACAGAAATATACTGTCAAAATCTAAGAATGGCATTTTCCACTTCTCTATATTGATCAGAGCACATCTAAGATACTGGTTCCAGTTTACCCTTCATGCTCTACAAAAGTGATTGACAAACTTGAATGTGCTCATTTGAGTGCAACCAAGGTAATGATGAGACTGGGAGGGAAAAAAATAAGAACAGTTGGAGACACATAACCCGGAGAAATCTGTTTGGGAGTCATGATATCTCCCTTGTAAATATCTGAGGGTTATATAGAAATTGGAAAACAATTTGTCCAAGTAGTCCATATGAGAAGTCAAGAATTTATTATGTTTATTCAGTTTGTTTGCTGCCTGACTCCAACTTAAAGGGTTTAAATTAAAAGCAAGTAAATTTCATTTGGACATCAGGAAAATAAACCTTATGGTAAGAGCTCTTCAGCAATGGAACAGACAGCTTGAATAGATGGCAGATGCATTTTTGCTGGAAATATTTAAACAGAAGCTATTACAAATGATGCAATAGTAGATTTCTGCCATGGGCAGGTGGTTGATGATCTTTATATTCCCTTCCACTATTTATATTCTATATTTCTACAAAGGAGCATTAAAAATGTTTTAGTTTTTTATGTATTCCATTTATGCTGTAGCAAGCTGAAATATCATAAAACACATAACTTGCAATGATTATTAGTTCTCACTATAAATATAAAAGGAAAATTTTGATGGTTCTCACTCTTGATGAATGAGTAAATGCGGGAGGGGTCTATTTAAAGCTTTTCATTCATTTTGGCTCCTCAGTTTAATGGGAGTCATTCACAACTATTGTTAAATGTTGGATTGACACAATATCACTGAGCTTATATTTTTTTAGTTAAATTGTGTATGGTAAATACCTGATTTCAAATATAATATTATCATTTCTGTTATTAGTAGTATGCTTTTAAGCAAACACAAATAGTAACCACTATGTCTGGCCTTGGTAGAATAACAATGCGTTTTGGTAGGTTTCAGTTGCAGTTCAAATGGATTGTTTCAGGACATTAAAGCTGTTATTCTTCAGCAGGGTTTAAATATTGTGTTGGCATATCTGTATCCTTTACTGATGGTGATTCTGATATTCAGAATCCTATATATATTTACCCTGAGATAAATGTAAAGTGCTTTTTGTTTTGCTTTGTTTTCTGGATTCTGACATGCCTCCATGGGAAAAAGATCAGAGTTGAATCTAGTAGCAAAACACTTGGCAGTTAAATAGTGTTGAAATCAAAAAGAGAAATCAGTAGAAGGATAGGAACCATTTGGTGCATAAAAACAGGAAAAAAAAGCTTTAAAAGCGCCAGTTGAAAGGAAAAAAACAAAGAATAAGTGGCAAGGAAAGAAGAAAAAAGCCAGGTATTCCTAAAGAGAAGATTGGCAAGTAAACAGAATCTGAGGCTGGTATAGAAGAGTCCATTTTTTAGGAAAAGTACAACAGTAATATTTCAGCTTCTTTGAAAACTATTAAACTAGTTTAGTTATTTTGTTTGTTTAGATTGTGAAAATGGAGGGTATGAAAACTTGGGAAGAAGTGAAGGAGAGCAAGAACTTTGATTGTTTTTAGTCAGAAGCCATGGAAAGAGCCACATGTCCTTGTAATGTGAGTGATTGTGGACTGAGAGGAAGCTCTGCTGGTGATATATCGGCAAGAGGACCTATGGGGAAATACAAAAGTACTGCTGCTAAAGCCATTAAAAAGTGAAGAGTGGCAAGAAGATAGACAAGACGGGGAAGGCAACATTCTTTGGCCCTGAGAAGATAGATAGCTGCTATATTAAAGAATTAGATCTCGTTCTTATCAAAGTTTCTAAATTGGTCAGTTCCAGAGCAGAGGAGCATTCAGTGCAGGAGGTGGATGATCAACAGTGTGCCATTTTTTTCTGCATCTGGGAGCTGGTTGCTGCACAGGCAATGGCTAGAGACTACTGTTGCTGTTGAAAGTTGACCATCTTAAAAACCATTTTGGAAGACAGTCCACAAGATCAGAAAGTAGAATCCACCTGACTGAATAAGGACTTTTTGAATGTTATATTTTAGAAAGAATGTTACCTTAAATTGCCCCAAATTGCAGTTCTAATTGGAGATACACTTTGCTGTACTTCTTTGTCCTGGTGCCTGCCATCTGGAATACCTGTGATTTCTCACACTCCCCTCTTCAATCTCCAATTAGCACTGTAATCTGGGGTAATCTAAGGTAATATTGCTAATACTGCTTAAGGGAGCCCTTAAAACTTGGCTTTGTCCCCAGACTCTTGATTAGAATGGAGGGTAGATCCTCTGTGAGGCTTTTTGGTTGTTAATTTGTTTGTTTAATTGATTTTATTTCCAGATATTCTTTGATAGTCTGCATTGTTATTATTGTTATTGATGTATTCTCTAAACCACCCAATGTCATATAAATTAGTGCAGCCTATAAATTTAATAAATTAATAGTTTTTAAACTTAGCAGGATTACATATTATCAGTATTCATGAATTGTTCTCTTCATAAGGCTTAAATCCCCCTGTAACCCAAGGAAATGGTTTTAATATGCAGCAATTCTGAGTTACACAATCTCAGTTCTATTTTGTCACTACCATCGTTTAGTTGGCTTTGTTGTGAAACTATTAGATATTAAATACTTACAAGAAGCTTCTTAAAACTGTTGCTGTGGGATAGCATCAGGAGAACATGATGACAATATGGTAATTTGTCCAGAACCTTCTATTTAACTATGAAAAGTGTGCTGTCGTTCGGTAGTTAGTTTACATCTCTCTGAGTTGTTCTTCACTAAGGGCCACAATTAACATTTCCCCTTTAAATGAAAATGTACTTCAACATTTAGTATATTCTTGTTTCCTTTGTAGTTTAATATTCATTGACTGATTTCTATGTAGATTTACTTTAGTATTATCAACCTACTATTATGCTTTCATGTCAGTTTCCTCCTCTAGTATTATATCTACTCAGAGTGTTGTTAAATATGGCTGCAATCAAGGTAATTGCAAAGCTGTTTGATATTTTGACATGGAAATAGAAGTTGACCTCTCACTCTGCTGTGTTTCCCTTCACTGGAATTAGCAACGGCACAGGTTTGTGTTTGTTTTAAGGATGCAATGCATATTCAAAAAATATGACATTTTACTTAACATGTTTAAGCATTCATAAAGCATTTCAGTAGCTAAACTTTTAGGGACCAGAGATGTGTTTTCTACCTTTACATAATGACACCTCTTCAATAGGAATATTACAAATGGTTGTTTGCCAAATTAATATAGTCAGCCCATGGGATACATCAAATAAGAATTAAATCAGTCTGGATTGTGATCCAAATGTGGAAGAGTTCCCTCCCCTTCTCCCACTTGAGGGCATCCTACCTACTGCCCTTCCATCTTTCCCTTTGTCTGTCTTTGGTCACAAAAAACATGAAAATGTAGAAAGCTAGCAATGAAATGTAGAAGAGCATTCAAGGATGCTATAATCCCTGAGGTCTTTATCCTTTTTAATCTGTTCTAGTTCTACTTTCTAAGCCATTATGAGTTCTCTCACAACTCTCTGTCTCCACAGTCACTTGCATTGTCTCTATGGATCAATTGCTGGGTGAAGGATTAATAGGATTGTCATAGGCTTCTGTGGTTGTCCTTTGTGCTGGTGGCAGCAACAACAACTCCATAGCTGCTGTTCTTTGCTTCTTCTAGGCTCTTTGGCGCTCAGATTTCTAGCAATGACTCTCTGGTACGTTGTTTACTTGTAGGAAATTCTAACTGGTAGGTGGTATTGGGGCTGTACTGGGTGAGCGTTGTTGAGATGAAGAAGACTCCTAGCTTGGCTTCACATGGTCTCTTCTATTTCTCAGGTCTCTTACTATTCTCCACCCCTTCTAGCTGTGGGGAAGCTGCTACTATTTCATGTCATCATCACAATTGTTACAGGTTTGTCACTTCTGTTAGCCTCACAGCTAATACTTTGGTCTGCTTCTCCACTACTCAGTTCTGGTGTCTTCAACTCACTTCTGAATTCTTTTCTTTTTCTTTTCTTCTCTTCTCAATTTTTCATTTTTCCCCATCTTCCTTACCAACCACTACTTTTCTTCCTTTCTCCACCATTCTTCCCCTTCAGGCAGAGCCTGTTTAAATTGAAAAAGGAAGGGCAAGCTCTTAGACAACAATGGGAGGAGAAGAAGCTTGGGTATTTTCTTCACAGTGTGTTCTTCCTCTCACAGACAGATACTGACTTAAAGTTAAAAAAGGATCACCACAAGAGAACGTAGACACTTCCTTAAAAATTAAACAGGTTATTTTTTATTGGGGCAGTATTTCTTCCAAATCTGAAACAGGTCAAAGTTATCTTTCCTGTTTTCATGATGAATTTAAAGTACAAATTTGAAACTTTGGAACTTTTACATGTAAATAGATATATATATTTTCAGGATTTTATGTTACTGAAAGAAAGTTTTCATAATCTCTTATTAAGGGATAAGTATATTAAATACCTCACCCCAAAAAAGCACTCCATAATCATAAACCTTTGGGATTATAGTCCATGTCATTAACTACATGGAATATTGTCCTAAATGCAAATTAATTTGCTCCCATGATTGGGTAAATGGGAAAAACAAGGAAATGAACAATCAGAAATGAAATGAAGACAATATTTGCTAGATAAGATCAGTTATTTTTGCTTTAGTGCTCACATGTATACATAAACGAAATATTCGTGCGCTTTTAAAGTTTTGGTCAATGCACTGACCAAATCATTCTTTTCTTTATAGCTACATGTTTAAAAACTAGTAATCATGACTTATTTATGGTTGATGGTGATTGAGTGTAGCCCAGTGGAACAAAGTAGGGAAAAATATCAGATTTGATTATCAAAACACTCTTGGTCAAAATTACATGGTATGTTGGACTCACAACTTGGTAAACTCTAAACATAAGCCATGCTTCATGGTGAAGAACTCTTTAGACAGGCACATTTGTTAGTATCTTGTTTTGTTGTTTTGTCTTTATGATAGTTCATTCCTGACTATTAGTCAGATCCTGGTGTTCTGCCCTGCTCTAATTTTGGTGAATCTTCTAGATGGAGAAATGTCTGATTTATATGCAATGGATCAGAATGTTTCCTAAATCTGCAAAGAATGTAGTAATAATGTCGTAACATCACTAGAGGGGGCAGAAGCAACATTTTCAGTCCTGTGCATAAGTGTCCACAGTTAGCCATGATGATACAAAACGATGAAACGCTTGTACAACACAAGCTCTGCTATTTCATACTTGCATTGTAATATTACATACAAATATATAAAGGGCAAGGTTTGCATCACAACATATATTTTATCCCTTGCTCTCCCCTCCCCCCCCCCAGCCTTTCTTATTTTTAAATAAAATAGATGTATTAAGCTTATTGAAACTATTGATTTTTGCTTTAATGGAAAAACATGCCACGGAAAAGGATGTTTGCCTATAGAATTTGCTTTTATAGTATTCATAGGTTTTTTTTTTTACATTTTATTGAAGGAGACAAACTGTTCTTTATATTGGGGGTAGAATTGTCAGCTTTAATAGACTCCTTTAAATTCCAATTTTGAGACAGAATGTAATGAATTCTTCAGTGACGAATATCTGGCAGATTACATCCAGCATAACATATGGGATTTTATACAAAAGGAATAGAAAATGGCATGGAAAACTGTTATCCTTTATCAATGTATTATTGTGTATTATTGCTGAATATTGGGATAAAGGATATGGATCACTGTCAGTTTATTGATTATAGTGATTATAGTGTTCTAAAAGAAAAAACATCATCATCACCAAGTGAGATCCAGCTTCACTTTTCTGCATAATTTTTTCACCAGTTAAAACCTACGTCATATATGGCTCTCAGCCATCACAAAGTATCCCTCATGTGAAAACTGGTATTTGTGATGCTAGCTACTAGGTAAAAGCTCAGTATTAATGGATTGAAAGAATCTTCTTGAACAGAAATAAGACTCTGGTGGCCTTAAAGGTTAAGTTACTTTATCGCTACTACACTAAGAGATACTATGTAGAAATGACATTTCATAATTCCATATTCCAATTAATTTAAGAACATTATTGCTTCTGTTTATCTGTATCTTTTTTTCCCCTGACAACATAATTGCCCTAATGAAATAAAGAATGGTTTTTATAAATTAAATTACAAACAGCTTTCTTTTTTCAGCCATCTACAATCTAATACCCTGTTTCCCCGAAAATAAGACATCCCCTGATAATAAGCCCAATCGGGCTTTTGAGTGCATGCGCTAAAATAAGCCCCCCCCCCCAAAAAATAAGCCCTCCCCGAAAATATTTAAATGCATGTGCAGCTGGTCCCCACCATTTGTTTAGGTTAGGGAGACAGAGCTGGAAATCAGGTAAGACGGCAATAGGAGCCCCATCTTGCTCCATGTGCCCCAAAATAATAAGACCTCCCCGAAAATAAGGCCAAGCGCTTATTTTAGGGTTCAAAAAAATATGACAGGGTCTTATTTTTGGGGAAACATGGTATATATAAGGTTTTTTCAAGGATATTGCCAAATATTGCTATAACTAATAGTAAACTGAAAGATTATAAAATGATATTTAGTAGCAAGGTAGTTATGAAAGTTAGTTCACAATGAATGTTCCATGTAAAGTACTGGAAGAGTTTACAGTTCCATGTAAAGTACTGGAAGAGTTCATGCTGGAAAAGACTATATGGAAATGATGAAAAAAAATCTCTTTTCAAATTCCTCCCTGTTATAAAATGGAAAAATTCCTTGTGTAAAAACCTTAATGTGCAGTAACAAAAAATGGAGAATTGGTGATAAAGAAGAAAAAGTAGGATAAATTTGTGTGTATCCTATAGTAGGATTCCAAGTTGTGAATACCATATTTTTCGGAGTATAACACGCACATTTTCACCCCCCAAAAGAGGGTGAAAACTTGGGTACGTCTTATACACCGAATGTAGACCCACCCACCCAGCCAGCCATCCCCACCCTTTGGCCTCTGTCTTCCAGCAATTTACCTGTTTGCAGCAAAGAGGGAAGAGCCTGTAAAGCCAAGCAAGTCACTAGCACTTCCCGATCTACAGCTGATTTGCCACGTGGGAAAATGAAAGTGAAACTGCAAAGAGGCAAATAGCTGGGAGAGACAGCAGATTTTTATTTTTTGCTGAACTGGATGGAAGGGGGTAAGTGAATAACTATAAATGTCTGTAGAATGTTCAAATTATTAGACTTATTTTTTAAAGACTGCTTTATTGTTCTAGAGCCAGGGGCAATTTTAAGACTTGTGGACTTCAACTCCCAGAATTCAACAGCCAGCTTTGTTAGCTTTGCTGGCTGTGGAATTCTGGGAGTTGAAGTCCACAAGTCTTAAAGTTGCCAAGGTTGGAGACCCCTGTAAATCTAGACAACTTAACAAAATATAGAAGCTTTTTAAAACAAATGCTTGCTCTGAAGAGGCCCAGTGCTATTGTATCTTCTTTTCAATAATAGAGAATAATGTATACTTCTAGAAATTTTAATTAATTTTAACAGCTCTGTACAAGTATAGTATGAAATGTAACAGTGTCCTGTTTAATATTAGAGTTTAGTTACCTTGGAGTAGATCTATTTAAATAATTGGGAGCAGTTAGTGTGACTACATTTAAGAAAACTTTCTGGCATAATGTACATTTCTCCAATTCTTTGCTATTTCTATGGGTCAGGCACACATGCACAGAAATACACAGCAAACAGTGTATATCATCTGTGCTGTTTGCTGTTTGGCAAATTGCTTGGAGGCAGAGGCCTTTTTTCCTTGTTTTCCTCCCCCAAAACTAAGGTGCGTCTTATACTTCGGTGCGTCTTATACTCCGGAAAATACGGTATTTGTTTTAATGGAAGATGTTAAGATGGTTTCCGTGATTTATTTACTATGGTCTTAATCTAGGTTGCCCACTGCTACATATGACATACATTGCACGATTCAACAATTTCCCCATAGTTATACCATTACTGTATCATTATTAATACAGACAAAAAGCAGCCTTGGCTCATGGTTGCTCTATAAACTATGTGGCTGCCTGGCTGGATATTGGGCTTATGCAGAAGAAGTGGTTTGCAGAGTGTGTTGATATTGAGTGAAGCACCCTTCCTCAATGCATCAGAGCATCATCATTCTTTCAAGGTTTACATTGCTCATTTCAAGACTGTATCTAATTTTCTGCCTATGTGTGTACATACAACTCTTCTATTGGGACCGTGAGAAAAGTATAATACGGTACCTCCTTAGGTACAGCAACCCCAGAATATTGTGGACAATCTTCAAAGAGGCCAACGCTACTTTCAAAATGCATGGTAGCTTTGAGGCTTTGAGGAGTAGTGCTTTGCTTATGTTTAACATAGTTGGTCAAGAGCCCATTTCAAAATCTTTGGTCAACCCTACATGTATTATCAGGACACCTGTGTTCTTGAAGCATTAGGACAATCTTTCTATTTATAGCTTAGATAATTCAGCTATCCTGCTTTGCAAAATGATCGGTGTCAATGGATCATCAAGAGTTGGACTTGACATTTTTCCAGTAACTGGGTTAATTTAATGATTTTAGGAAATGAATTCTTATTTATAGCACACAAATAAATGTAGGTGATTATTGCCTCTTTTATTATTTTAATTATATTTTTCTACTTCCAAAAGCTGAGCTTTGAGAGCCAGGATCCCAGTTCAGCTTCCTAATCAACTGAATTTGGCATTAGGCTATCCTAAAAAAGGCAAAGTTGGTGGTGATGGTGGCAATGATATGTTAACCCAACTGCTTTAATTTTATTTAATTTCCATTGGAACATTTGGGATTTCTTTTACAACCAGTGTCATTAATTTCAGTGGAACTTGTGCAATCAATGTTGACTTTCTCTGGCTCCAATCCATTGAGAATAATGGGAAGCAATTCCCAGTAAGCCAGAAATGCAATGATTTTTTTTCACTTCTTTCTGCTGGTTGTAAATAAACCCCAGCTGGTTTCCCTCATATTTTATTTTAAAAGTTTGTTGCTGCATTGTTTCACATTTAGGATTGTTCTTTAAGATTAAGACAGAACATTATAGCAATAGCAATAGCACTTAGACTTATATACCGCTTCATAGTGCTTTACAGCCCTCTCTAAGCAGTTTACAGAGTTCAGCATATTGCCCCCAACAATCTGGGACCTCAGAAGGATGGAAGGCTGAGTCAACCTTGAGCCTGGTGAGATTTGAACAGCTGAACTGCTGAACTAGCAGTCAGCTGGAGTAGCCTGCAGTAGCTGCATTTAACCACTGCGGCACCTCGGGAACTATACTCCTAACAAGTTTTTGTGGTCGGAAGGAGTCCATCAAACTAAATATTTTTTGATATTGCTATCAGTAAATTGGCTTATTAATTGCCCATTATTATGTACAACATTTTAATTCTGAACAGTTTGTTTTGTTTTAATGCTTACAAAAAGTGGCTTAGTTAATTGCAGAAATATAAAAATCAGATTGCAGTAAAGTGGTATCTATTACCACAAATCTGATTTCAGACAGATTTTGTTGTATGATTTAAAGGAAACTGGTTTTATTTATTTATTTATTTATTTATTTATTTGATCATATTTGTATGCCGCCCAATTCCCAGAGGACTCCTGGTTTTTCCTGGTTTTCTAGAACATTTTTTTTATTATGAGTGAGAAATGTAACCCATTATGAAGGATTATCATCTGACAGTACTTTGTTTAATGGAGGATGGGGACAAACAACATGGTAATATGATGCATTCCCCTGTTAATCCACTACATCAGAATAAGAACAATGAATGTTTCATACTTTCCCCCCAACTTTCTATGGCTTGATTTCCTTTTAATGAGCTCATATTTCAGCCAGCACAAGTACTTAGTAAACCAATGAAGCAATTTCTCCCAGTTTGGGTATGAAGTAGTTTTTAATGCTTGTAGGTAATAAGAATACTGCATACATAATTAATTAGATTTATCATGGGCAAAAACAGCCAGTGGAATTGTGCAATTCCACATTAGAAATAGGATGGGTATAATATCAGTTCTTCAGAAAGTTATTGAATGGGATAAATATGACTCTTTCTATTTTCCAGTTTTCATTTATCTGGTACTTCATTAGATACATTTCTAAGTCAAGAATGGTGTGGGTGGTGCTTCATTGCCCTCTGGTTGTTTTTGACCTCTATTATTATTAACTCTGGCCACCATTGCCAGTGGAAAGGAACTATAGGAACTGCAGTTTGAGAATAGCTGAATAGCAACACACAGTCAATTCCTGCCCAAAACAAGATTATTTTGATACAATAAAACTTCTAACATGCCAGATTGAAAGGCAGAAGTTGGAAACTATTCATATTGGGGGTAGCCTAGATCATTGCATGAAGAGAAACCTTTGGAGAATGTTCACCTGTTTTGCAAATATACTATCTGCTTTCCATGAGTATTTAGAAGGACTGAGTTGAGTTTCCTGATAATGGCTCCTGTTTTGTTTGAGTCAGATCTTTGAAGTTTGAAATCATAATATCTTTTAAGATTGAAGTGTAGTTATAAACAATGAAGCAGTGATCTCAACAATTTAGTATCTATATTAATGAATTTTGCCAATATGAAGGTGCAGAAAAGTTATGTTAAAAAACCTTAATAGAATCTCCGTGTGTTATTGATAAATTTTAAAGCCTGCTTATTCACCAAATGTCAGAATTTAATTGATAGTTTTACAAACCATTTTCTGTTCAGTTTGAGTGTCATTATGGAAAACATTGTTAGTTGAATATTAAGCTATCTCTATAACAATGAGTGAGATATAGGATCATATGTTTTGTATACTTTAGTTACTAGAGTAATTCTTCTTGGGTGGGTGCTGTTAGGTGAACTGAAAAAATGGATGGCATCACAGGAAACCTGAGACATACCTAAATATTTTTTAACATGTAGATTGTTACATATTTTCCAAATTAAACATATAAATACAGCTTTTGAATTTAGTATATTCTCACTGTAGTCTCTAAAAGTAGTTCCTTTCTATTTTGATAGATCACTAAAATATTAGGTAAAAATTGTCAAGAAATAATGGTGTATCTTACATGGCAATCAAAGTGTTTCACTATTGAAAGGACTTGTTTTACAAGAAAACAGTTCATTAAGAATATTTTAATGAGGCAAGCTGTGATCTGTGTGAGATTTTATATTTTACATAGTTGTCAGTGTTCTTATTCCAAGATATTATCTCTATTGGAGCAAGGGAATTCTTTAAAACCCCTGATAGCATTGGTGCCACATCAAATCATGTTTGAAAATTATGTATACTCAGCTGAAAATTCAGTCAGTGGGAGAAATTTGATTTGTATTTTTTCAGTTATGTTTTTCACTCTCATTTTTTAAAAAAAATCTTTTAAAAATTAAATTAATATAGAATATTTGCGTAGTGAATTTTATTGGCACATAAAATAGCAATTGTACCACCAAGCTGTGCATGCTTATTATTGCACATTAACACAAATATTTTGATACTGCCTTTTCTCTTTTTTCCTGCCATTGAAAACCTTTTGGTTAATATTCCTTTTGTAATGTTTTAAAGAATTAGATAACTTTTTTAAATTAAAAAAATAATTTTCACACATTAAGTGCTTTATCTTAAATATCTCCCTCTTAAGCACATTACTTTTCCCCCCGCTGTACATGCTTTCAATTGGATTTTTCTTTTTACACTTTGCAGTATTTTTAGAAAAGTCCTTTCTAGTGCAGTTTACGATGACGATATTTTCCCGCTTTTTCTTTTGCTGTGTTGGCACAGGCATTGTGCTTATTCTGTTGCAAGTGGTTCCAGTATTTGATCAGTTCGCTAGGCTGGAACTGATGGGAGGTAATTAGATGACTATATTTACAGCTGGAATAAGAAACCCGCCAGTGATTGAAGACGAACTCATTGGGTGGGGGCATTGGGTCAATTCTCAGTTTGGCAAGACAGATGCCTACATATACATCTTCTAAATGCAACCGTCTGATACTCAGTGAAACCTTAAAAATTTTTCCTGCTAAATCTCCAGAAAAAACATAGCCAGTCCCAGAGCAGAATACAGGGTACCGCTCGCTTGGATACAGATCAGGTGGCATGTACCACTTACTGTCTTTGTTCCGATTAGGTGCATACCCCCTCATTAGATAGCCAGTGAAGTATTTTTGCCGGGGAGGCAGCTCTGGCTTCAAAAGCTTGTGTATTAAATACTCTGTATTTACAAACATGTCGCTGTCAGTTTTCATAACATATGGAACATTTGGGCAGTAGGTGGCCACCCAGTTCATTCCCATGAGTGTTTTAATTGTTAAGTTGTAATAAGTATCCAAGTATTCTTGTTGGATAATATCATGGTATTGCCTGCTTTCTTCTAGGATGGCTTGCTGAAGGTATCCATTTAATTTAATACTTAAACCTAGCAAAAAAATCCGAACTATTTGAATCCCAGGTGCCAGGCTTTCGTTCCCCCAGGTTTGCCTGATAGCTTGACGAGGTTCCACCTGGCCTGGTTCTGCAGCTATAAGAAGTATTAGGAACGGACTTGATTCCTGGCATTTTTCAGGCTCATTGATGATGTATTTAAAATGATACGAAGCTGGATGCCCAGTTCCTTTTGCATTGTATATACTCCCATTGGCACTGAGCGTGTTCTCTAAACCAGTAACTCCCTGAGGTGACACTCCCGTATCATTGGAATTAATAATCATCTGTGGTCTCAGGGTTTGAGGAACTGCATCTTTCCAAATGGTCCTTAAAGAGCTGTGGTTTGTTTCACTTTTTGTTGATCTAAATCCCCGTGTAGTATATGCCACAGGGTTTTCTTTGTATCCAACTCTCCCAGGCAGCCAATCATGGTGATTAAAAAACAGAAATATAGCAAAAAGGAACACGAGAGAGAGTAGACCAATGAAGTGTGTGCGAAAGAGAGACCGTTTGGTATTCCAGGTCATCTTGGCAAAGCAGCAATGCCGCCTTCTCCACTGAAGCATGTTGTAAGTATCCAATAATGGATATGAGAATGATCAAAGGAAGTGCTTTCTTTGTTTGGGATCCACTGCTATTTCATGGAATTCATCTTGCGTCTTTTATAGGGAGATGGCTAGTGACTGGCGAGCTCTGCAAAAATCAAAGGAGATTTAAATGAATAAGTTTTCAAAGGTTGCTTTCAAAGCTCTTTATAAGGAACATATCAAAAAGAAGAGAGTTTTTTGTTTTGTTTTTTTACAGAAAGAGGAAACAACGATAGTAACTTATGCACTACTATTAAATTTTCAAATTATTTCTTATTTATTGGTTTGGCATCCAAACCATCTTGGTTATTTATTCCCTTTTTACGGTTGGTAAATTAGCTCCCAAAGTCTTTGATTAGTTCTAAGCTCTGCAGGTTTTGAACTCATATTCTTCAAATCCATACGCAATACTTACCCAGTTTGCTATTCTTGAATTTTTGATTTGTGCAATCTGTTTTAAAAACTATACGAGATTAATATATGGCACCGATACAAAACAAGATTATGTTCCCATGGTTTTAAAACTTTCTATCCTTAAGAATCCCTTCTGCATATGCCACTAAAGTTCTTGAGTACAGCTGTTACTTTTTCTTTAATGTACTTTCTAGTAACAAGGTTGCTACAATCCCATATACTTACTTATTGGGGGGTATGTTTTAAAGTAGGTTTGCTTGGAGCAAGATGATTAATGGCTTGAGTCAAACCAAGTTTCAACATACTGCAAACGAAGGGTTCTCGGTAAAGATAAAATATAAAGAACTTGGTACCCAGTGGCAGGATTATGAGAACTAATTAAAGCTAATTTGAATGCATTACCTAGTATGATTCACAGTATCTAGTCCCAGTGACTCTTGGGAAATTGTCATACATTGATAGAGGGACAGTCATAAATGATTGATTATAGCAGAGCAGAGTTAGTCACAGTATGTTGCTTGGCTTGTTTCCATTGGCCCCTCCTGTGTTCAGAAAGTCAGTGAGAAGATGCACTTTTAAAAATTAATTTTCAGGATGCAAATAACTCACTTAAATATCCTTCAGAATTAACAAATATTGAACATTTTGATTCATAACTGATTTTGATCCTTTTAAATGTTACAAGTTACAATAAAGCTTGATATTATTTTCTTTATATGATTATATTATACTCAAAAAAATCACATTAAATATCCCTTTAGCTTCTAAAAGCTGTTGTAATTCATTTGGGATTTCAACTGTGTACTTGCACATACAGACCCACTCCCTATGCCCACTAGTAGCATTTCCTAGAAATAAATCAGTCTTCATAGAAAAACTGTACATACCTATGATGAATAAGATACTATAAGCTATATTGAAATATTGTTGGTAGATCATAACTAACATTTTTTAAAACATTTCTTACTGTTACTTCATTTTTGTATTCCAGAATAAAGGTAATATGGAAGTTTTACGATACTGCATATTAAAACTCATGACATTATCCTCAACTGAGCCATTTTGAACATAATATACATTGATTTCTGATTCCATGCATTGTTTTAAATGCTGGGGCTCTGAGCAGGAGTAAAAATCATATGAATATTTTAATAAGAAATAATACCTTTTAAAATGTACATTTACACTATAATTAATGACTTTGCTACCTCTTAAAGCATATATTGGATTTTTAAAATTTTTTAAAGGTGTACTGTTTTGCATGAATGGCATATTCAATGTCAGTTTCTCATTTTAAAAAGAATGTGATTGAGAGGGTTTATGATGTTAAATTGTCCTTAAACAGGGTGTTTCATCAAATAGGAACTTATATACAGTAGCAAAAACAGTTTGAAATAAATGCGAATACAGTCTTAATTTTTCCAGTAGACATTAAGGAAAATTCAGTACAGTGTGGAACACATAGCAAATCTTTTGGTGTCTCAAAAGAAGTATTTTCTGTCATTCAGAACAAAAGCTCCAGTTCATCATAGCTAACTACCACTAGGAGGAGCAAGTAGTAGGCTTAGCTTTGAATTGTAGGATGCTGTACATCTTTGTAAAACTTATACCATCCTTGAGCTATAAATTAAAATTCTCAAAACTGTTTTCTCTGGAACAATAAATATCCTATTAAAGTTGCCCCTTTGAACTTGAAAGATTTCAAGTTTAAACATCCACAATATAAAACCTGGATAAATTCTAACATTATATTTTAATAATTTCTGGTTTATAATTTATACTTTTAATTAAAAAATTAATAAAATTAAAATATTATTTTAGATGATTTGTTTGTATATGCAAATATGTATTAACTACTTGAGATTCAGTTAACTGGTGCAGCTATGTGGAGGACACCATAAGGACTTCATCTAAGCTGTGTCTTTTTAGAACTAGATTTTATTTGAACCACATCTCCTGCATTTAAGTATTTAAACATGATATTTGTTCATTACCTCTATATCTGTAGTACACTTAATAATGTACAGAAAAGGACAGTCTTTTGTTCTTTTGTCACCCAATTATATTATAATAAGGTGAGTTAAGTGTTAATTGATTTTACTATTACATTATATCCAATCAAAGAATACATAAAATATTTAACATAATCTTAGCTGAAAACAATTACATTGGTTTTGTAAGAAAATTAGCAATTATATCAGTTACTTAATATTTTGCATGTATCATGTTACAATTTTGTAACTAGTGAGGGCACTTATTTTAAGATTTAATATGCCTACAATGTAGTTAATATAAGGTGTCAAGATACATAGATGCGTGTAAATTTTAAAGTTGGTTTTTCCGCAGAATGCAAAATGTTCATAGTTTAGGATCCAAAACACTGTGGCATCACATGCACTCTGGATTTTTCTCAGTTTCAAGCATCCCTAAAAGCCACTCTTGAGGGTCAGGAAACTACATGGCACTGAGATAAACAAGAATGGAACTATGGAAGCTAGTGCTTGCTCTCCGATCATAAATGGGCCACTTTGGATCATGGCCTACATTAAAAAGCTATGTTGAATGCCTCCTCGAGTTTCAGGTGCTCAGTTCAGATTGAATACTAAAATGATGTTGTTTTGTTTTGGTTATGGACTTGCATATTTAAGTTGCCCATATTTTCTTTTTATCTCTTGAGAGCTCCACTCAGTAATCAGAATATTTGAGGGGAAAAGAAGGAAGAATGAAATTTGATATATCAGGCAGGGCAAATTTTTTAATGTCTGTATTAAATAGGGCCTGATATTAGTTTTGACATACCTGCATTAAGACTTACCAGGTAGAGGAATCTTCATTAGTCATTTTAAAATCCTAATAGTTTAAATAAAAATCCATGGAATGTAAAGCAACTTATTTTGACTAAAGGTTTTTAAACATTATACATGATAGATATTTCAAAATACATGTTCTCAGGCTGTTTATTCTATTCTTGTAATTTACCTCCGATTTTGTCCTATTATTCTCTCAAAACCAGATTTCTCCATTTTTTGAATTTTTTGTTATGAGTTTTGCCTAAGGCAATGAAAACACATTTATGCTTAACAATCGTTAATGATTTAGTATTAGTTGTTGGCTCGGGTTTTGGAAGAGAAGGACTCAGGCAGTAAAGCAGTATTAAAATTGCAGTGGATTGAGGACTTAAATTTTTATTGCAGATAAGTAACCTGTGTTTTTTCCAATAAGCATTTCAAACAAAACCATTAAGTTTAAATGACTAGGAATGCTGGCAATATAGTTGTTTAATAACAGCTTTTTGTTACTATGCAGCTCAAAACATTACATGCTACTCAGAACTTGGGATGATGTGATATATGCCCTCATCTTGAAGGAAATAGTATATTGATGCTTCCTTCTGAGAATTCTGATGGTTATTGATATTACTACCTGCCCAGTTGATCCTGATGCTCAAATCCCAAATCATTATCCTGTTTTTGAGCCCTTTTGGAGGATTATTTATCAGGTGTGGCTGCTAATAATAATCAGATGGCACTGGGTGTTAGGGGCTAAGGGAGTAAATCAAACCTTGAAAGGTTGAAGATGTTATTGAACTTACTGGACTGCCTAAGTGTGCTTTGATGGTTTTCAGAATATATCACATAATAGCTGTGTTACTAGTGTTACCCAAACACTAGTAAGAGTAAAATTGTTCCTAGTTTGATTAGCTGATTTTTTTTAAAACAGAGAGGATGACGGAGATTTTTTAATATAACTCTGTTATTGCTAATAGTCTTTCCTCACCTTTCTTTCTCGTTTTTCTAATCTCCCCAGTCTTAGCTTGCACTGGACTACAAGGGATGGTTTTCTTAACAAGCACATTTCACTCCAGTCACATTTTTATCAGCTGTGCATACAAAATGCCCTGTATACATTATATAAATATATACATTAACACAGTTAATCATCCATGGAAGCATTAACTCTGACTTCTCAGTGAGTGAATGACAATGCTCTCTATTCTGTTAAGCAATCGTGCACTTATATGAAATATCGTACAATGATTTGACATACCTTCCTTGTTCAGGCCATTTGTAGCATGAAAAGATTAAGCCCACTGCAAGTAGTTTTGGAACACCATCCCTTCAGCCAAAAAGATGCTATCAGCCATGCTTTCATCTCCCTCCCCCAACAGCCTGCTGCCCGAGACTGTTTTTGAAGGCATCCACTGTGTGCTTCCTGCTCCTCTTCCTTCCCTGGTCACCAGCCTTCTTGTCTTGATTTTTCTGTGGTCATCTCTTAAGAGACGGAAGCAGCACTTCTAGTTTCCATCCTCACAGACATTGTCTGCTGCTGCTGACAATAGAAGCATTGAAGCTTTTACAGTTGGTGGTTCCCTTCTTGGACAATGCAGTGCTGTGTTCTCTCTTCAGTATCCATATTTGTAGTGGCGATGTGAGGCAAAGCAGCAAGAACTAGCTAGAATCAGGAGCTGTTCTCCGGCATTTGATAAGATTTAGCCCACTTTCTTCATTGTTGCTAGGCAGTAACCAAAAAGGATGAGTTGAAAGATGTGAGGAAGAAAAAGGATTTAGCTGAAGGTTTTGTTCAGAAAAATCCAATCCGTAGTTCCTCAGCTGCTGCACAGGAAGGCAGCAGTTTAAATGTGGGCTTTTGACAGATGCTGTCTTCTGACAGAGCAGAATTTCACGTCATTGCTTGGCTATGTCCCACGTGACAGTTTGCATTCATTCGGACTAAATCTGAAAGCAGCCAGAGAGGGCTCACTGCTTTTGCTTCCCTTCAACAGACGATACACACATCCAGCATAGCATAGCATTGAATGAATAAAATGAAAGATAATGGGGATTGATGAGATCAGTGTGTTTTTCCCAATTGCCTTCCTTTATCTTTAGTGCTATAACTACCACTTCCTAAACATGTCTTAATGTCAGATATTAGTTTCTCTGAATCCAAACAGATTTCTGTATTATATAAATGCAAACTCTTTAGTATATTGACCTTTACCATTTTTCAGAAGCTACCTTGAGATTTTTATAAATTACCTTGAGGTAAATTTATCTGCTTATACTAGACACAATGCCTTATTTTGAAAATGTTAGTCAAAACAGCTTCTGCCAGTTTGAACTTCACCATATTTTATATATATTAAACAATTACATCATCAGAGTAATAATTCAATACTCATTTCTTTAAAATAAAAGAAAAGAGGCCAAAGGTTTATTTAGTGAAACATTCTAATTCCATGTGGTTAAAAAGCAATTGAAGAATTCCATTAGCAAGGCTTGAATACAAAAGCATAATTGTTTTATGCACATCTGAGAGGGGGGCAATTGTTGTCATTTGCATCATGATGTCATTGCAACAATGATGCATTTGTGCTGTAAGCATTATTGTGGTTTCTACTAGATTCCTTCATCTCAACTGAGATTAAAAGGCACATTAACTTTGATAGGGAGATATAACCTCCTTGATATGCAGTGCTTATAGCTTTGTTTTCTATGAATTTATTTCTATTTCATTTTTATTAGAGTTATTACTCTTGATAATAAAATAAATAATTTTAACTGTGCATTGTGTAAATACATTTTTTAAAAAGGGTTTTCCAAAATCTCCTGCCATTCAACTTCATAGGATGAGCCATGGTTTGCAATGCAGTTTGAAGGAGAAAGGGTTTTTCAGCTCTTCTATTTAAGATTGGCATCATATTAAACATTTGTAAATGTTAGAGGTTAATCATTTTTAGCAATTAGATCCTCATTCATTTTCTTTCTGAGCTAAAAAATATATCTCCAAATGTAATTGTCTGTGACTTTTGGAGTCTTTTGTGAAGGAATTTGTCAAAAACATTTTGCAAATCCAAATAAACAGTGGTTGCCAGAATATTGTTTTACCCATTTATTGACATTCCTCAAAGCTTTAAAAGATTACGAATTCAGAACTTTTTCAGAAGACACTTTGATTCATTTTTTTTAAGAAAAAGTATATGTCTGGTACTTTTTAAAATTGAATAATGCTTTTGATCAGTGTATCCTGTAGAGCAGGGGTGTCAAACTCAAGGCCAGATCCAGCCCATGACGAGGCTGAATCCGGCCCACGTGGCCATCCTGGAAACTGTAAGGGTCTGGCCCGCGTCACTTCGACCCGGGCCAAACCATCCCATGGCGCGCATGTACAGACCCAGTTCTCTGTCGTCACGTGCAGAGCAATTAAAGTAGTCTGTGGGACTAGGTAAAAAAAATAGTTCAGACCTTCCAACCTCGCAAGATTTTTTTTTGTGAGAAGTTGGAAGGTCTGATCTATTTTTTTTTTACTGTAGTCCCACAGACTACTTTACTTGCTCTGCACATGGCGGCGGCGAAAGGAGTTGGAAAGGTTAGTGAAGAGATGTGGCTGCCCTGGGTGTTGGGGGTGGCGGGGGTGAAGATGTGGGTTTGGCCTGGCTGACCTGGCTGAAGAACCCTCAGATAAGCCGGGCCAGGGTGGGTGGCACAGCTCTGCACCCTCTGCCTTGCTTCGTCCTCCACCCCCCTCGCTTCGTTCTTCGCCACTTCTTCTCCTTGCTCCTGCCATAACCTAGCAGGAGGCTGAGCAATGCACTGGTGCGATTGGTCACAAAGCAAGGAGGTGGGGGTGGAGTACAAAACAAATCGGGGATTGTGGAGCTGCCACACCGCGCCCCACACTGGCTTACCTGAGGGCCCTTCAGTCAGCCACTGAAGTGCTGCAACTGCCGCCGCAGAGAGACAGAGAGAGAGAGAGGAGGAGGGCTCTCCAAACTCTGTTCGTGTGTGTGTATGAGAGAGAGAGAGTGCGCAATCCCTGCTTCAGTCAGGGCATTCAAGCTGCTGGCAGCGGGGGGGGGGGCAGGAGCCACCTGAGCAGCTGTTTTTCTCCCCGTCCTCCCCACTCAAGCAGCAACAGGCTCTGCGGGATAGTAGGGCCTCTCATTTCTCCCCTGGCGTGGTGAACTCCAGCTTCAGTTGGGGCATTCAAGCTGCTGGCAGCGGCATAGCATCCAAGCAACCATGATTGCCCCTTCCCCAGCCAGCCAGCCAGCACCCCCTGACCTGCTCCCTGCCTGGACAGCCGGCTGGCGCAAAGCCTCACCATTCTTCTCTTTGTCATCCTCCCCACCCAAGCGGCAGCGGGACGGTCTCATTCCTGCCCTGGCGCAGCGAACTCCGGCGGGCTGGACGCGGGTGTGAAGGACCTGGCCGCAGTGCTTCCTTGTTCAGTTGAAGGCTTCGTTCAGCCTTCAAACAATAAGGCTGGCCGTGGAATTGGAATTGTCCGGGTGCAGGAACCAATGCCGTCCGTGGCCCTGGTGCGCTGCTCTCTTATGTGTGCCAACCTTACTGTTTGAAGGCTGAACAAAGCCTTCAACTAAGCGAGGAAGCACTGGGGGAGCCAGGCCCTTCACACCCACGTCCAGCCCACTGGAGTTCGCTGCGCTGGGACAGGAATGTGACCCTGTCCCGTGGAGCCCGCTGCCTCTTGGGTGGGGAAAATGAGGAGAATGGCGAGGCTTTGCGCCAGCTGGCAGGGAGCAGGTCAGGCGGGGCTGGTTGGCTGGCTGGTTGGGGAGGGGCAATCATGGCTGCTTAGTTGGCTGCCACTGCCAGTAGCTTGAATGCCTCGACTGAAGCTGGAATTCACCACGCCGGGGGAGAAATGAGAGGCCCTACTGTCCCACAGAGCCTGCATTGCTTGAGTGGGAAGTAAGGAGAAAAATGGATGCTCAGTTGGCTCTTCCCCCCCACCCGCCGCTGCCAGCAGCTTGAATGCCCTGACTAAAGCAGGGATTGCGTGCTCGCTCTCTCATGCACACACACACACAGAGTTTGGAGAGCCCCCCCCCCTTGACTCGCTGCGGCGGCAGTTGCGGCGCTTCAGTGTAAGGTAAGTCGGTGCAGGGCATGGGGGGCAGCTCCGCACCCCCCGCATTGCTTCGTACTCCACTACCACCACCTCCTCGCTGCTCAGGTGGCTCCTGTCGCCCGCGCTGCTGCCAGCAGCTTGGATGCCCTGTACGGATCACTCTCTCTCTCACACACACACACACAATTGGATTGCTCTCTCACTCGCGCTCTCTGTCTCACCCCATTTGCATGCAAGCGTGCTCCGTGAGACAACGAGGTCTCATTAAGTAGCTAAGTGGAAAGTAGTTGGGGGCGATGGGAGGAGCAGGAGACCGGCAAACACTTTTTGCACCGAGAATGAAAGTTTCTGGGTCCCTGACTTTGCAAATGAGGATGGGTTCCTGAATCTGTGCGATATTATAGCACCCAAGAACATTCATTCTCAGCACAAAAAGCATTTCCCAGCTAACTCTCCCTTCCTCAAAGCAAAGGCAAAGAAACAGAAACAAAGAGAGGAGACAGATGTTTGCAAGGTAAGCGGCAGGAAGGGAGGAAGATATCTTAATGGGTCAGGAAGGAAGGAAGGTTATAATGAGAGAGAATGAGGGTCTGAGGTAAATCCTGCCTTAGCACTTGGCCACCAGCAGCCCCACTGCCTTTTGCCATCTCCTTGTCCCCTCCTGACCTTTCCTGGTGGTCTCCCATCCTATTACTGAGGATGCTTTGGTTACAAAGCCAGGTCTCCTCGTAAGGAGATGGAGTGGACCTCCCTCTGACCCACACACTTTGCCCTCTTGCAAACACCATGAGCAACCTGGCCAAGGAGAGCGAGCACAGCAGCAGTGGGAGCTGGCCACGCCCACCATGGCCACCCCGCTCTCCCGGAAGTCAATCACAATCCTGATGCGGCCCTCAATGAAATTGAATTTGACACCCCTGCTGTAGAGAGATTTAAGTAACAGATTTATAATTTCCTTTCTCCACTCCTGATCACTTTTTTTAAAAAAAATTGACTTTGTTTTCACTACTTACTGCAGAGAATGGCATTAGAAACATAGTAATCTATATTTTCTTCTACTTCTACTTTATGTGTTGTGTCTGTTGTGTGTTATGAATGCCAATATGGTGGTTAAGGAGGTTGACTAAGAATGTACTAAGAATAAGGAGAGCCAGGGGCTAGTCTACCTCAGCTCCAGAAATTCACTGAATGATTTTGGACCAGTCATTCCCAGCCCTTACAAACCTTACAAATTTGTTGTTGTAGAAAAAATTAGGAGGAATAAATTTGTGCACTACCATTTGGTACTGGGTGAGAAGTGGGATATAAATATAATAAATAATTCATGCTAAAAATTAGAGAAATATACATGTGCAAGCTTCAGAATTCACATTCTATGTAATTGAGCCAATGAAGTGGTTAAAGTGAACTCCTGGTTGATTCTGGATAATCACTCTCTCATGTCAGTTCCATATTATGTATAATATCTTGGGAACTCAGACAACCTGTACCCCATTTAGTCATTGTTTCAGAGATATTTCTTTACCAAAGAGAAAAAAATGGAATGACTACAGGTGGCATAACAACAGTGAGAGAGGGAGCAAGCCAACTTCCTGCTGGCTTCTGCATTGAGTTTCCTTGTGGGAAGCTGGCAGGAAGCATCAGAAAGCCGCCTTCCTCCCTGAAGCAGCCACAACTTTCTCAGATTTTGTTCCCTTTGGAATCATGAGTCTCAGATTTTGGACACATTCTGTAAGTAAGTCCATTTGAGATATCTTGGTTCAAAAATCATTGCTCCATTTTGCCCCATTAAAGATTATGGGGAAAAGTTTTAATAGTATATAGATTGCTATGACTAGAAAGGTAAATATAAATGCTAAAAGGATATATTTAGGATCTTTGTGGAAATATAACTTCATGGATAGATAGATATATACACACTGTATTTTTCAGAATATAAGATGCACCTTTTTGCCCCCAGAAAGAGGGTGGAAATGTCAGTGCGTCTTATACACCGAATACAGCCATTTTTGGCCTCCCGAAGCCCCACCCCTGCATCCCATTTTTGTGAAAAATGGGCCGTTTTTTGCAAAATTTGGGGCATTTTTGCCTTTCCCCACCCCCCATGAGTGTTCTGCAGGCTTCCCAAACCCTCTGCATGCCTCGTTTTTGCAAAAAAAAAAAATGGCCGAACAATGGGTCATTTTTTGCAAAAATGCAGGTGTTTTTGCCTTCTCATTACCCCATCTAGCATGACTGGAGGAGGAATTCTGGGAGTTGAAGTCCACTAGTCTTAAAGCTGTCAAGTGTGAAGACCCCTGGGTTAGGGGTGCAAGGGTCTTCAAACTTGGCAAGTTTAAGGCTTGTGGACTTCAACTCCCATTCCTGAGCTAGCATGACTAGAGGACGAATTCTGGGAGTCCACAAGTCTTAAAGCTGTCAAGTTTGATGTTTGTAAAAAGTGTACATGGTTGTAAAAAGTATACATGGTTGTAAAAAGTATTCTGCTATACTGGTATTTTATTAAATAATATATTACTACACCATTTGGTTCAGAATACTTTTTTCCTTGTTATATATATTATATATATATATATATATATATATATATATATATATATATATATATATATATATATATATATATATATATATATATATATATATATATATATATATATATATATATATATATATGACGCACCTAGATTTTAGAGGAGGGATAGATAAATAGATAGATAGATAGATAGATTGATTGATTGATTGATTGATTGATTGATTGATTGATTGATTGATTGATGATAGATAGATGATAGATAGATAGATAGATAGATAGATAGATAGATAGATAGATAGATAGATAGATAGATATAGATTATATATATATATATATATATATATATATATATATATATATATATACATATATATATATATATATATATATATATACATATATATATATATATATATATATATATATATATATATATATATATATATATATATATATATATATATATATATATATATATATATATATATATACTTGACTCCTGACAATTTCACATAGTTCGGAGATATATATATATATATATCTCCGAATTATGTGAAATTGTCAGGAGTCAAAAGTATAATATTGTCAGCTGCCCAGATTCACCTCAATAGTGAGATAGCCAGCAGAGAAATTTAATTAATTCATTAATTGGCATGGGATGTATGCTGGATTTTATCAAGGTCACAAAATGGTCACATCAGACCACAAAATGAAGTGAGATAATTCAGAATAGATGTTCATTTACCCAAAATGGAACTAAACCATCTGAACCCACTGTGTGCTAATTCTCCACAAGCTCCATTCCTGATTCATTTCTCCAAGGTCCATCATATTGAGAAAATTAATATGTAACTATGAGAGGAGGGGAGGCTATACTCACGTGTATCTATCTAAAATTTCATCTGAATGCTTTTGTTGCCAATAGTTATCTCTACAAATTCTATCATATCCTGTCCTAAAATAACATTCTGGATCATAAAAACAAACAAACAGCATTGACAACAGTATTGTAGATGTCACACTAGTTTATCCATTTACTCAATGTGATCCAGGCAGTAGCCTGATAACACATTGTTCTAAAACAAAGAATATTTTCCTCAGTTTAGTTCAGTTGATCCAATAGGAATAAACTGGCCAATTACTCGGAACACTTGCATCTTGGTTTGTAGACTTAAGTTTGTATAAGGCATAAAACATGTCCATGGTAACTCTTCTCAAAAAAATTTTAGGTTTATAGTTTTTTCATGTTTCTTTGGGCTATTCTGATCTTTGGCTATTTTGTCATGCTGTATTGTATTTTATGACCTATTTCCACCAGTGGTGGGTTGCTGCCGGTTCAGACTGGTTCTCCCATACCGGTGGCGGGAATTTGCCCTCGCTCACCGAACCGGCAGCGATGGTCGGCTGGCCATGCCCCCAAACCGGTTCTCCAGTCGCTGCTCCGTGAAATCGGCTTGCAAAGAACCTTCTGTGCATGCGCAGAGGGGTATTTGCGCAACATGACGGGGCACACACGCACACTTCCGACGCGATGCGAACCGGTAGGGAAGGGAAGTAGAACCCACCCCTGATTTCCACCCACCGGACATTGACAAACCTAAGAAAAAATTGTTCTGACATGTATCTTACCCCAGAATTCATTTATGAAGTGGTTCTGCCCCATTTTCTTCTATTATGTCTGATGCATCTCTGTCCTTTCATACTTAGTTTGTTCCATAATAACCTAATTCACCTGCTTCTCCACATTAATGTTGCTAATATGCAACCTAACTATAGAGTACACCCCAGTGCTATTTGACTATTAAGGTGTAAGATAATCTGCAATCATTTTAAGCAAACTTACAGTTTGTATGCTTGCAGCAAACACAATTTCCTATATCTTTTGTCATATACAGTACCAAGAGTCTGCCATCCCCAGTAAAATATATTTGATTCAAAGATGAAACCTCCAATTGTTCTTTTCCCAAAGGTGGTTTTTCCCTTTTTGGAATGACATTGTTCTTTACTGATGTATTCTTTGTCTGTGACTACAGAGGAACTATCAACCTGAAAATGGAATCTATATGTTGTATCTTCAAAATTTGTTGTACATAAACTTCTCTGTCCTTTTAGCCTTTCCAGTTCTCCAAGGAACACAGATTCTTTGCCGATTCATTTCAGTACCTTCTAAGGAAAGGTCAAACACACTTTGTTTCTGATGTTGGCAAAGACAGGAATAAACAGTAGAGCCATATTAATAATGACAAACCTGTATTGTTAAGGTTAGTAATGAATCGAATTTGGTAATAATCCAATATAATGCAGAATTGTGGAGAAGAGGGTTGCTATTTATATCCAAGTACTACAAATATAAGGTTAGTGTCTGTGTATGACTTACAGTGTCTTGTTTCGTGTCTTGATCTAGCTACGTACTTCAGTCATGAGCTTTTCATTTAGAAGAAACTATCAGAGTTTGTTGCAGAAAAATCAATTTCCAGAAGCACACACAGATGACTGATTCAGCTGGATTCATTAACTTCTTTATAAACATAGTAATATATATATATTTACAATGCCACAAGTAGATTATTTCTTCAAGTAAACACAAGCAAGAGAATTTGTTTCATTTCAGCAGAGCAGACAAGCACAGAGTGGGCTGAGAGTACAGAGTGAACAAACACAGAGAGCAGAGTGGACTAAACCATGCCCAGCCTTAAGCTTAAGTTTTCAGTTTCAATTCTCTGCACAGACTCAGATGTGGTTAGCTCCCATTGGCTGACTTAGTTTATTTATTTATTTATTTATTATTTATTTATTTATTTATTTATTTATTTATTTATTTATTTATTTATTTATTTATTTATTTATTTATTAGTGAGACTTATATACCTCTTCAAAGTGCAAGCACTCTCTAAGTGGTTTACACCATTAAGCAATGTATATTTATATTGCCCCCAACAATCTGTGTCCTCATAGTTGCTATTCATTGGCTGACCTTGTTAACATGGCTCTCCCAGTCATGAATATTCTAACACTCCTCCCTTCATGACTGGAAGAGACATAAATAATTTAATATTCTTCAGATACTTGTATTTGAAGACCCACATTCACAGTTCCCTCCAAATACCTGAGTATCCCTTTTACTGTGATACAACCTTTGCAATTACAGTTGGCGCAAATACCTCATCATAATGCACATTTTTCATCTGTGAAAAATCTTGTGCCACTAACCTTGCTTTATATTGCACCTCATTATTGGGTAGTACTTACTTCTTGTATACCCACTTACATCCCACAACTTTGCTACCCTGTGGCAAAGTCATAGATGTGAACACTTCATGTTCTCCCATGGATTTCATTTCCTTGTCCATGGCTTCTTTCCATTTTTCTTCTATTTTAGCTAATGCCAAAACTTCCTTATAGTTCCTTGGCTCATACCATACATTACACACTTTAACTTTACTTGCAGATTACCTGTCAGGTGGAATCCCCTTGTTCCATCTCTCTGACCAGCGTGGCATTGACTGCTGTTGTGTGTCAATCCTCTCTTGCTTCATATCTTGTTCAGCCTCTCCTCCCTGATCACTGACACCGTCACTGAGTTACCATCACTAAACGAGTTACCGTAACTAAGTGGATCACTGTCACTAAGTGAATCACTCCCAAAATTTGCATCAACTCTGTTCCAATTTTGCTCTGCAAAACTAGCAGACCTGGAAATCACTATTCTCTTGCTCCCATCGCTAAAGCGATAGTTTTTCGAGCCTGGCTCATAGCCCATAAACCTGAGCTTTGTAGCCATGTCTCTTTTTTCTAACTGCTTTTGGAATATGCACCCACGCAGTACTTCCAAAAACTCTTAAATGTGCCAGAGATGGTTTCCTCCCATATAGCACTGCATATGGAGTATCATTGATAGACGAACTCCACAGCCTATTAATTAAATAATTAGCAGTCAACATGGCTTCACCCCAGTATGACCTGCTCAGACCAGAATCCTCCAGCAGTGAGTCTTTCATCGTTTGTAAGACTCCATTCCGTCTTTCAGCAACACCGTTCTCCGCTGCTGTGTATGGATTTGTGTGTCTGTGTTTTATTCCCAACTGTCCCAACCACTGTTGAAAACTTGTTGACATGAATTCTGAACCTCTGTCAGTTTGCAGCTGACATATCTGTTGTTTATACCTTCTTTCTACGAAGCTTACCCATTGCTTAAACTTCTGTAGCACCTCTGTTTTACTTTTTAGTAAATAGCAGAACCCAAACCTGCTGTAGTCATCTACAGTGACCAGCGCATACTTTGCTCCTCCCAAACTGGCTTGCATTGGGCCCACCAAATCTGCATGTACCAGCTCTAGAGCTCTTGTTGTCTGCCTTGTGCTACTTTTGCTTACTGGGAATGCCTTGGACTTTGATGCTTTGCATACTGCACAGTCCAAATATGCCTTACATCTCTTTAAGTTCAACCCTTCTGCAAACTGTTCCATCGTTTGCAAAACTCTGAAGCTGGCATGGTCAATCCTTCTGCGCAAGAGATGAACACATGAATCATGCTGTGCAACATTTCCAAATGTTTGCGCACATTGAACCTTTTGTCCCTGCAACACATAAAGATTCTCCATAGTGGGTGGAGCTAACCTCCAAGAATGGGATGACACCGTCCCTTCAGCCAATGAGCACTGAGTCTGTCAAATTGTATACCTTCGTGCTCCTGCCCTAATTCCCCTCTTTGACTCAGTCCTTGGCCTGAATAGGACACGTGTTTTCCTGCTCCCATTCTTTGGAGGAATATTTCCACCACATCGTCATCGAGTTCTGCTCAGTGAGTTCTCCCCGGCTGACTTGATCTCATCGAAGTCACTGAGTCAAGTGCGGTGAGGGCTTCGGCTCTTCCCGCTTGCCATGCCTCGAGCCGAGGGCCATTCCTATAAGGGGGGGATTTCCCTTCCGAATTCGGCCTCCGGAGCTTGCTCTGCTCCCTTCTTCCGGGTAGCAGCCTGGACTAGACAGCATTTTTAACACTCGCTGTCCCTGCTAGTGATCGACTGTCACTGGAGCGGGCGTGCTCGTGTGACCAATGGCAAGGGGAGTCTCGCGCTCCATTACCACTCGGCTTGGAGGTGACAGCACAGACTTGGGCTATTGCCGTTATTGCGCTTGAGTGGCTCGCTGTCATCTACCCTCCAGCATAGGGGCTTTCGCCCCACAGGCTGGTGTTCGCCACCCCCCTTCTTTTTTGGCCGACTACTTTGGCTCGCTCACTCATCGATTCCGCGAGTGGAGTTACACTCCGGAATTAAGCCGGTCTGCCTAGTGATTGCACTAAGATTTGGCAGCCATGTTTTGTTCATTGTGAGGCGAGGCCTGTTTGTGGGGCGGCGGTCATCTTGGCTACACCGGCAGCCATTTTCCACCAACCTAGGCAGGTTTTTTTGGCCTTTTGTTCTGCCGTTTTTCCCTGCGGCCTAGAAATGGCTGATGCCGGCAAGAGCAAACACAGAAGCCACTCTGCCAAGAGCCAGCATAACCTGGTCCAGGAGGCCTCCCTGGACACGGCCGGGCCATCCTCCCACAGGGAGAGGGCTCACCCTCAGCATTCCTCTGCTTCTATCAACCCTGCCAAGGTCTCCAGGGCCACCCAGAGGGATGAGAGTCACAGGGCTAAAGCGCTGGACAAGATTTGTGCCAAGTCCATCCGCAAGGACCAGGGAACCTCACCAGGCCTGCCCAGGTGACCCCACTTCAGCAGTCAGAAGTGACCAGGATGTTGGCCATGCTGAGATGGCCTCCCTTCACCCCTCGGATACCATGTCATTGGACAATCCGGATCTCATCATCGCGGACAATGACGTCTGGGAGGCTCCTACCCGTCACGAGACCTCAGGGACTTCTGCTTCTCAGGCTACTATGACCTTTACTCCGACGGCTGCCGCGTTTCAAGCCCCGTCGCCAATAGCGACGCTTGACCTCAATGTGCAGGTGCTGATAGCGGCCGCTATAAAACAAAGCATTGAGGCAGGTCTGAAACAGACCCGTTCTACTGTCCCTGTCACCCAGCCCATTGATCCCTCTGCTCACGCCTCTGCCTTGGGGTATGATGACTGCAGAGAACGGTCTTATGACCACTACTCTCCAGAACGATCGCTAGAGTCTCACTCTGATCTGGAGGAGGGTCAAATAGACCTGGACCTCTCCGATGATGAGGATCTCGCCCCGGATCCTTCGGCCTCCTCCATCCTATTCCATCCTGACCTTGTTAACATGGCTCTCCCAGTCATGAATATTTTAACAGAAACCCTCCTTCTCAACATGTGAATAAATGGTTAATTCTTCCTTATATTTTACAGTAATGGTAACAAATTATAGTGTTAATTTCAGGTTTTCGTCACACCAGGGACATTTAAATCAAAATGATGTGTGTATTTCTAGTTTTTCATTTCCCTTCCCTTCAGTTTAAGTTCTAACTCACACTAGTATCCTATTAACGGAGAAGAATGTTGAGAACTGTGAAGTGGCAAAGGTTGTGGAAAAGGTTTTTCATGCTTTTAATAAACCTTGAGATCAGTCATTGATCTCATGTATAGCGGAGATACATTTATAATATACGTCTTCATTATGAAAGCCTTTATTTTTTTAAAAATGAATACAAATTATGAGACACAATTTATATTAAAATATACATGAATCAAGAGTTAAAATTTCTTTTTCTGATAAATATTTGAAGGGAATATTGTTAAAAGAACACTGATAAAATACTCAGATGATATCTAAATAAGATTAGGCATTTAAATAAGCTGCACATTTTTATTATTTAATTATATTCTTGTCGAGAAACACTATTCTCATTTTTATATCCTTATCAACAGATTGTATGAAAAACATGGCAGATGCATAGATTGGCCTACTTTCTTTTTTGAATTCACAGACTGATAGTGTTTCTTGTATGAAGTTTGGTAAAATGCTAGAAACTCAAGGTTTAGCTTCCATTAAGTGCATTTCCTAGAAATACTTTAGAATACAGTCAAAGGTTTATTCTTGCTAGTAGCCAAAACACAATGTGTCCTATTTAGGGATACTCAGATATCTCAAACAGTAGTCGGAGTATTTATTGCTCAAAATTTACAATAGCTCTGAGGTTTCATTAAGTAGATTTCGGAATGAAACTCCATAGTATATGTCTATATATGCCATATTTTTATTGAAAATTCTAACTGTAGTAATGTATTAAAATAATAATCTTTTTGCCATTTATGTTTGTATCCTTAAATAGGCAAACCATTATTTTAAGGTTTAATACAACTCTAGAGCGAGTTAGGGGGTGGGGAAATCTGAAAAATGACTGCATAGTCATAAATATGACCAAACCATTGAACAGATGGACCTAATGCAAGCTTTCTACTGAAGCGCACCTTGAATGGATTAGTATTTCCTCCTGTCAGTGTGGATCATTGCACAGGTACAGCTATTCTGTACTATGTGGATTAGTAATGTGTTGCAATATTAATTAGATACCAACACTATTGTGACTGAAAGCTATAAACTACAATAAATTCCACCCTAGTAAATTACTTGATTAAAAAAAAATATGTGGCAGAAGTAGGAATACCTAACTTCTGACCTGGGTATGGCATCTTATTCTGCTCTGTTTCCAGATTTATGATGAGAGGGATGTATGGTGGCTTTTGTGCGGGGAGGTATGTGTTTCGCTGACGCCAAGACCATTTGAACTTCTTTTGATGTTGGCAAGAGAAGTCAACTGAAGTTTGTTCATATTATGATTCTAGCTCAGCTGCTAGAAGAATCGCTTGGCATGAGCTACTGTCTCCTTTTGAGCAGCTGTTATCTGAGTAGAATTCAGAACCTGCATAGACAATTGGGCACAAAATGAGTTGAGCTTGTTCCTTTGCTCAAGGGTGGAATTATGTGTGAAATTCTTCCCTACTGAGATCAGAGAGACCTTTATTGAAACATGCTTGCAATTCATGTTTTTATTATATAAAGGGATTGGAAAATGTATGATTGAAAAACTGTATATAAACAGTCTTTTCAAGATTTTTTTCTGGTATTTCAGGAAAAAAATGAATCACCAACTTGCAAAGTATTCAGTTTAGCAAATCTGATGTCTATTACTTTATTTGTAGGGCAGTTTCAATACCATTCTACTCTTAAAAAGACCCACAGGTTAATTGTTTGAACATAAAAGGAATTAGTTTGGTGTAGTGGTTAAGTGGATGGTTTAGAAATTAGGAGATTGTGAGCTGGTCCCACCTTAGGCAGGAAAGCGTCCAAGTGACTTTGAGTCAGTGACTTCTCTAGACCCAATTCATTTCGCAGAGTTATTGTTGTGTGGAAAATAGGAGGAAGAAGAAATATTATGTATGTTTGCCACCTTGATTACTTATAAAGTAATAAAATGGAATTAAAAAGTATAAACAAGTAGACATCTGCTATCCATAGGAAAACAATAATGTGTTCTACTTGTTGTCCACACTTCACATCAGAGTGAATTCCTTAAAAGAGTTCTTTATAAAACTTACTGAAAACCAGTCAAAAGACCACTCTGCAAAATCACAACGTCCGTGAGAGTGAGAAACAGATCCCAGTGATCTTGTAATCAAGGGGGACATTTAAATCACAAGTACTATCTAAAGCCTAAACAAATCATTGTAGAAATATTAAATAATTGATCAAATTTAGGATGATGGGGATTAAAAAGAACAATTATCTTTAATTCAGTCACTATTCAGCAGAAAAAGAGTTGATTGGTTTATAGCAGGCTGGGAGGCTTCCATCTTGTAGAGGCCAAGAGTGAATTTTACTTATATGTAGGCAATGCCCAGTTCCCAGGTAGTGGTTTAAAATGAGGCCTTTTCTGCATACTTTTTCAGTATTTGTAAAACGTGTTCTGCTCAGAGGAACTCCTAAGTCAAACTGACCACAAGAGTATTGCCACATTAAAAAATAAATCTGTTCTCCATCATGGGAGGAGCCATAGTGTCAGGATGGGTTGTCCTCGTCCAGTCAGCATCGAGGACCGAGTCTCTCTTTTTTCTCTTTTGCCAGGATCGGCCCTGCTAGTTCCCAGTTTTGACTCAGTCCTCAGCAGAGCAGATCATGGCAAAATTGTTCCCATTCTGACTGTCAGTTCCTCTCATAGTGAGTAGCTTATAGGTCTCAAACCTCAGATTAGCTGTCAGCTTGAAGGGGCTCCGTGGCATTGAATCCAGGGCTTCGGCTCTTCTGTCACGAGGAGTTGATCCTAGGATTCTCTCAGGCACACTGTCGGTTTCTATCTGAGGCTGTGAAGCACGCGAGGCTGCAAACTCTGCTGGAATTCGGCTCCTTAGCTCTAAGATAATCGCTAACCTCCCACGCTAGCAGGGCTCATTAAAATCAGCAGTTTGTCATACGCTTATCTCCCTGCCGATCGCTTCGGTGCCCTGCCGCGGAGCCATCCTTGCTCTCCAGCCATCCCCGCCCATTGACTGATAAATTTAGTGTGCCTTGGCCTAGAGGCCAGTTGGGAGCTAACTGCTTGAGCGACAGCTCACGGTCTCCCTTTTTTCTTCAACGGCGCTCTCTCAAGCCGCTGGAGCATAGCGCTCGCGGTTATTTGGATTTCTAACGTGCGAGGAAGCTTATCGGGCTTGACACATCATCGCCCCCCTCTTCCCCCTCAGCATCGCTGCAGAATGTGCCTTCCTACTCAAGCCTCATCAGATTGCGAGGTTTCTCCCTCATTTTACTGGCCATTTCTCAAGGAGGGGACGGAGCAGTTCAGCAAGCTAGGCCATTAAACATCTGGCCTCACTACTGCATCCAAGTGCCTTCTTAACAAATAAAGAGCACAATAATGGCAGACGTCCCCTCAACATCTGACAAACCGCTGGGGGAGGGAGAAAAGTTAAAAAAGACTAACCGCCCCTCCATGGAGGAAGTGGCTGTAGGATCCTCTGAGGCAATTAGGGAGACCATTGGTTCCTCTTGAGCTTCTAAGAAGGCCGAAAAGAGGAGAGATAAGGCCCTTCAGAGAATATTCAACTGCAGTGCGGCCAAGACCTCCCTAGTTCGTGGGTCAGGCAAAAGTGGACTGGCTCAGAGCCCAGCCTCCATGGTGGTCAATGATGATCCTTTGGCACTGGACAATACTACATTACCAAGACCTGACACACAGCTCTGGGGGCCATCTGGCATTGGCATTGCCTCTCACCAATTAAACCAGGGGATGCAAATACAGGGCTCTGAGGACCCCAGACCTCAGGTGGCGGCCACGCCCTCTGTCAATATCTCATCTTCAGGGACCAACATCCCTATGACCTTTGATGCTGCCACTGTCCAACAATGGATTGCTGCAGCTGTACAGCAAAGCATTACAGCCAATCTTCAGTCAATTGCAGCTTCGATTCCTGATGGGGTCAGTTCCTCAGCAGTATGGATCTAGACCGGGTCCCAGCTCCAGGGCTCTGGAGCAGACTGAGTTGTCTGACGTTTCAGAGGCTGAAGACACACAAGAATGGACAGGGGCTGAAGAGCAATATGATCTAGAATTGTCAGAGGACGAGGACGTGGCACCGGAGCAGACTTAATCTTCCGGCATTTTACCACCTGGCCTCTTCAAGTCTCTCCTCTGCAGCTGCCGGGTTACCAAGCCCTCCGACAAAGGATTCTGTGTTTGATCAGGCGCTAGCGGACCCACTCTTTTCCATAGTTCCCCAGGAAACACTTTGTGCCGACTCCTTCCTTATTTCTGGAGACGGTCAAAAACCAGTGGGCATCTCCAGCTGCGGGCCCTGCTCCGACCTCTCTTGACCGAAAATTTTTCAACATCCCCAAAGAACTGGTGGTCCTCCTGGCCATTCCTTCGGTCGATGCCACGGTATTGGCTCTGCATACACACACTGCGATGCCCAAGGAAGCCGAGGAATTACTTAAGCCGGAGGAGAGGACGAACAGTTTGTACCACCTATTGCATGACACTGCACAGATTACCTTCTGGGGGGGGGGGAAATCCGATTAACTCCTTCAGTGCTATATCAGACCCAGAACAAGCTGATATTATTAAAAGACTGGATAGCTTGAAATTCTAATTATAACATGTAAAATAGCCAGACATCTAATTGATTTTGTTTTACCAAAGTAGTTGGCATCACTTCAGTGGTGGGTTGTAAATAATTTCGTGTGCAGAAGCATCCCGGGCAGGTGGGCAGAGCCTCCCGCCGCCGGCACTACCGGTTCTAAGAACCGATCCTCCCTGGGAGCAACCCACTGCTGCATCACTTTGAGAAAAGTCTTGTTGGTATATAGCTTCTCTGGCCTATGGAATCTAGGTGTGCAGATCATCAACATAAAGTCTCCTGGAGCAGATCCAAATTCCTTCACGCAGCCACCTATTGAAATAGCACAACATCCAGAAACTTCAAACAATAAAAAAACTGGATGCTGCTGATAGACACAAGGAAGGTATTGACTGCCTAAAATCCTGGGAACCACAACTTGAGCCAGGTGGTGAGCCGCCCCACATGAAATGGATATTTGCAGGTAAATATATCCAATAACTTTCATATATTCCAGCCAATCAGGCAAACCTTTGTCCCAGGAACCACAGGAAATCAAAATGGTTGCTAACAGGAATCAGAGTCTTTTAACTAAGCTTGGTTCAGTAGCAACTGGCACACATCCAAGAAACAACTAATTTTCTGCTATAAGGACTATAAAAATTACCTGGTATAATTTTCATTTCAATCCATTGCTTATCCAGGGACTTACCAGTTTTGCAAAATGCTCAGATTTTGATAGTTTTTCTGAATCCAAATAAGGTTAGTGTTGACCTGACCTTGCTCCAAGGAAGATCAGTAATTATTTGCCAGAGTTACTGAGACTAAGCCTTATAGAAGAAATAAGAATAAGAAATAATAAGAAATAAGAATAAGAAATGCGGAATAAGAACTTCTGGGAAGTATTCTGTACCTCTGGGATAGAAGAAAAACATGTTAAAACTAACATGCAAATGTAATTTCCTTCTAGAGAAGAAGGAACTTCTTTAACCCAGTATATTTCTTAATTTTAAGAAGATAGGAAGTAGCTGTAGAACATGAAAATATTGCTCAGTATTCTAACCAGTCAAGAACAATACAGTATATCTTAAAATATATAGTGAAAACAAAGGAAAATTATATCATTTTGAGAGCAACATTCTACAAATCTTCATTCAAATACAATATAAAACTTTTGCCTTTTGGTTAACTTCTAATTATTCTAGTAGATGTTCCAGCTGGCAGAAGGAGCCAAGAAGCAGTGGGTTCACATTTTGCATAGATACAGTACTGATAAATGAAAAACCAGGATTCTATGTAATTGTATCAAACACATAGCTTGCTTTTCCAGTGAGCAAGATGAAAGCATCTTGTTGACCTCACAGAGATTGATTTCCCAGCCACAAGTTATAGTTTTCATAGTTGAACACTACCCTTTCATAAAATTGTACAATTTGGAGTCTTTTATAAATTAATATAAACATATATTTACATAACAGTATGTCACAGAAGTGAGTACACCCCCTCACATTTTGTAAATATTTAAGTATATCTTTTCATGTGACAACACTGAAGAAATGACACTTGGGTACAGTGTAAAGTAGTGAGTATACAGCTTGTATAACAGTGTAAATGTACTATCCCCTCAAAATAACACATCACAGCCATTAATGTCTAAACTGCTGGCAACAAAAGTGAGTACGCCCCTAAGTGATAATGTTCAAATGGGGCTCAAAGTGTCAATATTTTGTGTGGCCACCATTATTTTCCAGCACTGTCTTAACCCTCTTAGGCATAGAGTTCACCAGAGCTTCACAGGTTGCCACTGGAGTCCTCTTACACTCCTCCATGATGATGTCATGGAGCTGGTGGATGTTAGAGACCTTGCACACCTCCACCTTCCGTTTCAGGATAGCCCACAGATGCTCAATAGGGTTTAGGTCTGGAGACATGCTTGGCCAGTCCATCACCTTTACCCTCAGCTTCTTTAGCAAGGCAGTGGTCGTTTGGAGGTGTGTTTGGGGTTGTTATCATGTTAGAATACTGCCCTGTGGCCCAGTCTCCAAAGGGAGAGGATCATGCTCTGCTTCAATATGTCCCAGTACATGTTGGCATTCATGGTTCCCTCAATGAACTGTAGCTCCCCAGTGCCGGCAGCACTCATGCAGCCCCAGACAACGACATTTCCATCACCATGCTTGACTGTAGGCAAGATACACATGTCTTTGTATTCCTCACCTGGTTGCTGCCAAACATGCTTGACACCATCTGAACCAAATAAATTTATCTTGGTCTCATCGGACCACAGGACATGGTTCCAGAAATCCATGTCCTTAGTCTGCTTGTCTGCAGTAAACCGTTTGCGTGCTTTCTTGTGCATCATCTTTAGAAGAGGCTTCCTTCTGGGACGACAACCCTGCAGACCAATTTGATGCAGCATGCAGCATATGGTCTGAGCACTGACAGGCTGACACCCCCCCCCTTCAACCTCTGCAGCAGTGCTGGCAGCACTTATACGTCTATTTCCCAAAGCCAACTACTATTTCCCAAAGCCAACTATGACGCTGAGCACGGGCACTCAGCTTATTTGGTCGACCATGGCGAGGCCTGTTCTGAGTGGAACCTGTCCTGTTAAACCGCTGTATGGTCTTGGCCACTGTGCTGCAGCTCAATTTCAAGGTCTTGGCAATCTTCTTATAGCCTAGGCTATCTTTATATAGAGCAACAATTCGTTTTTTCAGATCCTCAGAGAGTTCATTGCCATGAGGTGCCATGTTGAACTTCCAGTGACCAGTATGAGAGAGTGAGAGTGATAACACCAAATTTAACACATCTGCTCCCCCTTCACACCTGAGACCTTGTACCACTAACGAGTCACATTCGGGAGGGACACCAGGGAGGGAAAAAGGCTACTTGGCCCCATTTGGACATTATCACATAGGGGTGTACTCACTTTTGTTGCCAGCAGTTTAGACATTAATGGCTGTACGTTGCGTTATTTTGAGGGTACAGCACATTTACACTGTTATACAAGCTGTATACTCACTACAGAATAGAATAGAATAGAATAGAATAGAATAGAATAGAATAGAATAGAATAGAATAGAATAGAATAGAATAGAATAGAATAGAATAGAATAGAATAGAATAGAATAGAATAGAATAGAATAGAATAGAATAGAATAGAATATATAGTTAAAAGGATAATGTGAAGACGCTTACCGTAGAAGTACCCAAGAGGTTTGTATGTATATATGTACACGTATGTACATATATTGTTTTGTTCAATGTTTGTTTGTCCTTTTTAATGTTCATATTTAAATAAAAAGTATTTTCATTTTTATTTTTAAAAAAGAATTCTTTATTGGCCAAGTGTGATTGGACACACAAGGAATTTGTCTTAGGTGTTTATGCTCTCAGTGTACATAAGGAGAATAAATACATTCATCAAGATTAAAAAGATACAACACTTAGTGATAGTCAAGGTTATTAATAAGCTATCAAATCGTACTAGGAAACAAAAACAATATAATTGAAAGATACAAGCAGTGGTTATAGTAATAAATGGGAAGAGATAGATACTAGTAAGGAAGAGAAGAATAATAGTAATACAGTCTTAGTAAATTAGTTGACAGTGTTGTGGGAATTAGTTGTTAAGCAGAGTGATGGCATTCGGGGGGGAAACTGTCCTTGTGTCTAGTTGTTTTGGTGTGCAGTGCCCTATAGCATCTTTTTGAGGGTAGAAGTTGAAACAGTTTACGTCCAGGATGTGAGGGGTCTGTAGATATTTTCACAGCCCTCTTTTTGACTCGTGCAGTATACAGATCCTCAGTGGAAGGCAGGTTGGCAGCAATTGTTTTTTTCTGCAGTTCTAATTATCCGTTGAAGTCTGTGTCTTGTTTGGTTGCAGAGCCAAACCAGACAGTTATGGTGGTGCAGATGACAGACTCAATAATTCCTCTGTAGAACTGAATCAGCAGCTCTTTAGCTGAGTTTGCAGAGAAAGAACATTCTTTGTTGAGCTTTTTTGATGAAGTTTTTGATGTTAGCTGTCCATTTTAAGTCTTGAGATACGATAGAACCTAGAAACTTGAAGGACTCTACTGTTGATACTGTGTTGTCTAGTATTGTATAGGAGGTTTTCCTCTAAAATCTACCACCATTTCTATGGTTTTGAGTGTATTTAGTTCAAGATTGTTCTGGTTGCACCACAAGGCTAGTTGTTCAACCTCCCATCTGTATGCAGATTCATCGTTGCCTTGAATGAGACCAATCACTGTTGAATCATCTGCAAATATCTGCAAATACTCACTACTTTACATTGTAGCCAAAAATCATTTCTTCAGTGTTGTCACATGAAAAGATATACCGGTACTTAAATATTAGAAAATATGAATGTACTCACTTCTGTGACATTACTGTACTGTACATGTAAATATTTATTGTTCTATCAAAATTTGCATACCCGCCGCTGATTGGTTTTTCTAGCGGCAGGAAATTTAAGCTGCTGTCAGTGGCCAGCCGGCTACAGGGAAGCCTTTAAAAGCGGCTTCCCTACAGCCTGCCGGCATTCTGTATTACTTCGGCTACAGCTAAATAAAAGGTTCTCAACTGTTCCTATGTCTTGCCTCTTCATTCCCGCACAATCTATTAGCTCATCAGATTTATATCCACCTTTCATTCAGAACCTAAGGCATTGCATTCCCTTTTCCATATATAAACAACCCCACGAGTTGGATTGGGCAGAGAGAAAATAGCTGGGACAAAGTTGTCAAGTAAGCTTCTATGGGTTTTATGGGTTCCCTGAGAGGGAATTAGAACATAAACAGCCCTATTGCCCAAAATCTGCTCATTACTGTAGCAAAATATTGACTCATGTTGATCTTTGCATCTATATTTGTTGCTCCAAAACCTGGTTATGAAAATACATGTATTAAAATCAACGTTGCAACCTTTGTCTGATTTACAGTTTAATATATCTTTTATGAGAGTTTAAAAAGTAAACAGGATTCTAGGTTGTTTGGGTATCGTTTGATTATGTTACAAAATAATTACAAGATTTATATAAACTTTCTTCTAAGAACATGCTGACTTCATTATAAAACAGTAGATTCCCTTCCCAGCATATAAACTCAGTGACAATCTAAAGATGGCCACAAGTGTCACTGTTGCCTTTAATTTTTTTTCAGCAAATTGAATGCATTGTTCAGAGTCTCATTTGTTGATACACTGCAAACAAATACAGCTGTATTTACTATAAAGATTCATGCTGTGGAGTTGAATAGATCAAGGATCAATTAAATCTTTTATTTGGAGATCTTCAAGTCTCTGCCTTCCCTCCATTAATTAAGATTTCTCTCCTGTGTGGTAAATCAAACAAAGCAAAACTATGCATTAGCAAGGAATAGCCTTGTTGTTTTGTAAGTCCTCAAATATATATGTTTCTGTCTTGAAATTGTTTGTTATATGTATATTTTTATCTTAGCCTTGCACAAATAAATATTTTAGTATCATTAAGGATTGTTAATTTGTAATGCCTCTTCAAATCATTAAAGCAAATGAAATATCTGGTGTTTTATCTTACCTAGCATTGCAAATAATATGCTGTGGTAACTGGAAAGCACTTAGCAAGTTGGGTTTTTTCTCCATAATTCAATAGGTGTTAATCAAAATCTGAAGAGAATAAGAGTGAGTTTGCACACATTTGCTTCCCGTCTCTTAATCATGATACAGTATAATTGACTTCAGGACACAGTCATAGATTTCTGATGGATAATATATCCCAAAGCAGCCTACGCAGTCTAGACAATAGTCTGCTGTGAGTAGAGATCAAGGATACTATAGTTAGTGTTTATGAGAGAAGCAGCCAAAATGTTAACTGTTTCATCAAGTTGAAAAATTCATGAGTCTCTAGGGAGGTACAGATTTCTCATATTTTAGTGGTAGAAACATACTTTCATTTTCAATGTAAATTTGTTATAATATGTATTCAGTAGGTTTTTTTCCCCCCAACCATATTCTGGACTGCCCTGTGTTTGTTCAAATATCTGTTTTCCATTCTGATTAAAACTAAGGGCAGTTTTTGTAATGCATAACTTTTCAGGGCATATACAAAGTAGTGGATAAATCTTTAGTGTCATAATGTGTTCTGTTAATAATGAAGGAAATATTTGGAAGAGCCTGTGACTTGAAGTTTTCTCCTGATTTCACATTACAGAGAATGACAGACATGTACAATCCTTATGGGGAGGGACTGGTGTAACTGATCTCCTGCTTGTGGCATTTGCACTGGCCTCTGGTTAGAAGACTGCATGGGAACAAAATATGGAGGACTAGATGGCCTTTTGATGTAATAGTCTATAACTTTATATTTATATTTGTATTGCAACCATATAAATTTGTATTTATATTGCAACCATCTCTCCTGATGTAGAGCTTATATAAACTTAAGAATGAACCCCTTGCAATAGATATTGAAATAAATCTGGATTATATACTAGCTTTCTTACTAAATTCAAGTTCAAGAAGGCGTGAAATCGTTAAGAGGTAAATGGGTGGGGTCCGCGCAGTCCGTCTGAAGGATTCAACCCGCGGGCGAGGTCGGCCAGGCCGGGCCGGCTGATCCCCTCCCTCCCACCGCCCCCTCGCCCCTAGTTAGCTTTTCTAACTATGAAATACTTTTTCTTCCCTGCTTTCTCCCCAAGGTCCTGCGATAGGTCAATAAGTTTGAACAATTCTTGAACCTGCTTGTTAGACATAGATTATTATATTTCTCAATACTATTTTGTACCATAGTACACAATATAAGTGTATTTTTGTCTCTTTGGAGTGAAATGAATAGTAAATCAAGGAGAAATTAATGTTATTTAATCATGTTCTGTGAGATTGGGCAAAAGGAGTGAAATAACAAAGGTACACTAGAAAGCCACAAAAGCTGCTTCCATATTCTTATAAGAAAAAACCGATTGTAACTATTAGGCATGCTAATCATATTGGTATATTGAGATAGTTTTGAGAATATTCTAAAAATATATTTTTCTACATGTTTTACTGCTTTGTAAAAATCTAAACAAACCAAAACCCTTATGCTTTCTTAGGTGGACATTGGGTTTCTGAGATCTGAAATTTGTCTTACCTTTTTAAAGAAGGCAAGCTTGAGAGAAATATATCTGAGCAGCTTGCATATATAAAATAGTTTATGCTTTTAGAAAGTGTAGTGTTATAAAATGTTGAAGAGCTTTCTCTTAAGTTTCTAGTCATTCGTTTTATCTTCAACTCCCCCACCCCACTCCGTCCTTTTTCTGGTTTTTCTTTCTGCTGAATCAGAGTCAGCTTTTATTGGTATCCCTTGTTAAGTTTTTCCATTCTGTTTTGAAGTAGAAACACGTTCTACTTTTGTGGTCTTGAAGGAGACTAAAAACATCATGCTCAATTTCCTGTTATTTCTATAGACAGCTCTTTCCTGATTGTGACTCTCTTCCTCCTTGCTGCTGGCATAAGCTTCTGTCTAGCTTAGGAGCACTTAGTTGTCACCTCATTCAGTTCATGCAGCATTGGCTGAAAGAATAGCCTCAGGCTTCTATTCCTTCTCCCTTCCATAATACCATGTACCATAATACTAGTACCATGGAGAAGGAACTAGATTGCTGTGAACATTGCCAGAAACTGACATTGAATCCTTAATGACAGCAAGAAACAGTTTGGTTGAAATCTATGTCGCTTCTTCTGCATCTGAACCAAAAAGAGAGGAAGAGATTAGATTTTGGAATGCCTGTATTACTCTTCCATGAACTCCATCATGAAATCTTAACACTTTTTAAGAGGAATAGACATTTGTTTGTTACATTTGTTATATTTGTTACATTTATTACAGTGATAAAGCCGCCCATCTTTTAACCAACTCTGGGTGGCTCCCATTTAAAATTTAAAAGACATACAAAATCATTTTAATTATAATTTTTAATTATACACTAACACAAATGCTGGGAGGACTTACATGTTGCACCTCCTATTATTGTTGCAGATTTATTTTCTTAACTTAAAGTTATGTTGGCAAAGTTGACTTAAAAAAACTTGGAAAATATTGCTAGTCATCAATTGAGACGTTGAATTTATATGCAACTGAAGTAGAAATTCCTTGTAATACATTTTCTTAAACAAATGTTCTCAGGCTAGTATTAGAGTTCCCTCATGCACCTGGGACATCATTTTGGAATTAGGTTTCACAACCACCATGGCAACCATGGTCTTGTCCCAGGCAATCTCAGATCTAACACATTAGGTAGAGACACGTCAGACTTCTTCATCTCTGATCTACTGGTACAGGACATTGAATATGTTTTGACATATCAGTTCTTGACCTAGATGAGTTTTACTGCCTTCTAAGATCTACTCAGATTCACATGTAAATCCAAAGCCACTTTTCTCAATAATCCAGTAGGCAATTCTGTTGAGTGCCTGGTTATCTTCTGGGATTGGAAATCAGTTCAAGCTTTTGACACAATTGCCTCTGAGTTGCCTGTGACAGCTAATTCTGAAGATCATTTTGATTTCTGAGAAACTGTGAGAATAAAGCCACAGAATGACATCTGGAGCACTAATGGAAGAGAATGAAAAATGAATCTGATTGGGCATATATTTAGTGTAAGAGTGTAGTGATAAGGCCAGAGAAGCATCTCCATCATAATTATGTCAGATGGTAACCATCCAGTGGTACTGAGAAGGCTTCAAATTTCCTTAGGGGACGCTGTCTTTTTACATACACTTTAAAAGTAGACATCATTGTCAGAGTTTTGATTCTGAATGAATTAATAACTATGGCAGCATCTATTAAATGAGATTCCTTTTGGCCTGCAGACACTGATGAAATGGATAAGATCTGTGGTTTAAACCATGTCCATCTATCAGGAAATGGACCGGTAATAATCAGTATCTTATTAGAGAAGGAAGTTATGTCAATCGACTTGAAGGAGAATAGATTTAAACTTTCCTATGTTTCCTTGTCTATGAAATGTTGGAAATGCCAACATATACCTGGTTCCTACTATCACATGTGGTGGACCTGTGTAGAGGCAAAATTATATTGGACTCGAGTAAAGAACTGGCTAGAAAAAATGCTGAAACAAAATATTGAGCTGAGACCCGAGACTTTTCTGTTGGGGATTATACGTATGAACTTAGTAAAGAAGATACTTATCTGGTAATACATATATTGACAGCAGCTAGAATTATCTTTGCACAAAAATGGAAAGGGACTAAGGTTCCATCTGAAGAGGATTTGATAAAAAAAAATTTGGACTGTGCTGAAATGAATAGAGTAACAATGAAAATTAAAGATAAAGAGGACTCAGAATATTATAATGTTTGGATGAAGTTTTATAGTTGGTTGGAAAATGAATATAGTGGAAAATCAAGTTAGAATAATTATTGTTTATAAAAGATAAGAAAATGAACATAGATAAATAACCCAGATGACAAAATGGACATGAACGAAGAAGTAGCAATACAGTAATATAAAAATATACCTAGAATTTAAGTTTTTTTGAAGTAGATTTCTAACAACAAGATAGATTTGAAAGAGTAATTTAAAATGTAAATTGAAGAGATATATTGGCTGTCTATCTGTTAAAAGAAAATTAAAACAATAATAACACACTCAAGAAAGGAGAAGGAGGAGGAAGAGGAAGTAGAGGAGAGGAGGTGAGAAGGTAGAAGGGGTAGTAGGAAAGGGAAGAGAAGGGGGAAGAAGGTAGAGGAAGGGGAGAAGGACAGAGGGAAGGGAGTGATTAGACAAAATATGTAGGATAGATGGGCAATTTAGTAGTAACATTGGATGTGGGGGGAAACTAGAATAAATCATTGTTAATGTATCATGGTATATGTATGGATGTTTTATGTGAAGATTATTAAAAGAAAATAAAAAACTTTTTGGAAAAAAAACTTTCCTATGTTTCCTTCAAGCAATGTACCTCTTTCCTGGGCCTGGCCATATTTGATGCCAGTCTCCCAAGTTTTCGTTTGGGGATAAGGCTATTGAAAATGTGGTGGGGCATCAGTTGCAGAGCACTCTAGAAGAATTAGATTTTTTAAAATCCTTTGCTATCAGGTTAAGGGTTAGGGTTTACATCAGAACCTAAATGGGGCTGTGTACTCCTTGTGGTCCTGTTATATGTCTTGGAAGACTTCAACATGATAGACCAGGGGTCCCCAAACTTGGTAACTTTAAGGCTTGTGGACTTTAACTTCCAGAATTCTGGGAATTGAAGTCCACAAGCCTTAAAGTTGCCAAGTTTGAAGACCTCTGGTATAGACCATACTAACTTTCTGGACCTCCTGCAAGACTTGGGGATTGAAGTATTGTTTCATGATTATTTTGTTCCTTCCCTGAGCAATTGATGGGGTGGGGTGCTGAAAAAGAAGTTATGCTCATGACTCCTCTTTGTGACACATGCCTCATGGATTGTCCTTCTACCCACTTCATAATATATACATGAAACCACTGGGAGAGGTTGGAGAGAGTATTAGCAGGATCAATTCTTCAAGATAGGCTAGAACAGGAAACAGATACTGCTAAGCTTATAACAATGCTACTTTATTGTTACTGAGTATAATCCTCTGCCTCCTTTTATACCAAACAAAATCAAGGGAGGGTTATTTTGAGTTTCTTTCTCATACCTCTCTCTTTGCCAGGACTGAGTTGCCTTTTGTTTTCTTTAACAGCTTTTGCCAAATTTATTTTCACATCATGCCGCTAATACTCAGCAACTGGATGGGAAAGTGGTGGTTGTAGGTGAGGAAGTCTATATCCAGTATTGATTGGTGCATCAGTAGCAGCCCTACTTGGAGTAAAGGGCTGGCAATGGTAGCTCTTATATTACAGTGTGACTACTGAAGATTGCTGCAATGCATTCCATATGTAACAATATTTTTAATCACTTGGAAATTGCTTTGTGCAAAATGCAGTATCTGGTTATGGATGGGTGAGAACCTCCATAACCATATAAACACATGTGCCATAATCCCTGCTCTGTTTTTGGTGTTGCCGTCTATTTTATGGATAGCCACCTTATTGTGTTAGGCTGGGATACACTTAAAGGACATTCTGGAAATTGTTTAAAAAGGAACCTTTCCAGAAGGTGTTTGGGGAATAAGCAGTTTGTGTTTGTAAATTTTTTGAAGATAAATACCTTGGAGATTACAACAGCATACAAATTAGACAGGCAGAATTCCTGTTTGTATTTGCCATGCACAAATAAGAAATTTGCAGCTGGTTGAAATGACAAGAAACGGAGCACATTGGCAACTGCTAAAGCATTTCATAATGCTTAGTGAATATGCATGCATGCATGTTTCCAAACACTATTTCTCGGACAGTCTATCTGAAACTACATCACTACATAATCTATGCGAATAATAAAACATACTGTAATCACTGTTCAAAGAAATTTAGGGGAATGTGAGAGATAACATTAGGAGCTTTTCTTCAAACTTGGAATGTGACATTCATTTTTGTTGCTTTCGCTTGTCTTCATAGCTTTTGACACAATTTAAACCATGGCAATACCTAACAGGCCAATCTAGTTATTTCTGTAAATCTCCTTCAAGGTTGTCATAACTACTAACTACCTCCTGTTTTCCTGCATTCTTCAAGTGACCATGTAATCCCATATGCTTTGAACCACTTGGCATAACATAAGTAAGAAGAAAATAAGCACTTTCTCACCAAATGCTAAATGTATATTGTACAAATGTTTGTTTATAGATAGAATAGAATAGAATAGAATAGAATTCTTTATTGGCCAAGTGTGATTGGACACACAAGGAATTTGTCTTTGGTGCATATGCTCTCAGTGTACATAAAAGAAAAGATACATTTGTCAAGAATGGTTGTCATAGGGTTCAAGTAAGCAATCAGGAAACAATCAATATGAAATAATCGTAAGGATACAAGCAACAAGTTACAGTCATACAGTCATAAGTGGGAGGAGATGGGTGATAGGAACGATGAGAAAAACTAATAGTAATAGTAATGCAGCCTAGTGAATAGTTTTACAGTGGTGAGGGAATTATTTGTTTAGCAGAGTGATGGCGTTCGGGAAAAAACTGTTCTTGTGTCTAGTTGTCTTGGTGTGCAGTGCTCTATAGCGACGTTTTGAGGGTAGGAGTTGAAACAATTTATGTCCAGGGTGCGAGGGGTCAGTAAATATTTTCACGGCCCTCTTTTTGACTCGTGCAGTATACAGGTCCTCAATGGAAGGCAGGTTGGCAGTAATTGTTTTTTCTGCAGTTCTGATTATCCTCTGAAGTCTGTGTCTGTCTTGTTGGGTTGCAGAACCAAACCAGACAGTTATAGAGGTGCAGATGACAGACTCAATGATTCCTCTGTAGAACTGTATCAGCAGCTCCTTGGGAAGTTTGAGCTTCCTGAGTTGGCGCAGAAAGAACATTCTTTGTTGTGCTTTTTTGATGATGTTTTTGATGTTAGATGACCATTTTAGGTCTTGAGATATGATGGAACCTAGAAATTTGAAGGTCTCTGCTGTTGATACTGTGTTGTCTAGTATTGTAAGAGGTGGTAGGATGGGAGGGTTTCTCCTAAAGTCTACCACCATTTCTACGGTTTTGAATGTGTTCAGTTCCAGATTGTTCCGGTCGCACCATGAGACTAGTTGTTCAACCTCCTGTCTGTATGCGGTTTCATCGTTGTCTCGAATGAGGCCAATCACTGTTGTATCATCTGCAAACTTCAGTAGTTTAACAGATGAATCGTTTGAGATGCAGTCATTGGTATATAGAGAGAAGAGAAGTGGTGAGAGTACACAGCCTTGGGGGGCCCCTGTGCTAATTGTACAGGTATCTGATGTGATTTTGCCTAGCTTCACCTGCTGCTTCCTTTCTGTTAGGAAGCTTGTGATCCACTTACAAGTGTGTTCAGGTACCGCTAGCTGATTTAGTTTTGTTAGAAGAATGTCCGGTATGATGGTGTTGAATGCTGAACTAAAGTCTACAAAGAGGACCCTTGCGTAGGTATTTGGAGATTCAAGATGTTGTAGGATGTAGTGCAGAGCCATATTAACAGCATCATCTGTTGATCTATTTGCTCGGTATGTAAATTGCAGGGGGTCTAACAGTGGATCCGTGATGGTTTTCAAGTGGGACATCACTAGCCTTTCAAAGGTTTTCATAACTACAGATGTTAGAGCAACTGGTCTGTAGTCATTCAGTTCCTTGATGGAGGGCTTCTTCGGCACTGGGATGATAGTGGAGCGTTTGAAGCAAGAAGGAACATGGCATATCTCTAGTGATTTGTTGAAGATTTGGGTGAAGATGGGGGCCAATTGGTCAGCACAGACTTTTAAGCAAGAAGGAGTTATCTTGTCTGGACCTGGTGCTTTTCCCGGCTTCTGTCTGTGAAATAGATCTTGCACTTCCTTTTCTGTGATCACCAGGGGCTGTGAACCCAATGGGATGGGTTCAGTTGTAGGAGGTTTGGCTGTTGTTGGTGTGTCTGGGATGGAGATTGTGGAGATAGGTGGCTGTAGTTTCCTTTCAAACCTGCAGTAGAACACATTCAGGTCATCTGCCAGTTGCTGATTTCCTTCAGCTTGGGAAGGTGGTTTGCTGTAGCCGGTGATGTTTTTAAGAGTTTTCCACATGTTTGCTGGTTCATTTGTTGAGAACTGGTTCCTTAGCTTTTCAGAGTAGTTTCTTTTTGCTGCTCTGATCTCCCTTGTTAATACATTTCTGGCCTGATTGTACAGCATTCTATCACCTTTTCTGTAGGCTTCCTCTTTGGAACGACGTAACTGCTTAAGTTTAGCTGTGAACCAGGGTTTATTGTTACTGTATATTCGCAAGTTCCTGGTCGGTACACATAGGTCTTCGCAGAAGCTGACATATGATGTTACAGTATCTGTGAGTTCATCCAGGTCTGCAGAGGTATCTTCAAAAATATTCCAGTCCGTGCAGTCAAAGCAAGCCTGTAGCTTTAACTTTGCCTCTTCAGTCCAAGTCCTCACTGATTTAATTGTTGGTTTTGTGGCTTTAAATCTTTGTCTGTAAGCAGGTACAAGGTGAATCATGCAATGATCAGAGTGGCCCACAGCTGCTCGTGGTAAGGAACGATAAGCATCTTTTAGTGTTGTGTAGCAGTGGTCTAAGGTATTCTTGCCTCTGGTGGGACAATTGACATGCTGAAAGTATTTTGGTAGCTCTGTCCTTAAGTTTGCCTTGTTTAAATCTCCCAAAACAATGGCCAGTGAATCGGGGTATTTGGCTTCAGCCTCCATAATCTGATCAGCTAGAGTTCTTAATGCCTTTTTTACAGAGGCTTGTGGATGTATATAAACCGCAATTAGTAGACATGAGGAGAACTCACGTGGAGAGTAAAATGGTTTGCAGTTAATAAGTAAGGACTCCAAGTTTCCATCACAGAATTTTTGTATTATAGTTATGTCCTGAGACCATCTGTTGTTGATATAAATACATAAGCCTCCTCCCCGTTTTTTCCCTGATAATTCTGCAATCCTGTCTGCTCGAAGTATCTGAAACCCTGGTATATGCATGCTATTGTCATCAATTTCCTCATTTAGCCAGGTTTCAATAAAGCATAGATAAAGATAATTTGTATTATAAGTGATCACAGAGATAAAAGATCAAGTAAGATTAAGTAAGATCAAGTAAGATTAAAGAACAATAAAAAAGGAAAATGTAAGGTGGGAAATTAAGAAAAAGTAATTAAGAAATGGAAAACCAGAAAGTTGTATAAAGAAGCGACTTCCGATCTTCTTTACAGCAGTTACAAACTTATGTTCTCTCTTCTCTCATTAAAGTTACATGTTTTGTACAAATGCTTTTAATATGGTTTAAGTTATTTTTTTCTGGTTCCTTAATACAAATTTGCCTAAAATATACATCATGTTTTCTAAATAAGCTTAAGTAATTTTAATAAGCTTACAGTCTGTTTTAAAGATACACAGCAAAGAAGTATAAAGAAATTGATCACCTAGCAATTCTCATAGAAAATCTGATCCCTTATGTATTTCTTTATAGCCCCTAATTTTATTTATCAAATTTAGAAACAAATTTAGAAACTTCCCCTATATATTATAATTTTTCTTCATTTTCTAACAAATTACATAAAAGATTTAGAGCAAAACCAAGGATTTTCTTGGGTTTGTGTGTTGTGACTATGGAATAGATGTAGACATCTTGATGGATTATCCTACATTAAAGCCAGACGTTCTGTGTTGGAATATCTCCCATTTACTACAGAGGCAAAGTGGGAAGAGTCTGAAAATGCTTTCTAGGGAAGGTATATCATCATCCTAAGTTTTTTCCTTGTTTTATGCCAAAATGTATGTATGGCCATCAGCTCTGCTGTCCCTCAGCCTTTACAGATCTCCAACCTTTCTATCCAGTTCCTTCTTTCCTCCCTTGGATTTCCATTGAATAACTAACTATAGCTTGTCAGACAGAAGCTTTTCAATATTGGATTATACCCTAAAACACTTAGCACTTGTGGTAGTAAACACTTGATGGATTTGGGGCAATCCTGTACTTAAACATTTTAATACAAAAAATAAAGAGGGTGGTGGTTTTTTTTAAAAAAAATTCTAACACTAGTTGAGAATAAAATTATTTCATGGTCTTAGTCATGAAAGCCAGCTGAGTGATTTTGGGCCAGTCACTTTCTCTTAGCCCAACATACCTCACAGGGCTGCTGTTATGGGGAATAGGACGGAGGTGTGTTGGATGTGTTTGCCACCTTGAGCTATTTATAAAGATAATAAAGGAGGGATTCAAATACATAAATTTCATAGACTGATGTGAATATTATCCATCTCTAGTTAAAAAGAGTAGTACTGTACAATATTTCATTAATCGTTTTCACTGTTTTTGAACTTCTTTAGCTAACTCTTCTACCAATCAAAAGCAATATATTTCTGGCTTTCAAAATAGATTTAATAAATGGGTTGCTGAAAAAAATATTGATCTTTTTAAAAATTATTTTTAATATTATGCTCTTGTCAAGTAACTTTGTTAATGTATACATGTGTCTTCTCTTTCTATATAGGAAGGAGCTTCAGCACGAAAGACTCAGACCCCAGCAGCACAGCCTGTGGCAAGGCCAGGTAAAAGCAGTAGATTTATCTATCATAGTATGAAAGATAAAGTATTTTTTTAAACCATTATGTCAGAAATGCAAACCCATATTCAAATTCACTCTGACTTGCTGTGGAAACTACTGAAGCTTTAACTTTTAAATTATGATTTCCCCCCCATAAAAATCAAATGATTACATCTACATTTCTGCTTGTATATGTGATAATGTGATATAATAATTACAGGAATGTATGCATTCTGTAAATTTCAGGTACTTTAAAAATCATTTCTTTCCTATGTACAGTAATCTTTGGAAGGTATGCAAAAATACTAGTGATCTCTACCATATCCCAGTATTGTTTGTTAATCTACAGTATCCAGGATTTTGAGAAGAAGTATGTTAATTTAGCAAAAAGTATGATGTGATCATATTCTGAAAAAAGCTTAGTCATCTTTCAGTACTGGTAATATTTATATGATCTCACTGTATTTCATTTCTTGTGATGCATTTCAGAAGATAGTGCTTGATGTATGTAATACATTATATACCTTAGTAATGAATATCGTATAAGTTCTTCAAAGGCTGAATAATGACTATCTGGCTTCAGGTTTATAGACACTTGAGGGGAATATGCCTTTAATTGATTATTAAAAAGTAATATAATACAAAGGTTTAAAAAATGAAATAAAATAGAGTTCTATATGAGTTCTATAATGTCTTAATGGCACAGCCCAATTAAAAACAAAAAACAAAACACTCTCCAGCTTTTATAAACAAAAGTACTTGCAGGATTTTTTCCAGTAATAAAGAAAAACTGCTGGTTAAATATCCATCACTAAAAAATATTTATGCATCCCTTCTAAAGTATTTATCTTGTGTTGCTAAACTTTCTTCTAAAACTGATTTCAGAATAGAATGCTAATGTATTTGAAGTAGCATAACGTCGGGATTTTTTACTGGTTTTGTTATCTTTGCAGTTGTGTGCCAGTGCTTAGAAAGGTCATACTGCCTGTCATAGTTATCTCACCAGGGCTGTTGAGAATAAGAATGTGCTTGGAACTGACAAGCAATGATATGAAAGGAGTAGAAATAGCAAGAGCTGAAATGCATCTGGATAATTTCTGGATAACTGCCACACATGAGGTCACACTGCCAGATGCGATTTCACACATATTAACTGAAAGCTCTGCACAGGCTTCATCAGTACAAAAGCAAGCCCATATCAAGATTGACCTTCCATAATGCAGGATACAAAGAAATAAAGTGCCAGAAAGCACCTGGTGCTTTCCTTCAGGGGTTCTCTAGAGAAAAAAATGTTTACATTTTTTTTGTATTTTCAACTATTTATTCCCTATCATTTTGAAATATGAATTTTTAATGCAGTCTCATAGACCACAAAATATTTGAAGCTAGTGTGATGTGATCCACAAACCTTGGATGTAAAATCATTACATTGTATTGGAAAGGCCAGCACCCAATCCCCAATACTTTTAATCTATTTTTCAAGTTTATTACAGTCATTTTGATTTTATTTTTATTTTCTAGAGTCACCTTTCATCAGTTTGGGTCAATCATAAATGTAATTAACATTGTCCTACCTCTGCAAAAATAGAGGGGCCAGGACTGAATTCTGTGGCATCTTTTTTGATACTTCACTCCTGGTAGATGTCAAACTGTTGATGAATCTGTGCATTCATTTAATTGTCATTTCATCAAACCCATACTTTACTAGCTTGCTAGAATTTAATGATTTAGTTTCTCAAATGTTTTTGCTTAAATTAAGATGTATCAACTTTTATACCACTATTACTACTACTACTGCAGTTATCTAATGAAACAATGAGATATGGTTAGAAAACTAAGGGTACATTTGCCCCTTTCCAATCACCCAGCCTATCAAAGACAATACATGAAGACTCAGCCAGACAATCAATAAATTTCTTCACTATTTTTGATTACAGTTTATTTGTCCTTGGTGCTAAATTTGTTCAAAGTAAAAAGATATTTCTTGGTAATATTTATGTCAATCTCAAGCTTCAGTTTTGTCCTTTCAATCCATTGTTTACAGCTTTCTAGTAAGTTTTGTCTGCAGAGTTCAGTCAGTCTTCACATCTGTTTCTTAAGTCACAACTAGTAAAAAGGTTTTTCTTATTCCCTATTGATTATCATAGGGCTTTCCCTCTAAAATTTTGCTGCTAAACTCCTGTTTGTTTGCTTAATTTGTTCCCTTAATTTACTCTTTTAAAACTGATTGTATTATATCTTTCCTAATGTATCTGAAGCAGCCTCTGCTTACTCAGCAAGAACTATTCAAATGTTCACTTAACACGCAATGCTTTTGATCATTAGCTTTCCTGAACATTTTGAAACAAAAGAAGACAAAGGTAATCCTTGAATTACATCACAATTAGGACCAGAATTTCCATTGCTAAGCAAGGCATTTGTTAAGTGAGTTGTGCCTGATTTTTTTGCTGTGGTTGTTTAGTGAATCACTGAAGTTGTTAAGTGAATCACATTAAGTGAATCTGGTTTGCCCCATTGACTTTGCTTGTCAGAGAAGCCAGCTGGAAAGGTCACAAATGGTGATCACATGACATCAGGATGCTGGAACAATAATAAATACATGCCCATTGCCAATGATCCAAATTTTGATCACAAGATTGTGGAGATACTGCAGCTGTCATAAGGTCAAGTACTGGTCATAAGTTACTTTTTTCTGGTGCCAGTGTATTTTTGAATGGTTGTAAGTTAAGGACTACCTGTACTGTTCTTATAGCTCTGAAACCCCATCTTAAGATATCTTTTATTATATTCATTCACTGTTAATAATTTTAGCCAAATGATATGCAAGAATCAAAACTGATAGTTGAGTCCTCACTCTACATTGAAGAAGCAGAGGTACCTTGTATTTGGTAGTTGAAAAGAAAGGATGTTCTTACGTACTTATGTCAGCAAAATAGATTTAAAGGGTGATTGCTAATTTTTCGGGTAATTTAGTTAATCCAACAACACAATACTGTTATTTTTAGTAATATGTTATTTACATGCAACTCTTCCACACTGAAGCCTTCAGGTATCCAAGGCATTTAACACCCATGCTCCTTTTTGTCTCTGAAATATTAAGCACCGGAATTATATGCTTTGAAAGTGCAAAAAGCATTAATTTAAATAGGGAAATTTCATTAATTCAAAACTTAATACAGCTATTCTGTGCTTTTTTTCCCTATAGTTTCTCAAGCAAGACCTCCTCCAAATCAAAAAAAAGGTGAGTTGTTTTCAATTTTACAGCTGTTTTCATTTATCAGATTGACATCTTCTATTATGGATTTTGTCATAAATTTATTAATTAGTATTTTAATTAGTATTTTAGTATAATTGTTCAGGCAGAGCTTGAAAAGTTTGCGATGATGATGAAAATTGCCTTTTATTCGCTTTAAAAACATGTATCTTTCTATAGGATCTCGAACGCCAATTATCATTATTCCAGCAGCTACCACTTCGTTAATTACTATGCTTAATGCAAAAGACCTTTTGCAGGATCTCAAGTAAGTAACTAAAAGATACACAGGGTAAAAGTCTCTTTTCAAGGATAAATGAAGCACGTTGGCAGCCTTGACTAGGATGGCCTTTGTATAGTTTTGGGTTGTGCGTCACTTGCAGCATTCCTAGATTGGAGGCCTTGCTTGTGGTCCACTCATGCCCCTGTAATCTCCAGTTTAGAGTATTGCAACATATTGTACATGAGGTTGCCCTTAAGGACATTTGGAACCTTCAGCTGGTGCAGACGTGTGAGCAGTTAATGGTGTCAGTTTTTCAGCCTATGCAATACCACTGCGCCATCAGCTTCATTGGCTTCCAGTATGCTTCTCAATAGAAATCAAGGTGCTGATAAAAGTTTCCATGGCTTGGCACTGGGCTACTTACAGGACTGTCTCTCCTTGTTTTTAACCATCCCCTCAGTCTGGCAGGAGGTTAAGCTAAGGAACTTCAGCTGGCGAGGCCCTGCAGGACTACTTTTTCTGCCATAGTGCCCGCCCTATAAAACATCATTCCACTTGAGATTAAGTCAGCCTCCACTCTGCTGGCCTTTTGCAAGGCCCTGGAAATCCAATCCAAGCCTGAGGCCCCAGGAGTGTGATAGAATTCATCCCTTTGACTTTCTTGATATTTATGAAGCTCGGCTGTTATAAGGTTTTTCCCCCAATTTTTATATTATCTGTTGTATTTATTTTATTGTAAGCCATCCACAGTCACTCATGGGAGACAGGTGGCTAAATCAATACATAAATGCAAATGAAGTAGATGCCATTTTATAACACCTGTTTTTATTGTATATGAAAATTGCATCTCAACAAAACAAATGAAGAGGTGCACTCAGAATTGAACAAAAAAAAGATTTATTTTTGAAGTCAATTGTTCTCTAGGGTGTCCTCTTCTTGGACATTCAGTTTACTTTGTTTCTTGGCTGCATAATGCTTTTCTATGTTTAGCAGATAGTTCCCCATACTAAGGATGGGAGCCATTAGATTTGAACTGATTTCTCCTTATTTTTCAAAGAACATGCTATGCATATTATTAATAAACCATTATTAATAAATCCATTATTAATAAACCATGCAAGGCCAGCATTGAAGTAGTGTACGTGAGGGACGTTCATGAGAATCTAAAAATTGAATATGTAGCACTCCAGCACTGAATATAGTCAGGTCTTCATTCTTACCTGCTTTACCAGCATTATGCAAATGCTTTCTCCCTAAATCATCTCAGTGAGCTAGTGATAAATCCAACAACACAAATAAGTATTGCATATGTCCTGTGCTGATGCACTATGATTTTCAGATCTAAATTATAATGCGATGTGCCAAAAAATTGTATTGGCTGACCTATGGAATTGTGAATATAAAATTGAGGGAGGCGTACAAGTTCATTGCCTTGAGTTTTGGAGGACAAGCAAGATATTAATTTAATGTTGACAATGTGGTGTAACAGTCCATATTTATTGTTACAATGCCACTTTATAGATAAATCTCCCACAATGAATGCCAACACATTAATTAAAAGAAAAAAATAAGACAACTATCCTTTTACCTTTTCAGTTGCAACAGTGACCAGTGACCTTGCCTGACTTATGACTTGATGCTCTAATTAGCTGGTGAAGGGAAATTCTGACTTAGTAAAAACAGGAATTATAATCAAACTACACCTTTCTTCAGTACAGACATATCCCGCATCAGTTATTCCTGATCTGTGCATCAGGAATCACATATAATCAGAAAGAATAGTGAAGGTGTTCCCTGGTCCTGTTTCTCCCCCACCCCCCAATTCACTCAAAACTTGAGATTGCTAATTTTTTCCAGGTTTTTAAGAGAAGAATAGATATATCCAGGCACCATCATTTATGTAATGGTTCTCAAATAGTGTAGTCTAGCGCTCTGCATAAAATAAATGGTAATGAAGTACTGTCCGGTGTGATTTTATAATTACTATTTTCTGTACCACATCAATTTTTTCTATTTGTGCTGTATTCTATTTATTTAGATGAGCAGCAGAATTGTTGGTTTATCAGTAAAAAAAATCTTTAAAAGATTCTATCTTAAAATTGTAGGATATGAAAGTTCTACATGAAGCTTAAATATACTTTATTATATATTTTTCTTTTATCTGGGTTTTTGGCTGATACCTTGGTAACAAATACGGGTTTGAAATATACTATTAATTTTTCTTGAGGCGTATGTTTCCTGAGGCCTTAGACATGCGCACAAATAATGTGTTCTCTGTTATGGTTAAAATTCTGTTATAGGTTAAAACATACTAAAATCTGATCAAAAAGAATGCAAAGTAGTACCATTCATCAAATGAAATCGTCATATTTCTGCAATCAGTTATTTTAAAAAACTGCTTACCATTTCTGCCTAAACTATATGCAGTTAAGAAAGAAACTTTTATGCCTTTTATGGAAAAATGAATGGGTTCTGCATTAAATCTGTGGAGCAATTAGTTAATGATTAACTTGATATAAATATTGAAAAGACATGTATATGTACATAGCTTTTATTATATTAAAAGCCTAATTATCTCCATGTATCTCCATACACTTTTGATATCTTGTCTAAAAAGAAATTATTAACAAATGTTACAGTACCCATCTCCTATCTGTGCTTAAAAAAGTCAAAAGTGGCTTAAAGTTTCACTTCAAGTCTTAATTCCCTTCCAAAACATACTGTATATTTCCTCCTTTCCATTGTTAGCATACCTTGTGGAATTCTAGTATTATTGTTGAATAGCAATAGCTTCCCTTAACTAGAAATAGTCCTCGATTTACGACCACAATTGGGACCAGAATTTCCATTGCTAAGCAAGGTAGTCGGTAAGTGTGTCGCACCCTTTTTTGCCATAGTTGATAAGTGAATCTGCAATCATTAAGCAAATCCAGTTTTCGTCCATGAACTTTGCTTGTTGGAAGCTGGCTGGGAAGGTCGCAAATACTGATCATGTGACTTTGGGATGTTGCAACCATCATAAATACAATACTTTGCCAAGCATCTAAATTTTGATCACATGACCATGGGGATGCTGCAATGTTTGTAAGTGTGAGGACTGGTCATAAGTCACTTTTTTCAATGCTATTGTAATTTTGAATCATTGCTAAACGAATACCGTAGTTGTAAATCGAGGGCTATGTATCCACTTTCTCACTATAGAGTTGAATTAGAATGGATGACTTTCTCTTTACAAGGGTTTGCCAACTTCTCTGATTATCACACCGAAAAGTGATAGCAAAAGTTTGAAATAGTCTCATCGAACAAATTTAGAGAATGCAAGGGATTGAAGGGTATGAGGAAAACTAGTAATATTTTTTTTAGAATTATATGTTTAGCTATATAAATTTGCTAATAAAATAAAATAATTTCCTGATTTTATAGGGGGACCACCTTGTAGTTATATCTAGTTTTAGGATATAAATTTGAATTGAAATCATTGTTTAAAAGCTAATTACAGTTCATTAGCAGTAGGCATAGCTTTAATTATTGTAAAGATAAACTTTGAGAAATTTACATGGGAAGTTATAACAGGGTATTTGGTCTTTGATATTCCCTGTCTGAATAAATTCACATTTGGTTGTTTTATTTTATGATTGATAAATTGATCTTCACAATCACTTGTTGTTACATACCCAGCAAACAACCAGAAATAGAAGAGATAGAGTGGATTGGTGCCGAAAACATTCACAACCTTTTTCAGTATAAATAAATTACAAAAGCAAAATTAATAAAATATGAAACCACTTGCTGAACTCTCAATTGCTATCTCTCCATTATTTGGACACAGAAGAACTTCAGTTGCATTGCCATGGAAATACTAATATAGCTTGAAGGTGATTAGGAAAAAAGGAAGTCTTAAAAACAAGAAGTTTCTTCTCATATGATGGCATGCTTGCTCCCTAAATATAAATATATACCGTGTTTCCCCCAAAATAAGACCCTGTCTTATATTTTTTTGAACCCCGAAATAAGCGCTTGGCCTTATTTTTGGGGAGTTCTTATTATTTTGGGGTGCATGGAGCCGTCTTAGCTGATTTCCAGCTCTGTCTCCCTAATCCTAACCAGAGGAAATGGCGGGGACCGGCTGCACATGCGTTTAAATATTTTCGGGGAGGGCTTATTTTCGGAGGAGGGCTTATTTTCAGGGGATGTCTTATTTTTTGAGGAAACACGGTATTAAAATGATCTTTCAACATTTTAGGGTTTTTTTCCTATTTCAATAGCATGATTTTATTTGCATTATACCTGTCTATCAAAACCTATTTTATTCTATTTATTTCATATTGAAAAGGCTTGGCAGTCTAGAGTGTGTGGTTTTCTAATTTCAACTTCATATTTGTTTGGAAACTTCAGCAGCAGACCACAAGCATTAGCCTATACTGATAAATTCAATTTCTTTAGTTAAACTGATGGAAATTAACAGGGCATTTAGTTATGATTATGTTAGTATTGACTGTCTCTAAGGAGAAGCTATTTATTACTCTCAAAAGCAAACGAAATGCAATAAATTTCATTGTTTAAATATAGTGTTTGTGTTTAATCATTAGCATTGTTGCGCTTATAAAACTATATGTAAAGGTTTGGCAGTAGGAGGTTGTCTTTTTCTTCATAGCACACACATAATTAATATTTATATTAATAAAGATCTTAGTAGAATCATACTCTTTCAATTGCCATAAACCATATTCTTAGGTAAATAGATTTGTGTTTTGCTACTATAGTGTTGATATTCTCCTCTAATCTGAGTTTCCAACTTTAAACAAATTTCATGAACAATTGAATGTCCAAATTGGAAAAAAACAACTATGTCAACCCATTAGCACTATTCTGGCCACCGTGGATGATATTAAAGTTGAATATTTTTAAATAAATTAATACTTATTCATTAGAATTTGATTTTACTTTGACACTGAGCAGAATCTGCGCTAAACTGAACCTTAATATTAGCAGCCTAAAACAGTGATTATTGCTGGGCTACCTAATCTTCCTTTTCCTTAGTCGAAACAGTGTCTTATGCCATCTTAAAATACTTTGTGACATAAGATTTATTATACCAAGTCTCATTAGCATCCAGATTTAGCCTGATAAATTAGTCCACAATACAGGTAGTCCTTGATTTAACAACCACAATTGGGAATCTCCATAGCTAAGCAAGGTGGCTATTAAATGAATCGCACCTGGTTTTATAAACTCTTTGCCACAGTTGTTAAGTGAATCACTGCAATTGTTAGGTCATGCAAGTGTTATGCGAATCTGGCTTCCCCCATTGACTTTGCTTATCAGAAGCTGGCTAGGAAGGCTGCAGATGGCGATCACAAGATCACAGGACCCTGCAACCATGATAAATACATACATACCCATTGCCAAGAATCCAAATTATGATCATGTGACCATGGAGATACTGCAGTGGTTGTATGTGCAAGGAACAGTTAGTTGTAAGCCACTTTTTTTGAGTGCTGTTGTAACTTTGAATGGTTGCTAAAGGAATGGGCGTAAGTCGAAGACTACCTGTTTGACTTCTTAACTGTTTATGCTCCAGGAGACTTAAAATATCAACTTGTAGATAATTGAAATGATGTTACTTGATTTGTTCAATACTGATCAAGGGATATTTTTTTTTAAAAAAAATCAGAAATCAAAATCATTTTATAGTCCAGTACAATCCACCTCCTGAATTATTTCCATAGTAGGTACTCTCTGTTTTTTACTTTGACTATATAAAGTCAGTACCAGTCTACAGTATTAATTCTTTCACCACCTCTATTTTTAAGGTTTGTACCATCTGATGAAAAGAAAAAGCAAGGCTGCCAGCGAGAGAATGAAACTTTAATACAAAGAAGGAAAGACCAAATGCAACCTGGTGGAACTACAGTCAGTGTTACAGTGCCATATCGTGTAGTTGATCAACCTCTTAAACTCATGCCTCAAGATTGGTAAGAGAGAGCGTTTTGTTGCAATGGTGGTGTTTTCCTCAACCAAATCTAAAATCAATATAGTTGCAAATAATGTATTCTTAGTCATTATCCTGAATATTTTACTTTTGATACAGAGCCATCTGCTACCTCCTTACATGCATAATTTGTTCAAAGTTATGATGGTGCTGAAAGGTAATTTGCATTCAGTCCTCACATATATGACCGTCACATATATGACCACATATATGTGGTCACGTGATCAAAATTCGGGCATTTGGCAAAGAGCATGTGTTTATGACTGTGCAATAGTGATGAATATCTGTAGCTCAGGTGAAGGATGAGGATGAATGCTTGTTCTCCGTATTCTGTCCCGGACTTCGCAGAAGCAAGAAACAGACTCCTCGCAAAGAAAATCCCCTCTTTATTTACACCTTGTGAATTAAAGGCATTCACCCACAAAGTCCAGGCAAAAGTCATGCAAGGAGTTAACTGAAGCAACAGGCCTTATTAGCTTGTTACCCCGTGAGCTCCTAGCAGAAAGGCTGCAAGTTAAATCAGTTCAAATAAACAAACCTCAGTTTTGGCCAGGCAGTCTTTGTCGCACGAAACACAATGAGCAAAATCTCCAGAAATGCGAACGGTTGTCTGCTACGACCACCACTCCCAGTTCCTCCTATTTATTCCCCAGCCAGGGAGGGGCCATTCAGCGTCCACATTTGTTTTGCTTCCCGAGTTGACTCCTTGTCCTCCGTTATTCACCTCTCCTATCTGCTCTGCGCATACACGCATCTGGAACAGGCCCCAGCTGTTCCTCTTCCTCACTCATCTCTGACTCCAAAGGCAGCTGCCTCTCTGGTGGCTGGGAAATGGCGGACGGCCCTGGCTCTATATCTGTGTCTGATGCTGAACATCCATCAGAGCCTTCCCCAGGCTCCTGAACTGGCCCAAGTTCTTCCCCAAACTCATCATCATTTATTGACTGTCAGCTCTGCTGGCAGCTGGCGGGCCACAACACTCCGAGCTTGTGGGTTGGTTTCTGAACGTTTTGTTATCAGGCTGGATAACATCTTCAAAGATTTATGACTGTATCAATGACCCAGGATCATGTGATCACCATTTGTGACCTTCCCAGGGGGCTTCTGACAAAGTCAATGAGGGAAGCCAAATATGCTTAATCACTGCATGATTCACTTAATAATAAAAGAGTCATAAAATTGGGCACCGTTCGCTTAACAATTACACCACTTAGTTTCCAGTCCTAATTATGGTTGTAAGTGAAGAACTTCCTATAATACTGCTTTCTTATACCTGCAACCTTTGTGAACATCAGCTGGAACATGGCTAAGTTAAAAGCATACTATAGCATGGTAGAGAATTGCATAGTTAAACTTTGAGCTTTATAGGAGTCTAGCTTAAATATATGGGAAAAAAATATTTACAAGTTATATGGCATTTTGTTGGCTTTCTTTGAGTTAGTAGAACCTGTCCCTGAACTGCAATTCTCGGCTAACTGGCAAAAAGAAAGTTGAGTTCTCTTTCCCCAAATTACAGAATACATTGCATTGCATTTTTGCAGTAGCTCCAAAAGAGTAGTTTTCTGGTCATTATTTCACTGCTCCAAATTCAATACTTTCTTTTTGTAATAATTTATCTATAATATTTTTATCCTAGCCATCAAGGAAAAATATTTCAAAGTGATTCACAAAAAAAACCACCAATTATTATATGAATTAAGATTATAAGTTTACCTGTGGGTTGTTGTTGTTTTGTTTGTTTGTTTTGTTAGTTTCAAAGAAGGTTTTGAGCCAGTAGTTTCATCTTTAATGTTCTCAAATGTAACAAAACCAGGATACATTTAAATAAGTGCACTGAATTATGAACAAAATGTTTTTGTTTGAAACAAGAACTGACAGATGTGAGAATTAATCTCACAGAGGAGACGTTTGATCTTTTCCCGGACATCAGACATTAGAAAAGAAACCGCAATTTAAAAGTCTAAGTAAAAATATTTATTTTGGTACAAAAACAATAAATCCTCATTTGTTTACATCTCTAATATAAAAATGCGTCTTCTCTCAATGGAAGACAGAGCAAGAAGGGAAGATCGGAGAAAAGGAATGCACACATGCGTACTAGAACATATTAATCACGTGCTCAGGAATAAACCATTATATTAGATAGGGATGCATCTCCCTGCATATACATGTAACAGGCAATAATCACACTGTGACAAGAACAATTTTTTAAAATGTTTTTAGGGTAACAGCTTCGTTCTTCCTCTTAATCCATTACTGAAGTTTTTGTGATTGAAATCTGAGTGCTTCTCTCTCTTTTTATATCTATATTTTAGGGATCGTGTTGTGGCTGTGTTTGTCCAAGGTCCTGCCTGGCAATTCAAGGGCTGGCCATGGTTACTACCTGATGGATCACCTGTTGATATTTTTGCAAAAAGTAAGGTTTTTACTGTGATGTAATTTTATGCAGTGTATTCATTCATAAATTATCTTTATTGTATTATGCCTTGATGTTAAAGTCTGGTGGTACTGTCAAAGCTGCTGTGGTCTCATTAAATATTCAGTTAGTTAGCAAACCCAGCTTGCAGTCCAGCTTCTATTAATTTATTTATTGTGTTTATATTGTACCTTCCTTCTATGAGTGCAAGGAAATGTACATAACACTCCTTTAAAAAAACAACTGTGAGGTAAATTGGGCTCAGAGAGACTAACTGGCCCAGAGCCATCTGGGAAGCATCTATGGCTGACTTTTGAATTTTAACCTGGCTATTGAATGCAATAGAACCAGTCAGATTGAGAACTCAGGCTAAGAACTGAAAAAAGAACCAAGATGTAAGTAACCTCTGTGGGGTTTTCCCACTGCTTATCATAAAGCAAGTAATCATCCTTAGAAAACAGGAACATAGAGAAGGTTGAAATGATAATAATGTAAATATTATCTCCAAACCAGTTCATAAGTTTGTTGCTAGAAATATGTAGCTCTTGACCTTCAAAAATGAAATCAAATGTTAGCAAAGCTAAGCTGCTTCTTTCTAATATGAAGACTAAAAGGGTTTTAAAGCATGTTTACCTATATCAAATTACAAAATTTATTGTAGACTGACATCTTTAAAAAAGAAGGGGGAAAAAAAGAAGAGGAAATCATTGAAAAAAGCACTCCCCTGAAAGATGAACCAAAGCAGTGGAGATCTAAAACAAAATTTCTTTATTGAAAAATCCTAAAAGAGACAAACAGAAGACCCCCCCCCCAACAGTAGATGGCCAAAGAATTATACAGTACCGTATATTCCGGTGTATAAGACGACTGGGCGTATAAGACGACCCCCAACTTTTCCAGTTCAAATATAGAGTTTGGGATATACTCGCCGTATAAGACTACCCCTCCTACTATCTTTCTTTTTCTTTCTGTCTTTCTTCCTTCCTAACATCTTTCTTTCTGTCTTTCTGTCTTTCTTCCTTCCTAACATCTTCCTTCCTTCCTTCCTTCCTTCCTTCCTTCCTTCCTTCCTGTCTGTCTGTCTGTCTGTCTGTCTGTCTGTCTGTCTGTCTGTCTGTCTTCCTTCCTTCCTTCCTTCCTTCCTTCCTACCATCTTTCTTTCCTTCTTCTTCCTTCCTTCCTTCCTTCCTTCCTTTTCACACTTTATTGCATACTTTCCTACAAGTAAGAATCCATCTAATGCCTTTGCTATGCATTTTATGACAAAGAACCAATAACAGGAACCCTTTTCTTCTACCTTGGATTTTTTATTTCTTCACAATTGCAAGTTTTGTGATAGACAATTAGGCAACATATGTCTTTACTGTGAAAACTACTTTGCTCTCTGTAGAACAAATGAAGAAAGTTTCTGGCAACCCTCCAATATTGTCCAATAGGGACAATGGGATATTGAGAGGATCCCTGTCTTTGTGCTGTTTAATTTGTTGCTGCTGTAGCAGCTTCCTTGCTCCAAAGTGATATTTGTCTTTGAGTTGGTGGTTTCCATCATAGCATTGGTAATGATTCTTTCTTTCTTTCTTTCTTCCTTCCTTCCTTCCTTCCTTCCTTCCTTCCTTCCTTCCTTCCTTCCTTCCTTCCTTCCTTCCTTCTTTCCTTCTTTCTTTCTTTCTTTCTTTCTTTCTTTCTTTCTTTCTTTCTTTCTTTCTTTCTTTCTTTCTTTCTTTCTTTCTTCCTGCAAACCAATCCCCACCGTGGCTCCTTTCTCCCTCGCCCAGCCCTCTTCCAAGACGCCAAGTGCGGGAAACCGCACCAAGCGAGGTAGGTGGGTGGGTTGCTCCCCTCCCCTTGGAGGAAGAAGGAGCCTCTGTCGCTGTCTCTCGTGGGGTTCCAGCCACCCGACTGAGTCCCCGACCGCGGCACCGGCAGGGTTAACGCGCATGGGAGGGAAGGAGAGAGCGCGCTACCGCCGCCGCTGCTACTTTCGCTGCTCCAATATTTCTTTGGTGGGCGCGCGCGGGAGGGACCGCTGAGCAGAGGCACCCGGCGAGCGGGGTGAGAGGCGTGGGGATGCCAGAAGTGGCGGCGGCGGCGGCAGGCTCCTGTCCGCGTCTCCCACCCGCCTCTTGCCTTAAGCTGCCGGGCGCCTCTGCTCCATGGTCCCTCCCGCGCGCGCCCACCAAAGAAATATCGGAGCGGTGAAAGCAGCAGTGGCGGCGGTAGCGCGCTCTCTCCTTCCCTCCCATGCGCATTAACCCTGCCGGTGCCGCGGTCAGGGACTCAGTAGGCTGGCTGGAGCCCCGCGAGAGACAGTGACAGAGGCTCCTTCCCAGCAGGAGACGCAGGTTGGCGGCGGGGCTCTGGGGCTTCTTCAGCCGCTTGGCTGGAGAACGGCGGGGATGTGGCCATGGCCGTTTTTTAGCTCCCCCGGCTCGGAATTTTCAGTACCTGGCGTATAAGACGACCCCCGACTTTTGAGAAGATTTTCAAGGGGTAAAAAGTCGTCTTATACGCCGGCACATACGGTAGATAGAAAAGATTCATAAGCAGTCATGAAGAACCCCAACTCTCCATCAGTGATAAGACAATCATCAAATCTAACCTTGAGGCTAATGCTTCAGGGTTTTTGTCAGTGCTAATCTACATTTTTTTAACCCAACAGTTGACATTGTTATTAATTATAATATACCTGTTTCATATTTCTTCCCAAAATGCAAGTCTCTACCTTGTTACCTGCCTCAGGGTCATTTTAAACTGAATTACAGTATCAAAGGGCATTCTGAATCCCCACAAACTTTCTTAGTTCTATACAATCTTCTACTCATCCCAGGAAACATAATTTAAACATAAGCATTAAATTTTTAACTATGAAAATCTGCTTTTAAAGACTTTTAATTTCACAAAGATTACAATGAGATGCAAGAAGTCTAAATGTATTGTACAACTCTTTGATTAGATTTCATCTGCAGTATCTCACATCAGCATTTATGCTAGCCAAAACCCTATCCTAGGCCAGAGGTCTGCAGCTTTTGATCTTTAATCCCTCTATTTGTGGAATGTGCACTGTGTGCTCCTATAAAAATAATTTATTTTATCCCATAAGTTCACAGATGTTTGTGAGGAAGTTAACATTTGGAATGGAAACTTTTATATTTTGGCATTTTAACCACATAAATGTTTTATTTGAATGCCATTTTAAAGGTCTAGTCACAATCGCATGTTAATGCACGTCTATTGAACTTGAAGATCACTTTTTGTGGATGGATTCTTATTCACAAAACTTTCCCTACTGAGAATATCTGTTTGATATTCATAGATTTATTTGTTAAGTGCATACATTCTCCATTTAGATATAGGTAATATACTTTAAGTATATTTAATGTACTTCCTTTTAAAAGGAAAATTGGTGTCTAGAATATGAGATTAGACTTTTTAAAAAATTGCTAAGAATATTCTTAATACATAAAGTTGATATGTTTAATTTAAGTTTTGAATTTTAAAAAAATCCACTTTTACTATATCTGCTACCAGATGTTATGCTCCCAGATGGTGTGTGTGTGTGTTTGTGTGTGTGTGTGTGCTGAGTGTGTACAGTATATATAATCAAATACTTTGTCTTGATGGTTTGAATTCACAGGTAATATCCTGTAGTGTGTCTTGCCATTTAACACATATTCCCATGTGGGTAGGATCCATCTCACAAATGTGGATTGGAACCAGTGTTTGGATATCAGTTGTGGGAGCTCTCTAAGCACAATTCTACTCAGAACACTCCCATTACTGGAAGGAAGAGGCTGGAAATCTTTGGCTATTTCTTCCTCCACCTTTGGATTATAACCATAATATTCAAATGCTTCTTGACTGACATTGCTGTTTTCTGTACCAGCAGGTTCTTCATTGGTTATATGAGAATGTGAAATATAGCCATGTAAATTAGGAGTCTTTATACTGTTGACTTATATTAGTGTTAGGTGTTTTTTTTTCTTAGATTTTTATCCTGCCAGATGCTCAAGCTTGCATTCGTAGCATGTGTCCCAAAATTTTATCAAAACAATCCCATGAAGCAAGTTGGGCTGAGAGAAAGTAATTAGCTCAAAGTCAGTTAATAAATTTGCATAGCTGAGGGTGGACTTGAGCCTTGCGCCTCCTGCTCTTAGATGAACAGCTTAATTACCAAGGAAAACATAGGAATTGATCATGTAATTGATAATTAATGAAGATGAAGAAATTACATAATACTTTTTTGGGATGGTTTTATATAGGATTTAATATTTAATAATATTGATTTAATAACCATTTTGATTTTTAACATAAATATAAAAGGTATAGAAGAAGGAATATGTTTGGAAGCAGCACAGGCACACAACCTCTGATTATGTTTGATTCATCAGTTAATAATTCAGTTACTATTGTTCAGTTAATAAAACTGTTCAGAATTTGATTGACTAAAATGTTGTCCGCAGTTGGGCAAGTGATATTATGTAACTTCTATTTCATGTAAAAATCTCAACTGTCTGTAACAAATGCCATGATAAAAGCAGCCCAAAAAACAAAGGAATACTGCTTTATGAAAAGATGAAATAAAAATAAGCCACAACGAATAATCCTCTAAGAAGCAAACAGAGAATTCTAAAAACTCAGACGTAGGAATTAGAGTTGGGACTATTTCACAGAGAGTTGAAATCCTTGTAGCCGCCTTTTGTTTTATTTTTAATCTCTTAGAGACAGATTTTATCTTCTCAGAAATTAATGGCTTGACCAGTAAGCTTAAGGTATGTTTGAATATCTGCAGTCTTATTCCTCTGTGGCACCCTTTACATCATGCTGGCCTTTGTGTGAAAAGCTATTCCTCTGTGGGCTGTAATGAACTTTCTAGATTCAAGTGAAATGGAAGTGTGAATACTTCCACCCTCACAGATGTTGAGATATCCAGAAATTTCCTTGTTACATAAATGGAACTTCTATTCAAATCTGGTTGCATTCTCAAATGATGTCAGCACAGTCTCCTATTTTCTCTATCATAATTCTTCAAAATGTATTTGGCTTTGGGAAATTATTGGTTCATTTTTCTGCCTTCTCTCTCATTTTATATAGTTAAAGCCTTTCATCTTAAATATGATGAGGTTCGTCTAGATCCAAATGTCCAGAAATGGGATGTAACAGTTTTAGAACTCAGTTATCATAAACGGCACTTGGACAGACCAGTGTTCCTGCGTTTCTGGGAAACATTGGACAGGTAAATATCCATTTGAAAGGGAAAGATACAACTGTAAGGTAAAGGTAAAGGCCCCCCGCACATGCGTGCCAGTCGTTTCCAGCTCTAGGGGCTTGCATTTTTTACGTGCTTTCGAACTGCTAGGTTGGCAGAAGCTGGGACAAGTAACGGGAGCTCACTCCGTTACGAAGTGCCAGGATTCAAACCGTCTAACTGCCAACCTTCTGATCGACAAGCTCAGCGTCTTAGCCACTGAGCCACAACGTCCCTTAATACAACAGTATTGTTATCTAAAGATCCGGAAACTACAGATAAGAAAAATATTTATATACTATATACAAAAGCTGTGTTTTATTGCAACCCAGATTCATAATGGAGTCAGGTGACTTTATACATTTATAAAATAAAAATGACACATTGGATTTTTGAATCCTGTATAAATTTAAATTATATAAATTATTATATATTTTATATAATATATTAACCTCCCAGAGTTATTTTGCAGAGCGAGATGGGTGACGTATAAATGTAATAAAGAAATAAATTTCAATATTTTTGAATATTTTGTAACTTTTAATACTCCACTTTAAAATTTATTATATGATTTTCTCTCTTAGTTCTTGTTTTTATGTTATTTGCAATGCCTATTATGAATTAATTCACTATGTGTATATATTTCATCAATAAACTAGTATAGCATAAGGACTATTCTAAATGCTGCATGCTTTATCAGGTTACTTTCATGTGCATTATATTGAGTTTCTATTTTTAAAAATAGTGGATCTGAAAAAAAGTATCATCTCCATCATATACCAGATCCCAAATATACCCTATATACAAAACTCTGCTAGTTTCCCCCCCCCCTTCATATACAAAATTTCATGATAAAAACAAATGTACACTTACACTCAGTCTACGTTATCTAATTTTCACTAATTTTGGAAAACATCATACTAGCTCCCCGTCCTTTTCCAAAAATAATTTTAATCCACACAGTCCCAGCCTATCTATATCTCTTTAATGAATTTGTTTAGCCATTCTGATTGGTCTCAGGTGATTGTAAATTGAATTTTCTATTCTAGAATACTGTTCTTGGATTTCCCTTCCTAGAGACCCATGTGCAATTTCATTTAAGTGACAAATGGAAACATTGTTTTTGTGCTAGGTAATTGTAGTCGATCAGAGGTGGGTTCCTCCCAGTTCGGACTGGTTCGCCCGAACCGGTAGCGATCCACTGGTGACATCACGATGACGTCACGGAACTGGTTTGGTGGCTGCCGGTCCGTGGGCACCACCATCTTTTTTTAAAAAAAATTTGGGGGTGAGGGATTTTTTTTTTATTATTTATTTTCTGAGCATGCGCAGAAGCCGAGTTTCCAGCACTGTGCATGCGGTCACCATCTTAGTTTTTGGATTTTTTTGGATTTTTTGCCATTGTGCATGCGTGCTAAGCGTGCACGTACCCACAGGGCGCAGCCATGCGGCACGGGAGGAAGCGAACCGGCAGCGAAGTAAGTTAGAACCCACAACTGTAGTCAATCTCTAGTTTATTAACCACTTTGAGATTATTGGTTGAAGAATTACAGTTGATCTCCAGTTTAATAGTCACTCTGAGATTTTTGGTTGAAGAACTGTACAAATAATATTAAATAAATAGATCAGTTAAAGTACTACTCCACTTCATTTTATCTGTCCTCTTTATCATTGTTTTCAGACCACCAATAAAAACAATAGAACTTATGAAGATAAATATGTTGGGAAATAAAAGTCTTCTGTTGTAGAAAGTTCAGCAAAGCATTTCTAAGCAAAATGCTACGAAGCAAGAAGAATGATTTTTTTCTTTTCGTCTCTTTAATTGTGTCAGATTCTCAGAGACTGCTTGGATGAGTCCCTGCAATTTATTTTGCAACGTTTTTCAGAAGGTGTTTGCTTGTTTTCTTGGGGCTGAGAGAAAGTGACTGGTACTAGGTCACCCAACTGGTTCTGTACCTAAGAAGGGATTAGAACTTATACTCTTGGTTTCTAGCTTGATGCCTTAGCCACTATACCAAACTGGTTTTCAGAATGGATGATACCTAAATGTAATTATAATGCTTCTTCCCTCGCACAAATGGATATACTTTCTTGATTTTATCATTTGTATATATCATTTTTACCTTTTGAGAATTCATGCTTCAATTTACACATTTATGTAGGTACCAGCTATGGTAATATGGGTTTTCTCTCCTTTATGTTGCAGGTATATGGTCAAGCATAAATCCCACTTGAGATTCTGAATTCTAAACTGCCATTTCATTTTGAAAACTATTGTGATCCAGAAAGGAAAAAAAATTCCCTGTCAGCATTTGTGAAGAACATTATTGCAGATAAAGAAGAAGTCATAATTCAACCTTTTATAAAACGTTGTTGGATCACCACGTTACAATGAAAGGCCAACAGTTCTTCTCTATAACAAGCAACGGATTTTGCTTAAAACTATTTTTTAATAACATAAGCCTTTTAGCCTGCAATTCAAATTGTATATTTTGATAGCAGCCATTTCTTTCCCATTTTGTTAAATTAGCAAACTTTTTACAATTACTTTTTTGTTCAATAGAATATAGGTTGATTTTCATGGAAGGTTACAAACTTATGTGTGTATGTATATATAGAAATAGAGATGGATGTTCTAAACTACTTTGCTTCAAAGCATAGTTCTTGGTTCTTTGATTTATTGTTTCATTCGTGAAAAATATTTTGTTTTTATTGGTATTATCTTCTAGTCTAAAGAACTCTAGGAACTGAGCTAAGTGAAGAGTGCTTTAGCTTAATCAGATTGTCAACCTGTATATGTATTGTATATTCTTTGTCTTTGAAAAAGGGGAGGAAAAAGAAAACTTTTCTTTTCTTATGATGATAATTTACCAAAACTGTAAAAGAGTCATTATGAATACATTTGAAGTACAACATTTTCCATGCAAATATTTCTTTTAAAATTGTGTCGTCTTATGACACCCATATTGAAGTATATATGAAATGCTGTATATACACAAGTACATTATATTTGGGGCAACTGGGATTTTTAAAAATCAGAATTGGCAAAATCTATTCTTCTAATCCCAGAAGTTAACTGTATTACACCATTATTTTAACTATATGAGAACCAGACTTGACTCCATAGAAGGAGCACATTTTACTGTACACTCACTATCAACATGTTTTTTTCCAGACTTAGCACTGGTATAAAAAGAAGATGCAGCAGGAACTTTCCTTCTCAGGTTGTAAATCTGATTATAAGGCAGGATCCTGCTCAATGTAATATCTCAATTGCAGGGAAAATGTAGATTCTCGCACATTACAATAATGACTGCTCAGCATTTCCATTAAAAAAAATCAGTAACCAAAGAACATGTTTTACTTGATCAAGAAAGGAGCACAAGAGAGCAAGGAAATGTTATTTCTGTGTGTTTGTATTTTATAATATAGTTGCTGAATGCTGCAGACCAGTGCACAGACAGAATTAACCTAATTGTTTACTTTGACCTGGATTTGGGGGGGGATGAAATAATTTGGAGTTGGGGGGGTTGAATCCAGAACCATGTTTTTATGCTGAGCATCTGACTAAAGTAAAATATTCTATATATTCTTCTTTAGTTTTGCTTTAGATCATTCTCTAAATGGTTTATCATGTAACATTTCCTAATGAAATGTGAACTTTTTAAATTTTCTCCTAATGATTTTTAGGATACTTTGAATTCTTTTCATATTTATTTCTGGTACACTGAGACTGTGATTTCAATTTTATTGTAGTTACGGCAAGAATAAAGTTTTCAGCTTTTCAGGAAGGTTTTTCTGTTATCAGAATCCACAGTAATAGTATTTTTGAAAGAGAATCACTACAAAACTAGATAGGTGTACTAAAACAGGAATGCAACATGTCTTCAAAATAAAAAAGGGGCTTCAGATATCAAATCCAATATTGAATCTTCCAGCACTTTGATTTAGCACTATGAAGAACTAAAATTGCTCTTGGAATACATAAAAACAGTTGTTTGTACATAGTAAAGTTTATACAAATGTGGAAAAAACTATAATGTGATGGTTTTAACATTTTATACAACTGTAAATTGAAAAACACTCACTCCTGTGGATAGAAATTCAAAAGACTATAGTTTAAAGATGTTATTTTTCAGAGTGCTATTGGAGCTTATCGTGTGAAGTAGTGTGTTACTTCATTGGAAAGGCAGATCCATCTAAGAATCACTTCTACTTCTGTAGCTTGTGATCAGAATGAATAGGGTAAAAGGTACACACACATGAGTCATTTAATCTCATTGTTTTTTAGAAAGAAGTGGCAGCTGTAACTCCTAAGACTCTATTCAAAACTACTCAAGTGCAAAGCCCTGTTGCATATAATGCATGCTGTAATAAGCACACAGGAATCAGTATTAGAAGATGAGGTGATAGCATAGTTCAATTAATTATTGTAGCTAAAGAGAGAGATAATTCAAGCTTGGTCTGACTCTGAAAACTAGAAACCTTTATACTGTATGAATTTCTTAAGAGACATCTGACTGCTCCTAGTCAGAAACTGAATGCTGCAATGGATGAACCCTTAATTTAATCCAGCAGGACCATATATACCCTCCCATAGCAAATAAATGTCTGCACATGCACAGTAAAGGGCTTTTTCTCCTGACATAAACCATGATGGGAGAAGCCTGCTTACAATTGAATTTGCTAATAGGCCCCCATTTAAGAGTTGTATTATACTTTTTCCTATTATTTCAGTTAGTGTAGGACCATGATGGTGAACCTATGGCACGCGTGCCACAGGTGGCTCGCAGCGCCCTCTCTGTCGGCACGCGAGCTGTCACCCTAGTTCAGCTCCACCGCGCAAGCGCGCGCCTCCCGCCAGCCAGTTGGTTATTGGGTCTCCCCCACACATGTTCGGGGGCCGCATATGCATTGTATTTTGGGAGCTTTGGGCACTTGCTCCGGAAAAGATTAGCCATCACTGGTATAGGACAAATAGCTGATTCAGATCAGGCTATTGTATTATTCATTCCTCCTTTAATTTCTCTCTCTTTTTGAGAATGAGTGATAGCCTTTGCCACTCACTGAAACGTGGGTGTGTGGGTGGGTGTGTGGGTGGATGTGTGTAGTGGCCCATGTGATAACATGAAATAATGTTGTGCAGTTGCAATTAGTACCAATCCTTTGATACAGTAAGCCAGTTATTCATTCAGATAGGTTATGATAGGTTAAATGTGTTAACACAGTTCTACAATTGTTGGAAATTGTTCTTCATCATTAAAAAGTCATTAAAAAGGAAAATAGGATGGAAAAGGTTCTTCATGCAAACTGCAAATAGCAGTAGCCACTTAGACTTATAGTGCTTTAAAGCATTCTCGTGGCGGTTTACAAATGTCAGCATATTGCTCCCAACAAACTGGGTCCTCATTTTACCGACCTCAGAAGGATGGAAGACTGAATCAACCTTGAGCTGGTCAGGATCAAACTCCTTGCTGTGGGCAGAATTTCCCTGCAATACTGCATTCTAACCACTGCACCACTACGGCAAATGCATCTACATAATATTTCAGCAGGTGCATATATGAAAGCTGCTTCTAAGATGAGAAGGTACCAAAAGAGGTAGTATTGTGCTAAGGGATTGAAGTAGCTTTATTCTTAGGCCAGACTAAAACAAGTTTAAAATGCACTACCGTGTTTCCCCCAAAATACGACATGTCTTATATTTTTTGAACCCTGAAATAAGGGCTTGGCCTTTTCAGGGGGGTGTCTTATTTTTTGGGGGGTGCAGGAGGCGGCGAGCGTGGGACCAGATGTCCCGTCACCACCGTCGCCTCCCCTGTTCTTTGTGCCAGTTGAGCGGCCGGCTGGTGCTGCCCTGATGTGTCCCGCCGCCACCTCGTGGAGCAGGACTCTGCAAGGCTTGTGCCGTTGCACACACTAACTGCAGCACCGCCGCGAGCTTCATACCAGCACAGCTGGTGTCCTGCCGCTGGCAGCTGCGCCGGTATGTCGAACCTCACAGCAGTGCTGCCGTTCGTGCATGCAATGGCACAAGCCTTGCAGAGTCCTGCTCCACGAGGAGGAGGAGGAGGAGGAGGTGCAACGAGTCTCACAAAGACTCATTTCTGGCATCTTTTATTGGGGGTGCGTCTTACCTTTCCAGCAGCTCTTGTCGCGTTCCTCGCCGTTGTGTCCAGGGACATGTTGTAAAAAAACTTCTCGCGAGTTCAATCAAACTTCTCGAGAGAAGAGAAACAAATGAGAGAGAATGGGGAGAGAGACAGGAAAGAAGATAAAGAAAAATGAACGGAGAGGAAAAAGAGAAACATAAATGAGAGAATGGGGAGAGAGGGAAAAAAAAGGGAGGAAAAAGAAACGAGAAGGGAAAAAGGGAGGGAGAACGAGAGGAAAAAAACGAAAGGGAGAATGGGGGGAGAGACAGGAAAGAGAAAAGGAGAGGAAAGAAAAAGAAAAAAAGGGAGAGGAAAAAAAGGGAGAGAAAGGAAAGAAAAGATGTCAGAAAAGAAAGAAGGGATAGGGAGAAGGAGGAAAAAAGCAGAAATGAGAGAGAATAGGGAGAAAGGAAAGAAAAAGGGAGAAGGAGAAGGAGAGGGGGGAAAAGGAACAGAAATGAGAGGGAGGGGGAAAGATCCATTTCCCACACACAGTGAAACCACAATTACAAATCTTACCCCCACACACAGGGAAACCACAATTGCAAACCCTGAACCCACACACAGGGAAACCACAATGCTCATGTATGGTACAACAATCAATGTATTCAAACGCAACAATTTATTCAAACACAACAATTTATTGCAATATGACAGTCATATCATCTACAACATCATCAAAATTGTCCACATCCTGAATTCCATTCTGTGTTTCTTGTGAGTCCATTTTGTTCAACACCATTGGTCCCAATCGCTCATGCTTAACAATAGCGGTTTGCTTAAAAGAGTACCTCCTGTCCATGTAGCCTGCTCTTATTACATTTGCAACACAGTCGTCACTTATTTTATCCCATGCATTCTTGACCCAATTAACAAGCTCTGGCAGGCCAGGCTTCACAAAATTCTCTCGCTGGTTTCTTGCCATTTGGTGTTCGATGTAGTCGTTTATTTGGACGTGGAGATGGTCCTTAAATGGCTTATTGATAGCGATGTCCAATGTCTGCAAGTAGCCAGTCATTCCTGCAGGAATCATAATTTGATCGATCCTGTGTTGGGCAAGAAATTTTTTCATATCCTTGGCACGGTGAGAGCTGGCTGAATCCCAGACCACCATGCCTCTTTGGCCACCTCGCAGAACAAGTGGGAGCATTATCTCCACCCACATCCTGATAGCCGCTTGGGTGCATCAGGCCTTTTCGGTTTCAAGGACGTAAATCCCTGAAACCCTTTCAATTTTGTTCTTCTTTCCCTTGCTTATTATCAGCAGTGTGACTTTGGTTCCAATGTTTAGATGCTTTGAATTGTTCCTGGGAAATTTGTAATTGCGGTGCCATTTCAAGGGCAAATGCTTGAATATCAGCCCTGTGTAAAACCAAAGCCTTTGCTCTCCTGTCAGCGATCCATTCAGAGAGGCTGTCTTCAAGTTCAGGAAATAATGGTTGCCAACCTGATCCACACTTGCACTTCTTACAATATCCCTCCTGCACCTGTTGACTAAGGTTATCCTACTCTACTGTCCATTTTTGGACCATACGGAGATCCAACATATTTTCATTGCAGAAAGCTGCCAGATTTTTGCCCTGAGAATCCTTCACAATTCCTTTCTTGAATTCCAGAGAGTAGCTCTTTCTTTTTGAACTCGTCTTGGGGTTAAAATAAAAGTCATTTTAGATCATTAAATCCATTAATCCAAAACCCTGGGAGTGTGGTGGTTGGGATTTGGCATTGTGGTTTCCCTGTGTGTGGGTTTAGGGTTTGCAATTGTGGTTTCCCTGTCTGTGGGAAATGGATCTCTCTGCCTCTCCCTCCCTCCCTCTCATTTCTGTTTCTCTCATTTCCTCTCCTTCTGCCTCTTCCTCCCTCTCTCTCTCTCTCTCTTTCCTTTATTTCCTTTCTCTCTCCCCATTCTCCCTCTCATTTCTGTTTCTCTTTTTCCTCTCCTTCTCCCTATCCCTTTCTTCCTTTTCTTTCTCTCTCCCGATTCCCTCTCATTTCTGTCTCTCTTTCTACTCTCTCCCTCTCCCTCTCTTTCTTTCTGTCTTTCTTTCATTTTGTGCAATGGACAGAAGTTCCCAATCAGGAACTCTTATGGCTGCATTATTTAAAGTTCTGCCAGTCTTTCAATCTTTTCTGATGCTGGTTCCAAAGGCAAAAATTATGAAAGGACAAACTGTGGTTGTACATACAAAATCCACATTTAAGTCTTTTCTTCATATTAACCCATAAAGGTCCTACTTGTCCCCTCCAATTTAAAAATATTCCAAATTCTAATATGACTATCAATGACAAAAAGATCCCATCCAGCAAGGCCCATTTTATTTAAATTTCAATTTACAGACTGATAATACATATCTATCAGTAGTTGAGATCAGGGCAAATTTTCTTTCCAATCTTAATCCCGTGTTCAATTTTACACATCTGATTTTGTTACACTTATTATAAGTGGTAGGATGAAATTGATTCTCACAGAAATCTCTGTATGGATCAACATTCTGTAAAAATTCAACAATGTGAGGAAAACACACAAAACATTTCTGGAATTCTTTTTTTAACTCTTTCCCAGCAATGACCATAATAGGAAGCATCTTTTTTCTGGGGTGTGTGTGTGTGTGTGTGTGTGTGTGTGTGTGTGTGTGTGTGTGTGTGTGTGTGTGTGTGTGTGTGTGTGTGTGTGTGTTTCTGCTTTCCCCTTGTGATGCATCTGATATATTGGTGTGTGTATGAGCACTTGGAAGCAGAAGGCAAGCTGAAATTCCTTACTGGGAGTAATATGACCAGGATTTGGAGAGGTAGATAAGCTTAGACTGGAACTGTTAGCCACTTTCCAAGTCCCTTCCTGTGTTTTTCTCCATAGTCCCAAGTCTCATTTTTAAATTTGGCTTTTGATTTGCTAACTTCTCCCACCATACCACTTTTGTTTCCATTCTGTTCTATTTTTTGGAAAGTTATCTAGCTGATCAATAGTCGGGACACACAATTTTCTCTACATCATTTCTTTCCAACAGGTTGAAAGAAAAAAAAGGATGTGCTATGGAATTCAGCTTTGGATATTTTAGAGATTTACCTGAAAGGCATTTTATGTAGTCAATGTAAATGAATAATTTCTCTACAGAAATATAGATCAGTTTAGTAGAACACATAGGTCACATTAAATTTACCTCAGCAAAATTAGGAGATCAACTGGTGGCTTCCACTACCTATATAAAACAAGGAAGGTAGGGAGGAAAGGCCAGCACCAAAACAGTATGTAACAAAATGTGCACCCAACCCAATGCTGCACAAAAATGCAAATGTGCATCTTGATATTATGTAAAATGGTAAAATGTGTCATCTTCGGGTTCTGCAAGAAGGACCCCAGGCCTAAAGACCTGGCTCTGCCAATTGGCCTGGGGTCCAGAGGGAGGAATTCCATGCTGGATGTGGCTGGCTAGATTGCTGATAGACTCTACCTTCCTCACCCACCCACCCCAGTTTCTGCTCTTCACCCATCCATCTTTTTGCTTATCATATTGACGTATTATTCTCATTGTGTTCCTTGGTCATTATTTTATTGTTCTATTATTTTTTTGTTTACACTCTTCAGTTTTCTTCTTATTACTGTAAGCCGCCTAGGGTAGCCCCATGGCGAGATAGGCGGCAAATAAATTTAACAAATAGCCATAGCAATTGGGACTGCTGGAATTGTCATCACTAGGCGATGAGATCACATGACATGCTTTGTGACCTCATTGCTTAGTGACCGCAATCCCGACCCCAAATTGCCATTGTAACCCGAGGATTACTTGTATATGAGTCAAGTGGTATTTCTTTGCACAGTTTGGGAAGACTTCTGTATCATATCTAGGCTTTAGTTGAGCTTCTGTTGAAAGATCTGATGGATCAGGTTAGAAATCAATCATCACGGAGGTAATCAGTTACCTCCGTGACATGTAATCAGTTGAACTATATAGTCTCCAAGCAGCATTTATCGACATTTGTAAAGAAATATTTTGAGTCTAGACACCTGTCTTTATTTTTATTTTTTATATTCTTGTAGGAATGTAAAATGTATATATATTGAAATCACTACAAGTCCATAAGGGATGAAGGATTACAAACGGGAGTTCAAGAATGATGTCATTGACAGTTCACGCAAATAGCAATTTTGCCTTTGATATCTGTTCTCAGTTCAATCAATGCATAAAACACATGGATTGTTCTCTGTGGCAACCGAAAACCAAATTTTATGGTACAGCTTCTCAGGCTCTTGCCCAGTGAAATATGTCTCCACTTGCTAGTACTCGCTAACTCTCTCTGTACACAAAACAGAAGCTGGCTAAAATTAATGGCTTAGATGGTGATTTTAAAATTTAATGTTGTGGGGCTGTGCTCATTTTAATTCAGAAGCTATAACTAATGCCAAGCACTTTATTAAGGCAATGTGTTCATGAAAAATTAAATACCCCCGCTTGGAGGAATTGTTGGCCTAGCAGGTTAAAGTTCACCCAGCAGGCTGGCGGCAATTGTCAATGGTGCAATATACCATGTAAATCAGATTTGGTAGATGTCAAATTCTGGCTATTCTAATGCCCTTATAATGAACACTGCAGATTTCATTAAAAATTGCAGTCATCAGCGGTGATTAGAATTTTTTCCCCTCCCCATGGCTATTTACTTTGCTACAGAAGACAATGTTACTCCGAAAGTAGCAAGAACCAGAAACAGAAGTGAATCTTCTGTTCATATTTGATAATGTTAGTTTTCCTCCTATAACAAGTTGCAAAGAAATCGTAAAGAAATAGAACATATATACAGAAAACAATCAATACGGATAAAAACAACTGTTCGCCAAGCAATAGTTTCATGGTACGGTAGTTTAAATTCATCAAAATAATGCTTACAAATTAGTTCAAATATTTTAATCCATAAATGGAAGACAAATTAATCATATTCCAAGGAGAATATGCGATTGAGAGACTTCATTTTTATTGCTTTTTTTATCAGCTAAAAGCCTTGACTGGTTATTCCAATAAACAAGAGATGTCTTTCCTTTTGTTAAAGTTAAGATATTCAGTACATATATATTCTGCCTTTCATCCTGAAACTTAAAACTGCATCTGCACAATTTCCAGAGTGGCTGCTATGAAGCCACTGACAGTAGTATAATAAGCAGTGCATTAAATTAAACAATATAATAAAAGCAATATATAAAATAAAAGCACAAAAGATAAGAGTCAATCAAAAGAAGAGGTTTTTTTTTTTTTAATGGAAACATAAGGTGCACAATCCAGCTCTTATAGTTGCTTGTATTTTAGAATATCACAATCCAGCACCAGAAAAATCATTGCTCTGTTCATTTTCAATAGCTTGCATTTCGGTTAGTCCTCATTTCTTTCATTTATTTTTAGTGCAACTTGATATAAAATAACATCAGCTGGGTGTTGTGTGTGTATGTATTAAAAATATAAATCACATCATAGTTTACTGCTATTTTGGAGATATACTGTATGTTAGTTTCTTTTAATAAGTTAAGAAGACGAACCTCTTCTAACCTCTGCCATTGAAATCAATGGGGCTTAAATGAGCTTAATATGATCAAGATTGCAGCTGTCAATCTGGCTGAGTGCTCAAGGAAATGTGTGCATTTACCCCTAGCTTTGATGTTCTGCTAGAATGTTAACAGTCTTGAAATGGACTGAGATTGAAGTCTCCTTTAAAATTTGCAGTAATTCAAAGACATCGAGCTGAGATGGAATAGCCAAAAAGAAATAAGAGTATGGTATGAAAAATGTGAAATAAAGTTGTTTGAGAATCATCAAAGTAGCCAAGAATGGTTGCAGTAGTTTGAGGCAATTGTGGTTTCATGTAACTCGTTTTGGGATTTAAAGTTTATGGATAGGTAGTCCTCTACTTATGACTACAATTGGTACTGGGATCTCAATCCTTGAACAAAAGTGGTCATTAAGTGAGAGGCCCACGTAACTGCTTTTCTCAACAAACAAAATCTGGGCACTCCTAGTTGTGATCGTTAAATCATTAACTGATCCCAGGTCATTAAGCAGACAAGGCAAAAGAACTACCTGCTGAGAGAATATCAGCTCCTGGCAGCCATTTTGCTCTCAAACGTTCCTGCGGCCCACCAAGGGATTTCCTCCATACACAAAGAGGAAATCTTTTTGCAAAATGATTGCGGAGTGCTTGACAACCAGTTGTAAATGCAAGCCTGTTGTTAAGCACCCAAAATGCAGTCATTTGACTCTGGAGGCACAGCACATTTTTCAGTGACTGGCAGTGCTTTATGTGCCATAAAGCAGACTTTTCAAGGGCATCATAACTTTAAACATTGCTGTGTCTGAATTATCCACCTACTGAGCTCTTCTCAAGCACCTGCGATAAGCAGATGTTGTTGTTTGATGGTGTTAAAGGCATCGTCCCAAGATGTAAACTGTTCCATGTAAAACTGTCTTTTGCAATTGATCGATGGTGAATTTCTCAATGTTGATGGTGTTCAAGTGGTGCTCCAGATGTTTTGGGATTGCACCCAAGGCACCTAATTGCTATTGGTAATACCTGTGCTTTCTTTTGCCATAGTCATTCTATTTACAGGTCTTTGCATGTTGTTATTTTCACCAGTTCTTTTTCCTCTATTTTGCTGTCTCTAGGGGCTGCAATGTTCACTGTCCATTTCCAGTGGCTGCCATGAAGCCACTGACAGTGGCTTTGTCTTTCTTATCAAGAATTGTTAAGCCTGTTATGTGGCAGATGCTTGCCTATTTGCATTATTTGTTTTATTAATAATAATAATAATAATAATAATAATAATAATAATAATAATAATAATAATAATAATAATAATAATAATAATAATAATAATTAGTAGTAGTAGTAGTAGTAGTAGTAGTAGTAGTAGTAGTAGTAGTAGTAGTAGTAGTAGTAGTAGTAGTAGTAGTAGTTAAAATAGTATTTATTAAATTCTTTTCATATAATGTTTAGGGGTCAATGAACAATCTGAAACTTCAGGAAGGGGTCAATGAGCTGAAGAGTTTGGGGACCCTTGGTGTAGAGGACCTTGATGGAGTGATACAAGCTTTATTGCCAAAGCATCAAGGGGTAAAACATTTGTTATAGTAATAGGCCAATATTTGTTAAATCTAAAACATTCAGAGAACTTTCAGAAGCAGCTCAAACAGAACTTCCCTGATTCCCCAACACCCGGTCCATGGACTGGCACCTGTCTGCGGCATTCCAGAAACCAGTTCACGCAAACAAGCAAAGCCCCATCCTCAAGATGCAGAGAGCACACAAAACCACACTCCCTCTGGTCCATGGAAAAACCTTTCTCCACAGAACCAGTCACTGATGCCCAAAAGGTTGGGAGCAGCTGCACTGAACTATAAGGAAAAGGAGATATAACACAGAATTGCAAGCTTCTGTTATAGTAGCCAATCTCAATCAAAGTAGTTTTAGCTATCCTGTGCAGCTGGTTTCTTGATCTGGTTTATCTAATAGGGTTGGCACATTGTAGCTCAGGAAGGATAAAAAGTCATTTCAGATATTTAACAGAAATATCAATCCTGTTTCTGGATTCTTAAGATTTAAAGGGTCTTTAGCAGAAACAATCTCTGAAAAATTAGACCCCAGAACCTGGGTCAGTCAAAATTCAGAGTTATAGAAAGCTTCAACCCATGTTGCATTAGTAAAATAGAATAGAATAGAATTCTTTACTGGCCAAGTGTGATTGGACACACAAGGGATTTGTCTTTGGTGCATATGCTCTCAGTGTACGTAAAAAAAAAGATATGTTTGTCAAGAATCATGAGATACAATACTTAATGATTGTCATAGGGTACAAATAAGCAATCAGGAAACAATCAATATTAATATAAATCATGATACAAGCAACAAGTTATAGTCATACAGTCATAAGTGGGAGGAGATGGGTGATAGGAACAATGAGAAGACTAAGATTATTCAATTTAATCACACAGGCAATACCTGTGCAAAAAAGCATGAGAGAGAGAGAGAGAGAGAGAGAGAGAGAGAGAGAGAGAGAGAGAGAGAGAGAGAGAGAGAGAGAGAGAGAGAGAGAGAGAGAGAGAGATTTATTCTATTGAGTTAGTATAGAATTCAATGTGGTGTGAACTAAGTAATGGGATGAATTCACTAACCATTTAGTAATTCAGGAACCTAGAAATGGAGTTATTTCCATAATTAAGTACTGTATGTGAATACAGCCAGTGAAGTAGGATAGGCACACATATCTTTCTCTCTCACACATACACACAACTTTCAGGGAAGGTGCTGGTTTTCTTTTCTTTTGGGGTTGATGGGAAAAAGACTTCATTCTTGCTCAGTGTCAAAGCTGATTTAAATATTTTGTTATTTAGATTTATTCAGCTGTCTTGTTGAGCACTGAAATCATAGTGTGTTCAGTATTTAAACTTATCCCTGCAGTAGGGTGTTGTTTTATTTAATGGCATAATTTTAGTTATGAGCATACTAAAGTTTATCAGGATCCAGCAATCATGTTTATTAACTGACTATCTCCTACTAATTGTCATTTAGCAAAGCCATACAGATCTTGTACAAAAACTGTATCAAAAGGATAGTTTTAAAGTAGTATCCTCATCCCCCACTACAGGGTCAGCTAAATTATTTTTTGTAATTTTAAATGCAAGAGCTTTCCCATGAAATAGCGTTTTCAAGGGAAAAGTAAATTAATGCTGTGCTTTTAGAGACTGCTCATCGTAATTGCTTTTCTTGTGCAATAGTGGAAGTCATAAAACCTTTAATTGATATTGCTGTATTATTTGGAATGTCAGCCTCTTTCTAGTCATTGCCTTCTGCTAAGCTGGGTGTTTCTGTTAATTCTTCAGCTGAGCCAATTAATGCAAGTGATAGTGGTACATCTGGTGATAATCCTATTTGTGTTGGGTGAATATTCACTCCACATTTTCTCTAGGAACTGCAGTATTCATGGTAATCCTTTGGATTTGATGCTATTGTGCAGTTCATCTGTGGACATGGAAGTGGCTCTACAGTCCCAATCTGGAAGTCCAGACTCTAGCACAATGGGGGCACTTGATTTCCACTGTTGCAGTAACTATAGGTTATATTCTGTGACACCACTCATGGTTTTCTAACAGTTTTTGTCACAGTCTGTCTTCAGAGCTGGTAGAGACTTCACAGCACTTGGCTCACCAGCAGGTTCTCTCAGCAGCCACAACTTCTACTTCCCTTGGATGGATGTCACAGTGGCATAAGGTTTCTTTCACAGCATCTTTCTAGCACTTGCATGGTCAACCTCACGGTCTCCTCCTAGACTAAAGTAAACAAAAGACCAACTGGCAAGGAATATGGTGATCATCCATTTTAATGATGTGTCTCACCCATGACACTGCAATCCAAGACTTACAGGATGGAGACACAGTCTTGCCAATGAATGCCAAGGATGGAACAGAGAATTTGCATGTGAAATTTCTCCAGTTGTTTGAGGTACATTTGACCTCAGCACCCACATACATATGGGAGAGAATGAATAACCACAATTCGATAGACTTTCCTCTTTGTGATACAAATGTAAACAGCATTCTAGTATGCAGCTACTTGGCTGATCTTGCTGATCCGGAAGTCAATTCCTTTTCCAAAGGCCCATCACTTTAGATGATGTTTCCCAAGCATCTCTATCATTTGTTAGCTAGTGATTTTTGGTTCTACGGGCTTGGTATTTAGCATTCTGAGCTGTATATAATTCCTATCTAAACTAAACATCAATATAAAACAATATTGGGGGAAAAGGTAACAATTGTGCAAAACAAAACTAAAACAAAATAACCTTTCCCCCAAGAGTATCGTAATCAATGAACCAAAATTTAAAGCACTATATATCTATCAGATACTGCTGGACTGGAACAACATATCAGTCACAGTAAAAAAAAAATGAATGCAACTTTCCAAAGATCTTAATGTGGCTTATGATTAACAGTCTTGAGTATCTTTTGGACAGAAAGATGGGATAAAAGTTAATGAATGAATGAATGAATGAATGAATGAATGAATGAATGAATGAATGAATGAATCAGTGATACATTCATTCTGTGTTTTGTGGGGAAGGAAAGAGCTTTGAATATCCATAGTTCCACTCAGAATTAAAATTCAGGGATGCACACTACTTCCAGGCATTTCTTCATTTTCACAAATAGCTCTTGGCTTTTAATAGCAACAGAAACTCTGAGGATAGCTAATTATTTTTGGGAAATCAGGAATAAAGCTAATTTCAAGAATTCAGCATAGTTGACTGATTGAGTGAAAAGTTTTAATTAAGGTGTTACAGAGAAATATGGTTTGCTGTTTTGTTGAGGTGTTTAATTGTCTATTTATATATAAGGTCCCTGAATCTTAAAGACTTTTGGTGGCTTATGATTAAAAAAAAAAAGTAGAGGGGGCAGTAAGAGACAAAAATAAACAATGAATGGCCCTAAAACCAATATATAACCAAAACACCCATTTGACAGGGACTCAGCCTTCACTCTACTCCAGAACCTGAGAGAATAACCATCTGTCATATCTTCCTTATTTTATTTGTAAGTGGATTAACCTACACAAGGTAAGAACAAAGGTAATCAAGAAACTAAGTACTTGTCAGGTTAGGGAAGATAGAAAGGAGCACCTTGCATTCTGATAAATTGGTAATATTTTATTTGTCATACCTCTTGTAACCGTTTTGTAAATACGGAAGACATGTGCGCACGTGCACACACACACACCACTATGACAGCTCTTTTCTGTAAGCATCCAAAATTTACTGGAAGGTGTCCAACTTGGGAACATTGAACTAATATGCTTTTCATATGTTATGAAATTATGAAGATAATACCAGCAGGCTTCCAGTAAGGTCAGAATAGGATGATGCTTCAATCACAAAAAGCTCTTCAAATGTTTTATTCTCATGAGAAATCTATCTGAATCCCATTTAACAAGCTGCCTAAATGTGTCCACAGCCAGGGCAAGCTAAAGGAATTAGTCCATTTTGTAGTACAAATGCAGATGATGATCCTTTGGGTTCAAAACAGGTGCCAGTTGTTAGAAATAATGAAGATTAATATATAAATTTAACAATAATATATAAAATTAATGACATGGTCAAGATTGGTAGTGGATATGATTAGAGAATGGTGAAGAAAGGCAAGGAATAAATGATAAACAGAGTTGAGTTATCATGAGTTTTTGATGATCAGTGGTTACATTTTCTAATTGAAGATTACTCAGATTAGATTGTTTGGATTTTTAAATGCCAGAAAATTTTAGGATTCAACTGAACCTAATGTGGATGATTGCACCCATTAAGTTGAATGACTCTACTGATGGTGTGCATGGGAGAATAGATTAAAAAGACTAGGGTGGTACATGGCACGTGGGCAGTGGTGGGTTCCTGCCGGACCTGTCCGGTGCATAGCTCCGGTAGGGAGTGGCCAATTGCACAATTTGCACGCGACCGCTCTGGAGCAATCTTCGCCGGTCCGTCGCCCGTGTCGCCATCTATTTCTGAGAATTTTTGGGTGATTTTGCTTCTGCGCATGCGTGGAAGCAAAATCGTGCCAAAATCTCTTGCGCACACGTCCCCTCATGAGATTTCGGCGTGATTTTGAGAGCCGAGCCGAGATGGTGATGTGGTTAAATGCAGCACTGCAGGCTACTGCTAGTTCAGCAGTTCAGCTGTTCAAATTTCACCGGCTCAAGGTTGACTCAGCCTTCCATCCTTCTGAGGTCGGTAAAATGAGGACCCAGATTGTTGGGGGCAATATGCTGAACTCTGTAAACCGCTTAGAGAGGGCTGTAAAGCACTATGAAGCGGTATATAAGTCTAAGTGCTATTGCTATTGCTATTTTGCTTCTGTGCATGCACAGAAGCAAAATCACGTGAGGGGACGTGGGCGCGTAGTGAGCATGCACGCGCCCAAAACGTGGAGATGCACGCGCAAAGCACCGGCACCAGTAAGCGAGCAACCCGCCCCTGCAAATGGGACAAAATGTATTCTGGCATAAATGGTGGAGAAGGATTTCTCCCCACCCCACCCCCTTTATGGATCTAAATGGCAATTAGAATTTTTTTCTCTATCTTGATGGTCTCATCAAGATCATCACAAATTTAATGTGGGAGGAATTGGCATTGAAGAATGCCAAGTATGTGCTTAAACTGTTTGGCAAATCAAGCAATTTCATGTTACATCAAACGATAATCAAACTATGTTCTAGCATCTTCAAATAAGATCAATTTAGATATAAATCTAAGCATTAAAGCACAATTCATTTGTTCCTTACCTCCTTTTACTTGACTGAAAGGCAGAGAAGACTGACTCATCTGTTCATTTCCTTTGAGAATAGATGCTTATTTTTGATTTATAATAGGGATCCAAAGCTGCTTTGCCTTTCCAAAAACATTACAAATCTTAATAGGCTGTTGGATACCAAGTTCAAAGCAACAGTATGCCGAGCTGGTTCTGATATGTCATAAATTGGTAAAACACAAAATATACATGAGCCAAACATGAAGACACCCTTAAAGATTACAAATAAACTCCTTACAGAGAATGTTTCAAGAAAACTAATGCTGGCTAATGTTTCATCTAACCTGGGTTTCAGCAAACCATTCTATCAGATGTTATGAACTGACTACACATACAAAAATAAGAACATAATAACAACATAACAAAATAAGTTCTTCCCAGAGGTTGTGTAGTAACAACACAAGGAAGATTGCAAGGCATTTCACCCATATGTTAATGGTGTGTTGTTGAATTATCCCAACAAACTTTATCTGATGTAAGTCCCGTTAGTCAGGAAGTGATGAAGCAAAATCACAAAATCAGCAGTAAAATGTAGTAAAAAGTCATCCTCGTTTCCATCCTGAAATTAAAATAGCAGTTACTTAGCAACTATAGTATGGAAATAGTGTCCTGTGCAATTTCCTGCCTTCCAACTGAAAAAGTTCAAGTGTGCCACTACATTTTCCCTGTCCTGAATATTCCCTGGCAACAGTTTCTGTAATTGTCTTGTCATCACATCTGTTGGGAGGTGATGAAAACAAGTTTTCGGTTGGGATTAACAGTCCTTTCTATATTTTATACTCACACTATTTTCTGAGTCTGAATAAACTGTTATTCTCAAGGGTGTTCAAATGTTATGTTACTGTGACTGCCCCATGAAATGAAAAGTGGATTTGCCCTATACCTCATGAATGAAACTAGCTATTTCATTGGGAAAGAAATATATGCCTGGCTTGGAATAATTTCATGTTGGTATATTGCAGGATTTCTTCAGCTTTGCGGGAACACACAGATAAAGTGAGGAGTTTTGTCAATACTTAAGTGGGTTTTGTTACCTAGGGTTTCTGAGCAGGGTTTAAAAACTTATGGGGATCTTCCCTTCAAGATTGTAACCCCCCTGCATAACCAGCAGATTCCCAGTTAAATTGGTGTGCCTGTCTTAGAACATAGAACGTAGAATAATAGAGTTGGAAGAAACCTTGGAGGTCTTCTAGTCTAGTTCAAGCAGGAGACCCTAAAACATTTCAGACAAATAGTTGTCCAGTCTTTTAAAAAAACCTCCAGTTATGGAGCACCCACAACTTCTGGAGGCAAGCTATTCTATTGGTTTAACAGCATTTTCAACTCAGAGATTAGCAGTCAAGTAATCTCAGTCACACAAAATGATATTTTATCACTGTGTTTTTATATTAGTAAATAAGGAAGAAAAGGAAGGAAAGAAGGAAGGAAGGAAGTTGCAGACAAGCAACTGCCTATACAGTTAGTTTATAGATGAATGTATTATATGATTGTAGAAAATTGGACTGAACAAACTATTGTTAAATTAACTACATATGTAATGGCAGGCAAATGTAGGTCTTTACAGTGTAGTTTGACATTGTAAAAGAACATTTTGAGCGACTTTCCTGTCATGAGTATGTCTGCCAGAATTAGAATTGTTCATTCATTGGGAAAAGCAAGAACATAAGCCTCCTTTTAAAAATATATACAGTATGGTTGAGAAATGAAACAACAAAGTTTTGCCTTGTACTTTCAATTTCAGAAGACCTACAGACTAGCACATTTCTTAAATGAAAGTGGAGAAACTAGACCCCCTATAGAAGTATACATTTTCAGGTTATCAAATGGAGGATGGTTAAAAAAAGAGTTGAGGAATAATCTGCAATCAGCGTGTAAGTATATGTGTTTATGTTTTTCAACTGAGTTTTTGTGGGAGACAGCCTAATAATATGAGAGGAATACTATTGGCAGGGAGGATTCACTTTATAGTTAATTATGGAGATCAGGGGAGTATTGTATCAGGCTGGTTGATGTAATTTACTGTTAATAAATAGGAAGCCAGAGATGACTGGTGGATAATGGATGTATGAGATTAATTTCGCTCATGCTGAGGTGGTTGTATACCTTTGGGGCTTAATTCACCAAATGGTTTCCTTTCGCCTCTTTATAAGAGAGGAAAAAGGATGAATAGCTATCAGTAAAAGAGACATTTCGGTCCAAATTCATTACTGACAGCAAACATATGATACAATAGCAACTCAGGTGGCTTTTTTCTCCCATTGCCCTCACCATAATGCAATTACCACTGTGTGAGAGAAAGCTTCCAAACAATCCCTGCTGTGTATTCCCTGTGGCATGTCTAAACTTCTTTGCTGAGACTCGGCTACCTGAATACACATACCAGATAGTTCGAAACCTGGACCTTCATATCTTTAAAACATACATTTGTATGTCTCCCTTACATCTGTGAAGTTGATGGGGAGAAGGACTTTAACAATCATTTTTAGTAAGCCATTGTTAGTAGCTTTGGGTAGGAATGAAATTTAAAATTCAAAAGATTTGAACTTGGAGAGTTTTTATATCTTTATGAATCCTGATCACAGATGGTGGGATCATTGAATGTCAGTGCTAACCCCTCTGACTCCAGAATCTGGCATTTATTTGTCTGGCTGGCTGGCTGAGATTTCAATCCTGTACGCACTTTGCTGGCAATTATCCCTGTGGAAATCAAGGTACAGAATTGTTTTCAAAAACAATAAAAAGAGATGAGCAACATTTTATTTAATGAAAAAGCTGACCATAAATGGTTTTCAGAAGGAGAAATGCTTCAGCAATTTTCAAAGGTGGGACTCTCCTTTAATTATAACAGTAACACCGCAAGGGAACAAGGCCAATGAAAGGACTGTATTTTTGATAGCGTCCCTTGAGATTTAATTAACATCAGGAACTGACGAGGTAGCCGCCTCCTAGAGAGATAGTTGCGTAATGAAAAATGGACATTAACACATGTTCTTTGGCCATCTTGTAATTCAATTACAAGATCGTTAATAATACCCACGAGGATTTCTCTGAAGCTCTTTTCCCCCTTGAAAAAAATTCTACAGCAAATTGTCTTGTGGAAAATTGGATGAGAACCATTAGCAAAAAAAAAAAAAAAAAAAAATGCAGAAATTCTCTGTCTGGCACTATTTAATGCTTCTACAGCTATCAGATGCTGATTATTAACCACACACTCGTTCTCTAATAAATAATAGGAATCAAATTCCCTAGTGGGGAAAAATAGCCCAATGAAGATCCAAAATGTTTCTAAGCCATTGAATAAACCTTGGGATCATTTAGTTTTAATGAACAAGAAGACAGTAAATATGAAGGACAGGAACAGGAGGGTTCTGTGGAGAAAGGCAAGTTTCAAGAGGAGTATATCACATTCCTGCTGGGGTAGATTGACTGTCAGATACTTTTGTGATTTTTATTATATTTCATTAAACATTTTTGCAAAGAGAAATAAGAAAAGAGCAAAAAATAAAAGCAGACAATGATGGAAAAGAGAACACAAATCATAGAATCATAGGAATGGAAGGGACCTTAAAGATCTTTTAGTTCAACCCCCTGCCCAAGGCAGGAGTCTTTATACTATTCTGGACAAATGGTTGTTTAATCTTTTCTTGAAAACCAGGCAATGGGGCACCCACAACTCCGGGAGGCAAGCTATTCCACTGATTAATCTTTCTCACTGTCAGGAAGTTCCTCCTTATCTCCAGGTTGGATCTCCCTCTGATGAATTTCCATCCATTGCTTGTTGCCCTACCATCAGGTGCTATGAATCAACCCTTTCTTCCCTGTGATACCCATCAAATATTGGAAAATGGTTAACATGTCTCCCCTAAGCCTTCTCTTTGTTAGGCTAAACAAACATATCTAGATCCCTTAACCATTTATCATACGATTTAGCCTCTGAATCCCTTATCGTCTTTGGTGCTCTTCTCTGCATTCTTTCTAGGGGCTCAGTATCTTTTTTGTATCATGGCGACCAGAACTGGACACAGTTTTCCAAATATGGCTTCACTACTGCAGTATAGAGCAGTACAATCACTTCCCACGATCTTGATGCTATTCCACTGTGACTTTTTTGGTAGCTGCATCACACTGCTGATTTATACTTAAGCAATGGTCCACCAGGACATCTTAGATCCCTTTCACAGGCACTACTGTTGACCAGGTACTGCCTATCCTGTACCTGTGTATTTGGTTTTTCCTGCCTAAGTTCAGGATCTTACTTTTCTCACCACCGAACTGCATCTTGTTGGATAGGTCCTTTTATATACTCTTGTAGAAGAGTGTAGGGAAAATGTTGGCAAAATACAAGAGTAGAAGAACCAGTAAGAAAAGGTAAATGAGAATTCAGTTCTCGGAAAGGAGGGAACATAAGAAAGAAACTCATAATAAACCTTCCTTGATTCACTTTATGACAAGAGGGACAGAGGGAAACTCCAGCAGGTTTTCAAAATTCTATTATATGCTACAGTGATAATGTAGTGTTCCTGCCTGCCTTGTTATATACAGCGCTTGTCTACTTACAAGCATAATAGAATTAAACAAGACTAAAGTTATTAGATAAGAATTTTCAATATTTCATTAGTTTTACATAGGTGAATATCTTCTGTCAATTTTTAAACTGAAGGTTATTGTTGAAATCTGATTAGGAGATAAACATCAGTGACAATCAGCAAAGTGAAGATCATGAAGATAAAAGAAAATATCTAAACATGAAAGATCTATCCTTACTTAATAGATCACTGAAAAATAGAACACAGGTAGTCATCATTTGTTGATCACAATTGGGACGGGCAATTAGATGGTCAAGTGAAGTGGTCAATCAATGAAATCACAATTGTGCTTATGGTTCTAAATGTGAGAATTGTTCACAATGTTGGCTTTGCATCACTGTCAAACCTGCAAATGGTAATTAAACAAGGCAGCAGCTAAATGAGGATTACCAATGCTAATGTTAAAGTAATATTTTTTTCTTTTTTCCCCAACACGGTCCAAGAGTAATCTCAAGGTGTACAAAATGCCACCCATTAAATTTGGGGAAAGACAGGTGACTGGCAGTAACTTGAAACAAAAGGAATAGAGACAAGATAAGTATTGGCAAAGGTGCAAGCAAATTTCACGCAGGGAGAGTTTTCTACCAATTCATGGACGGGTGGAGAGCATGTCAACTCAGCAGTGGGGGGAAAAACCTAATTCTCATATTTTCAGTAAAAACAGATTGCTTCCTGCTTGGCTTCCACCTTTAAAAAGTAGGAGATGTGTTTATACTATTTCATTATCCCTTGTAATTCTGTTTAGAATCTGTGGGAGTTAATTGTGCTTTAGAATAATTCAGGAACCCTAAACAGATTTTCCTTCCACCCACTTGATTAGAACTGAACAGGAGAATATATGTGAATTCTTGCCCTTTCTTCCTCTGTCATGTGAAGGCTGCAATAAAAAGGTGATGGCAGTTGTGCTGATAATCACCTTCTCTGTCACATATTTTTATGTGTGTGTTTATGGAGGGACCTTTTGTTGAAAATACATTGTGCGCGGTAATGCAGATATTTGCATGCTTTGTGCAGCTTGGAGTATTCTTGATGCCAAAGCTGGCTTTGTTAAAAGAAATGATAGGTAGGTGTGTCCAACTTGAAATACATTTATTTTAACAGAAATGCTGGAAGATGCATGAAAAAATGCAGATGATGTTTATGTTCCAGTCTTTATTTTGCGGCTGTTACATGTCAGACAGTGGGCACAAAACAGGCTGGGGAGGGGAAATTGTTTTCAAAATTAAATGTATACAAGGAATTTGCATACAGAACGCCAGGGTCTAAATGGAAGCTACATTTTGCCTCGACAAGAAACTTCATGCCGGGCAAGCAACAGACTTTCCTCACAGAGAAAGTTTGCATAATTCAAGGCCTTGTCAGGGATTCCAAGTGCAGGAAATGCACACAACTCTCTTCTGGCTACTGCAACTTCCAGATGTGGTAAAGTGGGGCAATGACATTTACTGGGCAAGTTAGCTATGTGAAGCAATTTCAAAAGGGTAATTCATGCAAACCTTTAATGTAAAGCTTCCCTTTTGAGTTCCAGAGAAAATGTATATACGTAACTGTTTCATAAACCTATCTGCATATTTCACTGGTTTCCCAAAACATTGAGGAAGATGCGGTTGAAATTACAGTTGGGAGAATTGAGAAACCAAATAAGAGCATTGGCCATCCCCAATAGGGCCCACTTATTTTTATGGTTCCCATCTAGCTAAAAGTTTCCACTCACAAAATGCTGGATGTGCAAATCCTAGCAAGTTTGGGAGAAGTTAGTTTCTTGAAGGATCAGTCTTATATTAAAATTGTGGAAAAGCATGTTTCACTAAAACAGGGCTTAGATGTGCCTCGCAGCTATCTGGTGCTATTTGTGTGGTTCTTTTTATTTTTTATTTAATGAAAATAGCTTTTGACAGTTTAAGTGCAGGATCATATCATCTTTGCTTCCCGTACACCCGATTTACACAAAATTTATTTCCTATGAAAGAGCAGCTATGTGCATGGTGTAATCAAAAAATACTGATAAGCATCTTGTTGTGAATGTCAGCTTGAGGAATCAAGAGATGATAAAGGGCTTCAATCTTCAAAGGAATTAGCGTATGCAAACAAGTGAGAGACAAGGGGGGACTTTCCAAATATTTTCATTCAGAGATATGAAGAGCTAATAAAGTGTGTGTATATGAGAGAGAGAGTAAGTGACAGGGAGAGCTCAGAATTTAACTGATAATACAGTTAATGTTAGAATTGTCAAGAGAAGGAACATAACTCATTGTTTTTCTCAACATCAGTAACAATTAGAATGTTTGGCCCTAATACTTGTGATTGAAACATACCAGCGGCGGGTTGCTGCCTTACCGGTGCCGGTGCACTGCACATGCATCTCCACGCTTTGGGTGCGTGCGCGCTACATGTGCGCGCCCCCTCGCACGATTTTGCTTCTGTGCATGCGCAGGAGCAAAATCACGCCAAAATCTTATGAGGGGATGCGCGCGCGCATGAGATTTCGGCACGATCTTGCTTCTGCATGCGCAGAAGCAAAATCTCGCCAAAATCTCTCTCTCTCATGCATCCCCTCATGAGATTTTGGTGCAATTTTGCTTCCACACATGCGCAGAAGCAAAATTGCCCAAAAATTCACAGGAAAAAATGGCGACGCGCGCGATGAACCAGCAGAGAGGGCTCCGGAGCAGTTGTGCAATCCGCCGCTCCCTACCGGAGCTGCGCATTGGGCAGCTCCGGCAGGAACCCACTTCTGAAACATACACTTTCTGATACTCATATCTCAGTAGACATTGGGCATAAAACAGCTGTTCTTGCTTTTTTTAAGACAGAACTTCGTCTTTCTTTAAAGATGTTACCATGAGTATCTTGGTATTGGAGTCGGTCCTTTTGTCACCTGGTTTGTTTAGATCCTGTCAGGTAACTAGTTGTCTCCATGATAGCTAGGAAATACTTGTATAAATGAGCATAAATGGCTCTTTTTGGCTACTGATATTACTATAGTATGGAAACCGTCCGTTGCAGAAAAAAGATAGTTTGGCCATTTAGATATAACCAACAAAATGGTTCTTTCATTAAGTTCTTTCTCTATCTGGCAAAAGTAATTATTGTGGAATGGGAGGCAGAATTTCAAGGTTTTTGTTGGATTAGTCTACTTTTAAGACGTGAAAAGTAAATTTAAAAAATCTCTCAGAAGAAGGTAATAATAAACCACTTCTGTATTGTTAAAAAAAAGTGCATTACCACAACCAAGTTGTCACCAGAAGTTAAGTTCAAATGGAGGAAATCTGTATCTTTTTACCAATCAGAAGAGATGTTTCAAAGTTATGCTAGGATCAGTGGTGGGTTCCTACAGGTGTGGTCCACTCTATAGCACCGGTAGCGGCCCGCTGGTGATGTCACAGTACCGGTGCGGTCGGTTGCTGGTGCCTGGGCGCCGCCATTTAAAAAAAAATTAAATATTTTTAAAATTTTTCTTCTGTGCATGCCCAGAAGCCGAGCTTCCAGCACTGCGCATGCGCTGCCTTCCTACCCCACAGTGAGTCCAAGCAGGGGAGGATGGCTGAGGGAGCGTGTGAGATGCTGAACGAATGGGCGGCAGGAGCTATCTCCATTCCCCTCCCTTCAGCAGTCCGAGAAGCCACGAACGTGCGGTGTGATCCTAGGCATTTTTGCACGTTTGAGGCTTCTCGAGCTGCTGAGGGGAGGGGTAATGGGCGGCAGGACCTATCTCAGTTCCCCTCCCTTCAGCAGTCTGAGAAGCCACACCCACCCAGTCACATGGCCGGCAAGCCACACCCACAAAATAAACCACGCCCACAGAGTGGTAGTAAAAATATTAGGAACCCGCCCCTGGCTAGGATCTGTCTGGAATTTCCGGAAAGGTTTCCCCACCCCCAAACAAAAGAGTTCTTTTCTGTCACAATTTCAGAATGCTTTAGAATTTTGCTTGGTTGTGTTATTTTTGTGTTATTTTTAAAGTTATGAAGTGATGGAAAGTTTAATATTGATCTCCATTACTCTATAGCCACCATAGTTATTTCTGATTCTTATTTTTAAGAACAGCAGCAAACCCAATGAAGGTATTCCCACATGCTGTTCTTTCCTATAAGGGAAGATGACCTGTAGTGAATATAGGCTATTTTAAGACAATTCTCAGTCATCCCATAACCAAGGTAACTGCAAGAAACCCATATGCCAGGCACTCAACATATATTTTATTTATTATTATTATTCTTTAGTTGCCTGGTGGAGCAGTAGTTAAGTGCAGTATTACAGGCAAACTCTATCCACAGCCTGGAGTTTGATCCTGATGGGGCTTAAAGTTGACTCAGCCTTCTATCGTTCCGAGATCGGTAAAATGAGAACCCAGATTGTTGGGAACAATATGCAAATAAGATTACATTGTAAACCACCCAGAGAGTGCTGTAAAGTGCTATGGAGTAGTATATAAGCCTTAATGCTATTACTATTGCTATTTGTTTTAGTTGACATAGCCACTCCTATCACCCATATAACTTTGAGCAACTTACGATTTTAAAAAATTAAAACCCATGACATCAAATTCTGGATGCCCAAAAATAAATAATAACCCCATTCACAGAAGAAGCCCATCAATAACAACAGAGCTCATCTCTCCACCTGACCCAAAGACCTAGGCAAACAGCCAGGTCTTCAATAGCTTGTGAAAGGCTAATAGTTTTTCTCCATTATTATTATTTTTAAAGAAGCGATTTCTTTTTCATCAAATTGAATGTGACAAGTTGGGGGAAAAGCAGAAGAAAATGTTGCTGTATAACTGATGTGTAAATACAGGTATAGGTTACAAAATGTTATAGGCAACATTCCTCTGTTTATCAGTTGCTAGGATGCAAATAATGGGGAAAGGCTGTGGCATCTACCAGTATGGAGACATATTGCTGAGACATGTTGCTATAGAAAATGAACTATAGGAAGCTTCATTCTGATCCTCCACAAGAGCTCTTTTTTTTACATTTGCTTTCACATATTCCATGCCTCTCTTTAGAAGTCTACAGATTCTCTCCAGCTGCTGCAGACACTTGTCACAGAAAGCACAATGTTAGGTGGAACATCTATTGATAAATAGGACGCAAATTCTCTACAGTGGAGAAATATTCCTTCTCATAGTATATTGCTGTAAAAAAGGGAAGGAGACATGAGGTCTGGGAAAGGTACAACTTGAAAGGAGGAGCTACTATGATGGCAGAATTTTGAAGATTAAAGTCCTTGCTCAAATGGGGACTTAAGCCCTGAGTACACGAGCAGACTCCATATTCAGAGAAATTATCAGCTGGACATACTGTGTTTGTCTCCAAGTAATCTTCCTTTGCAACATTGCCAATGTGCTCCATGTTTTGGCTAGTTGCAGAAGAAATAAAATCTGTTCCCATGGATCGCCTCACTGCTGATAAGTGTGCCTGTGGTGAAAGCATAACAGTGAAGTCTCACTGTCTGACACATTGAACTGGGAGGCATAACAAACTTGCCTGCACATTAAGGCCAGAAGAAGTGGGTGGGCCAGAGTCTGCCAAGTGACCTGGAAAGACAAGAAGCATACACAAAACAAAAAGGCAAACTTAATCTGAGATTCCCCACCCACCTGGGTTGATCTGTTTCTCACCAGACCCACATCTGATAAAACCATATCTCCAAAATATACTGAAAAAAAGTGAGCTTGCCATTGAATCCATGACAACTGTGATAAAAATGAGCTTTTATTTACAACTCCACTCCAGCAGGGCAAATTTTGATCCGTTTCTACATTCCGTGCATCTTGTTGCTGTGTCTTGAAAACAAATCTACAGACGCCCATGCATACATAAAGACACAAATGAACCATCTGGAATGCCAGGAACAGTGACTTTTGGCAGCCAAGAATTCTTAAGATTTGCAAAACATGTTTTGAAAGAGGATACACTTCATCTGAGAACTATTATCTTATTTGAGGAGGTTAAAAGAAGGCAACAAACATGGCACAACAGGAATTAGACAAGGATAGTAAAGTTGCCATTTATTTTTTTAAGAAGAAAGATGCAAAATCCATATTAAGACAGAACTTTTATTAGGCCAACTCAAGGTCACAAACTACTGCATAGCTTTCAATTTATCTCCACGAGGCAGAATGGCAGGGAGAAAGCTAATCCCTGTTGGTTTATCCTATGATATTATACGATAAAGATTTCTAAAGCTTCCTTGTTATTTACTGATTTAGATTTGACCTAGCAAAATTGTTGCCTTAATATTGATCAAAAATGTGGCTTTGAGCAGCAATGAACAGGAGATGTTTCTGAATGATGTTTACTTTACCTGATGATGCTTGGACATGTAGTTTGTCTCCCTCTCTCTCTCTCTCCCTTTTTCTCTCTCTCCCTCCCTCCCTCCCTCCCTCTCTCCCTCTCTCTCTTCCCTCCCTCTCTCCCTCCCTCTCTCTCTCCCTCCCTCCCCCTTCTCTCTCTTCCTTCCCTCCTTCCCTCCCTCTCTCTCCACCTCCCTCCCTCTCTCTCTTCCCTCCCTCCCCCTCTCTCTCCCTCTCTCCCTCCCTCGATCTCTCCCTCTTCCCTCCCTCCCTATCTCTCTCCCTCCGTCCCTCTCTCTCTCTCTTCCCTCCGTCCCTCTCTCTCTCTCCCTCCCTCCCTCCCTCCCTCTCTCTCTCTTCCCTCCCTCCCTCCCTCTCTCTCCCCCCCTCTCTCTCTTCCCTCCCTCCCTCCCTTTACTGTTTTGGGTGTCAAGGAAGAGGCAAAGTTCTGGTTCTTCCTCTTCTGACAGCCCTAACCATTATGAAATAAACGTTAAACAGTATGGCTGTGTTTATTAAGGAATTCTCATGGAGGCATTTTTCCTTTGGATGTTTGTTATTTGATAAAGGCTGCTTCAAAGCAATTATTTACATGAAAATAACATTATTTTCCCCTGTAATGGGGGACATTTATAATTGGAAGGTTTTGGAATCACTAAAAATGCAACAATGGAAGCAGATTATTTTTTTCCTATTCCTATTCCCTTCCTATTTCTGCTAAATACAGCGCACTGATATACTATTTGCTCTTTTGTCTAGAATGAAAAGTTCCAGAGATTTGTATTTGCTCAGTTTTGGTTCAAGAATATCAGTCAAATTTAATTAGCCTTTTGCCATGTATGTGTACATATACATCTACAAGTTAGACAGAGGAAACTTGAAAGTCCCTAAACCCAGCCAAATCGATTGGTTGAGAAGATCTCTAGGGAGTCCATCAGTCCCAGACTTACACAGTCCAAATTCATATCCTTGTATGCCTGTTTCAGTTTCACTCAACACACTTGCAGTCTTTAAACCCAGTCTTTAGCTTGATGGAAGAAATATTCAGACAGGATTATTATCTACATATCTACATATCTAATCTTCTACATATTATCTACATATCTAATCTTCCATATAGACACATCACTGTAATATACCTGTTAACATTCTTTTCTCAAGTTAAGGCCTCAGGGCAAACCTCTGATCTCTCTTTGCAAACGTAGGAAACAGAATCACACTCATGCATTAGCAAAAGAGATTGATTGAGAGGTTGCCTCAACACAATGAACACGTTATTCCTTGGTCTCTTTTTTAATACCATATTTATAACCATATTTTCTATACCACCACATTCTATACCATACCATATACCATACCACGTTTGTTTATCCTGAAAGGAAAGAGCGTGATGGGCATGTATGTCTATCAATTAAAGTTTTGTTTCATTGGAGCTTTTCAAACAGAAGCTGGATAGTTGTCTATCGGATATATACTAGCAGAACCTGTGCTGAGTAGAGAGTGGGATTAGATGGCTTCCAACTTCTGTTCCAGCTCTCTGACTCTAAGAATGTAATGTACGGTACTTGTATGAGCAATTCTAAAAACAAGCTAATGCTGTTTGCTGTATTCTCAAAGAGAGAGAGAGAGAGAAAACTAAACCAGAAAATTGATATAAAATCCCATAACTTGATATTTCTCAGTTGTTTTAATCATGGGTCTCCACTTTTTGCATGATTATCTATTTTGCTTTATTTGGGTTCAATATGATTGATAATCAGATATGTGTGAATATGATTCCTTCCTTCCTCCCCCCCCCTCCCTCCCTCCTTCCTTCCTCTATGAATTGCAGTGAATTCATCCAATTGGATGGAAATCTCTAGCCAACCTTAGTTATCTTAGAAAGCTAAGCAAGGTTGGCTGAAAGAGCATTAAGAAAGCATCTTGGAAAAAAAGTCATTTTCATTGTGTTGCCAAGCAATCTATATACACAAGTTCTACAAAGTTGAACTTGGCTTGAACTCTGTTAGTGAATCTCTAAAGATATTGCTGCCATTGTTTCCCTCCTACCCACCTATCTATCATTGTGCTACCTTACTGGTAGCTTGTATTTCCAAAGCTAAAAAGAAAAAAAAAAGATGTTTCTCCTGATATTTTTCTGAGGATTTTATTGAAAGGCTGCAGACTATTAGAAAAATGATTATATAAACATTCATGATTTCTCAATATTCTTTAACCACTGCCTTATCTAAGTAAGAACAGATAAGTGGTTCCTCTATCCTTATCTTTATAGTTTGCATGCTTTATAAATGATCTATTATGGGGACAATCTAACTGGCTACATCCTTAAATTTTAAGGAAGTGCAATCTTTCTTTGTTGTCATTGTTGATTTTTTCCTTTCCTCTGAGGAATGACAAATGATGGCAGGCTTCATTCTATCTGGCATTCATTCTACTAGCAGTGAAACATGAGAATTTGCTCCAGCAATATTCCTAGCATATTTCCTTATAATTCCTAGCAATGACATGTGAGTATTCTAGTAAAGTAAATAAGTTTTTGGTTTTCTCTGCAAATACATTATGGATGTGAACAAAACAAACAATTAAGACAAATTCAGTATCTTGGGCATGGGAGCAGGTTAATTGTCTCTGAATTTTTTTTCTGAAGAGCTGTGGTGGCACAGTGGTTAGAATGCAGTATTGCAGGCTAATTCTGCCTACTGTCAGCAGTTCGATTCTCACTGGCTCAAGGTTGACTCGGCTTTCCATCCTTCCGAGGTCGATAAAATGAGGACCCAGGTTGTTGGGGGCAATATGTTGGCTCTGTAAATTGCTTAGAGAGGGCTGTAAAGCTATGAAGTGATATATAAGTCGAAGTGCTATTGCTAATTTACCAGCAAAGTCATTTCTGAAGATTCTTATGAGTTTGTTTAAAATGTCTGCATTAGATGACAGCAAGAGATCCAGACCTGGCTTTTGCTTGGTTTTTTTGTTTTTTGTTTAAACAGATTGTGTTTAGGATTTAGTTTATTCAGTGAACCTGTGTGTCTTGCGTTTGCGAGGCTAGAAAAGGCTGGTGAACTTATTTGCAATTGGCTCTGAACTCTGGTCTTGGGAAACGGAGATCAGCATTTGCAAGCTCATTTAAATGGAAACTTTGCTAAGGAATCTGCGAACAGACAAAAGTTCTGACATTACATCAGTCTCCCAGAGAGGGTCCTCTGAGATGACACTTTTTTCAGGCAGCTTTAAAATGATCAAATTGTCAGATTACCACTGACATAAGCACTGTTCAGTCACCTTAAGGGCACTCACTTCGAGCTGCCTAATCAGAATTCTGCCCCCTCCCCAACAATATTGACCCATTTCCAACTTTTGCACACCCAGAGTCAGCTGCCACGGATATTTCCATCTCAAGTTCTGTCACTGGTGTGAGGATCAAAAAAACCATTGGAAAGTATAAATTTTGCTGGAAAATTTTATTTATTTTATTTATTTATTTTGTGAGATTTATATACCGCCTCACAGTGCAAACACTCTCTAAGCAGTTTACACCAGTAAGCAATGTATATTTATATTGCCCCCAACAATCTGGGTCCTCATTTTACCTACCTCGGAAGGATGGAAGGCTGAGTCAACCTTGAGCCGGTGAGATTTGAACCACTGACCTGCGGATCAGTGTCAGCTAAAGTGGCCTGCAGTACCTGCCTCTTAAGTTCCAAAATAAGTTCCATCTAGGCTTAGACAGTCTTTCACCTGCCAGTCTTCCACTGATGGAGAGAAACGAGAGCCTGTTTGGTCTAATGGTTAAGGCACCAGACTAGAAAGTGGGAGACAGTGAGTTCTAGTCATGCCTTAGCTATGAAAGTCGGCTGGGTGACTTTGGGCCAGTCACTCTCTCTCTCTCAGCCCAACTCACCTCACAGTGTTGTTGTTGTTGTTGTTGTTGTTGTTGTAGGAAAAATAGGAGGACGAAGGCCTGTTGGATTTATTTGCTGCCTTGACTTATTTGTAAAAATAATAAAGGTGGGGTACAAATAAATAAATAAATAAAAATAAAATAATAAAACACGTAAGAAATATTACACCTAGGTTTCCCCCTTCCCAGCTGCATGAAATGTAAAGAGGTTTCTTTTCTCTACTCTCAGTATCAAAACTTTATCAAAAACGGTTTGCAAAACCTGCTCATACCTTAAAGGACATGTTCAGAAACATTGCAAGGGCATGACCCTGAAACGGAGGAAATGGTTTGTTTATTTTCAGGCAATGGGGAGCTACAGATGAGTTAAAAATATGATTGGGTACAGAGAAGTCCAGACTCAAAAATAACCACATCACACTGCACCTGTCAAATGGAAAACCACAAGTTTCTGCTAATTCTGTCTGGCCTACTTCCTTTTGAAACCTTATACAGAACTGAAACTCTGCTACATGCTTGCTGCCTTGCTTAGAGAGGCTGCTATAGCTTGCTATGCTCAGAAGTTATATTAAATTTTTCCACAGCACATAGCTGAACCGAACGGTGGCCATTTTTTGCTCCCTCTTTTTTACCTGGGGAGAAAAAAACCAATTAAGATAGAATTCCTTACTTTAAGTATTCAAGTGTGAGAGGTTTTGAACAAGGCGTAACTATATTTAGAGAGCTTCCTATCACAAGACAGTGTGATAGTGATGGCATTTCTGTTTGTTTGTTTTAGGCTAAATGTAACACACAAGTGAGTTCAACTTGGGTTTGCCCTCCCCCCCCCAGTGACTCTCACTTTGTGATTGTAGTTGCTACTTCAATCATCCAGAGAGTTTTTGAATACACGCTATGAGTTTTACTGGAATAATGTTTGCCCTCTTTCATGGGGCCGAAGAGATGATAGTCTGAAGGCGCTAAATCTGGTGACTATGGAGGATTATTATTCCAGTGACGAGGAAGTGAAAACTGCAGTGAAGAAGTGGCTCAAAGAACAGTCAACAGAATTTTACGAGGCAGGGACACATGCTCTCATTCGAAGGTGGAACATTGCTATTGAGAGAAACGGTGACTATGTTGAGAAGTAGGGATGTGATCCACAGAGGACCAGCTTCATTTTGATGTATGCTACATGTTCCTGTGTTGGTAATTATACCTGTCCTAAAGAAAATGGCATTACGTTTTGACTCACCCTCGTATTACCATCTGAGTAACCGGCCTCTCTTCTTCTTGGTTGACATAAGTCAGCAGGTGAATGTCTAAGATGTTGGTAGTGGGATTTTGTCAGCTGATTCAGTGAACTGCTATAGTCTGCCAGATACTTTTGAATATTCATGGCTTTGTCCTCAGACAGTTGAATGAATGGGCCCCAAATTAGCTGGGTTCACACTGCGCACTCATGATTAATTGAAATGTTTTCCAGATTAACTCAACACAATGAACCATAAACTTACCATAATACTACACAGGCTGGTTTGGCATATCTCCCTGGACTAAAATCTGCTTGACTAGCTTGTGGTTTGGTATATTGTGCAAATGCACCTTCCTTCTTTATTGCTTCAAGTAACTGCTTGCAAAGATTGTGACAATCTGTATTGCTGGGTGGGAAATAGGTTATGAAACTAAGAAGCAGGTAGAAAACCCCCAGGATTGATAGCTAGAACCAGACAAAACTGGTTGGGTGGTTAGACTGATGAATTATTGTTACCTTTTAGTGAAAAGTCTCTAAAAATACACCTCCAATTCTATTGCAATTTATTATAATTGCACCACTCATATATTATGAGACACACAAGATATCGTATCTAGGCTCCAGGTTTTGACCAATTGTTTTCCTTCTTCTTTGTTTGAATAATATATGCAAAGGCTAATGTGACCAGGAATGGGCACAGTTCCCGTGTAAAAAACACTTGGATAGATTCTCCTTTATTGCTGCATAATAAACAAGTTGGGTTGGATTTTTCTCATTCTGCATGTTATTTGGAGCCTCTCATGCCAGTTCCTTGTACCTACTGTACTTTATACCTTCTTTTTCCGGCCAGAAAATGTTTCCAACAATGATAGAATTAACCAGCAGTTCTTCTACAGGGCTTTTACGTACATGTTATTGTATTACAGGCCTCTGACTGTATGAGATTGGGTCATACACAGTAATATACAGAGACTCATGCTGGGCAGAAGGTGCTGCATTTACTGCTCTTTATGTTTGTTACAGTTTTAGCAACAAGGAGGTTAGACCAGGAGCAGACAAGAGAAGCTGCAGGATTCACGTTGTGTTAAGGACCTAAGATATCTCTATTGCAAAATGAAAGATGAACACATTTATGGCTAAGTGGTTTGATTTTTATTTCCAAGATACCAATACCAGGCCTATTTTCTGAATTCAAGTATATATATATATATATATATATATATATATATATATATATATATACTTGAATTCAGAAAATATATTCAGAAAATATATATATATATATATATATATATATATATATATATATATATATATATATATATATATATATATATATATATATATATATATATATATATATATATATATACATATATATATATATATATATATATATATATACTGAGCACTGAAGTTTATGCTGCAAAAGGTGACAGGCAGACAATTTGCACAGCTGTTGGCAAGTAATGAAAACAACATGAATGCCTGTTGCAGATTTTTTTTTTAAAAAAGCAGAGGTTGTTTACCTCATAAAGTGCTGAGATGATTGGCTGGCAGCCTGGCTGCTTGTCCACTAGGATTTCATTCTTCAGAACCATGACAACTTCCTTTGCTCCCGTAACAGTGTTGGAGGCAATTGTTTCATTCTTGAGTCCATCTGCATTTGATAATTAGTTCCAGTTTCATTGACTTCTTGCTTTCTTGCTTTCCACATTGGGAACAGGTGTCTCATGAATCAGAAAATAAAATCCACAAATCCACGGTCGGATGAGATAGATTTGGGAGGATCAAATATAATGACATGAAAGAGTGTGCGATGTCTTGAGTTGTCTACAATTCTTCAACAGGTCCAATTTAGATAAAACAGGAGACGGGGAAAGAAGCGAAACAAATTAGGCCAGATGTTTCATCCATGTGTCAGATTTAGCTTTATGCTAGCAGACCCAATGCATTTGTCAAGAGTTGATAAACAGGTTTTATAGAAGGTTTAGGAATAAAGCAAAGGGTGGTAACTTTCCCAGCCTTGAGGACATAAAAGCCATTTGCATTCAATCTGTTTCTTACCACTACTGTAGAGCCGCCCTTTCCTGACTTCATAGAAAACAGGAGGGAAAATCTTAACAGTCAAAAACATCCACGGGACCCAAAGCTTCAGTGCAAGCCTCACCCCCTTTATACAAACATGTGTGCAAGAGCAATTATTTGACTTTCTTATCCCCACCGCCACCCCCACCAACCCCAGTGGACACCTCTGCAAATAGTCCTTCTATTAGCAAAGCTAGGGAGTAATTTTCAATGTCATACTTGGAACACAATTTATTAGTGATTGAACAGAAAAGAGGTTTTTGTCTAGTGAAAGCATAGAGCAACTTTGGCTGATCTCAGAAGATAGGCAGAATCAGACATGTTTATTGCTTGGATGAGAAACTACCATATTGGAAATGTCAAAACTATAGATTTGACTGAGAAGTTAGAGAGAGAGAGAGAGAGAGAGAGAGAGAGAGAGAGAGAGAGAGAGAGAGAGAGAGAGAGAGAGAGAGAGAGAGAGAGAGAGAGAGAGAGAGAGAGAGAGACCTAACAAAGCATTTCTGCAATGCTATTTTCCAACCTGAACTGGCTTAAGCCCTTGAGAACAGATGGTCTTCAGTTCTTCATTCAAATCTAGCAGCAGCCCCAGCTCGGAGTAGCTGCAGTGCCTGGCATGGCTGCTTCCTTCCACCAGCTGATTTCTGCCCTGGGCAGGTATTTCAACTTGGCTGCCAGACTGTTATGTTCTCTGCTAGTTGGTAGTTGCCATTAAACTAACAACGATAATAATAAAAAAAGTCAGTTGATTCTTCAGTGCCCCGTTAAGCCAATGAAGTATCCCCAACCTCAGAAGCTCATGCTTGATTCAAGCTTTACACTGTGCAGGGGACACCCTTTTGATTTCTGCCAGGATTGGAGACAAGCAGCTTAGGCTGCAGTGCAGAATTGACTTGACAAGAATTGACACCAGGATCCACTGCCAGCTCATTGCTGACCAGTGTTCTTGCATGACGCTCAGCTTTTTTCAGCCACTAGCTGTCACGTTCATGTTTTGTTTATTGGAATGTAGATTGTCTATATAAACAAACTAATGCTTGATAAATATGTATGTAAAGAGCCTGTTGAGTGAATTTGATAAAGCTGTAGCCTTATGAAAGGTCCATCATGCTAATATTCACAGAAAGATCCGGAGGAAGAAAGCGTTTGTGCGTGCAATTACTTTTCATAAGCTTCCTCATGATCAACTGTCGCATGGAAAAGGCAATTATAGTGTGCTATATCTCTACTTAATTCAGCTTGAAAACTCTTCTCTTTTCCTTTATTAGATTTACCCCTGTTTATATCCTGCACGCTCACACACTCTCTAACTTAACTCAGAAAATTTGAAATGTGTGAGAGAAACAAATACAGCGATTTGTTTTACAAGATACTGGGAGGGATTTAATTTTTCTCTCTCATTCCAAATGCCTTTGTTGTATAGCATGTTGTATATTCCATTGCCAACTGTCCAAGAGGACAATAAAATAACACTGATTTTTAAAACTGCAAACAGTGCAGTTGGGTGCTCTCCTGGGTGCTCTTGTTGGTTTTGTGAATGGGACACAGGGGAAAGCACCTTGAAAATATCTGGCATCTAACCGATTTGAGATAGCAAACATGTAAATTGATAATTTATTTACAAACCAACCCATCTTCAGATCTGTGTTAAAGGCCTTGAAAAATTACATGAGTTTCATAATCTAGTTTTGTAATCACACATAAGATGGCCAACAGTTGTGGCTAAAAGTGTTTGTACACTTTTTGTACACACACAGCCTCAAGCATTAGAGGATATCAAGTAAGGATAATTTTTGCTAAAAGGACCTCCATCTTTTAAGCATTACTCATATAACATAGTGCCATTACATTTTTGCCTAGGGAATGGAAATAGTTGTGTATAAGATGCTCAGCATGGTGGGAATAAGTATAGGTTGTAATCTAATGTAACAGAGATAAAATGAATGTGATGTTGTTAAATATTTTTAGATTTGGTTTAAGTTGGTCTGGAATTTAACAATTGCTGCCAGGTGTTGGTGGCATAAAACTGCAAGAGGAAGACTCATTCAAAATTAATATTGTAAAGGGCAAAAATTTCAGAACATGTTAAAGACTATTTAAATGACATACCTGATAAAGGAGAAGATGGATGGACTAAAATAGACGATGAAGGACATATTTCAACTTAATTTTTTGTTCAATTTACTGTATAAGGAGTTAAGAGTTTTTGATATTTGGAAGTTAATAATTTGTTAGCATATTTTAGCTTTGCATTTGTGTAAACTATATTATACCCTGTGTATGTTCTGGGAAGTCCAGGGAGGGGAGAGGGGGAGTTGGAGGGGAAGGGATGGGGAGGAGGGGTGGGGGTGAGGGGGAAGGGGGGGGATAAAAAAAGGTTTGTACTCTGTACGCATAAAACTTTTTCAATAAAAAAAGGATGCTCAGCATGGTTACAATTAAACATTAATAAGCATAATTTCTGCTTCCTAAGGTCAGACGGTGCAACTGTTTCTGTGTATACACACACACACACACACACACACACACACACACACACACACACACACACACACACACACACACACACTATATGGGAAAACCACTCACACATTAATCACGAAATCTCCAGAACCGTAAAGCCTACAAATTTGAAATTTGCCACGTATGTTCCTCTTGCCTTCTAGGTGCTCACTAAGAAAGGATTTTTCAAAAATGACCATCAGAGCATAAGTATTTTTTATATTATTATTAACAAGTTCTGATGCTAAGGAGTTCTACTCCCCCCTCCCCACCTGAAAAGAAATCTGATCCAAATGCAAAACACAAGCTTAGGCATTTCAGTTTCACTTTTGCTTTCACAGCAGCAAGCAGCTTTACTACAGAACAGTTGAGCTAAGCCACGCACAGACTCCTTCCTGTCTCCTTCTTGCTCACACAGCAAATACAGTTTGAGTTTTCAAACACTCCTCAACTCTCTCACACACTAACAGGACGCTAGCCAGATGAATACCAATGGATGCTGGTAGGCAGAGACAGATTTTGTTTTCCTTATTTTCCTCCTCAGTTCAGACAAATGTGTTCCTTCTACTGTAACACCAGTTAAAGGGAAAAGAGGCAAAAATGCAGGAAAAGATTTACAGATGTGATTAGGAAAACACAAGTAAGGGAAGCTGCCTGATTCTCCCATGGCCAGTTCTATGTGGCATGCTCCAGAGTCAGTTAACCTGACAGCCTGGTCATCCTCCAGCCAGACAGCAAAACCAGGAATGTTGTTTACAGGGAGGTCCTGAGCAATTCATCTGAGGGACGAATTGAAAGTCTATGCTATGCAAATAATGTCTTCATCTGTAACAGAAACTTAGCTTACCATCTCTAACGAAATAATACAGTCCTTTTTTTTAACTACTCATTAATTTTCAAGCTTTAAGTATCAATTTATCAAGCCCCATCACATAGTTTTGTAGCAAAGCAGGGTATTTAGCTAGTTCAAGAATAAATTATATTGCATTCAATAGACATTTTGTACAGTGAACCATTGCAGGACTTTAGATCAGCCTTCCGAAAACCTCCAGATGTTTTGGATTTCAGTCCTACAGATCATAAAATCTCAGCCTTCTGCCAAGCTGCTGGGAATTCTGATAAATGAAATATGTAACAGGTCAGGGAAGATTGACTTAAAATCAGCAAAAAATATTGAGAACATGAAAAGTTCCTTTTCAGTTGAGACTTCAGTTACCCCAAAAACCATCAAAGCATTCAAAGAATGTTAGGTAATGAAAATGAGAATGGATGAGAAGACCTGTATATCTCTTGTCTTGGGTTAAATAAAATTGAAGCAGTAATTTCAGTGGTGTAAGCTAGGATACAATCATTTTGCGCAAGAGATCCTGGTTACATGGATTTCATAGGATTGGGTAAAGCCATGGGGCTCAATCCATGGTGGTCCTGCCAATCGTTTCCTTAATCTGGATGGTGTGAGAAGTTTGGAATTTATCCTCTCCTCTCCTGGAGCTCTTTTTCTCAGTTCTTCCCTACAGGTAGAAATTCCAGAATTTTCAGCTAATATGGTTATTTTAATTGGGAGTTATACTAATGATGCATCTGGAGGGTGCCAAATTTAGGATGAGCCTACTAGTTCCAGATGTTTATGTTTATATATCTGTATGTGCTGCTGGAGGAAGTAGAAAATTAATTAACCAGATTAAAATAAGTTATCTAATAAGTTTTATATATTAAAAGGAGGAAGGCGGACTTTATTATTTTAAAAACAGCATTTTAATCTTGCAATGATGGTAGGACAATAGTTATGCTTTAAAAAACAATTTACACTTAAAATATAGGCAATAATTTAATATATATAATTTGATTTTTTTATTTTCAAACATCACAATATTTTGACATACGTCCACATCCGTTATAATACATTAATAATATCGAATAAATATACAATCCTTTTTATATTTACATATCTTCCTCATTTTTCTCACGTTGTCTCACGAAATATATATAGACTCTGGATGGGAGAAAACATTTCAAATAAAATAACATATTTGCATTCTATCAGTTAATATACTTTTACAATTCATTTGCTATGTTCCTAGTATTTTGGAGTCACTTTGGCAGTTAGGGTCCTATAGCCCTTGACCAGATGAAACTTTTGCAGCTTTGATCTAAATGCCAGGTCATTCCTTTCTATCTTTGTTTGGGGGGAATCCATGTGTGATATGAAAAATGAAAAAAAAATGATTGGATCTTTGAATTTTGTGTGTGTGTATGTCTATGGATAAGAAGCAGGCAGTTATTAACTTGTAGAAACAAGAGGTGAACATCATTTTTATGGACTTTAACCGGAATAAATGAGAGGAACAGAAAGAACCCATAGGAATGGGAGAAGATAAATAATCCAGATATCCAAGATTAGAAATGTTGGGATTCTCTACAGCTGTCAGACCATTAAGCACCAGCCTGGCACTATGCCCATGTTTTTAAAACTAATGTGGCCTGAAGAGGATTAAATTACTACAACATGTGGCAGATAACAAAGTGGAGGAATCAGATAAAACTATGGATGAATTGCTATGCAAAAAGAAAGTAACTTGAGAAACCAATGCACTCTTCTGATGTACCCTATTTTTTGCAAATACTTGTCTTTCCTTTAACCAGTAGATGAAATGGAGTATGGGCAATGTTCCCTCTGACATTAGAAAATGCCACGCGGCAGTTGGAAACTGCTGCGCAGCGTTTTCTTATCATGTGCGCGGCCGCGCTTCTTTGTTCCCTCTGACATTAGAAAACGCCGCGCGGCAGTTGGAAACTGCTGCGCAGCGTTTTCTTATCATGTGCGCGGCCGCGCTTCTTTGTTCCCTCTGACATTAGAAAACACTGTGCGGCAGTTGGAAACTGCTGTGTGGCGTTTTCTTATCACAGCTGCGCAGCTTAGAGGGAACATTGAGTATGGGGTGAAAACAGATAGCAACCTTGACACAGTAAAATGGTTATTTGGAGCATCTTGCAGCACCATTCAGAAATCTTAAGAAACAAATCTCAATTTGAAAACAGAAAGGCCCAAGAGAATAATTTATATATTTAATTTATGTCCTACCTTTATTATTTTTATAAATAACTCTAGGTGATTAGCATCTTCCTCCTCCTATTTTCACCACCATAACAATCCTGTGAGGTGAATTGGGCCGAGAGAGAATAACTGGCCCAAGGTCACCCAGCCAGCTTTCATGGCTAAAGTGGGACTTGAACTCACATGGCTTTCTAGCCTGGTGCCTTAACCACTAAACCAAACTGGCTCAAGATGTCTCACAACATCTTCCCTTGGGATTTCATGAAACCATGAGAACTCAAAATACTAGAAAAATGTGTGTGGAAGAAAACATTGGATTCTCATACATGCCTCATGATTTAGGTTATTTTCAGAAAATCGCATCCTATTCATTTGGATTGTTTTCTTTTTCTTTTTTATGGGGAAAAGGGGGAAAGTTTATTTCTATCAAATTGAAACATTGAGAAAATATACAGAAAAATAAAAAAACCCAAGTGCTTGGTAATGACAGAATTAATTTATAATTAATGAATGAGGACATGGGCAATTGGACATGGGAAGGCCTTACTCTCTTCCTCACCACAAATGTCTGCATTAAAATGGACCTGGAAAGCTCATGGTAGAGATAAATGTAGAGGAAAAGTGGCTTAGTATTTATAATATTGGACCTGGGATTACTCCAGCTGAAAGCTTCACTTGGCTGTAAAACTTACTAGATTGCTTCTCAAAGGGATAATAATAGCTGAACATGGCTCTATAGACACATTGTTGATGGCTTATTTAAATTTATGCCCTGATTTTCCTTCAAGGATCTCAAGGCAAAATATGTGATTCTGGAAAACCTCAATCATTTTATCCATCCACAGTCTTGAAATATATAGTGACTAGCCCAAGGTCATCTAGTGAATTTGATAGCTAAATAACAAGGTTATTTGATTTTAACTGTTGTATTCAGGCTTCTTGTTCATCTATTGTTTGATTATATTGGTGATTTTTAGGGTTCTTCCAACTCAGGAGGTTAATAGCTTTCATAAATCATTCAAATAAATAATAATTTATTCTATTAATTATTCATTTGGAGGCAAAGAAAACTACCTTTTTCTTTCGGAGTGAAAATAATGATCTTAAGTTCCTACAATACATTTAAATGCTGTGTATTCATCATGATGCCTGAACGTGTCTGTGATTGGCTTATTTATGTTATAACACAAAGTGCTCAACTATAAATCAAAACTCAGTGAGAGCTGGAAAAAACAGGCAAGGGCAAAAAATTGGTGTTCTAACTTGTAACAAACTGCCTGATTTTCAGACCTGATTAAGTATTTTATGGTGGCCTTGTTGAGGTAACCTCTTGTTAACATGATCACTAAGCATGCTGGGAACAAGCACTGGGAACTGTAATATACAAATCTCAATTCAAATCTGGCTATGTTTAGGAAGGCTTATAAACAGCAATTTATTCTTTCAATGGATGCCTGTCTGCATCCAAAGTTGCAGCCAATCAATTTTTATGGCGTGGGTGAATATTATCGTATAAATATGCAATGAGATGTAAAACCATTGCTTGCATATGGATTTCACTTTTTGGACCTGGCTTGTATACAGTGTTTTCATTCTTATTGTTGCCATACTCTGATATATTTTAGTATATGTAAAGAGTGCTCTGAATGTATATGATATGCATTGTGTTACTATAATTGGATTCTAAAGAGAGAGAAGCTATAGAAATTCAAGGAGAAAATAACTTAAGGGCCTCAATCTTAGAAGTTAGGCTTGGCACTTAAAACAAAACTACACATCTCTCAGTAAATTCTAATAAATCTTAATCTACCTAAATCAGATAGTTGAAAACCATTTAGTGTTTCCATCAGTTTTCTAGTGAACCACTAAACTCAATGCTTTCATCATTGTTTGAGGCCTGGATTTTCATCACATAGAAAGCGGCAGTAATGCTCCTGTTAGCATTTTCACTGGGAATGTGAAACATCTTGCTCCACCAAATATTTTTTCTATCTTTTTTTAAAAAAAGAATAGGAAGCATGAATTGGAAACATGTGGTAAAGGAGATTTCCAATCCCTTCACAATTTGTATTTCACTAATACACAATGGTACCCCTGTATCTGTGCTCTGCATAGACTCAAAGGTATTCTTTAAAAAAAATGGCATATGCCTACAGCCCAATTATTTGCTTAGATTCTGGTATAGGAGAGTTTGTGATTGCCCAAGACATCTATAGCTACAACATTGTACAATTTGCTCTCACAATGTCCAGTGTGCCATTTGTTCCAAAAGATTGTTGGTGCCTGGATTTTTTTTTTACAAGGAATTGTTGTTGGAAAAATGCTCACTAAATGAGGAACCAAAGCATCTGGAGATATTGTGACAAAGTATAGTTTATAGTAGGCCTGCACAAACCTACAGTGATTATTGGGCTCCTGGCCAGAGAAATGTTGAAAAGCCCCAAAGTCTACACAGCTACAGATTATATACCTTTCAAGAATATACGATAAATTTCAAAAGTAATGGAAATTACCCTCATACCAAGAATGCTACATTACATAAGGTGAGGGAGTCACCTTATTATGGAGGCCTTTTTGATATCTTCACATTTCTGCATTTCCATCTTCCCTTAGAATACCATCGCTAGCTAACATAAATTTGTTCTTTATTACACTCATCCAGTGATCACCTTTAGACTTCTAGAAAAGATAGCAGCCTGCTTTATGTTACCAGTCCCCTTTTCCCTTCAAGGTCATCCATTTTCATAGTTTTGCTTTTGCCTACTCATTTGAAGCGTTTTATAAGAGTCCATTTCCATATAAAAGAATCAAATCAAGCAAGGTTTGCCAAACTATATTTTAACCCTGTGAACTGCCTAGAATAAAAATAAATAATTAAACAAAATATCCCCAGAATAAAATCCCCTGTGCCACTTCTCTTTCTTTTCTTGATAAAGACTCTAAAGTCTCCTATACTCTCTAAATTACAAAACAAAATAGGAGAAGTATTATAATACATCACCCTAATCTTTCCCCTATAAGTCCAGCACTTGATCTGATTGTTATTTCAAATTTTATCTTTACCATGCTGTTCCATACAATTTGAATATGTGATTTAACTCTTTTCTATAAAGTAATCCTTGGCTGAGCCCATGGGTTTTATTGACCTTGTTAGAAATTTTGCCTGTTGAAAAAATTCAAGTAAACTTGGATGTTTTCTCAGAAATTATTTCCACCAGTAATTTCCCCCAAGATCAAGACTTATTACTTCTGCCTCTGAATCTGGAACTGGTAAGTAATGGTCTTATAGTTCTTGTGGCACCTGCACTACCAAAGGCCTATAGGTTCAAAAATATAAAACCTGAAAAAAGTACATGAAATGGACTTCAACTTCTCCCTTTTCAACTTGAGAGACAAGTGGCATAGTAGCAAACCTAATTAAAAATGACATCTGATGGTTTGGGGACTTCTGCAGTTAAGTGCTAATGCATTTGAACTTGCTCTGACTTGAATGTTTGGGAAAACTGATGTCATTATGTCTGTCATTATGGAAGCATGCTTTTAATCAAGAAGAATACTCTCTCCTTCTTTGATCAAATAGAGAACTACTTTTGAACCAGCAAGGGATTCCAATGCAGATTTTAGGATTACCCTTTCCTGTGCCCTTTCCCATTCTCAATTCCTTGAGTGGATAAGTGGGATGTAAATTACAATAGTACTAAATGATTTTAATCTGTTAGCATGATATAATTTCCTCATTCTTATCATTTTGGGAGTTGGTGGATGCATAATGCTATGATCTTCCTCTTTAGGAATGCTAACAGTTTCAACATAATTCCATAAGGACTTAAATTTGGGATTTGGGATTTCAAAAAGGTGATACAGAAAGTATTACAGGTGGTCCTCGACCTATGGCTGCACTGAGCCTGGAATTAAGGACATAATTTGTTGCACACAGAAAGCTGTGTGACAGCTTGGGCTAATGACTGTAATCTCAACTCATCCCATTGCAGTCATTAAGCAACCAGACAGGTTGTTAAGCAACCAAGCAGGTCTTTAAGGGTCCTCAGGAAGTGGGGAAGGCCTTGGGAGGCCCAATGTCCACTAGCATGCAGAAAACTGTGGGTCAAGAGGCCAGCTTTTCCATGCCCCATCGCACCCAAGAGGCCTGGGCCTTGTCCCTCCCCCACCACGCACAAGTCAACTTACCTTTCCCTTTCTCTGTAACTGCTAACAGGTGCATCCAGCCAATGCAAGTCACAACTAGAAAGCTAACAACAGCAATCTTCCTCAGAACTGGAAAGACCCCTCTAAACTTGAGGAAGGTTGTTTTTGCTAGCTTTCTAGCTGTGCTCCGCATTGTGTGGAGCAGCTACAGGAAAAGAGAAAGGTAAGTGAACCCAGGCATGGTAGAGCAAAGAGAAGGCCTAACACAGAGTAGGCCTACCCAGCCAAGGCCTTCCAGGTGTGGTGGGACTGGGAGAAGTCCCCAGCCTCTCAGGAGTGGAGGGATAGGAAGAAGGCCAGTATGCAGATTGGTCTTCCAGTTTGTGTCAAGTTTCTGGGCACTGGTGGGCTGTGCTGGCCATGACCTTCTGGTATAGCAGGCCCATACATACATGCAGGGCAGGGAGAAGGCCCCAGTCTCTCATGAGTGGCAGGGCAGGGAGGAGGTGTGTGTACCAATGGGCCTAGCAGTCCAAGACCTTCTAGCCTGGGCAGGTTTCTGCACACCATTGGGCCTAGTAGCCGAAGCCAATCAGACTTCTAGGGTAGAGAGGAAGCCCAGGTCTCTCACGTGTGGCAGACCAGGGAGGAAACCCACATACCAATGACCTAACTAGTCAAGGCTCCTATGTGTGTGTGTGGGGGGGGGAGATGCTGTGCTAAGGACAGATGTGCTGCCAAGCACCTAAACTTTGATTACTTGATCACAGGGATGCTACAATGTTTGGAGCTTTGAGCAAGGATCATAAGTCTCTTCATTCAACACCATCATAATTTCAAACTGCAGCTGAAGAAATGGGCTGTAAAACAGGTATGGAAAAAAAAGCAGCAATCAAGAGACTGGAATATATACATTTATATTCCAAAACTAAAATAAAAGTTGTAAATAGTTCTCAAACTACGTTAAACTTGCATTTCTTTAAAAGGAAGAAAAATAATACTGCAGGATTCTGCAGACTAAGGTTAAACAATACATGGAGCAAAAACTCCCTGAATCAAAGAGTTAGATTCAGAACAGGCAGGGGTACCCACAATCAGATTGCAAACATCTAATAAATAATGGAACAGGCAAGGGAATTCCAAAATATGTCTAGTTGGGCTTCATTGATTATACAATGACTTTTGACTCTGTAGACCACAAAACCTTGAGGTCAGCCATGAAAAACATGCATTTGCCATAATCAGGGGAATGTTGGTACTATATTGCATCCAATCTCTTCAAGTATGTGTTACTTTGCATTGGTAACATCTGTTAATTCATCAGAGTTAACATTAATAATCTTGAGACTCTACTTCTGACATTATGATATCTTTGTTCTTGTCTTAATGTAAGCAGCAGTTTGTTGGATTTCTAGTATTATCTTTGGCTGACCTATAAAGACTGATCCTTGAGGTTTCTCTTATCTCACCTGGGATTTACTTTGGGTTGGCTTTCACGCTAAACTGAATTGAAAAATTAGCCCCTAGCTAATGCTAGCCGATTTAAGTAAAAATTATTTTTAAGGTCATTTCCCAAATGTCCTGTTTCAAATAGTATGTTCAAAATGCTAGCAAGTATCATTGCATTTTCTTATGAAGATCTCATTTTTCTTTTTCCCCACCTTGTTTTATTTTTCTAATTCCAGATTTTGTCTTAAGAGGTTCATCACAAGCAACAGAAATGAAACAAGCAGAGGTGAGAAAGGCAACTCTTGAATTTTGGGGTTCTCTAAGAAAGAAAAATATTATTGCGATGTTCCCAAGCTATTGTCTCTGATGGGAATAACCCATCCTTTTTCTTCTCTGCATTGTGTTGTTCCCCATTACAAACCACAATAAAATCTATCTAGGTTGTTTGCTAACTACCATTGGCACATTTTGTATATCAAAGAAGAAAAGTTAACTTTTCCTGTGCTTTTCATCTGTTTTGTTCTTTGATATTGTGAAAGTCTCAAGGTCCTTCTGAGAAATAAAGAGGAGGAAATGCACAATTGCATCTAATCCCATTCTTTAAGTAGTTAAGTATTAAGTAGTTAATAGATTCCCCAGTGTTACTTACTTGTGCCTTGCAGGGTGTTAAAATCATAGGTGAGTTTTAGTTATTCAAAGGGGTGCTGTTTGATTTGTAAGAATACTCTCTCCCTCTCCCTCTCCCTCTCCCTCCCCCTCTTCCACCCCTCTGTCTCTCTCTCTTTTATCTTCTTCCAAAAGTACCAACCTCTCAGAAAATGAAATGTGAAGGACTCTCTAGAACTAGTAACAACATGCTGCTCTTTTGTCATTTTTAATCTATCCAATTCTTTTTTATCATACAACTGTACAATCCTTTAATCCATGTAGAGTGCCTGACATTCAGAAAAGCAAAAACATGGCAAGAGATAAAAAAAAGTATAATTATGATCAGAGAAAAGCATATTATTCTCTATTCTTGCAATTAATAATACACATCTTTTGATTAGGTGGTGTTCTACCAGGGAAGGCAAGTACTTAAATCTCATTGTAATGGCTAATCCAATCCTTTTTGTACTTAATTATTTGCCATCCTATAAAATCCTTTGGATATCCCTTAAAAAAAAACTTTATGCCTTACCCTGCCAATGCATTCACATCATAATGATTGATCTTAGCACAAACCACGTTGAGATAAAATATAGACACACATGGAAGTGTATAAAGCAGTAGTGAACTGATTCAAAATGGTCACTTTAGTGTTTTATAGCTGACCAGTTTTTATCCAGAAATAGAAAGTTTCTATCCAGTTTCTATCCAGAGAACCAGTGTACTGTAGACATTAAGGCATCAACTGGGCAAAAAACTGGATAACGAGTTCTCGTCCCATCTTACTCACAAACCTAGTTGGTGACCTGAGCCAGTCACTCTCTCTCAGCCCTAGGAGGGAGGCAAGGACAAACCACTTGTAAAATTTTATCAAGAAAACTGCAGGGACATATGTGGGTCACCAGGACTCAAAACTAATCAAATTTGCTGTGATTAGCTCCTAATAAAATTAAAACAGAAATTATCCATGACTTGATCAGTAACTTTATAGGGATTTAGTATATAATAAATCCTGTAGAATTCAATAAAGCTTCCACTTCATGAGAAATCATAGAATTCAAGCAATGACTAACATGTCCAAAGGATTGGTTTCAATTTGATTAGTCTAATTCCAACCAACTACAATTAACCAAGCAAGGATTTTTTTAAAGTTTAATTTCTTTACCACAGATAATATGGTAGCCATGAGCATTGGGATTTTTTTAAAAAACATTTCCTTGTGGCATAGAGTAAGAATAAGGATGGCATCACTCTTTCTAGAAGTTCTTACTCACTTCTTCCTGATGAAAGTAGTACCATACTTCTCCCCTCTTTGTTAAAATCAGATCCTCAAAATGTTGGTATCCTATACCATATGTCCAGATTTCCTTTTTGTCAGAGGCGAAAATTTATCTCACAAAGGAGAAATAGATCTTTTCCCGGATATCAGGCATTAGAAAAGAAACCGCAGTTTAAAAGTCTAAGTAAAAATGATTATTTTGATACAAAAAAATAAATCCTGATTATTCTACATCTCTGATATAAAAATAGGTGTTGCTTCAATGGAAGCCAGGAACAGAAAAAATGAACAGAGAAAGGAATGTGCACATGCATACAAGAACATACCATTATATTAGATAGGGATGGGTCTCCCTGCATATACATATAACAGGCAAGATAAATCACTGCGTGACACTTTTTGTATAAAACAACTGGGTAATTATTTTTAACAATCCTGAGCAGAGAAAGAGAAATAATCACTAATTTGATCATTGGTCTGGTATTAACTTCATATGGCAAAGGCTTTCCATGCTTTTGGGCTAGTGATTGACTCTGAGACCTTTTGCATTCCAAGCAAGTGCTCCCTTTTTCTTCTATGGACCTTGTTAAGAGGGAAAAAAGTGACAAAATAAAAGACTGACTTTTGTGTGTGTGTGTGCAGCATTATGCAAAGACATAGCACCAGATGCTTAAGTTGTCTGTTTCATCCTATGAGCTTTGTTCCTGCAGCAGGATCAAAGCTACAGTACCTCCAGCATGTTGTTAAAAGCTGGGGTTGATGGTGATGAACAAACATGGAGACCTTTGCAATTGTTGCTATAATCTTTTGATGTTATGGAAGTATACCTATGTATAATTCCATGAGGGAGGGGGTTGGTTTTTGATCATACCAGTAGTTGCAAAATTAGGACGCTTGCCAATGACCTGATCTGGAGTTTAGCATGGAAAACAAAGAGTTATTTCTAACTTCTTCCTGATGAAACTAACAGCATATTTCCCCCCTCCAATCCTTTCTGCCAATGCTGGGTTTACACAAGATGCTATGATAAAATTTACTTTTTCCCACTTCCTTTCTACAATTTCTCTGGCCCTTCAGGTATTTTTATTTATTTAATAAATTTCTATGCCACCCAACTCAGTAATACAGCAACTCTGGGCAGCTTGCAATATAATAACAAGTTAAAAAGGGCAAAAAAAGCCAAAATTAGAATAAAAAGATTAAAAGTTAAGAACTAAGATGGCAAGCAGCCTGAGGATGAGAATCTTCTCTACCCTGTCAGCCACCTCCAATGTAGCAGACCCCTATTGGGACCACAGGCCAAGTAGAAAAGTCAAGTTTTAGGCCACAGCAGAAAAGACTCTTTGGTACTGGACTCCATTTGCCGAAATTCTTTGGCCAACGGGATCTGAAGTAGGCCCTTTCCACCAGAATGAACGAGGCAGTGTCTCCTGTCAGGGTAAGGCAGTTCCTCAGATACTCTGAACTAGTATCTGAGGTATTACAGTTCAGGTATCACTGAACTGCAAGTCCTACTACATTGTATCTTTTTCTGTTATGGTCTGGGCTGGTCAAACATAGCAATATCTGGAGAGCTACACCTTGCCATTCCTGCTGTATAACTCCCTTCTCTGAACCTAGTGTCTTTTATATGTACTGGAACTATAACTCTCAGAATTCCCCAAGGTGATTCACGTGTTCCCTCCCTGACCTTTGCCCTACTCTGTTAGACTATAACTGAATGTGAAACTCAAGAAAACTTGTTTTCAGGAAAGGTCTTCTCCCAAGTTCATAATGGAAAGAATTTGCCTTACTTTCTGTAAAATGTGTGGGCGAACTGTACCATTCTTTGAATCCTAATGCCTGAATTAATGTTTGATTTGCAGGCTCGTGTGATGTGTAAGAATTAGAGATGAAGCATTTATACTTTAAATGCATATTGATGATGGATTTAGCATTTCCCTGAAGGGATTTTGTTGCTAGTAGTTGGGAGGACAGACATATCCATGGAAGGACAGCTTAATTCTAACAACATTAGTTATGAGAGTCAAATTTTGATAAGGTTCTCAGAGTGAAAATATTATAGTATAACTTCTCCGGAATGTTGAGTATGATTAAGAGCTAGTAAGTGACCAAAATTAAAACTATTGCATTGTTTATTTAATGTTTAAACTTCAGTACCTCTGTATGTTCATATTATACATATTCTGAAATACACAAACAGGTCTTTGAATATGAATTCTGCTTTACTTCTTACCACAGATTTGTTAAAACATTTAGGGAAAGGCATACTTAATTAGTGCCCCAAATGTTTCCTTCCTCCTCCCAACATCCATTGATTAAGTGGGATGTCTGAAAATGAAATTGAGATATATATACCCAGCTGAACCATGCATTACTTTTTAAAAATCTAATTTGCCACGAACACTACCTGAGAGCTGAACAAAATTCTAGACATCTGGGCTGCAATGATACAAATGACTAGTAGATGGTGGCAAAGAGTTGAATAGACCTGTTGTAGATCTTTGTCACCATCTGCTGGGCATTCATATTTTTGCAGCTGAACTCTATTAGCATTAGTTAAGTGGGCCTATCCATTGACACTTGTTTAGTCACTGCTTAGGCAATCAAACCAGTTTTCTTCCATTTTGAATATGGTACAATTCAAATTGCAGCATTGGAGCTTCATGGAACTTGGGGCAGAGTGTGATGTTTTTCTATTTGTAAGAATAACTTTTTCCTCTCTTTGCCTTTCATTGCCTGGAAGATTTTGCACTGATTACACAGGCAATGTGTAATTCTGAAACCAAACCAAACCTTAGTCTGGATTTTATAGTTTTATAATTTCTGTAAAAATACTCTTTGTATCACTGTACTAAACACTCATTCTAAAATTTTATTTTACAACTCAGTGGCCAAATATGGTAGACCACCCCATTCAGAACAAGCTGAGTCTTATTTTCCGACCCTTGTTATATATATATAGACTTCATACAAACTTTTGGCCTCTTTTTCCTGCATCACTTTCAGCATATAGGATTAAGGCTGTATCCTATCTTTTTTCTACAACCTATACATAGAAATGCTCATTTAAAAGTATCTTATCTCCATCTGATCTCCATCTTTTAAAATACAGTGTAGTACAGTATATGTAGATCTATCAAAAAAGAGTTTTCTTTTTTGTGAGTAACTAACCATTCATGTAATAAATCTAATCTCCAGTTTATTTCCAGAATGATTCAGCTAAGTGGGTTTTCAACTAAGGCAGGTTTTGGTTTGCTTTTGTTTTTTTGTCCTGTTGATGATTCATGCAATTAGTGGACACCCACTGATTTAAAACCTGTATACCACTAAGATTTCAGAGGGTTCGTGAAGCATATGGTAGATAACACATGGAAGGAAGCCAACCTTCAATAATAGTTATACAACTATTAAGGGTTAATGTATTGAATGAAGAACAATAGATAATGATAGCGGAAGACCATTCTTCACTAGTTTCTTGAAAAGAAACAATGGCATTTTGTATTAGTTAAACTTTATGATGCTTGTTTTAAGAGTGCTTCCGTATCAAACACAATATTCTAATCTTATGCAAAATGCATCAATGATGGTGTAAGAATGAACATAAGGAATGGTAGAGTTAAAATTTCACCCTAAATTTAATTATTCATTGGGTTCATATTCACCAGATACTAAGCAACTTGGTTCTAGACAAACTTTTGCCATGGACTCATCCATTTAGATAGCTTCAAGAGATCATTATTTGAAAAATTACTATTTTTAAAATGTTTTTGATTCACTTATCATAATTACATGTTTGCCATTATGCTTCTTTAATACCTATGATATGTTTACTTTTATGTAGCCTTTAATTGGCGGGATTTTTTTTGAAAGTGCAATAACCCATGAGGTTTATAGACTGCTGTAACAGTCCAAGAATGCCCCATTAAATTATTCTTGTTAGCAGATTTTATTTTGGCTCCCTTTTAATTGCTCTGTAGCTATAATGTGGTCATTTTAAATTTGCAACTGTAATTAAAATGATGCTGATGGATATTGTATGCTTTTCTCCCACTCCTTTATTTAATTGATGCTGAAATTATACATTTAATATTAATATAACATTTGATATCCTTAGACATGTTTGGGGGGTTTTAGAGGAGGAGGGACTGCAAAGTAGTTCTAGGTTTTGTTTGGCTACAATCTAAAGAGACATGTATTGCTTTAAAATATTCAGTTCATTTTATCAGAATTCTTTCAATAGCAGTGATTATAATTGAAATTTGAAAACACAAATGTTAATTTGCTGGTGTGTGTTTTTGGCTAGTTAATTAGTAATACTTAATGAATTAAATATTTTAGCATTGCTAAAATGCTTGTATACAAAACAAAAACTAAAACGTTAAAAGTGCCTCAATATGTCAAAGGTCTGTTTCTTAGCATAGTTGTTAAAGAATCAATCAACACAGGGTTTGTTTTATTGGCACGATTTAAGCCAGTAATCGCTCTGAGAGAGGAAACTGGGGTTCAACACTTTATTTAGAATAGAATAGAATAGAATAGAATAGAATAGAATAGAATAGAATAGAATAGAATAGAATAGAATAGAATAGAATTCTTTATTGGCCAAGTGTGATTGGACACACAAGGAATTTGTCTTTGGTGCATATGCTCTCAGTGTACATAAAAAACAAGATACATTCATCAAGAATCATAAGATACAACACTTAGTGATAGTCATAGGTTACTAATAAGCAATCAAATTGTACTAGCAAACAAATAAAACAATATAAATTGTAAAGCTACAAGCAACATGGTTATAGTCATAAGTGGGAAGAGATAGGTACTAGGAAGGATGAGAAGAATAATAGTAATACAGTCTTAGTAAATAATTTGACAGTGTCGTGGGAATTAGTTCTTTAGCATAGTGATGGCATTCGGGGAAAAGCTGTCCTTGTGCCTAGTGTGCAGTGCCCTGTAGCGTGTAAATGAAGCTTGCCAGCTGATATTCAACAAGCAATTTTTATATCATAAAATGACATTTCCACATCAGAATTTCCTGCTATGTCATCAGTTGTTCCTGATTTATTGAAGACATGGCCAGCATGGGAGTGCAATTAATTAAGCTCTCCACTTCTGGATGTGTTTTACCATGCCAATGATGAACTTTTTACCTCCATACCTTTGCCCAGACATTCTTGATCTCATCTTAAGCTAAATGCCATGTTCTTTTCTAAACTTCTATTTATTAAATTTGTTTGCCATCCATGTCATGTTATCTTTCCTTGTTCCAATAATGTGCTCAGGTACAAATTTCTACTGCACCATTACAAAGCCACAATCGTCCAGCTAGACAAGGGATCAGCAACCCATGGCTCTGGAGCCGCATGTGGCTCTTTGGGGGCCCTGCTGTGGCTCCCTGTCCCATCACTGGCTGGCCTCGCCCTCTCCTCCCTCACCTGGCCTGAGAAGGTAAGAGTGACAGCGTGAATGGAGAAGCGGCCGTGGCGGATTCTCTGGTTGAGGAACATAGCCACCCCCGGCCGAGGCTTCCCTTCGGATGACCCTCCTCACCCTCTCACATCTCCCTTACTGGCTGTGGCAGGGCCAGGAGTGTGTGCATGCGCGGGGAGACCCTGAAGTGAGTGCCAAGCACAGCAAAGGCGCACTCGGAGGGTGGGTGGTGGGCAGCTGCTCGCTTAAGGAGGGTCTTTAGACGCGGCTTCTCTCCTGCCCTAAGGATCCAGCCATTGCCTTGCTGTATGCCCCCCCGCAGGGTGGGCATAAGCTCCAGCCCAAAAGCGGCAGGAAGCAAAGGCTGCCTTTACTCCGGCGACCCTCCTCTCCCTCCTTCTCCTCTCATGTGGGGGGGGGGGCACGGCAAGGCGATGGCCAGATCCTTGGGGCAGGAGAGAAGTGGCCCTGTAGCTGCCTTCATGCCACATTTGGGTGCAAGGCAGCCTTTGCTTCCTGCCGCTTCAGGCTGGAGGTCACCCCCATCCCGCTCAGCCGAAGAGCTGCTTTGGGGACGGGACGGGCCATGGCAAGGCAATGGCCGGATCCTTAGGGCAGGAGAGAAGCCGCATCCAAAGACCCTCCTTAAGCGAGCAGCCGCCTGCCACCTGCCCTCCATGTGTACCTTTGCACCTTGAGGAGGGTATCCCCACGTGCGCCACAGCCAGCCAGGGAGTCGTGAGAAGGGGAGGAAGGTCGCCCGAAGAGAAGCCAGGGGTGCCGATCGTTCCTCAGCACATAGAGAGAAGGGGAGAGAGAGAAAGAGAGAGATGAGGGAGGGAGAGGGAGAGAGAGATGGGTGGGGAGGAAGGGAGAGAGAGAGAGAAATGGGGAGAGGGAAAGAGAGAAAGAAAGATGAGAGGGAGAAAAAGAGATGGAAAAGAGAGAGACAGATACCTTTTTCTCATAGAAAACAGACCCACATAATCTGGGTAGGCATAGCTGGGGGAGTCATGTGACTCGGTGGGAGTGACGTCGAGTTGGCCACGCCCACCCAGGTTTTGTGGCTCTGGGTGTTTTGTTTTCTCTGGGAAACGGGTCCAAATGGCTCTTTGACTTTTTAAGGTTGCCCAACGCTGAGCTAGACTAACATTTCCTATTTGCGGTCAACCTCTTTAGCTTCTTCAGGTAAGTGTCAATGTAGGTATTAGCTAACTGCCAATTCTAATAATGGCCATATCATCACAAAAGCATAGAAAAAGTGATTAAGATGGACTAGCACTGGTTGAAGCTAATTCATGGCTCGCTTGGAAAAGCCCCTTTATAGTTTGCTAATAAATTAAGGCCAGGCCCTCAGTTTAGCTGTTTAAAGCAAAGAATGAACTTTAAATTTGCCTGCTACATTCCTGATTGGACCAGTTCTCATCAAGCCTAGAGAATAGAATAGAATAACAGAGTTGGAAGGGACCTTGGAGGTCTTCTAGTTCAACCCTCTGCTTAGATAGGAAACCCTATACCATTTCAAACAAACGGTTGTCCAATCTCTTCTTAGAACTTCCAGTTTTAGAGCATTCACAACTTCTGGAGGCAAGTTGTTCCTCTGATTAATTGTTCTAACTGTCAGGAAATTTTTCCTTAGTTCTAGGTTGGTTCTCTCCTTGATCAGTTTTCATCCATTGCTTCTTGTCCTACCCTCAGGTGCTTTGGAGAATAGCTTGACTCCCTGTTCTTTATGACAACCCCTGAGATATTGGAATACTGCTATCATGTCACCTCTAGTCCTTTTTAAAATTAAACTAGGCATACCTAATTCCAGCAACTGATCTTTATATGTTTTAGCCTCCATTCCCCTAATCATTTTTGTTGTTCTTCTCTGCACTCTTTCTAGAGTCTCCACATCTTTTTTACATTGTAGTGATCAAAATTGCATGCGTATTCCAAGTGTGGTCTTATCAAGACATTATAAAGTGGTATTAACACTTCATGTGATCTTGATTCTTTCCTTCTGTTAATGCAGTCTAGAATTGTATTGGCTTTTTTGGCAACTGCAGCATACTGCCGGCTCATATTTAAGTAATTGTCCACTAGGACTCCAAGATCCCTCTCAGTTACTACTCTCTTATTTTGCAAAGTTATTTTCTGGTGAGCTACAATGAGTAAGCATCTATATGTTTTTAGGCCATAGTAAACATATTTAGCTGCCTTGACCTATCAATGAGATTGAGAATTATATGCTAATAATTATGCTTCAAAGTATTTTTACCTCACTGAAGGGCAGAAATGCCCTAAAACACAGTGTTATTATCCTGGGCACTTTCAAAATATATGGACCTCAACACCCAGAATTTTCTAGCTAGCATTGCTGTTCCTGAGAATTCTGGCAAGTGAAGTCCTCTCAAATGAAGAAACTTCTTCAAAAAATCCAGATAATCAATGAAGCTTTTGTAAACTCTTCTTTACATGCATTGTGTAAAGAAGTCACACTCAGTTATTTTCAAGGAAGTCATAGGCTGAGGCAAGACATGAAATGAACTTCTGTGCCTATTTTGTCTTCCCAAGAAAGAGACTTGGGAAGTTTCAAATGAATGTCTTCACCTCTTTAAAATAATCATGGGAAACACATGTAGTCTACAATGCTCTCTTTATTCCAAACACAATTGCTGGATTAACATGCTGCCCTTTAACTGTGTTTGTATTGTATAAATATTCATGGTTAAATTAGCCATAATTTTTACTGGATTAAGCAACCGTCAAGGTTCAGTGGCACACTGAATCATAAATTAATCAAGCAGGTGGAGTCACCAAACATGCTAAAATGAAACATAATTGGTTCTGGTAGCTTTTTTCTCCCTTTTTACTTCTGTATATTGCCCCTTCTCACAGCTCATATATTGCTTATATTTACAACAATATAACATTAAAAAAAACAATGATAGAGGTAAAACCTTAGGCAAAACAAGACAGTAACAATAGCATTTAAAATTCAATGAGCAAAAATTTGTTCTTGCGCAAAATTGGAAACAGTCTGATAGTCCTTCAGAGGCAATGATTATAAGAAAGATACTTGAGTGTGCAGAGATGGATAGGTTGTCTATGGAGTTGAAAGAGAGAGAAGAATCAGAGTATTATCAAGTTTGGAGTAGATGGTATATCTGGCTAGAGAATAGGAATAAAATTACTTATAAGAACTGTAGAATATTGATGATATGCAATATTAGTATAATTTAAATGATTGTATAATATAGTATTATGAATTAGAGTAATAGATGAATGTTATGGATGATATAGATACCGATACGGAATTGCTGTAATGAGTGAAAATTTGTGGGTTTTCTTTAATGTTGAAAATATTAAATGTATATTGGGTAATGGCTATGTTTGCACCCCATGTTTACTTATAAATTTGACACCCCATCTGAACTAATTATGGTGAAATGATCCACCCTGGGTAGTTAGTTTTTGTTCAATTCTCAGCATATCCCAAATAACTGAAGTGGGTAACCCATGATTGAGTTGTACAATTACAGTCAATGTGTTAGAAATTTTATAAAATACAATTTTTCCAACATAATTATAATTATTAAGAAATTGATAACAAATAATATATTGAAAGTTCTGACATTGATATTCACTGGATTCACATTCATGTGCACATTACTTTGTTCAGTACTTTTTATAAACATTTCATTGAGAATCTTCCTAGAATATGGGATACAGTAGTTCACATACACAGAATGTATCCACTTTGCCTCCACTCACGTCCAATAGAGGCACTTCAGTTCAGTATGGTGATAAAAGCTGAGATACCTTCTTATATCATCCTACTCCCATTATCGGGAGGGGAAGGAGAAGGACAGATTCTTCTTTGTTCTTTCTGTTGTTTCTCCAATAAAAATGCCAGCTGAATCCAGGTGTTTTTCTCCACCTGCAGGAAAGACATGCAGTTCATTCATTGGTTCTGTCTGAACTTTGAACTGTGGTCATTATATCCTAAAGTAAGGGAATTGTTGAAAACCTTAAGTTTTCACCTTAAGTTACATATCATGATTCATCCCAAGATCTTAAACTACCATAAAGTGATTAAATTGATGTTATAGACCAGGGCTCTCCAACCTTGGCAACTTTAAGACTTGTGGACTTCAACTCCCAGAGTTCTGGGAATTGAAGTCCACAAGTCTTAAAGTTGCCAAGGTTGGAGAGCCCTGTTATAGACCATGGGTGTCAAACTCAATTGCGTCACGTGACATATAACGACGTATCATGTTTGTTACCTTTATGGAGCTAGAGTGGGCATGGCCTGCATGTGATCCATCTGGCCTACAAGCCACCAGTTTGACATCCCTGTCATAGACTGTTCTTCCATCAATTATGTATTTTTCTAAAAATGGAAAATGAACGTGGGAATAAAATGCATTGTAAGAAATAGTTATAGAAAGAAGAAGTCAAGGTGCCATATTATTCAATTGCTCTTATAAGCCTTCTAACTTATCCAGAACTGATATGAGTCAGCTGGTACTATAAGGAGAACAATTTGATTTTAAACGTCTTAAAATTATGCTAGCCTGCAAACTGGATCACTTTGAAGAGATTACATAGAAAGTACCTTCGAAGACACTTGATTTATTTCAGAGTGCCTCAGAAAAATGCTACCTGATGAATTTTGGTTCACCTGATTGTCATTATAATCATGCTTATAAGGGAATTGCGTCATTTAATTGAAAACCAGTTTCTATTCGTATGAGGATGATAACCTTTCTTGACTGTATCTTAACAAGAATCATGGTTTTATGGCTATTCTGTTGTTCACTCAATACTTTTTCTCTTGTCTGTTTCGGCCATTTTGAGCTCGTGTGAAATGAACTAGGCAATCAGAAGAGAGACCACCTCAAGGCTGCCATAACAAGAATTCTTGTTGACTTATATTTATGGTTGCCTGCTTCCTTCACTCTACGTCAATTTTAGGCATTTCCACTACAGTAGCTGCTCACCAATGGCTACTGCTGAAAACTCTTCTTAATGTGAAAAGCGGTAGTGCTCTCATTGTTGTGTTGAAAACTACAAATATACTGTACTAAATATTGCATAGCATTGTCCAAGACTATCTGATGCTTCAGGCAAATAGTAATAATCTGCTCCTAGGTACTGAAGCAAAAGGAACAGTTCAATCTTAGTTCAACAAAATGAACCAAACATGGGGAAAAGAGGAAAAGAAAGAAATGAAAGCGGGTATGTTCTAGAATAATACAAATTCACCTGGATTGAAGCCCCATTTGAAATGCCAATATTCTTTCTTTTTAATGTGGTAATTTTCCTTTTTTCCAAGGGAAAAAAAGCAACATCCAGGGTCTGATAGTTTTTCCCATTTCAAACATTCCCAGGAAATCTTTTTAGTTCTCACCTAATTGTTTGTCCCCATTGGTGACATTAGTCCAATGTCATGGGCTATTAACATTTCTCTGTCAAAATCTTAAGTTTTTTCTTTGTAAAAAAATAATATTTGGTGAAAATCTTTTTTCACCAAACATACACAATTATACATACATATATCATATCATCAAAACATTCATAGTGATATATTTCTATCCAAAATATCATAGACATATCTCCTTAGTTGCTCCTTTTATACTTTTATCTCCAGTCTGCTTACCTTCTATATTTCATACTACTCCCCTCCCTCTATCTCCCTCTCTCCCCTCTACCTTCTTCCTCCCTCTCTACCTCTTTCCTACTTCCCTCGTCTCCCTCTCCCCTTCCTTTCTACTTCCTCTTTCTCCCTCTTATCCTTCACTGAGTACATCTAATCATAATCCATTCTATGGTTAGCAGACTAGTAATTCAGAAACCCTAGCTTCATTCCAACGTCGGAGCTATTTCTTAACCTTGTATTTTTCCCTTTATCTATACTTATATATTTAATACATTCTACCAGATATATCTACTAATATTCTAATGCTGCCACTTCCTCCTATTTTTGTCGCCTGGGTCTACCATCTTTAATTTTCCACTTTCTTCCAAATTAATCGCTATGGCTTAACTTCCAAGAATGTTCATTATCTCTTATACCTCTTAATTTTAGGCTGTTTTCTTCCCTCTCCTCAATTAGTATCTTTATTCAACATTTTTTTAAAGTTCCATCATTTCTAAATGCCCTAAATATCTCTCTCCCGACTTTCTAATTCAATTTTCTATAATTTTAATTCATTCTCTATATTTAAACAAATGTAATCCTTATCATTACTATTCGATCCATTGGTTAAACATTCTAAATTCCCCATAATAAAAAAAACCAATTTATAGATTATATCATCTTATATAAAGACCTTTAAATTATTAATTATACTGATCTTATATCATTACATCAATAATCATCTGAATCCTTTCAATGTTAAATCAGATTTGTAAATTATACAAATTTTATATAAGACATATCTTATAGAAAAGGGTAGTAATTGTTCAAGTTATATGTTATTAATTCTAAATTCAATTTAATTCAATCCATCCTGTGTCAATCTAATATAAATTTTTTTTACCTAAATATAAAAAAACATTTTAACTAAGTAATTACTGATTAATTATATACCAAACCTATACACAACTAATATTGTTAACACAATTAGATATAATAAAACAATTCTAAACAAAATTCTATAATGTTCCACCATCCCACAAAAAATAGTCAAAGTACGCTTATTTGAAGAGGGCTTTCTTTGTGAGAAACTATGAGGTTGTTTGTTCTTGCAGCAATATTTTAACTGGAGAAATAGTTCATATGTTATTTTTTTGTGACCTCCAACAAATATTGTAAGACTATTATTGCATGATGTGCTGTTGTGTTATTACTAGGTCTCAAGGAAAAGCTGCTGTAAGTGGAATCAGGTTTATGCCCCTTATTTCCTTCTGAGAATGTCGTGTTGTGTAGGTGGAGAAAGGAAGACACGAATGGTTGGATTAAAGTACAAGATTAAGAAAAGAAACCGACATGGGGAAGAATTGACCTACAATAGCCCAAAGGTATACAATTCTTTTTTCTCTCAATGGATATAGCTCCAAAAGTACTCTACAGTATTGGTTGCTACAGGATGAAGGGGCTGAAATATATTGGGAGTGGATGAATACAGAACCAAAAAAAGTTGAAACAAACATCATGTTCCTTTCTCTTTCAGCAGGCTGCCAGGAAAAAGGTTGGTTCTTTCTAAATGTCTGAACCTTTAGAGTTTTGAAATGTGGTCCAGGACCAGAGCAATGCAAAATTGGCCTTGGATTGCGCCTGTGGTGCAGATTACTTACCTGTCTTATAGGATTTCAGCTGATGTAGAAGAAAGAGTGTTGGGGAAAATGTGTTAATTGCTTAACATTTCTCCTTTCCTAAATCTGGCTTTTATCCTTAGTGTGGGCATCCATTTCAGCCTTCCCTTGGCAGAATTATGTAAGAATTCTGTTTGTTCCCTGGGTACTGGTTTAGAATTAAGAAATTACCCAAGTTACTGCCATTAGGCTCAGTTTCTCATTCTTACCAAGACAAAGGCAAGACATGCTCAGAATGAAATGAAATCTGGATAACTGAGCAGCCTTTTAGCTTTTATCAAACTGGTTTCGATAATGGAGACAATGGGGGCTGGGGCAATACATTTCCTGAGATTCTTGTTACAGATCTCTGATCTATGACAGTCCTTGGCCTGAGAACATTCTTTCCTCCTGGTGGAAGGAAGAGTTTTCAATCCATTTCAGCATTTCCTTCCTGATATGATATCTGTAAAGGTTACGACTAACGAACCCAAGCAAATCAGAATTCTGAGGTCAAGCACTTCCTCAAATAACTTCTTTATTGGGTAAATCATATCAGCACACTTTGAAGGAAAGCCAACTCTGACTTTCCCCACAGTTACAGTATAGTTAAAACCAGTAATGACCCCTTCCCCCTAGTGCAGTGTTTCTCAACCTTGGCAGTTTGAAGATGTGTGGACTTCAACTCCCAGAATTCCACAGCCAGCAACGCTGGCTGGGGAATTCTGGGAGTTGAAGTCCACACATCTTCAAACTGCCAAGGTTGAGAAACACTGCCCTAGTGTCATTAATCATGTTGGCCAATTTGGTTAATTGGTGGGCTTCCCATGTATTTGTCTCCTCCTTCCTCCATCGCCCAGGAGATGACCTTGGTTCTCAGGAGAAAAATCTATGTTGTGTCTAGCAATGCATTCTAGCCTCCTTCCCCCCCTCTCATGCAGTGTAGCAACGTTGAACCAGGAAAATGGCTTCTGCCAGGTTCAGTTCGGCGTTGACAATATTGCTATAATTAAATAAATCTATTTAAGTTCTGTAGTAAGAAGTACCTGTCCAGAAATGATAATGGGCCTAGTCAGCAAAAGGAGCCGACAACTCCTGCTCTGAGTGCAAGTACCTCTTGTGTTTCGAAGTTCAACTAGATAATTTTGTGGCATTGGACTTAGGGAGCAAAGAATATCAGCTATGAAGCTCTTCAATCCTGCACTTTCTCCATGGGTGGTCATTTTCAGGCTTCATTAATTGCAGAATCCTGAATTTCAGCACTGAGGATTAGCCTACCCCAAATTGTTTATTATAAGATCCCGAGTAAAAAAAAAAAACTTTTACCATTGACAGTAAAATGGTCTCTTGCTGTTGGTCTCTAGGAATTGCCAGCCATTCACCTATTTGGTTGCCAGGAGTCATTAACGTCCTTTCTCTCCTGTTTTGCAGGTCAGTTTATTCTGGCTACCTATATCGGAGGGCATCTTCCTGTGGTTAATCTGATGGAGATAATTGGAATGAATTTGTTTGTCTCTCATTATGAATGGAATTTGCACAGAGGAATGCAGAATGAAAGGAGTACTTATAGTCACAATTATCATTATTAGACACAGCCTAATGAGCAGCAGAGACCAACAAAAACAAAATTGCTGATGTATCACAGTATGAATCCTAGTAGACTTAATTGCTTACGATTCTGGGTACAATAGAGTTAGAATTGAATAGTAGCATGTCTTACTGACAAAATGGATTTTGGTGAAAAATTAAGGTTCCTTCATGTCTTTTCTTGCATACGTCAGAGATAAATGTTGTAGCTGGGTGCCAATGCTTTAAACTCAATTAGATTAATGGGTATAGGTGAAGACATAGATCTACTCTTATTGTTTAACCATATAGTGTTTTGCTTTCTATTGGCTGTAGGAACTTCATCTTCTAGCAGAAGGTTGGAAACTGATCTCAACTGCAGTTGTGTAAATGCCAAACATCCTTCCATATACAAGCCAACAATTTCATCTGACTTAATTGCATTCAAATGAATTATGGAAAGACTTGAGTTTCCTAAGAAGCTTTGTGAAAATTCCACTGTGAGAAGCTTCCCTGGCTACCCTTCCCAAATTTTTGAAATGATGGATGCTTTCAGGATAATGTTGGGGGATATGCATGTGAATATTCTTATCTCAATGTGGGGCAACAACTGAGACACCAATAGAATTAGTTGGGCATCCAATGGTTACCCAGAAGTCATCCTAAAAGAGAGGCTCAATATTTAGCTTGTGTTCAAGAGTTCATTCTAAAAGGAACCTAAGCAAACTAGTAATGTGGAAAGCATTCTCTGGTATCCTGAAGAAAAACAAAATAATTAGGCATTTTACCCTAATTCGTCTCATATGGAGGAAATTGGGATTATATTTGGGGACAGGGAAGAGTCAGCAAGTGTGACAATTCCTGTGAGAAGTACCCTGACTAATACATGATTATTCAATGTGAATACAGCAAGGGTGGTTTTTGCTTCTATTTTCTTTGAGGATAACCAATATTTAATTGACTCTCAAAAGCTCCCCAACCAGTGGTGAAATCCAATTTTTTTTACTACCGGTTCTGTGGGTGTGGCTTGGTGAGCGTGGTGTGGCTTGGTGGACGTGAAAGGATACTGCAAAATCTCCATTCCCACCCCACTCCAGGGGAAGGTTACTGCAAAATCTCCATTCCCACCTCACTCTGGGGCCAGCCAGAGGTGGTATTTGTCAGTTCTCCGAACTACTCAAAATTTCCGATACCGGTTCTCTGAACTACTCAAAATTTCCGCTACCGGTTCTCCAGAACCTGTCAGAACCTGCTGGATTTCACCCCTGTCCCCAACAATACAGTAAGTAGTGGGGCAAAATATCTCTTGCAGCAAACAGAGGGCCAAAAATAATAAAATAAACATTGTTGAACATTCTCTTCATGCTACCCACTATTGCTTATAATGTTCTTGATTAGCTTAGTTTTGCCTTAGTAGTTACTGAAGACAGATAATTTGAGCTTATAAACAATGTCTGTGGCTATGCCTTTTGCCCTCTTGGTTACTTTTTAATTTGCTTCCAGCATGTTTGCTTGGTCCTTTCATTTAAAAATCAACACATCCGTACATATCCATAATCCCTGACCATTGGACATGCTGCTTTGGTTTTATGAGAGTTTCCATTTATAAAAAAAATTCTGGAGGAAAAACAGCAAGAAGGCTCTAATAGGAAGGCCTACTGCTTCTTGACTCTATTAATTCTGTTTATAAGATATGCATTGGGACAGCATTCAGTTTGGATCTCAAGTTTGTGATTCGAAAAGTTTTTGTAACTTTTATACGTGAAGGTTTCAATTGTTTTTAAAATTGTCTTCCGTGACCTTGAGTGGACCTCTGATAATCACTTGGAAGCAATTATAATGCAAATGGAGTTTGGGCCTTTATTGTGTTTTTATTTGCTTTATGGAGCAGTTGAGGCAAAAATTAAACTTTGCCCTTACAGTTGTTGTCAAGCTTCCTCCATCTTGCTTAGGGCCAGGTACGGTAATTATTTTCGGTTAGTTAGCTTTTCTCATTCCTCATTCTTGGGAGAGAGAAAATATAGAGAGACCATTTCCTCCTCTCTCAGAATCTCTGCTCCTGTGAGCACAATCACCACAGAAGGCAATAGTATACAATAAAATAATTGTATATTTTTATTGAATCAAAGCTTAGAACAGTTGCCTTTTCAATACAGCTCTCAATTCCAGCACAGCTAATTAGAGGTACAGGTTGCTGACCTGTATGATTTTCTCAATTGACCTATGCACAGAAGTTACCTAAATTAGTAAACAGGTATCATCAGAAGATATCTTATAACTCCTTCATTCAAAAACAATTTCCCAGTGCGAAAAAATATAATGAGAAAAGTTGCAGGCAAAAAGAAGAAATCCTTACACGCCATACACATTTCCCACCTTCCTTATGCAGTATTTGTCACAGTGTGAATATTGTCAGTTGTATGTCTATGCAGGGTGATGCACCCCTATTCTAATATTATGGTATATTCCAATATAAGCAGAACACGTGATATGATCTTGTACGCATGTCCACATTCCTGATCCACCATTAATCACTTTTGACTTGGCTCTTGACCCGAACGGTAGCGTTTTCTTAGCAAATATGTAATTATTCAGGATTTATTGTTTTTGTACCAAAATAAATATTTCTATTAGACTTTTAATCTCGGCTTTATTTCTAACTGTCTGAATTCCAAGCAAAGATCCAAATCGCCTCTATGAGATTTATTCTCACCCCAACAGTATTTTTATCTCCTATTTCATGGTGTAAAATGTTGGACTGTTGTCGCAGAATATTGTTGTAATATAGTAAACAATCTAGGGAAGGATCTAGCTGTTCATGGATCAGTTGTTCAGCTGATCATGGAAATTGATGTCCTGAGTCTTCTTACTTTTTGTCCATCAGTGATTCTTTGATTTTGTCTTGGTCTTTGGCACATCATTGTTTTGGTTCACCCTAGCATGCTGTGGCACTTCCATGTAGCTGTGTGTTCATGTTAACTGTACCTACCTCATTAATATTCATCACATTTATTTTTTTCATTAAGCTTATAATTCACCATAAGCCTAAAATAGGTCATTTACTGGGCATTCATTTAAATATGGAATCTCTCTGGTTCAGCTACCCCTTGATTTTTGCATGTCTGAAGTACCTTTCTATCACTCCACCTCACATGTTTTTATTATAATAACAGGAGGCTGAATTCTACATTGGCCTCACATATGCTACTGTTTAATTTCTGCACAATTTAAAGGAATTCTTTATGCTGCTAGTGTAAATAGAACTACACTCTATGGCATACTCTCATTAAAATCTAGGTAAAAGAAAGAAAACATTTTTTCTTTGTCTCAACTAAGTTGAGATACATAGCCCCATCTCTTTTCTTTATCTTCTCATGGACTGATAAATATAATGGGCACCATAAAAGGTAAGCAGTAGTTGCAAATGACTAGAAGGACAATCTTTATAAAACAGGAATTTGCCAATTATCTACTTTCAATCATTGCTGAAGGTATAGATTGCCATCTTAAAGCTGTAAATCTTCCCGACTTTTGTAAAATATTATATTAACTAAATGTTTAACTCTTCTATGGTCCAGTTTTAACCACATGAAGGCAAGAACTTTGTTGTCACTTTAAGATTCTTTTATCCATGGATAATTTGGATAATCCAAATTGTAAACCAACTTTCACAGGTTCTTAGATTCTAAAGGAATAGATAATAATAAAAGTGATTACTTGTCCAATAGTGTATGAAAGGAAGATTTCCAGTTCTTTTGTTGATTAACAAATCCAATCATGGCCTAAGCACAGACCTGGACTCTTAGAAAAATATAGGATATCCCCAAAGTCATAGAGCAGTTTTAAGTATTAAGCTTAAATACTTTTGGAGTGCTCTGAATGCTCGTAAAAGCTAAGATAGGCCTTATCAACAGGAGCTTTAACTGATGCCAAGCCCAATTTAACTTGTATAAAGTAGGAGACTGATGTTCTAAAAACCTTACATGTAGGGCATTCTAGTCCTAAATTTTTAACCAGAATTTGCAAGATAATTTCCCCACAAGACAGTTTTAATGTTGAAGCCATTAATCTGCTTTCTTTTGTAGTATCCCAATTGTCTGTCTTGTTACTGTTTTAATATACTCTGTGTGAGCCTTCCAACTCAGTGTTTCATTAAACAATATTCACAGCAGAGGTGGGTTCCTGCCGGTGTGGTTAATAGCTGTTGTTCGGCGCAGAGCCGAAGACGCTGCTGCCATTCGCAGCGCGGGAGCTTTCCCCGGGCGCTTTCCCCGCCCGCATGGATGCTGCCGTTTGCGTTCTTTTGCCCTCTGCGCATGCGCAAAGCATTCTGCATGCGCAGAGGGCAAAATAACGCAAATGGCTGAATCCATGCAGGTGGGGAAAGCGCCCGGGGAAAGCTCCCACACCGCGAACAGCAGCAGCGTCTTCGGCTCTGCGCCGAACAACAGCTATTAACCGCACTGGCAAAAACAGGCAGGAACCCACCTCTGATTCACAGATATTTAAACTGCTTACATTGTTTTATGGTAGCTTCTCCAGTAGACTATTTAATCATTTTAGATTGTTTCTGAACAATAATAACTTTTATTTTGGAATAATTACTTGAGTTATTCCTCAATACAATGTATCCTTTTTCTTCTTTCTCCTTCTCCTCCTTTGCAATTTTTTCAACCCACTTCTTGTTTTGAAGAAAAGAATCATATAATCAGCACAGATTAGAACAGATACGTTCTTTGAATATGGAGGGGAAAATTCTGAAACTGACAAATAAGGCACTACTAAATTTATGCAAAGATTAAACACCAAATGAAGTAATTATTTATTCTCTAGATTGTGTAAGAAACTCAATCTCAGATGAAATATAGTCTGTAGGAGAGAAGTAATCATGTTATGTGCAGAGGTGGGTTCCACTTACCTTTGCCACCGGTTCACATCGCGACGTTTTGCGCATGCTCAGTAGCTATAATCAGCCCGAAACACAGCTGAGGAGCTGATCAGCTGTGCTTCGGGGGATGGAATAAAGGTAAGTATAAACCCAGGGGTGGGTGGGAGGGCCCTTTTTCAAGCAGCAGCAGAGAAAAAAACTTCCAAACAGTAAAAAATTCGGAAAAAAATAAAAAAAGATGGCGGCGCCCATGGACCGGTACTGACCATTGTGATATCATCAGCGGGTCGCTACCAGTTTGGGTGATCCGGTCCGAACTTGGAGGAGCCCACCCCTCGTTATGTGGTTTGGTGTCATCTGCATGGGTCCCTTACTGCCATCTTCCCATTTTCTTTGTATGGAATTGAGCTGACTTGAGAAAGTATAGCACGAGGAAACTGAGACATTTCTAAATTAGAATTGCCAATTATATGATAAAGAATTATTGCTACCAGTAAGGTAAAGGTAAAGGTTCCCCCGCACAGCCGTGCTAGTTGTTTCCGGCTCTAGGAGTGGTGCTCATCCCTGTTTCTAAGCCAAAGAGCCGTACTGTCTGAAGATGTCTCCGTGGTCATGTGGCTGGCATGACTAAATGCCAAAGGGGCACAGAGCGCTGTTACCTTCCCACCAAAGTGGTCCCTATTTTTCTACTTGCATTTTTTACGTGCTTTCGAACTGCTAGGTTGGCAGAAGCTGGGACAAGTAATGGGAGCTCACCCCATTATGCGGCACTAGGGATTCGAACCGCTGAACTGCTGACCTTCTGATCGATAAGCTCAGCGTCTTAGCCACTGAGCCACCGCATCCCTTCATTGCTACCAGTAGTTACATAATAAAGAAACTTATATTTTCTCAGATATCAAATAACTATTTGGGTTTAACTACAGAAATTTAGTAAGTTCATGTGATTGAACTGTCAATGTTATCACCAGTTTGGAGATAAATAAAATCTGATGCCAGTTTGAATTAAGAGCCGAGGTGGCGCAGCGGTTAGAGTGGGGTACTGCAAGCCACTTTAGCTGACTGTGATCCGCAGGTCAGCGGTTCAAATCTCACCGGCTCAAGGTTGACTCAGCCTTCCATCCTTCCGAGGTAGGTAAAATGAGGACCCAGATTGTTGGGGGCAATGTAAATATACATTGCTTACTGGTGTAAACCACTTAGAGAGTGCTTGCACTCTGAGGCGGTATATAAATGTCACTAATAAATAAATAAATAAACTTTGTAATATTGAGTTCAGAATCTTCTTTATGTACCATACTTCTTGAATTATCCATCTCTAATCGCCCAGATGCCTTTAAATTTTTGAACAGAGAAAAAAGGTCCCGTGTCTCACCAGTGATGGTCATCATGTTGTAATAGTAGATTGAACTATAAAATTGGGCTTGTACCCATTACTGTTCCTATTCTTTTATCTACACATCCAATAGATGTTGGAACTTTTCAATGTTCACCTGCTGCTTTGACTGATAGCAGCTATTATTTCTCTATTCACCTGTTTGAGAAAATGGATGTTCTTCCTTTTGATTACAAAGTCTTTCAGTTCTTATAAAAGAGTTCCTAAAAACTAGCATATCAGTAAATACCTGTTTTTTTACCAGATTGACTTAAGTAGTTGAATGATATAAGAAGATGGTTTCTTCCTGATCAGGAAATTCAGTATCGTTTTCTTTGGATGAATTAAGAGAATTGTTTCTTTCAGCCCCTTGAATTATTGACCCCTGCATTTTGGAGTACAGTGAACCCTTGTTTTTCGCGGGGGTTACGTTCCAAAAAGAACCCGTGATAGGCGAAATCTGTGAAGTAGTAACCTTTATTTTTTTTTACAATTATTATACAATGAAATACTCCATAATACATTGAAACCAAAGAACAAAACCTTTTAACAGGCCCAAGCATTTGTTTAACAAATAAAAGTACTGTATAAACGTTTTTTTTACAAATAACTACTGTACTGTAAAATAATAATTTTAATCATCAATACGAACTGAAGGCTTCAAATTGCGGAGATCAGCACCGCCCCACCGCGACCCGAGTTTAGATTAGATTAGAACGTGAGAAAATGAAAAATGATTATGAAAAAAAAATACAAAGTACAGTAGGACAAATAGTGACTCACGTGTATTTCACTGCTCTTGGCAAGCTGTTTTACGTACGTGTATAAACCGCAACGTTATTGACACACAGTTAGAGAAGAAGTGGAGAGACTGTTTAGCCAATCAGAATGCAGAACACAATGCACGATGCAAATCCGTGAAACAGCGAGACCGTGAAAGGTGAACCGCGATATAGCGAGGGTTCACTGTAATACCTTTGCGTTAACTTTGAATAACTCTTTTTTTTGGGCAATATTATAGGTCTCTCTAATCATCTTATTCCCACTGATTTTAAAGCTGTTCTTGGAATCTACCATTGTTTTGTACTGTGTATATGGAGGAGTTTCAAGAAGGCCAGAATATAAACTCCATGGAAAGACTAGAATGATACTTTATTGAGACTGGCTATAGTAACAGAAGTCTACTGTGTTTTATCATTCCTTCTTCTTATAGTCCAGTGAATCACATAGCAGCCTATTTGATTTACTTCTGAATATTATCTTGCTTCCCAGGATGCAGTATTTTATGTGTTTCTATCCTCTTTGCATACAGTTTTCACAGATTATTTCTGTCAAGGTCATCTCCCTTACTATTTACAAAGGGAGATAATTTCTTCGTTTCGAAAAACTTTATTAACTAGATTCTTTTTTTTAATATCAGTTTCGATTTGATCAGCTCACAGTTCATAGCCAGGATATGAGCTTTTACCAGTGCTTCAGCACTTCCTCATTATCACTCCACCACTTGGATGGGTTTCTTTACAGCCACTTTGTGTTGATTGGTGTACCAGATTTGATTCTGATATGGCATCCCACATTCCTTCTATTTCAGTTGTTGTTCTTGCCTAACTTCAATCATTCCTTCTAAGATAGTTCCAAGGTGGACTTAACATCTTCCAACCACCCCAAAATTGCTTTCTATGGTTGATAACAGCACAGAGTGTATTTCCTTTTGTTATTCAGGCAATAAAAAAGAATCATTAATCTCCTTTAGGTTTTGCTTTTCCCTTTTCCCCTCTTATCCTCCCATGTGTTATCCATCTTGCCATTTTTTTAATGTCTTTGACAGAGGCTCATTAGAAAGTTCTTCAAATCTCTTTTTAGTTCCTATTTAATATCTCTTTACATTTCTTAGAGCAAATAATCCTGTCATTCAACTTACCATATTTTCTGGAGTATAAGACGCACTAGAGTCTAAGACGCACCTTAGTTTTTGGGGAGGAAAATAGGGGAAAAAATCTACCTACCAGGTGTTCATCTGGCTAGCATCCTTAGTCTGGTCAGCTTCAGCACATTATTTTATCCCCTGGTTAGGGCTGAAAAAAATCATCTTCGGAGGGAGTAGCAATGAAAAAAGGCCTGCAAAGACTTAGGGCTGGGAAAAAAACTTCTTTGGAAAGAGCAGCAATGAAAAAGCCTGCAAGCCAGTAATAGCCGGGAAGATTGTTAGCACCTCGTTAGGGCTGAAAAAAAAAGCTTTCAAAAAGCTACATTTGGAGTATAAGACGCACCCAAATTTTCAGCCTCTTTTAGGGGGGAAAAGGTGCATCTTATACTCCGAAAAATATGGTAGTTTTATTTTTTTACAACCTCCTCAAGTTTTATGCTTAGAGGAAAAGGATGAACATTCCAGGTAGAAGGCCTTGTATCATTCCTTGGGCAAGGGCATGGGTGAAATGCTACCGGTTTGGCCCCATTTGGGCGTACCGATAGCAGCGGCTGCCAGTGGTTTGGAGAACCGGTAGCGGCGGCAGCATGAGGCTCCACCCACCCACCTGGACGCCGCCATTTATTTTTTAACCCCCTGCGCATGCACAAAGCCTTCTGTGTACGCGCAGAGGGTGAAAAGGCACACGCGACGGTGGCGCGCACACACAAATCACGCGCTTCCAAACCGGTAGGGAAGTTAAGTAGATTTCACCGCTGGGCAAGGGTCTTCATTAGTTATATCTCTCTGAGGGACCCAGCAAACAAGCTCAAAGTCCATACTAAATTTGTTCTATTGAAATGTCATATAATTCTACAAATAAATATTTATATGTTAAAAAACATAAAAATACAGAATCACTTGTTCATAACTCTTTCCTTAATATATGCATTTGCTGGAATAGCTTTCCTGCTAGGAGCCTGTTTCTGCTATGTACTTTTAAAAATATATATATTTAGAAGACGTACATAATGCAAGTTAACATTTTTGTGTTGCCATATCCTCCTACGAAGCTACCTCTTTAGGGAGGATTTGGTATCTTCTTTTTAAAAATATATTTTATTAGACATTTTAGGGGAAATAAAATTAGACTTTTTAATTTTTCTTTTTTTTACTATCACTGTTTAATATTTCAACAAGGGGAGTAAAAAAGCAAAAATATGAGCAAAAAATAGAATACAGATGAGTAAACAAGAGATTTACAAATATCTTAAGGACTATATTGTTTCAGCATATCATTAACTGATCACGAATAACCGAATATATCATTTTAAAAGCTTGAAAGTTGCTATTAAATGCTGAGGGAAGTATAAATATTATGAACCAGGGTCGGCACAATATAAATTATTACATGAAATTGTGAACTGTTATAAATTCTCTTCAGACTACTAAAAGTCCTATTAGATAAAAATGTATCTCTTTATACAGAGAGAAATCCAAACTGTGGATGTGGTACAAATCCATACCTTCAACTATAATGTAGGAATAATTTCCACTTTGAATTAAATTCTGTGACTGATTTAATTTTGAGCTACAAAGTTATTGCAGATATTGATGCCTAGTTCCACCCCTTAGTTAATCATTCTTTAACATAAAGGGTGCAATGCTCTTTCCAATAAACAACATATAACATCTACAAAATGAATTCAAGATACTCTGTGGCATTATATGGATTAGTAAAATCTAATACAGGTAGTCCTCGATTTACGACGACAATTGAGCCCAAAGCTTCTGTTGTTAAATGAGACATTTGTTAAGTGAATTTTGCCCCATTTTTATAATATTATCTAAGTATAATATTCAGTATAAATGTTATATTCTTCTTCCCCTAAAATTCCCATTGTTGCATATCTGTTACTGCATTTAAATTCTGCCACTATTTAATCATACAGTCTTTGACTTGTTCAGTGTCTGAGTCATACTTGACAGAATGTAATATCTTGACTATGAACACTGAAACAAAATGTACTCCTTTATCCGTGCCTTTTATTTTTTCAGACAATCTTGGATAATTTCTCTGTGATTTTTGTGTACTTTTTTATTTTTATAGTTTTATCTTTCATCTTAATGTTGGCACTCTTGACACTTACTCTGTTATGGTTCCAGTTCTAATGCTAAAGACATCCTAATTCTTACAGCCTTTTAATATATTAATAATGTGTTAATATTTTAATTGATAATTTGTAATTGTTCTCCCTCCCCCCTTCCCTCCCTCCCTCCCTCCCTCTCTCTTTCTCTCTCTCTCTCTCTCTCTCCTTCCCTCCCTCCCTCCCTCCCTCCCCCTCCGTCCCCCCTCTCTCTCCATCTCTCTCCACCTCTCCTCTCCTCTCCCTCCCTCCCCCCCACCATATGGTGGTTTTAGTATATAGCATATACTGTGAATTAATAATAAGCCATTCAGGGGAAACTCTTTTCAAAGATAATACCCTGTTTCCCCCAAAATAAGACATCCCCTGATAATAAGCCCAATTGGGCTTTTGAGTGCATGGCAATAATGCCAAGTGCTTATTTCAGGGTTCAAAAAAATGTAAGACAGGGTCTTATTTTTGGGGAAACACAGTATACTTAAAAGCTAAAAATAGATATATTTTGTAAGTCACCATACTGTTACTACTTGGTGAATGATAGTGTATCATATACCTCTTTCTTTACCATATGCATTTTTGTATACAATTTTGGAACAGAGAGACTACACAAACTTGAATAATTACGCAATCAAAGAAATGTCTGGTTTGTCTTTCCTAAAAACAACAACAACACTGATTAGCCTCATTAATTCAGCTTGGTTAGTTACTATATGTATGCCATATATCTTTTTGCTTCATCCTGTTCTTTAAGAAATGTGTCTAGTGATTTATCAAAGGAAACATGCAAAACAATCACATACACTTCAGCTGGATAGGAGTCTGAAGATAGCTAAGCACATATAATCTGTTGGTGATTATGGATAATTTATTATATTAATATAGTTAAAGCTGGCACAACTGTGAAGTTCCTTGATGAATTTTGACATAGTTTCATATTAACACAATTCTAATGGAGATCCATTTACACGAAATAGCAGTAATTTGCACTCTGATCCCTTCTCTGAAATGACTTACCAAAAATAATATTCCATTATTTCTCAATAAAATTGTAATCTTGTATTACTGAAAAAAAAAGAATCTTTTCAGGTGAATCATTAAGATAATTCAATTTCAGCTCCTCTTTCTTTCCTGCCTGTTTCTCTTTCCATTATGTAATTCACCAACTACATAATTTTCAATAATTTCATTCTATATGTGGCAGACTAATTTCTCCATTGAATTCCAATTATTAGGACTTGTAAAGGAATTTGAGGTGCATTTTCTTTTTTACTCTTTATCATGAACATGAGGCAAAATAAACTAAAGAAGCATAGATGTAATATTTATTCAGTCCCACATAGTATTTGAGCTTCTTGCTTTTCTTTCCGAGATGAAGAAAATGTTAATTAACAATTATAGCCCTGGTAAGAATTAAGGCTGTCATATAGCCATTTTTGTAGAAGCAAAAAGACCACCAGAGCCTTGGTGGCGCAGTGGTTAGAGTGCAGTACTGCAGGCCACTTCTGCTGATTACCAGCTGCCTGCAATTTGGCAGTTCAAATTCCACCAGGCTCAAGGTTGACTCAGCCTTCCATCTTTCCGAGTTAGGTAAAATGAGGACCCAGATTGTTGGAGGCAATATGCTGTAAACTGCTTAGAGAGGGCTGTAAAGCATTATAAAGCGGTATATAAATCTAAGTGCTATTGCTATTGCTATCAATGCAAAATTTAAAAAGGTAAATTATTCCAAATCATACAAATGTACTGAATATCAGTAGTTCACCCAGTTTGCAGGATTATCTTCTCTTGACATGGAATGATTGTTAAATCAATGTGAAACAGAGGCTTTCTTTTAAAAAAGCAATATATGGAAATATATTTATATGAACAGGAAAAAAATAAAATATGAGATTTGGAAAAGATTTTGAAGATTCTTTCTTTCTACCCTTTGCTATGTATAGGAATCTATTGCTGCAGCTGCCCAGACAGATGTCCATGTAGCCTCTGTTTAAATACCATTCTATGAAGGAAACTTCTCAAACCTCCTTTTGCAATTTATTGCATGATTAAATATCTCTTACCATTAAGAAATTCTTCCTGATGGCCAAGAGAAAGTTAACTCCTTTGTAATTTACATCCATTGTTTCTTGTTTTATTATCTGGAACATCACTGAACAAGTCTTATAAGTCTTCTATCTTTCAGACCTTGGAAACAATTATCATGTCTCTCCACAATTTCCCTCAGGCTAAATATCCTGTCTCTCCAATTGTTTCTCATAAATTTTCTTTTCAGTTGTCTTATCATCTTCCTTATTCTCCTCTGGATATGGTCCAGTTTGTCACTAGCTTGCCTAAAATGTGTTGCAGTGCAGGATGCAGTATTTTATGTGCTGGTGGTCCAATGCAAATTAAAGAAAATCTTGAACCAGTATGTTGATGCAGTGTGTGGATACATTAGGTTTTTCCTGGGGGTAATGGCAAATATATCATTGTTGGCTCACATCAGGTTTTTAAGAAGATGTTGGACAGCCATTTGTCCAGAATGGTATAGAGTCTCCTGTTTGTGCAGGAGGTTGGACTAGAAGACCTCCAATGTCCCTTCCAACTCTGTTATTCTGTTATCTGCCAAAACCATTGGATCCTTTATGCATATGCTACTTCCCGTATGGTCCTCATACTGTATTTATTCCTCTGATTCCCCTCCCCCCCAGCTAAATGAACAACTTTTCATTTCTCCCTATTAAAATTCAATTTCTTGCCATTGTTTGACAAGTTCATTCTGAATCTTAGTCTTCTAAGATGTTCACACCTCCCCTAGTTTTATGACATCCACAGATTTGATAATTGGGTTTTTAAATTCCTAATCCAAATCAGTTCCAGATAAATTGAACTCAAAAATTGGAACAGAACTGGAACGGATCCTCCTTCAAATTTGGTGTGGACTCACCGATGTACACTCACTGGATATGACTGCTGTACAACCAGATCTATATCCATCAAATGTCAAAATGGACCAGTCCATATTTTGCTACCTTCTCTGCTAGAATTTTTGGAAAGCTTTTCCAAATATTTTTCCGAACTCTAGATATCTGATGCATACGACATTCCTTATGTCAACTAAACAAGTTATTTATCAAGAAAGGAAACTGGGTTGATTTGGCATTGCTTGTTCTTGATAAATCTTGCTGCCTCTTGCCAATCAATGGATTCTTTTTCTAAGTGTTCTGGAACAAACTGTTCAATAATCTGTTCCACAGTTTTCCCAGTATCAACAATGACATCAAACTGTCTTTTTTGTCTCTTTTTAAAGGAACAATATTTTCTGTTCTCTAATTCCCTGGAAACATTCCTGCCCCCATAGTGTCTCACCCCGAGAATAATATCTGCAAGTTCATTCAAATTTTTGGATGTAATTCGATTTAACCAGTTCCCTTCTTTTAGTCAATGTTTCATAGACAGTTGCAGTGTCTTGAGAGCCTTTTTGTCCAATCCCAAATGTGAATCAGGGCGGCAACACCTTTGTTGGATTGTCAGATTGCTGGTTTAGTAATTTTCAGTAGGAAATCTCTGATCACATCCATCTCTTCCTTCTATTTAGGGCAGAAATAAGGATTTTTCCCTTTGCAGAATTTGTACAGTTTTCTTTGTCAGCCACTAAGGCTAAGGCTGTGGAATCTGTTTAAGTGATCCAGAAAAAAATGTTTTTATTGGTCAGTTTTCTTCTTTTGGGTCATATTTTTGCCCAATACCAGACTTACAAGCTAATCTACAATGTTTATCCCATTCTTACTTAACAAATTCTCAATATAATTGTATTTCAAGGCCACAGCTAATCTTTCTATTGTATTTACAGACACATTCTGAGTATTATACTCAGTACACTATATTTTTACTTATTACATTTTGCATTTTTACTTGTTACATTTTATATTTATATTATTTACCCTGTTTCCCCCCAAATAAGACATCCCCTGATAATAAGCCCAATCGGGCGTTTGAGTGCATGGCAATAAGGCCAAGCGCTTATTTCAGGGTTCAAAAAAAATATAAGACAGGGTCTTATTTTTGAGGAAACACGGGTATTACATATATGTTCCACCTTCCTCTACATGCCCAGTATGAGTGGTCATTATAACAACACAGTGAATTAGGTTTCGCTGAGTAACCTAGTGAGTTTCGCTGCTGAATTCCTATTGCAATACTTTAACCATTGTACATCTATGTTTAAAAATAGATGAGAAGTAAGATAACTAAAATGTCTACATTTTAGGAAAGTTTTGCTTTCAGTTTAGGGTCCAGTATTTGTGTTTTCAGTTGTGGGAAAACCTAGTGCTTTCTTTGTTTATCAATGCTATGTTTAATCTGAAACCAATAGTACTTGGCCACAACTATGTTTTCATTTCAGAACATCTGCCTTGAGAGCGATTTTGAATTTCAGATCTTGTGATTGAACTATCTGGCTAAGATATACCGGTATCTATAGGATATGGTTAAAAAAAAGTCAGGATGGCATTCATGATGGTGCTCTGTGTGTTTTTCATGTGTGTTGCATATCTTGATTTTTTGGGCCATATTGTAAGTTGTAGACATCCCTAGCCTAGGTTCTTACTGCCTTCCTACCTAAAGTTTTGTCAGACTTTAACTGATGAAGACTTCATCACTTGAAAGCTGATGATAGTTTATTTGATCCTAATAAAGATACATAATCTTTCTTTATGAAAATGTTCCCTCTTTTTCTAATTAAAAAAATGATCCTTCAAAGCTGAGACCTGGTTCTTCAGCACCACAACTTGTTCCTCTAGTGAGTTTATATTTATATGTATTTATATGTATTATTTTATTTATATCCCAGGTTTATTATTTTTTATAAACAACTCAAACGCAACATATTTAATATTACTACCTCCTATGTGATGTGATGTGGTGTAGGGTTTCCTGCCTAAGCAGGGGGTTGGACTAGAAGACCTCCAAGGTCCCTTCCAACTCTGTTATTCTATTCCCCCCTACATAACAACCCTGTGAGCTGGTAAGGTTTAGAGAAAGTGACAGGCCCAAAGTCACCCAACTGGGTTTTATACATAAGGTACCAGACTACAAATCAGGAGACTCTGAGTTCTAGTCTGACCTTAATCCCTAGATCAAACTGACTACTATTTAAAATAATAAATATATTTCTACGAAGAAACAAGATCACCCATCTTATACCTGAAGTGTATATTACTAGAGTAACTCATAGCAAATAAATTGTTCTTGCTAACTTCAAAATCTCATGGAATGTTATAAAGGGAAAACAGATGAGCAGAAAACATATAAATTCTCTCTGTGGGTATCCTGTACATGTCATAAAATCTGTCAGAACCTGTCTTATTTCTGACAACTATTATGGATTAGAGCAGAACTTTCTGGTTGCCGATAAGTACTCTGAAGCTCATTTAAAAATTTGATCCTGTCAGAAACAGCCAAAAGTTATTGAAAGTTGTCTTTTTAAAATTAATTTTATCTTTGAGATATATAGGGGTAATTTGTCAGTTTGTGTTCTTGAATCCCAGATGCATCTGTTTCATGGACTTGAAATGCACCAACCAACTCAAAATACATTTTAGAAAGGGGAGGGGCTGAGAAGATGAGGAAAGACCCTTGCAGATCCCAAGCGGGTTACAGTTACTGTGGAGTAGAAGCAACTGTTCATCTTTCTTTTCTTTCACCCTTCCATCTCAACTATTGCAGGGCTTTTTTTGGGGGGGGGGGACGACACAGATTTGATGTTTAAACTCTCTCACCTTTGGGAGGCCCCATCTTAGAGGTATGTAAAAAAGCTCTACATCCACTCCTAGTTTTATATTTCCCAAGCTGGAATTTAGTTTATATCTATTAGATTACTTATAGTTATTTCCTGTATGCTGAAATCCACAACATCCCAGGAAAATTAAAATGAGGTATTGAAAATTAATTAACACTGTCTTAAAGCATGTGAAAGGAATTTGTCCAAATATTTTATTGCAAGCCTTCTCAAGTAATAATAACTCAATTGATTAGGGGTATAGGTATTTCAAGCAACTGTCACCTTCATGAGGAGGAGAAGCTCAATAGGTCCAATGTCACAGGGAGTAATGATGGTTAGAATGTAAGTGCTTAATAGTGTCACCTTTGCAGGTAAGCTGAAAAAGTAAGAGCTAATGCACAAATAAGGATGAGGGAAGGTAGGTTTCTGTTGGCTAGAAGGAAGACAAAGAGGTTTCTGTTGGCTAGAAGGAAGACAAAGAGGAGCAAAAACGCACTCCAACTTTAATGGCCGGCAGATGGGTAATAGGGGTGAGTGTGAATGGTCAGATTTGGTGGGAAAAGCAGGTGTAGCAATAGTATGCATAATAGCTTATTATCCATTGTATAATGATAGGTACAGAGAAAATATCATCTCCAGTACTCTATTATAAAAAGTAGAGTTACTGGATCTGAATGGCATTTTGTGTGGGATAACTAAAGAAAACACAATATGACTGAGACTTAATGATCAAACGTTCTAAAGGAGACTTGAGGAAATTCAGATACTTAGAGTAATTCCACTGTTCTCTATTTTTACTATTATCTATAGTACTGTCCATATTAAGAGTAATAATTTCATATGCTGTCCATCTTTGGGAGGCCAGGGCTGGGTGGGCAAGGCCTGGAGACATTATCAGCCCTCAGATGTTTGGTCCAATCTCTGGACACCTTCCAGAAGCTTCTTGAATGAGAGCGATTGCGGGGCAGGAGTTTCAGGTAGCCATCACATGACCCTTGGAGTTTCGAATTGTCTTTTTTTTGTTGGTTGGTTGGTTGAATTTGTAACATTTTCCTTATCGATATTATAATTCCTTTATGTTGTGAGCCTGAGTATGATTGTGATGAGATATAAATATGATAAATATAAACAAACAAATAGCTTTGGCAAAGATCTTAAGCAGACCTGGCCCAGATATCTCCTGGGCTGAAGAAGTGAAGGCTAGATTCAATGTAACTACCAGCAGCATGAAATGACTTGTTTTAATTAGCCATATGCTATTTCAGTACCTCTGTAACTGAATATTTTTAAGATTATGATTCTGCTGAAGAGAAATACCAGGTGGGGTTTTTCAGGCAGTAGAGTGTCTTGGAATGGCACAGAAGCATGTTAATGGTTGGACATAGAAAGAAAGACTGAATTTAATACCTTTTGGCTAATTTCTTCTGCCAGGAAATAAACAATTCTACAAATGTTAATGAATGATTGCTGGACCTTTCATTCAGAGTCAGCAATCTTTCTGGGTCATATTCAGAATTTTGGAAACCTATCATAGGCAATTTAAAAAAATGTCTATTGGGTGATGCTGTGCATTTTCTCATAAGCCAGCTATCATGGTTCATGGAGCTGTCACAATGCACTCATTTATCAGAAGACAAACAGGCAAGGTTTCTCTCTCTCCTGGATGCTTATCTTTGTCTTCCAAACAAAGCATGGCTGCAACTGCCCAGCAAACATGTGTATTTTCCAAGTGTGTTGATGGCAGAAGTGTGTAACCTCCATTAGTTCAAGAGCTGCATCAAACTTTTCATGAGGCATTGAGCTCTATTTCCAAACCTAGCCAGGCCCAGAATCCAGTTTTGGTGGATTTGTGTGTGTGTGCGCGTGCATGTGTGTGTGCGTGTGTGTCTAAGAGACAGAAAGTGTTCATTTTTTTCTAATCCCCCCAAAAGGTCTAAAAATCATAGAGTTATTGACTTTGCTTTTCATCCAGCATGCTGGCAGTTACTAAAAGCAGTATTAGATTCACAGATTTTGTGGAATACATAGATATCTCAAAACACTATATATATATATATATATATATATATATATATATATATATATATATATATATATATATATGTATGTATGTATGTATGTATGTATGTATGTATGTATGTATGTATGTATGTATGTATGTATGTATGTATGTATGTATGTATGTATATATGTATATATGTGTATATATATATGTGTGTGTGTATACGTATACGTATACGTATACATGTATACATGTATATGTATGTATGTGTATGTGTGTGTGTGTGTGTGTATGTGTGTGTATGTGTGTGTATGTGTATATCAGAGGTGGGTTCCTGCCGGTGCGGTTAATAGCTGTTGTTCGGGGCAGAGCCGAAGACACTGCTGCCGTTCGCGGCGCAGGAGCTTCCCCGGCCGCTGCCGGTGCCCGCATGGATGCCGCCAATTGCATTCTTTTGCCCTCTGCGCATGCGCCAAGCGTTCCGCATGCGCAGAGGGCAAAAGAACGCAATTGGCGGCGTCCATGCGGGCGGGGAAAGCGCCCGGGGAAAGCTCTCGCACCACGAACAGCAGCAGCGTCTTTGGCTCTGCGCCGGACAACAGCTATTAACCGCACCGGCAAAAACAGGCAGGAACCCACCTCTGGTGTATATGTGTGTATATATATATATATATGTGTGTGTGTGTGTGTGTGTATGTATGTATATATATATGTGTGTGTGTGTGTGTGTGTGTGTGTGTGTATAAACAGTAGCTGAGGCTGATATGTTTGTAGCATAACATTTCATTTTTATAAAGTTAAAAACTAAAAAGAGATTCAAGTAGGGTAAATGAGCAGGTAAACCCTGAGAAATACTCTGCAGACTCTCGTAATACTGGTACAAGATTCCCTATACAGAAAGGAAATGTATAATTGGGTGGAATGGATGTTTTCTCAGTATTATATATTACATTTCCTATTATTTCTCGGCAACCATTCCATACCACAATTGTTAAGATGTGTTTTCTTGCAACGGCCCGCCCAATGCCCACACCCGAAACATAGATGAAATCTCACAAACTCATGCATAATACTTCCAAATTTTCACAAGATTTTGGCAAGAAGTTGCAAGGTTTGGGTAATGTAAAACAAAACAAAGCAAACCAGGTTATAGAGTGTCTCTTATAGGTTCTCTTTCTATTTAAACAGATTTTGCATTGTTTTGAAGCATGCTGACCTGACCATCAATGGTAGGGAGCAGTGTGCTCACAGTCATTTTATTAGATTAGATTAGATTAGAATTCTTTATTGGCCAAATGTGATTGGACACACAAGGAATTTGTCTTTGGTGCATATGCTCTCAGTGTACATAAAAAGACAAGATACATTCATCAAGAATCATAAGGTACAACACTTAATGATAGTCATAGAGTACAAATAAGCAATCAAATCATACTAGGAAACAGTCAATGTAAATCGTAAGGATACAAGAACAAGTTACAGTCATACATATTGTTCAGATATGTGTTTATAGAAATATTTGGGGATTTAAACTCTCCGGCTTTTATGCTATTTGCCTGTATTTGTCCCTTTCACTTTTCTAGGTACATTTGTATATATATATTCAGGCAGTTTCCATAAGTTGTTTGTATACGAGGTAGAGGCAACAGGGATGTATTTAGCATCTCTCCTTCACATATTCAGGCCTTTCTGCAATTCTTCATGGGGACACTGATGAGTAATGGATGAACACTTAGGGTTACACATGTAGGCATTAAATCCCAGTGGATTTAATAAGATTTCATTGGTAGTAAAGGAACATTTGATTGAGATGCAATAAGGTTAAGTGATCTCAGGTATGGTAAGTATCTTTATTAACAGACACCAACGGCAGCACATTAATTTTGCTAGTAAACAAACTCATAGCAGCTCTAAAGGAGTTGGTTTGGTTTTTTTTAAAGAATGGAAGAACAAGGTCTTTTATACAGATCTTTTCTTTTCCCTTCACTCTTTGTTAATAGGATATTGTGGACTGGGAATATCAAAAGACAACGAGGTGGTAATTTCTTTTTTCAGCTGTCATCTGAATGCTTTTTATGTAACTGAAAAAAGGCATCTAATTAAGAGACTTTTTTTTTAAAAAAAGCTTTTTTTTGAATGTATACTTTCTTTTGGAGATGAGAAAAAGAGAGATGCTGCTGCTATTTCTTTAGCTGATTATGTTTCAAGAATGAAAGAAGTAGGTTGTTGACTGCTAACTTGGGCGAAAGCTTTTAGATTCCATGGCATATCACTTTCCTGGCTGAGTAGTTATGGTCTGAATACCTCTCCACACAGAATCTACAAAATTTAACATTTCATATCACAACTAAAAATGAAGGAACAAGTAAAATCTAAGATTTTTTTTGTTTGCCCCAATTTTGATCAGAACACGGACCATGATTTGAACCGCTTTTTACATCCATGTGGCCCTAGTATTGACTCCATCTTAAAAAAGACGATACTCAATATTGTAGTATTAACCAGTGATAAAAAGGAGAATATGTCTATACAATAAATGTCTATGGAATATGTCTATACAGTGTATACTTTGTATTTTATACTAATATATACTGATACTTAAGAATTTTTTTTAAAAAATGAAGCGAGACATCCTCTACAGTGCTGATAGAATATATTATTGAGAAAAAACTTCAGGACATATTCAATTTAGTTTGCACTCAAGCCATTCCTAGTCAGTTCTCACACGTGCCACTCAGTTCAGCTAGCAACAAATAAATTGTTTATTTATTAAAATAATAATAATAATAATAATAATAATAATAATAATAATAATAATAATAATAATAATAATAATAATAATAATAATAATAATAATAATAATAATAATAATAATAATAATAATAATAATAATAATAATAATAAATAAACAGACACCAGAAATAGTTAACTGGCAAAAAAAAATCCTTCCAGAAAGGGGAGTGGCAGACAAGCAAAAGGAGAGAGAGAGAGAGAGAGAGAGAGAGAGAGAGAGAGAGAGAGAGAGAGAGAGAGAGAGAGAGAGAGAGAGAGAGAGAGAGAACAGGCAATAAATTATATGATAATATGTTTATCTATATAAAAAGGTAGAATTTTCCAGAGCTACTGGAAACAATACTGCGAATCATTATCATGGATAGTACCAAATAAACCATGTTTTTAACAGCAAGAGAATAGATTGTTTGAATGGAGCACTAGGTAATCCTTCCTCTACTCCAGTGCATCTCAATTATTTTCTGTTACGCCCCCCCCCCGAGGAAGAAGTAAACATTTTGCGCCCCCCCCCCCAACTCTCCGATCTGGGCCCCAATGGAATTTTAGTGTTAATATTTATTATTTTACTTATTATAAGCTGCAAGCAAACTATTGGCTGAGGAAGGCTGCTCTACCCACTTACCTTGGAGTAAGTCACACTGAACTCAGTGGAGCCTGTTTTCGGTTAGGCAGGCATAGGCTACCATGGTTAGGGCCCTTTTTTGACATGGGGCCAGGCCAGCTTAATCAAGCCGATGTTTTGGGGTCACCGGCCTAGCCCATAAGCGCCACCTCTGCTGGGCACTCACAGTGAATGGTGTGGAAGGAGGCTTTAGGGTGCCGTTCAAAACTTTCGCCCAGCTGCAGAGGATGCTCCTCCTTCTCCAGCAGCAGGTTCACCATGCCGTTCATGGCTACCGCGGCGCCCACCAAGAACAACAAGAACCCACACAGCTGCCCCACCCTGCCTGGCCACCTTCTCTTCCGGGCTTGGGGCAGTGTGCAACTGAGAAAACACTCCCCGTCTGGGAGAATCGATCGAGAGGGACTACACATGTTCCCCAGGGTCACCCCCCCTGGCATCGCTCTGCGCCCCAAGGGCCCCGCCCCACTATTTGAGAAATACTGCTCTACTCAGTTCAATAGACAATTTGGTGTATGGGGAGGATCTATTCAGCTAAGACAAAATAAGCAATATGTCCTCTCCAACACTCACCAAAACTTTAGAAAAATGTCCAGGGTAGGCTGAGCCTGGGTTAGAGAAGTTGCAAATCAGAGCTGTTTGAAGTGATGTGGCAACATTGCTTCCTGAAACGTAGTCAAAGTGAAGATCCTTTGAGAATTTGCAGAGCTCTAATTATTAGACAATAATTGCAATTAGACAAGGTAGAAGAAAAAGTAGTTTCACACTCCTGATTTGTAGTGTCCTTCAGTTGCCAGTGGGACATATATCTGAGGATAACCTGCTGCCACTGCAATGGTTGAGTAATGCTATAAGATACTATAAATCACCAGTGTGGAAACGGGCATAAATACCTCAGTTCAAATAAAACAATTGGCAGAAATAAACTATGGGGAAAAATAGAATGATTCTGCAAAAAATACAGCAATTGTCATTCCTGGAGTTTCTTTTCTACACATACCCTTCAAAAAAAATATCCTGTTTTTAGTTTCCATCATTTTTTTGCATATGAATCTCTTTCTGTTACATAAAAAAACCCAGAGCATCATTTTCCAGATATGGAAATATATGTTGGGGGAAAAAAGAGTCAACTGCTAAATTATTGTATGTCAGACTCTTGCTAAAAGCAGTCAGGCACTTTTTAAAGTAGCATTTTTTTCCCTTTGAACTTGGTTATCCCTCCTGGTCACCCATCCTCCTGGTACCAGTGAGAATGAATATCAAACAGGCAGGAGATGCATTCATTTTGAATTTGTTCAGGCTTCTGTATTCTGTGTTCTTCAGGGGCTAGGAAACAGCAGGCAGGGTGAAACCATGCTGTTTTCAGTATCAAATCCACTGTTGAAGACTGTGAAGATAAATAGCCTGAAGCAGGAAGTGAGGAAAGGTGCTTGTATTTGGAAGCTCTAAAATTGGGGGAGGAGGGGAGAGAATATATAAGAATGTGGGGGACAGGTGACATGGGAGAGAGCAAGAAAATGCATTTATTATTCTTTTAAAATGTAAACCCTGGATAGATTTCCTCTGATGAGTGATAGCAGAGTGCATGAGCAAATTCAGCAGGATGGACCCAGGAGTGCATTTTCAGTTTACAGTGGTGATGGGAGATTTGCAGAACTGTTCAAAGGCTTGTTCAAGATGCATTATGGACTGTATCGCAGGAAAAGAAATGCCGTGGTTCTTTAAATATTTTACGTGAATTGAAATATGAACCAGGAATGCCCTGGGCATATCCCGTGGAGGAGGCACTACATGAACTATGCCTTGTCTTGCTGGATGTATGCCTCACATTCAAATGTTCAGCAGCACTAATGGGGTGGACGAAGGAGAATAATGTCAAGTCCAGATTTAAACAGGGTTCAGAAATGAAAGAGAGTTAATATTTCTGCCAAAATCTGGTCCAGGTTGCTTTGAAAAAAGCATTCCCCTATAAAACAGACTTTTGTCCCTTTTCCATATATTTCCCATGACTTCAGAAAGCCGCGAGTTCATCCTCTGTTTTTCCTCCTCATTGTTGAGAAGCAGCACCACTGCTCTAAGAAGTGGTATTGGCCTTATTTTGAAAAACCCTTTGTGTTAACTCAAATGTCACTTATGGCTAAAACCAGAGCAGGATATTCTTGCTCTTGCAAATTGTGCCACATGTTTTCAAATTAAGAAGATGTATTTATTGTGTTGAACCATGCATTCAACAGCAACGACAAACACAAGATAGGAGTAACCTAAAACAAAATAAACTCTGTTTATGGAACATCCTTGCCCTCATCCCTTTAAAACTTTCTAGAAGTCCCTCAAGTCCTGGTTGTTTCAGCAAGCCTAAAGATCTCAGGGCACTGGCAAAATATTGAGATGGCTCCTGTGTATTTATCATCCACACTTTGCCTAATCTCTTTTTATTCAGTTTTAGTTTTGTGCTTTTTATAATTTTAAAGTTTTTAATATTAGTTTGTATATATTGATTTTAACTTTGTTATACGCCACCTGGAGTCACTTAGTCACTATATAAATATGAAGAACGAACGAACGAATGAATGAATAAGTTTTGACACAGCTTCAGCATCATGCCTCTGTAATCCTCCTAGGGCAGTGATGGCGAACCTATGGCACGCGTACCACAGGTGGCACGCGGAGCCATATCGGAGGGCACATGAGACGTTGCCCTGTCAACTCCACAGGCAAACCGGAAGTTCGGAAAAACACACTTCCGGTTTGCTGTTGGGCTATTTTTAGCAGTCCGGAGGGTTCAGGGAAGCTTCCTGAAGCTCCGGAATGCGAAAAACGGCGAAACAGGCAAACCGGAAGTGCATTTTTCCAAACTTCCATTTTGCCCATTTTGCCGTTTTTCACCGTCCCAGGCTTCGGTAAGGCCTTTGCGTGGGGGTGGGGGTGTGCACGCATGCGCAGGGGGCAGCATGGGGGGGGTTGTGTGCATGCGTGGGGGGAGAGGGAATGGGTGTGGGCACGTGTGCGTGAGCTAGCGCACGCACACACACTCTTTTGGCACGCGAACCAAAAAAGGTTCGCCATCACTGTCCTAGGGCATCTGTTGCTAATTGTCCATTTTATCCTTTGCAATGCTAATGCTCCATGGGGTTTGGGGTGCGTTGTTTTCCCATTTACAAGAACTTCTGGCTTCCCTTATGTCTGTTTCTATGCCCTTTCAGAGAACCACATCATATTCCTTCTGGTCAGCTATAGAATTCTTCTTGGTTTTTTTTTAAAGGTTGTCTGGCTTGTATCACTTCATCTACTGGTATATAAACAGTGTGAATTGAATTTGTACTCATACCCTTTTCTAGCCTCTGGGCTCAAGCAAGCCATTTATTTTGATCATCCCTCCACTTGAATGTTTGCAACTGCAAACATAGAACAGTGCTTGGCTGCAAAATTGGCATTGCACTATCCTTGTGGCTTTTTGTAGGAATTGATATACAGAAAGGATGAATCTTGATAGCAGACAGCTTTCCCTTCATACAACTGTCCATTTTCCCTAAAACAGTCAGACAAGTGCACATACGATGCACCGAAATCATAGAGGAAAGCAATATGACACTTCATATTTTCTCCGCACTGTATGTAAAAAGGACAATAACATTTTTTTATGCCAAGAGCTACCATAGACAAGACTGAGTGGCTCTGGATATTGCCTCCTAAGGACCATGTCGACTGTCCCTCCTTGGTTCTTGGGGGAGAAAAATTAACTCCCTCAGAATGGGTTCGCAATTTGGGAGTTCTCCTAGACCAGGGGTAGGCAAAGTTGGCTCTTCTATGACTCGTGGACTTCAACTCCCAGACTTTCTGAGCCAATCATGCTAGCTCAGGAATTCTGGGAGTTGAAGTCCATGAGTCATAGAAGAGCCAACTTTGCCTACCCCTGTCCTAGACCCACAGCTAAAATTAGACCACCATCTTACAGCTGTGGCTAGGGGAGCTTTTGCACAGGTTTGCCTGGTGCACCAATTGTGACCATATTTGGAGAAGGAGGCTCTACTCATGGTCACTCATGTCCTTGTCACCTCCCGATTGGACTACTGTAATGCGCTCTACATGGGGCTACCCTTGAAGAATATTCGGAGACTTCAGTTGGTGCAAAATGCGGCTACGCGTGCTGTGGTGGGTGTTTCAAGATACACCCATGTAACACCCATACTCCGCCAGCTGCATTGGCTGCCCATTGGTCTCCGGGTACAATTCAAGGTGTTGACCATCATCTTTAAAGCCCTACATGGCTTAGGACCAGGTTACCTCTGGGACCGCATCCTACCTCATACTTCCCTTCGACCAGTTAGGTCCCACAGAGTGGGTCTCCTCCAGGTCCCGTCAACCAAACAATGTCGGCTGGTGGGGCCTAGGGGGAGGGCCTTCTCTGTAGGGGCCTCTGCTCTCTGGAACCAACTCCCCCCAGAGATACGAATTGTCCCCACCTTGCTGGCCTTCTGAAAAGCCGTGAAGACATGGCTCTTCCTGCAGGCGGGGTTTTGAGATGATTTCCATCTCGGTCTCCCCAAGTGTGTATGCTGTTGTATGTTTCTTTTAATGTATTTTAAATTGATATTAAATTATATTATTTAGCTGTTCTTCGATGTTGTACACCGCCCTGAGTCCCCAGGGAGTAGGGCGGCATATAAGAGCACTAAATAAAAAAATAAAAATAAAATAGCTCAGGGTGGGACTTTGATTGAAATCTTTGCAAACTCCAATTGGTTAGCACTGATTGACTCATGGTATTATTCCCTATCTTGGAGGAAAAATCTGCCTACATGGTTGCTAGGCATTGAAAATGATGATGGAACATAATCAATCAATCAATCAATCTGTCAGGGTTCCAAATAGCATCCAAACTTAAATCAGAGTCCGAGGCAACGTATTCCTCAAAGTTCCAATTTATTAATGAAGCCATGTTGGCACCTCCATGGGAAACCCGAATCTGAAGATACCGAAGTTTCCCACCCAGTTTAAAGTTCACATCCTTGTCCCACACCCCCAAGTCCATCACGTTGCCCACTCATCTTCTGCCAATGTGGCCGTTCTTCCCCGCAGCTTCCGGGCAGATTTAGACAAAGGATGACCTTGAGAATCTAAAAGGAATGTGTTATGACTACATCTACATCCCTCATGCCATCCCCCTCCCAGGTTCCCATAGTCAGCAGGCCTTCTAAGAATATGTGTGGCAAGCCAAGGCTTTCTCCAAACTGTGGCATCAGCTTGACACAATCAATTATTTCCTGCCTATTCTCAAAATTTGGTGATTGGCAAGAGTGAAGACCAAGGAAAGTCTGGCTTCCAGAATGTTTTAGAGGATTTCCAGATTGAAAATGGTGACAGTATGGAGGGCATTGAGAGCAAATGGAGAAGAAAGGAGACAAAAGACCAAAATAATGCCTGTTCATGTTTGAAATTGTTTAAATTAGTCAGAGGCAGAGTCTAAAGGCAGAGGCTGCAGCAGAAATACATTTTTAATTACAAACTATTAAAGCCTTGACTGAACTGTTTGACCTTCCTGTCAGAGTTTTTCAGTGAGGATGCCAGTCAGGAGTGCCCTGAAATCAGCAAGCCAGAATGAAAGGCTTGGCCAGATGCAACATATGATGCTTGAATGGTTCCATATGGATTCTTTTATTACTAGAGGGATGTAAAAGACTGTTAAACGTACAGTAGCTTTTGCATGATGCTACCTAAGCGAGCCAGATGCACTGCTTAAGCAACCTTTGTGTATATATAGTTGACTTTTGCTGTGATGGCTAATGTTCATTGATGTAATGGTATCTGGGAAAAACCTTGGGAACCTGGGCAAAGAGATGTTATGCCTAAGGAACAGATAAGAGGCAGCATGGCCCATAGCTAGATAGTGGACAGGGCAAGAGGCTCAGAAGAGACCCTCCCTAGTTACTTGGGCAGTAATGCAGTACTACATGGATAGAATTGTAAGATTCTATCAATGTAGCTTTATAATAAAATAGAATTAATTCATTGAGTTCCTACCTAGTTTAGGAACAGAGGTGGGTTTCTACCAGTTCGCCACCTTGTGGTTGATAGAGTTAACAATCAATTGCTGTCCCTTAGTTTCAAGGAGTAAAAAAAAAAAAGGGGGGGGGAGAACCACTCAGGTGACAATAACAGAATGGGAGGAAAATGCACTGATTGCAGGAACTCAGAACATTGGCCAAGTCAATTGGAGGAAGATTATCACATGGTAGATTATAGTGAGTGAAGCTGCAATAGAAGCACTGATCATGGTCCTTAGAGTTTTGCATGTTAAAGCTGTATGGATAGCAGCGCACCACTCTCTTTCCTGTTACGGTAAGAATGTGCTGTGGAAAAACAAGATGGCAGCATCATTTTCTGCAGTACTGGGAGTATGGTAATCCAGCAGTAGGTCCGGCCTAAATAAATACTTTTATTGCAAGACTATGTTATGATTAGGTTTACACACTGCATTGTAAAATTTGTGTAGTTTAATTGGTGTGCAACAAGCCAAGCCATAAACTGCTGTCTTCAAAATGTAGTAGCTTAATATTCATAGAGCACATTAAGCCAATATGCAAAAAACTATGTTGGTTTAATGTAATGGCCTGTATGTACATACTGTTTAAGTGCATAAATGCTGTCTGGAAATGTATTTGTTCCTCATTATTGTCCTTGTGGGGATTGGGTCACAATCATGCTAAGGCAAAAATAAATAAAAGATATAATGTATTAATCAGTGAAAAAAATACCTTTTTTCCTTACTGTGGTTTACTCCAACTCCCAGCTGGCTTGGATTAAAATGCTTATAAGCTGGAAATCACAGGAGTTGTAATTAATACATTTGATGGATGCCAGATGAGTGAATTGTTTTCTTTTTAAAGGTTCCACCACATGAGTGAATACATTTTTTTATATGGGAGACATTAAACAGAGACTTTCAGAGACCTTGTTCCAAGTCAGTAGTTAGACTAGGTATGACATCAAACAAAATTGCATCTTTCTACTGTCTAGCCCTATCCTAATTTCTTTCTTTTAAAAATCCTATCTGCATATTCACCAGAAAATATTGATTAACATTTTGGATTGTTTATGAAATGGTGTATTCCGTGAAAGAAATATGTCCTAACCTGGATATTATCAATATTGCAGCTAATTACCTGAAATAATTAAAAGCCTTTGAAGGAGAGCCACAAGAATGTCTCTAATTAACCTGCAATGACCAAGATGATCGTAATGATAATGGCAAGGTAGCTCCAATTGCTTCTGTAACATTTCCATAAGTTTCCAAGATGTTCCTACTTACGCACCTAGCAGAGTTGATGACTCTTTCAAAGATTATTGGTTGAGTGAGTTCTGTTGATGGAGAAAGAGTGGCAGCTTAAGGAATGTTTAAGTGAACATGATATAAACAGAGCGAAAAGCTACCAAAACTTTTTTTCCCTTAAACTTCTTTGGAGCCACCATGACTTAAGAAATATTCTAGAGAGGTCCTCCTCCTCCTCCTCCTCCTCCTCCTCCTTTGCTTGACCTCTGGAAGAAACCCAAGAGAGACTCTGCAGCTGCATGGATGATCCTAATTTAGAAAGTGATGTTAAATTAGTTTAATTGCTATAGTAATAGAAATGGCATACTTAAATGGGCTAATTACTGCTCTTCTCCACCAACACTTTATGCTGTGACAGTACCATGCTAATAGTATAGAAGAGCTGAAGCAATTCCCATAAGAACTGCCTTCTTATATTTATTTACAAAGTGGATGTTTGACTGTCATGTCTCTACAAATGGAAGTCATGCCTACTCAAGACAAATGATAAAGCTAATAACTATAAAAGAGCTTTATAGGAAAACACAGGCATACCATATCTGGGCTGCAAAAATCTAAATGACTACCTGGTGGCAACAAAACTTTCTGTGGATTTTTATGGAGTTTGCTTTCATCTAGGTATTGGCTGAATTTTGCTACCAGACAGGGCGTGCCTAGGAAAATAACTCTTACAGATTTTCCAATATTCATTTCTCTCTGCTGAAGGATTCTAAGTAGGTAGTCTTTGCCATTACTTCCCAAATCACCTCATTATTGGACACCTTGTATTTATGAACCATTTGCTTGTCTACGAACCATGAGAAGATAATGGTTTCTATCCAATTTAACTCTATGGAATTTTGGCCCCACTAAAATTAATGAAGCAAACATATAATTTATTGTTCATATTTTACATCACTTTTCTTTTAGTCTAATTGGCTAAAACTACATACAAGACAGAAAATATGAAATATGAAATATAAAAACACAAACCAACAGCAAATCAATTCTAAATCTTTTTTTTAAAAAAAAAAAACAGCATGCTAAAATTACTTCAGAAAGCCTAGTTGATTAAAGATACATCATAACCCTTTTCTAAAATGTAAGACAGTAGGGCCATCACATACTGCATCTGGGAAGAATGATACCAAAGAAAACTATTTCCCACATGAACATTTTCCGAAAGGCATTCCTAGAGATCCGATAGCTAGATCTTTTGCTAATTAGGGCTTAAAAAGTTAAATCCTTGAATTAAGCCAGGAAAGCCATTGCTGGCCACTGCAGAAATATGTACACACTTATCTAGCCCCAAAGGAAGGGAGAAACCTCTCTCTTGGTTCCTGACACTTGAGACTGGGAAGCTTCATAAACTGCATTTGATCCTCCACATAGGATTTAGCTATTGAATTTAGAGCCTAGATTTCTAAAAAGGCTAGCAATAAAAATAAAAGTGAACTTTTAATCAAAACACCAATCAAAAATACAATTTAAAAAATAGCTAACTTGGTTGTCTAAGTGTTTTCTTCCCACCAAAGTTTAATTTTAATTGTTTTGAAGGCAGGTGAAAGGCTATTAGTGAAAGAAAACTAAGGTAATTGCTTGGGAAGGACTTTCCAAGTCAGGGGGTGCTTTCAAGAATGTTGTATCTCACATCTCTGTAACTTTTTACTGATGTTGGTAAAAAGGGGCGAAACTACTGGAGGACAAGATAAGATAGCTATGACTATGGAGAGAATTGTCATGCTGACCCTTTAGAGTATAGAATAATATAGAAAATGACTTAGCAGAATAAAGGGGTGGGGGGCGGGATTATTAGGCGTGGCGTGTATTGAGTAGAAAGTATAAATGTATGGATTGTAAAATGTGTCTTTGCTCTCCTTGTACTCAATCCAACTTGGGAAGAGACTTGGAGGCCGCCTTTGCAAACGCTTTTTCTCTCTCTAAATAAACCCTTGAATTGTGAACCAGATCTGTCTCTGTATTGTGAGTATTAAAATAATTGGCTATCTTATCTCACACTATCATTCAGCGAATGAAGGTGTCTGTCTGATCCGCTATCAAATATTATAGATCTGTTATGAACTTAAAATATGTTTCACCCCTTTTCATCCAGGCAATGGATTTTGCATGTTTATATCCAGGAGAAAAACAAAAAGAATTTCCAAAATTAGGATTTAGATTTATTATTAGAGTTGGAAGGGACCTTGTAGGTCATCTAGTCCAACCCCCTGCTCAAGCAGGAGTTCCTACATCATTTGAGACAGATGACAGTTCATAGTAATTCATACAATCTTAAACAATAGACTTACTTCATTCAATCTGATGAATGAAGTATGATGGTGGCAGTAAAATCAATAGATGCTTTAGAGATACCTCTAGGTCAAACTCACGGCCCACGGGTCAGATGCGTCACATCCTGGCCACCTACACCCCCAGTTTAGCGAAGGGGAAAAAAGTGGTGATACGTCATGTGGTGATAATATGATGCCATTGTAAGTTTGACACCCCTGCTCTAGGTTAATGGTATCATGCTTTGATTTTAAAGCAAAACAAAAACAAGAAAGGACATTTATAACAGCCTGCAAACATTTATCTGGCAGTAAGTCATGCTGAACTAAATGGGACTTACCTTTAAGTACAAGAGTATAACAAATGTTGTTCTGCATGCAACCCAGTGTTGTTTTTCTGGCTTTATCTTGTCCCTGATACTTAAACCTTGTAAAACAAACAACTTGCACAGAAAAACAAATGAGCAGGGCAGAATTCTTTAGCAGGTGCACGAGTCTTAAGTTAGGCTTAATAGATTCTTACTATAAGAACAATATTCTGAATAAAATGATGCAATCTTTACAGTGGCATTTTTTATTATGATCCTAGGCTGTAAGCCAGATGAAAGCTGCTATTCTCTGTGCACTTGCTTGCAAATAAGTCCCATTAAACATAGTAGCATTTACGTCACAAAAGACATAGGTAAGATTGGCATATGAATAAAGGCTCATAAAATGACATTCACTTACTATGATTAGCATATACCTTTCTGAAAGGGAAATTACATATATATAAAAAGTAATTTCTGCTTGTTTCTTGCAAAGAAACTGCAAATGTGAACAGAAATATTGCAGCTGTTTTAGATTAATAACTTGAGAATTAGATGAGATCACTGAAGGTGATGCTCAGAACAAATACCTTTTATTCCACGTTATTAAAATTTCTGTGAAATTTAGCTGGAAGACACTTGCCATTTCACTGTGGGCAGTCTTATCATATCCTTGTGTCATAATGGCTCTGAGTAATCATGTTATTTTACATCTTAAGATAGAAAAGTTACCTCTCTTTAATAGTTCATTCCAATTTATTTTGTCTATGATGTGAGGCAAGAGAGCTACTAAAATGTGAATCTGTAATGAATTCAATGCTTTATCCATATCAAAAAATAATCCTAGTATTAATTAAAAATGGAAAGGACATGCCTGCGCTATTTTTTCTTATTTTCCCGAAGAAAAAAAAGAGGCAGACTTATATCCATCTGGAGCTTTGATCTCTGTTTAAGAAGTTTGTTCCTTGACAGTCACTTTTCTTTTAAATAGTCCTTTATAAATTAGAACAGGCAGAAAAAAAAACTATTCTACATTCTCCACTTCCCTTTTATTTGTTCCCATTACATTCAATTATAATTTCTTCCAGGAATTCATTCAGAACGGGAAAAAAAATAGTCAAATGTTCACTGGTGGACTGTTGTGGTTTTCAGTGGCACCCTCAGAAGGAATGAAAACCAGATGAATCAAAGACATGATTGAAGCTGTGACTTCATAATCCAAGCCCCATTCAATTTATATTTCTTTGGCCTGTTGGTCATTGAACAATCTTCTCTCTAATGATCTGCATCCTTTTGGCTTCTTGTGCTTCAGTTAAATCCCAAGGAAAGATTTGGGGAAGGAACCTCTTTTTCAGTAGTGGTGCTATTATTACTATTAGGTGAGAGTATTGCCCTTTGGAATTTTTTTACAGAATTTCTACTTCTTAGGAAATTCAGGACAATCACCCATTCACTTCACTACTTAAAATTTGATGGAGAATGTTGAAGGGCTAGTTGTGAGCAGCTCTGTTTAAAATCGGTCTGCCAACATGCGTAACAAACAAATGTCAAAATAAAAATAACTAATGAAATGGCAGGCAGCAGAAATTCTTAGCCTCTTTAAATAAAATTATTACTTAATTATTACTTAATTATTGCTTAATTATTACTTAGCACATGTAAATGCAAATCTTTTGTCTCACTCACCATCCAGATCCAAAACTTGTTTAAGAAAGATTTAGCTTTGCTTTCCTGAGAAATCTCACTATGAGGACCAAATTAATTTGCAATACACAAACATTTCTGCCGTTTCTACAGCATTTGATGCTCCTATAGAACAATACTCTCCAATACTTGAGGGAATACTTAAGAGAGATAAAAACTTTCACCCAGTTTTGGTCACCACAAAATAAAAGGGATGTTGAGACTCTGGAACAAGTGCAGAGAAGAGCAACATAGATGATTAGGGTACTGGATGCTAAAACATATTAAGAATGATTCCAGGAATTAGGTATGTCTAGTTTAATGAAAAGGATGACTAGTGGTGACATGATAGCAGTGTTCCAATATCTAAGGGGCTGCCACAAAGAAGAGGGGGTCAACCTATTCTCCAAAGTACCTAAGGGTAGGACAAGCAATGGATGGAAACTAATCAAGGAGAGAACCAACCTAGAACAAAGGATAAGTTTCTTGACAGAAAAATTAATCAGTGAAATGACTTGCCTCTAGAAGTTGTGGGTGCTCCAACACTGGAGATTTTTAAGAAGAGATTGAACAACCATTTATCTGAAATGGTACAGGATTTCTTGCTTGAGCAGGGGTTTGGACTAAAAGGTCTCTTCCAATTTTGTTTGTTCCATTCCATTCCATTCTTGTCAGTTTACATGTAGAACAGTGAGCAGTGAACAGTGAACAGTGAGAACTGGTGAGCAATAGTCAATTGATACATCAATGTGGATTATTAATCCATGTGCATAATTGTTACTTTGTGGACACTTAATATTGCTAGGGATTTTTTTATTCTGCACAGAGGCCCTCCTCTAAAGCTCTTAAGGAATCATAGTAGTAAAAGCAGCCCCAGCCACACTTCAAGGCACTCTATGAAGGTTTGCCTAATTTTCAAAGGAGCACTTTGAAGAAACACAAACCAATTGTGCTGCTTGATTTCACCACTGGTGAGACTTCCCTTGGGTTCCTTATATTGGAAAGAGGCAGACAGTAACAAGAAGCTCTGGAAGCAGAAGACTTCCCGGTATTGCAAGTATTCTCTTCATCTCAGGGCCTCAACACCAGGACTCACATCACCTCAAATAGACCCAACTCAGGGCACAGCTGGAGTTGAAGTTTAAATCACTTGTTCTTTAATTTGATTTCTTTTATATTGACTGGTACCTTCTTACTATACTAAGCCATTCTTGGCCTCAATGTTAGAGAGACCCCTTGTGTTCTTAAAGATAATTGATTCTCAAGGACTTGGCTAGGGAATGAAAATTCAACTGTGGTTCCCAACACAGTATAACCAATTGACAGTCTTGGAAGCTTATTTCCATGCAAAGTTTCACAGGTTGGATTAAACCAAGTGCATGTGTGTGGGGGATGTATTAAAAAGATGCCAGTACTCTAAAATGTCTTCTAGGACTTTTGGAAGAATTCAAGAGTTCGTAAATCCTCAAATGTGCGGCTGGGTGGAAGAAAAATATTATTGCATGCTAGGAAAATTGCCAAGATAGCATTCTTTCGCCATTGTCTGATAATATGTAGGGTTAAATAGCTTTGTTGTTGCCCTTCTTTTGCAAAGTGAGTTCATACTTACTAATACACTGTTAATTATAGTTTTCCACAAAGGGAAAAATATTACTAATATAGCTTGAAGTACATTTGTTAACACATTAAAGAAAATACTGGCCTCTCTCTTTTGACATTTAACCATCAAACAAGCCATTAACTATTGTTGATTAGTAAGTTAAGTCTTAGAAATTAAAATTCTATTTAAAACATTTGTACAATTTCCTTCTTATTTTTCACTGGGTGAACAATGAATCAAACAGCTTACCCTTTTTTAGAACTTGCATATCCGTTGGCTGCTTTTATTATCTGTACACTTTGAGTTTCTAATGGAAGTCTGATTTTACATACAGAAACTAAATTAGCTTTGCCAAAATGGGGTGGATACCATTTGTCCATTGTTTTTATGAGATCAGAAGGCAGGCATAGATGTGACATTTGGAGGAAAGATATTAAGGAACTGCAGTTGGAATAAGCCAATACCAAGCAGCAATGTTTCTGATGTGCTTCATGCATATACTTGGCTGCTCAAGTTAATTTGAAAATCAGTGGGGAACAATAAACTAAAGCTAATTGCATGGGAATCTCAACTCTTACTTTTCTGCTATGACTCAAAAGTATGTTAGAAAAAGTAAAGCAGTGTTTAAAATGTATAATTTAAAATGTATGATTAAAACAAATTTTTAATTTGGTGCCTTTGATACATCTCTAGGGCTACAATTCTGTTTGTGCTTATGTGAAGGCAATGGGAATTACTTCCAAGTGCATTTTCATAGAAGTGCACTGTAGAAACCATTTGATTCATATGGTATGAATCCACAATCACATTTTACTTTGTAAGGGTCAAGAAAAGGTTAAACTTGCAATTCTGAGTAAAACCGAGGTCAGTAAAAAATAAGAACCTCTGAAGTTGCTGAATTCTGAGTATGCATGCTTGGACTTTGCAATGGTCATGTTCACATTGGTGTAAGGTTAATTAGTTCACATTCTTATTGTTCAATCAAAATGGAAATTCTGCTTAGTGTACCATTTGTAAGTTCGGCTAAAAGAAAGTCCTATTCCTACTTTCATTCTATTTTTTAAATCTATCTTTTTTTAAAACATTGAATGACGTTAGGGTTGTCTCTTTTATTAGACAGAGGTAGATAGTTGTTTCTACTAATGTATTCTTGGTCATGGTTTAAGTAAGAAGCTGATAGTCTGCTTTAGCCATGCTTATATAATAAACTGTGTCCACTAAGATATATAAACCTCATTTTTAATGAAAGAATAGAAAATTATTTCTTAATGTAGGATTTTGTGTCTTGTGGCAGAATTATTTTGTGGGGTATATACTTAAATTTGGGTAGCAAAATGCTTTGGACTAACTTTGAACCTTCATCTTTTTTAAAAAAATTAAAACAATTTAGCTTTGTCTTGTGTTAGGGATACTGTACCCTGATGTCATCATGCTGAATATCCTTCTTAAATAAAAAGAAAGTATTATAGCGGTGCTGCAATTTGGAAAAGGAAAACAAAACGTGTGGGCATGTGCATTGCACCTTCCAGCAATTCCTTAAAGAAGCTGTATTGTGTCCATGGGCTCCTATGACTAGCCCAGGTCAAGTGGAATTTTATTTGAAATAGTGTTGACAGGTATAACATTCATGGCCAGAAATATTCTTTCTCTTTCCAAATATTCATTCCTATTTTATTTGTCATGATTATTTCTAATTGCTTGAAAAATGCAAGCCTGTTGTAGAAAAAAATATGGAGGATCGTATACATACATGCTGTCATCTCGGTGTCTTCTCCTCTGAAGTCTCCATATTCAGGAAAGATCTGAGGTGGGGAGATGTAATCATAATAGAATAATGACTTCTCACAAGAGGGGAATCCTATGGATGATTTTATCTAGGAATGGCTCCTTTTGCTTTCTTTTATTATTTTGTTTATTTATTTTATTTATTTGTCAAACACATATAAGATAACAGATATACTGTAAGTATAAACATGATTATGAATACAGGATAAAGATACGAATAAATGGGGACAATAGGACAGGGATTGTAGGCACGTTGGTGCGCTTATGCACGCCCCTTACAGACCTCTTAGGAATGGGGTGAGGTCAACAGTAGACAGTCTAAGGGAGTGATGGCTAACCTTTTTTTCCTCGGGTGCCGAAAGCGCACGCGTGCCCGCTATCGCGTGTACATGCCCATACCCATAATTCAATGTCCCACACCCCACCCCCTGCGCATGCACACGTGACCTGCCCCAATGCTGCCCTGCCCCCCGCGCATACGTGCACGACCCCTCCCCCATTTCCCAACTTCCGGTGGGCCATGTAGGCCCGTTTTTTGCCCTTCCCAGGCTCCAGAGGCTTCCCAGGCTCCAAAAACGCTCTCCCAGAGCCTCTGCGTGAGCCAAAAAAATCAGCTGGCTGGCACACACATGCATGCTGGAGCTGAGCTAGGGCAACGGCTCACGTGCCGGCAGATATGGCTCCACATGCCACCTGTGGCATGTGTGCCATAGGTTCGCCATCAAGGGTCTAAGGTTAAAGTTATGGAGGTTTGGGGAAGTAACCCCCATAACTTTAACCTTAGACTTTATTTATTTAGACTTTATTTCTCATTCTTGCAAGTTGGTTAAATAAGTCTCTCTCTCTCTCTCTCTCTCTCTCTCTCTCTCTCTCTCTCTCTCTCTCTCTCTCTCTCTCTCTCTCTCTCTCTCTCTTTCTCTCATACTTACATGGACAGTATGTACATATACATATAGACATACATACATACACATAACACACACACACACACACACACACACACACACACACACACACACACAAATTCAGCTTGTCAAACCTGATAAATTCCTTTCAAAACTTGCCCTAAAATTGCTAGGTGTTTTGCTATGCATTTCTTCAGACTTTGATTATTGCTTGCAATATTATCCAATGGTCAAAGGCCTTGCAAAATAGTTCTCCTAACATACAATAACTTTTGTGCATTATCTATCTCCATCAGTCTATACACCTTTGTAACAGGATATTAGATACTTCAGAATATGTTTAAAATATACTTTTTCACTGTAAACTTCAGAAAATTGTGAATGATGTGAGTTTGAAACACAGTACACAACATTGCAAATCAGGCACTGATTTGAAATGACCAATTAAATGTGTTTATATTCCAGTGCAAACTAAAAATTATTAATTTTTCCCTATCTCTCATTATAAGCACATTTAGTTGATTGAGGTGATATCTCCTTCCCTCATCAACATGGAGAATTTGGAGAGGCGAAAGGAGGCCCCATCACTTTCTACAAATTCATATTCAGATCACGAAAGAGAGTGATTTGTCCATTCCAATATCCACTAAGCTGATTTCTGGCCGCCTAACATGCAGAGTGAGCTATTCACCGACGTTTGCATTTCTCTGAATATTGCATTGCAGTTTGAAGCTGTCTAAAAGCTTTTAAAAGGAGGTTAATCAGTATATTTTGAGAGAGAGGCATATGTGTCCAGATTTGCACTAAATCCAACCTTTGAATCAGATTTCTTTTTATATAGTACAACAAAGATAATACAGGGAAAGGCTAGATTTCATCCATGGAAGAACATATGGTAACATTACAAGCTCTGAAAATATACCGATTCATCCACTTTTATACTTCAGTGACAGTTTTAAACTTTTTCATGAAAGCCTGTCTATTTGCTCATATTGTTCTAAAAATGCACTACGAGAGATTATAGGCACTGCATACACTGTTGGCAATCAGATGATATTGAATGGTATGAAGGCAAGGCTGGCTCTACATCTGTATTTTAAAAAAAACATTCTGATCAATGCTAACAAAACAAAAGCAAAACAGGGATGTGATTATCAAATGGATCAAAGCATTTCATTTATATGCTTGAGATCTAGTGAATTTAATGAGCAAATGCCAACCATTTTTCCTTGATTGCAAGCAGACAGAAAATGTCAGCAGACATTTCAAAGGTTTGAATAATGGTTTCAGTCTGTCTAGCTGACAATCGCCACGTGCGGACTTTTGACTAATTGTGCAGAGAATGTTTAAAACTTGGTAGAAAAATGTTGCATGGAAAACATACGATTAATGATTTATGATTTCTGTGTAGAATTGGAAGAAAAAAATGGTTAGGTTAGGAAGTCAGTACTATAGTAGTACTGTTGAGGTACAGGTATAAACCCCAGTTTGAATAGCCTATCACTTAATAGCTCTTGGAAAATCGAGACCCATCCCACTTTTTCTAGTTTGTACCATTTGAGGAAAGAAAAATGTTTGTTATATTTGTTGTTTGTTTGTCTAATAGTAATATTTTTAGACAAATATTAGTGCCTAGTGTAAGTAGCAGGAACATAAGGGGGAAATGATCACATTTAAGGAAAAGATGTATATAGTTGAATAATGTCTTGGAGAGCAAGCAATCATATTTTAATAAAACCTAATAAGAGAATCTAGCTGGAGGAATAGCTTAAAGTGGATGTGATTCCCTAAAATAGGAAATACAGTTGTAAAGATTTCTGGTAATGAAAAAGAAGAAAGTCAATGTATCTACATAGAAAAAATATTTACAATCTGGCAAAAATTAAAGTGACATAAAGGAAGTAAGAAGCAGAATACTCACAAAGAAACATTACATGGTCGTAGGCTGAAATGAACAACAAAGGTAGAGCTATTCAACTCATATTTTGGTTTAGTCTTCTCTAAGGATAACATGTTTTGTAATAGACAGCTGTGAAAAAAGGAAGAAGAGGCAGGACTAAAAATTGAAATAAAAAAACCCCATCAATGAATTTAGTTTTATATACAATACTGTAAGTTTAAATAACAAGGGTCTGATTAATTGTATTCTACTGTAAAAGTCACAATAGATAACTCCTGCTGTGTTTAAAATTCTCAAGATGAAACGAAATGAGGAGGGAGAAGAGAATTTTTTAAAAAGCTGATTTTCAGTTGCAAAGTTTACTAGGAAATAATAATTCAGTTGGTGATGAACTTTGATCTAAACACAAGGGAAGGTTGTATATTCATCGCTTTCTTAGACTTTCACATCAATAACTGCAATGCTGAACAACCAACTTGGGAAATTTTATATTTATTGTTAGACATCAATCATATTTAACTGGAATTTTTACGTGTTGTGCTTTTACACCTGTTTGCTGTATTTCAGACAGTGAATTTAATATACATCTCATAAGGTAAAGGAAAAGCAGGTTGTCTCGTCTTTCTGCATTTCCTGCTGGGATAACCTCTAGACTGCAGGGGTCTCCAACCTTGGCAACTTTAAGACTTGTGGACTTCAACTTTGCTGGCTGAGGAATTCTGGGAGTTGAAGTCCACAAGTCTTAAAGTTGCCAAGGTTGGAGACCCCTGCTCTAGAGTGCTTCCACTATTTATTTTCCGGATATGCCACAATAAATCATAATTAATTGCTTGAAGCATAAAGAAATGATACTAATCAAGGAAACAAAACCTACATACAAATGATTTATAACTAATCAATAATTAGGTGATATGCTTCATCCTTAATATGTAGAACTCCATAATGGTACCATTAGATGGAAAATTAGATAATAGCATAGTTTTAATTATGGAGACATATTAGAACCACAATCTTTCACACTCACTTTGGTTTCTATTTAAGTCAGTTCTATCCCCTGGCTACATAGAAATGGAAAAAATACATATGGATTATATTTAAAATACCGTGCATGTTGTAAGGTTTTTATTTTTAGTAGTAAATCAGCGAGGGAGGAATATAAAAGACTGCAGATGAATGTTAATGATTCAACTTTGATTTAATTTGTGCCTAATTATGGTTTATTAGAAGTAGCAGAATACTTTTGGTATCCCACCAATTTTATATATTCAGAGCAACCAAATCTAAGTTTGTGGTAAATGGAAGAAATCCAATGATTGGTGAAATGACTTCCAGGTAGTGTCTTGAGTGACAATGAGTATTTGCAGACACTTTGTCTTGCTGTTAGCTTAGAGCAGAACTGAAGCTGAATGTGGCAAGAGATGTCACTTCCTCATATACTGGCAGTGCTCAATGGAGCAGAATGCCCACAACATGCCTAGTGAAACTTCAGTACAAATTCACTCTGTCATATGGCACTACTCAGAAGTCATTTTGCCAAGAAACAGCAGCTGTGAAATCCTACTCTAATTTCAAAATTCAAGTTACACAAGACACATAAACTGCAGAAATATACCTGCCCCTTTATTGACCAAATTTAACAATTCTTTCAACTGGAGGCTGATATGTGGTGTTCTTTTGTTTGTGCCTCTGTCCTTTGGCATTTTTGCAGTTTGATGTCATAAATAAGGTGACCAGACGTCCCGATTTTGGCGGGACACACCTGCTTTTTCACCATTTGTCCCGCGTCCCGCCCGCCCTCTTAAAAAGTCCCGATTTCTTGAAAGAATGCCCGACTAGGGCATTCTTTCAAAAAATCGGCCTGAAAGGCAGCAGGCCTCTCAGCTCGGGCCGGCTGTGGGCGGCGTTGGCGGTGGGCAGGCGTCCCGCGTTGTTGACTCCTCCGGCGGCGGCTGGAAGCTGGGGGGAGGGGGAAGAGAGGCTGCTCCTCCTCTCCTTCCCCTGCCCCATCCCTAGCCCCGCCCTCGGAGGCGCCGCTGCTGTTGGGAGGGGTGAGGGACGAGGAGCCATCGCCGCTTTGAATTTACGTCATGAGCGGCGCAAACAGCCCTTCCTCGTCCCCCTCCCCTTTCTTCCCCCCGTCGCCTCGCTGCCGCCGTTGCCCTGGGCCCGGGCGGGCGACCGGGAGACCGCGGCGCTTGGATGCTTGGAGCAGGTAAGCTGCCGGCTGCCTCCTTTCCCCGTCTCCCGCCTCCCGTTCGTTGCTTGCCAGCCCAGCCGAAGGGAAGGCGGGAGGCGAGGAAAGGCCTCCCGAAAGGAGGGGAGGCGAGCCAGCCCGGCCGAAGGGAAGGCGGGAGGCGAGGAAAGGCCTCCCGAAAGGAGGGGAGGCTTCGGGAGCCCGCCTCCCTTTCGGGCTGAAAGGGAGGCGGGCTCCCAAAGCCTCCCCTCCTTTCGGGAGGCCTTTCCTTGCCTCCCGCCTTCCCTTCAGCCGGGCTGGCAAGCAACGAACGGGAGGCGGGAGACGGGGAAAGGAGGCAGCTTACCTGTCGCGAGCTGCAGGCATCCAAGCGCCCTCCCCCCTCCCCCCTCCCCCCCACCTCACCTGGACGCCGACATTTGCTGTTTTGCCCTCTGCGCATGCGCAGCGTTCTGCGCATGCGCAGAGGGCAAAACTCAAATGGAGAAACCCACCCCCGTCAATGGTGTCCCGCTTGAAGAAAAAAAAATCTGGTCACTTTAGTCATAAAGCACAATTTTGTTTCATTAATCTTTAACATCTATATGAAATGTTCTTTTCCATAATCTGAATTTCAAATCCCGAACTTCTGTCTGGATGTATAAATAGGGATATGAATCTCAACAACATGGATACTTCTTGAATGCCTGGCTCTTAGGTTAGGGAACTAGAACATCTACTTTTTGTTTATGGAGTTGCAATCCTTTAGGGGGGAAAACATATGTCATAACTGAAATAATCATTATTGACACAGGAGTCCTATGTGATTTGGGGGGCTAGGTGTGACTAATTCAAAGTCAAAGTTAAATCAATACAGTAAAAATAAAAATAAATAAATATTACCTGTTTTGATGGCATATCAATTCTAGAAGTCCTCTTCCCCTCTGGACAGTGCTGAACCTTTTCTGGACATTGCTATTTCATATGCTGTTTGGTGGTTTTCCAGAATCAAAGTTTTTGATCCTGAAGAAATGTGAGATGTAGTAGAATAGTTTAGTGAAGATTCATCATAGTCAGCAGAGGGAACAGGATATTCCAGAGTTATCCCAAATTGAACCAATTCACAAAAAACAAAGATTTAATCCTGGTGGATCACTATTGTTAATGAGCTTTTGTTCTTTGTTTTGTTTTGTTAAATTTAGCCTAATCTTTAAGCAAAAATTAATATATCCCAAAGGCTAATAGAGACTTTAAATTACTTGATTTTCATTGATGTGAAAGCTGTGTGTAACAAACAGCCCTGGCAATCTATGTGTTCCCAGAAGCCTAATATTCATGGTTAAAAATAATGTCTATACAAGACGTGTAATAAAGGATAGTTTCCTGGATCACTATTGCTAAAAAGAATCAATATCTCTAGGAAATTAGCATGCCAAGTATATTTACCTTTTTTGGAAATTGTTATTTCTCGCCTGCCTTTAAAAATTGTTGCATGCATAATAATTTTTTTGCCTAACAAGAGACTTTTTTGGGGGAAATCTTATTGAGTAAAAGCATTCGACGGCATAGTGTTCAATATCTCATTGTAAACCATACTGTTGCAGGCTGGACTGAAATTTATCAATGCCTCTCTTGTTGGCTAAAATCATTAGAAGGCAATGCATTATTAAAAAGCTTCCCAGAGACATAAGCTTTATGCTGTTGTTGATAACAAATGTCACTAATGATGCCTTACAAAATAGTCAACATGGCAGAAAGTGGTAGTTTGATGCTGTGCAACCTATTTAAAAGCAAGGTCATAAACAAAAGTAAAATTAAATTATTGCAAGTTTCAAGGTAACAGCAAACAAAGCACTGTCCTGAATAACATACAGTAGGTGGAGAAGTTTCCGCTTTTAGAAATGCATTACAGGGGGCTCAGTCTTTTGCTTGTCAGTTTAAAAAAAGAGAGAGTTACTTGTAATTATTTAACTAGATTGATCCATGGGTGTCCATGTCTCATTGAAATGGGTATCAAATTTGTGAAGATATTTAAATTTAGTAGCCTGAGCAGTGGGGTTGTGCAGTGAGCCAGAACACAAGTTGTGGTTGATTGGTACCAGAGTGCTGGCTCCTATGTGAGGCAATCTGCGCTGTGATTGGTTACTATGGGTGTGGAGGGGGGAGTTTCCCTTCCCCCCTGCCTTTTTCTTTTGTGTGCCTTGTGTGCTCTGTGATTTACTTTGTGACGTTCCTGTTTGCCTATCTAGTTTGCTGTGTATATAGTTGTAAAATAAATAAAAATATTTATTTATATAAAACTACAAGTTCGTGTTGGTGTCCCTGATTTCATTTGGAAGCCTGCTGCACAACTTTCTGACAAAATTTAACTTTCCTTCTCGAAACTTACAAAACTGCTTTTTAGGCAAAGCCAGGTGTTGTAAGGAATATCCTTCTGGGTTCAGTTCCAAGTGGGGAAAAAGACACTGGATTCATGGAAGTTGCTTGGAAAGAAGGTTTAATGGTGGACAGGAGCACATGGAATGAGCCCCTGTACAGAAAAGGTAGATTACATGCTTCCAGATGTGGGTGAAGAGAAAAAAGGAAGGACAAAATGCTGGGAGTTCCTTGCTTTATACTCTCTCTTGGGCCCCTCCCTAACTGTTTCCTGTTCCTATACAGAAATGTATTCCATTGGCTGTCAGATTCCCAGGGGCATGCTGGGGCAACTCTTGTGGACTGTCCTGAATCCCAGGGGCATGGTTGATGGAATCTTACCAGGTCCCACGTGGTGTTATGAAAGGGCTTTGGGATTCCTATTATGGTTCTTTGTTATGTAGAAGACTGTTCCAGGCTAGGTGGGAGGAATGTGGCAAGGGTGGGGGCAGGGAGCTGCAGGAAGCTGCTTTGTATTTAAAACATGTTTCTCTTTTCCTCATTCAGGGAAACATATTCTTTCCTTTTTCAATATTTCCTAGGATATTTCATTTTTCTAGGAGAGGGGTGGGTGCTAACTTCCTACAAAGGTATGCCCATATAGCTTTTGAAAAGAATAATTTAAACTCCACTGAAATAGAAAGGTAAAATGATGGCCCAGTGATGGTGCTGGAAAAACTAGGAAATTAAAGCTCATCTTAAAAATTCTCTCAAACTATGTTTTAAATAACAATCATCATCATCATCATCATCATCATCATCATCATCATCATCATCATCATCATCATCATCATCATCATCATAGTTGGTTGCACAGTCAGCCATATGTTTAGATAGAATTTGCCATTTTTGTCGACCTATCAATTCCTTCCCAAGGATATGGGTAGGTGTATGTTGTTGTTTAATAATATTAAAGGTATCATCGCAGGTTGATAAAGTTGCCTTTTGCAATTCACTGATGGTGATTTTTTTCAATGCCGATGGTGTTCAAATGATGCTCCAAATGTTTTGGAACTGCACCCACAATGTCTTTACTATTGTCATTATCTTTGCTTTATTTTGCCACAGTTATTTTATTTGTTTTTGCAGGTCTTGATATTTTGTTATTTTTCGCCCATTTGTTTTTCTTCTATTCAATCCAAACTGTATGTGAAGTTTCCGAAAGATGCCCTAATTAATTCATGAGCCATGAGCCAAACTTCAAAATATGTATAGCCATTTATTAGGAGCGACATTTCGTCAGTACACTGATGCAGTCAGAACTGAGCTCATGTAGGTTACGTGCCCTCATGACCCTGTTTCCCCCCTCCTCACTGGACATGTAATAAATCACATTCTTTAATGAACCACGTTAGCGGGCTGTGAAACCCCACCCCTCCTGCTGACTCCGGTAACCTAGGACACAATCAGTAAAAGAAGCATTTGTGGAATGTAGTTTCAGTTTGTACAATCAGCAACTCCGTTGGCTCTCTCCCCTCCTGCTTATGGCAACTTGAAAGCTTTGAAAGTTGACACTGTACATACAGACAGTGTTGAACAGCAATTCTGTCTCAGATGGAGTTTTTCTATACAGTCTCAGATCATCCATGTAAAGGAGGTGGGATAGATGTTTTTGATGTTTGATATCCATGGCCCAACTTGTTTAGTTTGGTTGACAGAGGAATCAATGCAATGATAAACAGTACTGGTGATAGGGAGTTTCCTTGAAAGATTCCTCTTTTGATAGTAACCTCTCCTACTCTATCATCATATACTAGCAATTTCATTTTCCATTATGCCATTGATCTTTCCAAAAAGCTTCTGATGTTCCTACTAACTCCTGTTATTTCAACACACTTGATTATCCAGTCTTGTGGCATGGAGTCAAATGCCTTCTTGTAACAAATCCAGGGGTGGGCTGCTGGGAGTTCACAGGGCTTTGGGAGAACCTCTACCTAAGATTGTGTGCAGTTCAGAAAACCCCCAAATGCCACTCCTGGCTGGCCCCGCCCACCCCACCCTGCCTCTCCCAGGAGTCCCCACATGGCCCATTTTGGATGCAGGTAAGTGCAGGGTGTGCACGGAGGCTCAGGAGGGCAAAATATGGGTCTACTGGAAATTTGGGAAGGCCAGAAACGGGCCCATTTCCAGCCTCCAGAGGGCCTCTGGAGCCTAGCGAGGCTGTTTTCGCCTACCCGGAGACTCAAGGAAAACCTCTGGAGCCCAGGGAGGGCAAAAACGCCCCCCTGCCATGGTGCAGGAGGCCGACTAGGCCACTCCCACCATGGCCACAACCACCCAGCAACCGGGCAGAGAACCCCTTGCTAAAAATTTTGAAGCCCACCCCTGAACAAATCCAATGTATATTCAAGTTTGTTTTCATTCTCTTGCAGCTTTCCAAAACCATCTTGTCAATTAGGAGATAATTAGGAGAGAAATCATCTTGTCAATTAAGAGCTGATCATTTTGTCCCTCTCCTGATTTTTATTTATTCCTTATTATTTATTTTATTTTATTTATTCCTTATTACTATGATGGTGGTTTGTGACATAATCAATCAGATAGTTACATTGGACTTGGAATTTTAATCTACCTATTGAGTCTTTCCCAAGGACCTGGGAAAAGCAGGTGTTGTTGTTTGATGGTGTTAAAGGTACCGTTGCAGGATGTAAGCTTCTCCAAGTAAAGCCAGTGCAGTTTAGAAATTAAGGTTTATAGTTAAGATGTTTATTTCTTTAATTATTAATTATTTTATATAGCCCCCATTCAACTAAAAGCAATTCTGGGATTGTACAAATCATAGAACATAGAATATGGAATAATAGAATTGGAAGGGACCTTGCAGGTCTTCTAGTTCCAATCCCCTGCTCAAGCAGAAGTCCCTATTCTATTTCAGATAAATAGTTGTCCAGTCTCTTTTAGAAAGCCTCCAGTGATGGAGTATCCACAACTTCTGAAGGCAAGCTATTCCGTTAGTTTATTTTTCTCACTGTTAGGAGGTTTCTCCTTAGTTCTAGGTTGCTTCTCTCCTTGATTAGTTTCGAACCATTGTTTCTTGCCTTGCCTTTTGGTCCTTTGGAAAATCAGAGCCGAGGTGGCGCAGCGGTTAGAGGCAGGTACTGCAGGCCACTTTAGCTGACTGTGATCCGCAGGTCAGCGGTTCAAATCTCACTGGCTCAAGGTTGACTCAGCCTTCCATCGTTCCGAGGTAGGTAAAATGAGGACCCAGATTGTTGGGGGCAATATAAATATACATTGCTTACTGGTGTAAACCTCTTAGAGAGTGCTTGCACTGTGAGGCGGTATATAAATCTCACAAAATAAATAAATAAATAAAATGATTTGACCCCCTCATCTTTCTAAGAGTCCCTCAAATATTGGAACTCTGCTATCATGTCACCCAGTCCTTCTTTTCAGTAGACTAGACATACTCAATTCCTGTAACCATTCTTCATGTGTTTTAGCCTCCAGCCCCCTAATCGTTTTTGTTGCTCTTAGTGCAATCTGGTTAGCAATTTAGTGAACACTGTCATAATTTTGGTTACCACATTTTAACTAATAAGAGACATGATGAAGGTATCTTTCATCTATCTTTCTTTGTTTACTGTTGCCTGGTTCATCTTTGGAACATAGTAATACTGCAATTCCTCTCTCCTGTCAAATAGTACCTGCCACTTAAAACCAAAAAGCTGACATCTCACCAATTCATTTTTTCAGCAAAAGGGAGTAGTAGTTTTCTTCACCTTCAGAAAATTGCTAACCAGTAGGATGTCAATTTCTTTAATGAGCTTTTTTGCCTGAATCTGTATGAATTATAGTCCTGATTTGTGTTTCTTATTTCATAATACTGTGTGTATTTCTAAGGCAGAACGGTTCTACAATAGAGAATATAGTACTCGGGGAAAAGCTGAGCTTTTATTTTGATAAGTAAATGTTGTTGTTTGCAGAGAGAAGCTATTTCAAGACCTTGCATATCATATTGTACATCGCTATGAGGATTATTCCACTTCTACCATATGTGCCTTTCATAGCAATTTCCAGCTGCCGATTGTCTCCCACTCTTTCCTTTTCTATTGGGAAGCTGATTCCCTGCCATGATATCTGCTATCCAGCATGTGGTGTGAAAGCTGAAGCTGTGAAACTGACATGAAGGGTCAACAGCCCTTCCCAATAGGATTGACTAGTGAAATCAGGAAATTCAAAATACAGTAAGGTTCTATAGTTATGCTCAGATGAGACATTCTGAATCATCTGAATAATCAAAGGCTCTTTTGTCTTAGAGATGATCTGTTGAGGTTTGTATGCAAATAGTAGGCAGAGCAAAAAATAAACATTGCTTGCTATTCTCTTCCCGACATTTTCTCTCTCTTTCTGATGCCCTTTCCTCTGTATTTCCCCCTTTCCTTCCTGAGCTTCTTAAGAGAGACATCCTAGTGGAAGCATGAACTGATCTTAAATGTGACCCTTAATTTGGACAATCGGGAACCAATCCATGTGGGGATCAGCGGTGGGTTCCTCCATTGCCGGTGCACTGCGCGCGCATCTCCACACTTTGGGCGCGCGCACACTCACTATGCACGTGCCCCCCCTCGTGCGATTTTGCTTCTGCGTATGCGCGGAAGCAAAATCACGCCGAAATCTTGCGAAGGGACACGCACGAGAGAGAGATTTCAGTGTGATTTTGCTTCCACGCAGGCGCAGAAGCAAAATCTCACCAAAATCTCTCTCACGCATGCGTCCCCTTGTGAGATTTTGGTGCGGTTTTGCTTCCGCGCATGCGCAAAAGCAAAATCGCCCAAAAATTCACGGAAAAAATGGTGACGCGCGCGGTGGACCAGCAGAGAGGACTCCGGAGCGTTCGCGCGCAAATTGCACAATTTGCCGCTCCCTACCAGAGCTGCGCACTGGGCAGCTCCGGCAGGAACCCATCTCTGGTGGGGATACAGGAGAGAAATTCATTTAGGTCTCATCTGAATGTAAACGCATCTAAAGTTTAGATCTTTGAACTTAATACTTCAACATTGACACTTTCCCAATTTTCAAACCAAATTGAAAAATATGAAAATATAAAAACATTTCTTGCTTCCTCATAATGGTAGCCAAGAGGAAAACAATCTGTTTCTATTGCTTCTGAGAACTGGGAAGATATTATTTTGACTACCAGTACAGCTATGGACAGCGCAAGACTGTCTCACTGGGATGCGGATAAGATGAAAGAAACATCACAGTGACAGAAAAAAGAAATTGCCAGAGGGGTTTTTGCTTGTTTAGATGCCTGAATGGATGGAGCCAGAGAGAAACCAACAGTGACCTATTTACCTATCTCTTTTTCCTGGTTATCTCCTGATTTTCAGGTATATTATCAGACCTAAGCTTGAAGACAGTGAAGCTAACAGAATTCAGTGCTTTATTTGCTTACATTTAATAGACAGAATCTCTCTAGACTAAAACTATATCTTCTAACCTAATAGATTGATTGATGTTCGTCCATCGTATTCGAAGAGGACCTTGACATCTATCTGGGGGGAATGGCAAGACTTGCACATGAATTGGATTAAAGTAAGGGAGAGGTGCGCATAGTCAATCTCACTCTCCTCCCAGATTCCATCTTGCTCCAAATAGCAGGACAAGAGTCGAGACAGTTGGAGATGGGCTGGGTGCAGTGGTTGACCAGGATATCTTTTGTGTCTTATGCTTTTAGAGTACCACATCGCTTGCAGAGACTGCCTTCATGACTGTTGTCCTATTCTAGTAGATTTCATCCGTTCAGTCTGCCAGAATCTGTCTTCACATGCTCGGGATAGACAAGTCCCCATCTCACTGAAGGTCGATGACCCAACAGCTACTCTCAACCTGGTTTGGCCAGCCTGTCGAACCTGTTGCCCGGGGTGTGGCCGCTGCGCATGCTACAGCTGCTAGGAGCCACAGGTGAGAGCTGAGTGACAGGTGGGGACCAAAGGTGAACGAGCTGCCCTAAAAGCTGCCCTAAAATGAGCTGCCGTAAAAGGATATGACATGCCCCTACACCAGAGGTGCTACCCCTCCCTGAGCACCCCATGCACCCCAACCTAATAGATATACTCCAGGAGATTATAGGATTTAGCTATTCAGAAACTTTTCTCCTTCCATCCTTCAGTTCAGGACTGCATAGTCTCTTATTTAGGGCCCCACTCTAGAATATGCTGTCTTCTCCATGGGAAGCCACAGTGCTATTGCTGTCCCCCCCTTCTTGATATGATTATTAATTTAGGATGATACGATTAAATTAATGTACAGTACAATAAACTCCATCTGCAATGAATAGAAAGATGAATAAAAGGCTCTTTCCAATCCTTGGAAACATGAAGTTTTAATATGTGATTCAAACTACAAACCCTTGGAAGAGCATAAAGTGTATCAACAATATTATTGTAATTTATTGCATGCTTGCCAAACATAACTCCTGAGTTAAGGTGTCAAATAAATGGAAACAAAAAAAGGTAATCATTAATTATACTTCAGTGTAGAGGTCCTTTCAGTATAAAAATGCTTAAATTAATAAAGCAGTAGAACGGCCTTTTTGTGATCTGTTATATTTGTTTTGAAAATTTAGTTTGGAAAGAAAAAGAAAAGAAAAAGAAGCTATAACCGAAAGAAAGAGAGAAAAAAAAAAGCCTTCAGCTCTTGATACCAAAATATTTGCTAGCAAGCAACCAAGCTCTGAGAACACCAAGGACTCCACAGTAGAACCCTGAGCTACACATATTGGTATCTCTTTTTTGTCACATTTGCTGCTCTTATTTCAGCAAGCAGAGTTGTTGCTAGGTATAAATGATGATGAGCCAGTCTCCTTTATTTCATTAGGAAATTATCCACTGTGTAAGATAAATTGGTACAGAATAAGCCTATCTTGTTCCCTTAAATTGAAGGTATTTTTTGTATTATCATTTCCCATCATTTAACTCTGCTCCTTAAATGATGGTAGAAATCACTTTTGCGGTTTTGATTTTGAGTTAACAGCAATTTTCAAAACATCCTTGAGCCTTGAGTTCCAATTAAATGTATCCATGAAGTTTGAATTCTCCCTCCTCCTCCTCCTTTTCTTCATCCTTTTTATAATGAAAGAAGGCATTTGCTTTTATTTGGAAGTTATGTATCCAAATCCACATATCCGCATATACATGCGCACACATCTTAAAAGCAAAACAAAACTTGGTTATACAGTATTACAACAACAAATAGAAAACTCAGAACTACGCCACCTTTGGCATGACCTAAGTGCAGTTCATAAAATTATCTGCTACAACGTCCTACCTGTCAACGTCTACTTCAGCTTCAACCACAACAATACACAAGCACACAACAGATACAAACTCAAAGTAAACTGCTCCAAACTCGATTGCAGAAAATACGACTTCAGCAACAGAGTGGTCAATGCTTGGAACTCACTACCTGACTCTGTGGTTTCTTCCCCAAACCCCCAAAATGTTAACCTTAAGGTGTCTACTGTTGACCTCACCCCATTCCTAAGGGGTGTGCATAAGCACACCAGCGTGCCTACCATCCCTGTCCAAATGTTCTTTTCTATTTGTACTCATTTTATGTATTCAAATAATGTTATACTTATGTATATTATCAAATCCATACTTGACAAATAAATAAATAAATAAATAAATAAATAAATAAATAAATAAATAAATAAATAAATAATTCAATCAATTCATTTCTCCTAATTAATATTTTCTTTATCACAGAAGAGTGGAAATGTGGAATGAAATGAGATTATGATACTTTTTAAAATAGGACTCTAAAGAAGACTTGAATAGAACTTGAAATGGGACTTAAATAAAATAGATTAAAAAAATCTTATTTAAGAAGCAGTGTTTCTAGTTTTCCTGGAGATGCTAATTAATTTATTATAATTTCACTCTATCCTTTGTAAAAAGCACCTTTTAAGTGTAAGAGGAGTCATTAATTGTGCTCATCTGCTTAAAGAATAAAAAGGGTGTGTTGGCTCAGTGGTTAAAGATGCTGAGCTTGTCAGCTGGAAAGCTGACAATCCGGGTTCAAGATCTGAGCACCATGCAACGGGGCCTTGGTCCAGTTTGCGTAATGTAAAAATAGGATTGGGAAAGCCTATTTGAAATCTTGCAAAACTGCTGTAAAAGACTATCAACAATACCCAAAGTCAGTTTAGGACTGTTTCCCAGTAGGAAAATATATTAATAGACATTACAAAGAGATTAAAATTTTCCCTGCAAAAAATGACATAGGAAAGCAACTATATTGGGAACTGAGCATTAGTAAATTATCTATTTAAATATTGGTTAAGGCATAAAACCTGCACAGTTGATTTAGCATGAATTCGAATCAATAAATTCATTCTCTCAATAGAATCTCTCCTCTTTCTTACATGGATTTTGAGAGTTGTGAGAGGCAAAACAATGCCATCTGTTTCTGAGGACAATATTTACAATAGAGCTATTTAATAACCTGGCGTTCCTGAGATAAGTTCTTTAGAAGGAAGTTGTGATATATGACAGCATTTGCACATTTATAGCCTAAAAATGGTTAAAGTAATTGAAAGAAATCTGGAAGAAGCAAACAAATAAAAACACTTCATGAGTGAATCATTGCCCTGTTCCCTTTCACTTTAGTTTAAGGTGACCAGACGTCCCGCTTTTGGCGGGACAGACACGCTTTTCAAGCGTGTGTCCCGCGTCCCGCATTCTTTCCAAAAAGTCACGCTTTTTTGGAAAGAATGCCAAAACAGCAGGACGTCTGGTCACCTTTTGCCCGTTGTTGCCCTGACGGCTCGCAACCGGAAGCGGCAGCGCACGCGAGCCGGGAGAAATCTCTCGGCTGGCCCAGCAGTTGCCCCGGCGACGGGGGAGGCGCAGCCCCGCCCTCTTGAAACGGCTGTCCCGTCCCGTGGTGCCGCGCGCAAGGACGCGGGGGCATGTCTCCGTGGCATCGTCGCTGTGGGCGGGGCGGCCCAAGCGAAGGAGTCGCATCCAAGATGGCCCTCGGGCCGGCACTGGCTCAGCCGGCCGGGGCCGCCGCCGCAGCCTTCTCGCCGCCGGGGCAGCCGGGACTGGGGGCCCAGCCGCAGGGGCAGCAGCAGCAGCAGCAGCAGGCCTCTCAGCTCGGGCCGGCCGTGGGCAGTGTTGGCGGCGGGCGGGCGTCCCGCATTGACTCCTCCGGTGGCAGCTGGAAGCTGGCAGAAGAGCCGGTGTGAAGGAGTCAACACGGGACGCCTGCCCGCCGCCAACGCTGCCCACGGCCGGCCCGAGCTGAGAGGCCTGCTGCTGCTGCTGCTGCTGCTGCCCCTGCGGCTGGGCCCAACCTGGCCGTCCTCGAGTGCCTGCAGGACGTGCGCGAGGTCAGCGGGCGGCGCGGGACCCCCGGGCAGGCGGGGGGAGGGAGGAGGAGAGCCAAGAGACACTGGGGGCTGCTCCCCTTCCCAAGCCAGCCCAAGCCACTGCCGGCTCCCGAAGGGGAGGCGGGAGGCGAGGAAAGGCCTCCCGCCTCCCCCCCCACCTGGACGCCGACATTAGCGGTCTTTTGCCCTCTGCGCATGCGCAGCATTCTGCGCATGCGCAGAGGGTAAAAATCAAATGGCGGCGTCCAGGCGGCCCCGCCCCCCCATCGGTGTCCCGCTTAAAAAAAAATCTGGTCACTTTACTTTAGTTTGACAACAAACAATAACACTGCATCCTTATTATTTTGGTTTTAGTTATGTAATCATTAATGCCCAAATGGGGTTTTCTTGCTTTTAAAAAAAAATAGAGGAGAGAGGAAGTACAGCAAAATTAGATTAGTATTATATTTTATACAAACAGAGATATTTTTGAAGTACTTAATAAACTTTGCACTAATGAACTTTTGTGTTGTCTTAAAGAACTACACTGAAAACATGAAACCTATACATTATGCTATGTTATACTCTATAACATAGGGTTATATGTTATAAGTTATATGCTCCTTCTATTCAGGACATAGCATATACCGTATTTTTTGAAGTATAAGATGCACCTTAGTTTTGGGGGAGGAAAACAAGGGAAAAAGGCCTCTGCCTCCCAGCAATTTGCCAAACAGCAAACAGCACAGATGATATACACTGTTTGCTGTGTATTTCTGTGCATGTGTGCCTGACCCATAGAAATAGCAAAGAATTGGATAAATGTACATTATGCTAGAAAGTTTTCTTAAATGTAGTCACACTAACTCTTCCCAATTATTTAAATAGATCTACTCCAAGTAATTAAACTCTAATATTAAACAGGACACTGTTACATTTCATACTATACTTGTACAGAGCTGTTAAAATTAATTAAAATTTCTAGAAGTATACATTATTTTCTATTATTTAAAAGAAGATACAATAGCACTGGGCCTCTTCAGAGCAAGCATTTATTTTAAAAAGCTTCTTAATTTTGTTAAGTTGTCTAGATTTACAGGAATCTCCAACCTTGGCAACTTTAAGACTTGTGGACTTCAACTCCCAGAATTCCACAGCCAGCAAAGCTAACAAAGCTGGCTGTTGAATTCTGGGAGTTGAAGTCCACAAGTCTTAAAGTTGCCAAGGTTGGAGACCCCTGGCTCTAGAACAATAATAAAGCAGTCTTTAAAAAATAAGTCTAATAATTTGAACATTCTACAGACATTTATAGTTATTCACTTACCCCCTTCCATCCAGTTCAGCAAAAAATAAAAATCTGCATGTCTCTCCCAGCTATTTGCCTCTTTGCAGTTAGTTTCATTTTCATTTTCCCACATGACAAACCTAATCAGCTGTAGGTCGGGAAGCTGCTAGTGATTTGCTTGGCTTTACAGGCTCTTCCCTCTTTGCTGCAAACAGGTAAATTGCTGGAAGACAAAGGCCAAAGGGTGAGAGTGGCTGGGTGGGTGGGGCTGCATTCGGTGTATAAGACGCACCCAAGTTTTCACCCTCTTATACTCCGAAAAATACTGTAAGCGCTGCTTGACCAGGGTCCATAGTATTGTCAGTGATGCTACACATCCTCTCCAGGATCAGTTTTCTTTGTTACTGCTTTGTGGTATCCGAAGCAGAACAACTACCATTTTTCCCCTATAATAAGACATGTCCTGATATTAAGCCCAACAGGACTTTTCAGGGCATGCCCTGAAATAAGCCTCCCCCAAATAATCCTTCTTCCCCAACTACTTACGCATGCAAAGCCCACCCCACCCCACCCCTCCCCCATCTTCTGCCCCACCTGCCACTCCCAAATTGTCCCTGAACATCTTACTTGAGTCTGGCAGCTCCGCCGCTTCTCTCTCTTGGCCGGTCTATGCAAGGAAACACCTTGCAATGAAAAGAAAAACTTCTCACTAGTGCAAGCAATTAACAACTTCTCGTACTCGTGAGAAATTTTTCTTTGTACCTCTGCCATTAAGCGACAGTGGATCCCTCGCTTTCCCATCGCCAATCTCCCCATGCTATCAGTGACTAAAGGGGTGCTTCTCTTCCCTCCCTTCTTTAGCTGAAAGGAGGGTGGGACAAGGAAGAGATGACCCCCCCAGTTGTGCTCGCTCACGCGGCACTTATTTCTATCGTTTATGTGATTTTCCCAGCACAGACCGGCTGGGAGAGAGACGTGGTGGAGCTGCCAGAGTTGAGTAAGATGCGTGTCGAACAGCCTGCCCTGCCCCATCCCCACCTGCTACCCCCAAATTGAGCCCCACCCCCATCCCCCACCCCACAGTGAGACACGCATCTTACCTGAGTCTGGCAGCTCCGTGGTGAGTAATTAACAACTTCTCGCATGGAGCTACCAGACTCAGGTAAGATGTGCATCTCGTGGCTCTCCCCGCCTCCTGCACCCCAAAAACAATAAGACCCCCCCAATAATAAGGCCAAGGCCAGATTTTGGGGGTCAAAAAATAAGTTATAAAATATAAAAATATAATATAACAGAGACTGAGTGGCTCTGGATATTGCCTCCTAAGGACCATGCCGACTGTCCCTCCTTGGTTCTTGAGGGAGGAAAATTAACTCCCTCGGAATGGGTTCGCAATTTTGGAGTTCTCCTAGATCCACAGCTAAAATTAGACCAACATCAACAGCTGTGGCTGGGGGGCTTTTGCACAGGTTCGCCTGGTGCACCAATTGCGACCATACTTGGAGAAGGAGGCTCTACTCACGGTCACTCATGCCCTTGTCACCTCCCAATTGGACTACTGTAATGTGCTCTACATAGGGCTACCCTTGAAGTATTCGGAGACTTCAACTGGTGCAAAATGCGGCTGCGCGTGCTGTGGTGGGTGTTTCAAGATACACACACATAACACCCATACTCCACCAGTTGCATTGGCTGCCCATTGGTCTCCGGGTACAATTCAAGGTGTTGATCATCATCTTTAAAGCCCTACATGGCTTAGGACCAGGTTACCTCCGGGACCACATTCTACCTCATACTTCCCTTCGACCGGTCAGGTCTCACAGAGTGGGATAAATAAATAAATAAATAAATAAATAAATAAATAAATAAATAAATAAATAAATAAATAAATAAATAAATAAATAAATAAATAAATAAATAAATAAATAAATAAATAAATAAATAAATAAATAAATAAATAAATAAATAAATAAACAAGAAAGACAGGGTCTTATTTTCGGGAAAACACGGTAGATTCTGTAATAGTTTTGTACCATACAATATCAACTTTGTTAACTCTCAGGACTGTTTTTTCCACTATGTATTCAAAATGGACTGTGATTTATATATATATATATATATATATAAAAATATATATATATTTGTGTGTGTGTGTGTATGTGTCTGTGTTTTTGTGTGTGTATGTATATATATATGTATATATATGTATATATATATGTGTGTGTATGTATGTATGTATGTATGTATGTATGTATGTATATATGTATATATGTATATGTGTATATACCGTATTTTTCGGAGTATAAGATGCACCTTTTTACCCTCAAAAAGAGGGTGAAAATTTGGGTGCATCTTATACACTGAATGTAGCCCCACCCAGCCACCCCCACCCTTTGGCCTCTGCCTGCCAACAATTTACCGCTTTGCAGCAAACAGAACAGAAACAGAAGCCTTATTAGCACAATAAAAGATTATCTGCCTCCCGACCTACAGCTGACAGGCTTGCAAGCCACGTGGTAAAATGAAACTAACTACGGTGGCTGTAATGAGACAAAATGCTGGGAGATAAACTGCTGGCAATATTACAGTGCTGAAATTGCAAGAAAGTAAGCTACAGCTACTGTAGCCCAGAGGTAGAGCTCTTGCCTCACAGTCAGGAGGTTGTGAGTTCTATCCTAGGTAGAGGCAGATTCTGTTAATATGTTATTTTATTAAATGTTTGTAGAGTGTTCAAATTATAAGACTTATTTTTTAAAGACTGCTTTATTATTGTTCTAGACAACTTAACAAAATGAAGAAGCTTTTTAAAATAAATGCTTGCTCTGAAGAGGCCCAGTGCTATTGTATCTTCTTTTAAATAGCAGAAAGCCTTCCAGAAAGCCACATCAATTTTAAAGATCTGTAAAAGTATAATCTGAAATGTCGTGTTTTAGTATTAAGTATTAGTATTAAAATAAGGCAGCTGAATTAAACCCTGACTTAGTCATGTTTGGAGTAGATCTATTTAAATAATTGGGAGGAATTAGTGTGATTACATTTAAGAAAACTTTCTGGGATTAATATACTGCCATAATGTACATTTCTCCAATTCTTTGCTATTTCCATGGGTCAAGCACACTTGCACAGAAATACACAGCAAACAGTGTATATCATCTGTGCTGTTTGCTGTTTGCTGTTTGGCAAATTGCTGGGAGGCAGAGGCCTTTTTTCCTTGTTTTCCTCCCCCAAAACTAAGGTGCATCTTATACTTCGGTGCGTCTTATACTCCGAAAAATATGGTATGTATATATGTATATATTGAGAATTGTCCTAAAAATGCGAGTTCCAGGCATAGTTACAGATAAAGAAGCAATAGCCATCACGATCTCCGGAATGTTTAAAATTTTATTTAAAACTACTATTAAAATTACTAAGCTTTTGTCAACTCCTTTTGACTTCGTCAGAGTGTAAAATCCCCATGGAAGAGATGCTTGCTTTTATAGAATGCCTATCAATTTATGTAATGCCTATCAATTTAGATTTTGCAGGTGTAACCGATCCACACCCTTTTTTCTCTCCTGTAATTGATTTAGTTGTTTCTGCCTTAGTCATGCTGTCAGATGACGATTTCTCCATTGTGTATTGCCTCTTTCTCTCCCTGGGGGGTAAAGCAGGGCTATCAGGCATTGCTTTGAAGGTGTTTCTCCTGGCTTCCTCCCCCTCATTGTTATTCCTCTCCCTTTTAGGCACACACGTTGCCTCCTCTAAATTCATCTTTTTTGCCCATGATCTTGTGATGGGTCTGCGTTGTTCTTCTTCACCCCCCTATCTTTCTCGTTCTGCTGCTCCTCTACCGTACTCCCTTGCGCGCAGTTAGGGGTTGTCACACCTTCATTGGGGCAATCTCTATGTCTAAAGGGGGTAATTTGCCCCATATCTCCATTCAAGCATAGTGATTGATCCCCCTTAAGTTCTTCCTGGTGTCTTAATGCCTGGTATGCCAGTGGTATGTCAATGTGTCTATTGAGAGAGTTGTTGTTAGAGAACCAGGCTTCTTTCAAGAGGTGTCCTCCTTTTGTTTCATCATAGGCAACGACTTCGGTCTCCTGGAAGTTGAACTCATGACCATGCTCCTCCATATGCATATGCATATATATGTATATATGTATATATGTATATATGTATATATGTATATATGTATATATGTATATATGTATATATGTATATATGTATATATGTATATATATGTACAGTATGTATATATGCATGCGCGTGCGCACACACGCACACGCACACACGCACACACACACACACACACACACACACTGTTGAGACTGGGCATCAGAATTTCATTTTTTAATGTGTGACAGTGTGTTCACAGAAAAAAAAGTGACAATAAAGGTTATTTTATCTTACTTTGTTACACCGTATTAATGTATGTAATATGAGTTTAGTGCTGAGGTAGTTTCCCAGTCTATAGCTGAATAAATGGGACAATGTCATCACAATCTATATTTAAACTGTTTGTTAAACTTGAAAAGATTGCTCTGTAGCAAACTTCTGTACTAAATTTCAGATAGACAGATTTTTGCATGAAGGGAACGAGTGCTCGTAAGAAGCAATTATGCTTCTTCCTGAGTGCATTTATTGTGGTTGATACAATGGTGCCCCAATTAATTTCTTTTTCCTATGGAAACAAAGACAAGATAATAAATAACAGCAATAATGCTACTGTTGAGTATAAAACAACTATGAACATCATGGATGGTATCATTAAAATTTCTAAATTAGCACTCAGATTTGATGGCAGATTACCTTTAGAGTTAAAAAAATTGAATTATTGAACTGCTTAGCATGACAAAGTATTGAAAATGAATACCTTACTTTTATTTTCCTACTGGTAATAACATTATGAATAAAAGTCTTGCAGTTGAATATATTGGTGGGGTTTTTCCCCCCACACATGGATCTACAGAACAGCATGGGAGATAGTCACAAGGAAATGAATGCTACTGAGCAATGGAAGCACTCACAAAATGACATGGTTATCTTTTAGTAATTGGTTAAATAATGTAGTCTTTAAATGTGAATCTTCAGATTGAATCATCTCAACAGATTTTTTTAAAAACTTTGGATATATTCAATTGCATGACTTTTATTCAAAATGCATTTTAAATAAAGGCAGGTTGTCAGCATAATCTTAGCTGAGATACTGGTTGTCATTTCCTCCTAACAATGAAAACAGATCAAAACAATTCTCTCTAAAAAAAATTAATGGAACAGATTTTATTTCTGCCAACTGTCTCTTCCTGCTTTAACATGAGCCATGGGTTTATATTTTATTATTGCAAAGAAACTATAGATTTTTTTCCTAGAGGAAAGAAGTGGATTTGTTCAAAAGCAGCATCTTCTAAATTTCTATAGGTCAGCTATTCTGTTTGCCATTCCCTCTCCTTGTATGTTTACTAAAGTAACTCTTGACACATTGCACATATATGTAGTATTATAGAGACATCTGGGAGCCTCATATGGCTTTGAAGTTGCACACTCCTGCTCCACACATTTGTTTCTCATAGCTTCTTGATATACCATAACTATGTGATATATTTCTCAAATATCTTGATAGATATCCCTAATAGAGTATATGATAGGATTTAGCTTCAGTTATTCACATGGAAATGTTTATATAAGCATAGGCTGTTATTGTGTAGAGTACAGAATGGATTGGCAACTGTAACATATACATCATATGAAGGGAATTTTCAATTTTAGTAATTAGGCATAGTGGCTCAGTGGCTTAAGGATGCTGGTGATGGTCTTTGCTGTGGCAGTTCGAATCAAACTCCCATCTCTTGACTCAGCTTCAGCCCACCTAGCAGTTTGAAAGCATATCATATGCAAATAGATAAATAGGTATCACTTTAGCAGATTAACAGAGTTGGAAGGGACGAGTTTGCTTCATGCAGACAGTCAAAACCCTGCCAGCTCTGGACCTTCCCAGATGCATTGTACATTTGCAAGGTGACTTCGGTGGAAGAAGAAGACCCTGGATGATGTTGCATGATGCCATTCATCTTTCTTTCTGGGGCAGAGCTAGCTTGCTCTCTGTGGTGCAGCTGGGACAGTGCATAAGTGTGAACTGAATGGGCTAGAAGTCTTAGGCAGCCAAATTACTAAGCAGAACAACTTAAAGCAGAAATGTCTAAAAGAAAATAAATGTTCTGAGCAGACTGCAGAATAGTGCTGCTTTGTTACAAATGTTATGATTCTTGTGAATCTCTGAAGATCTACATTATGCGAAACATCATAAAGAAATTGCGGGGAAAAAATGATGCAGTTCGCAGTTGCCCGAGATACGATTCAACACTGACATAAATCTCAATTTTTAAACTGTCTTCAAGTAAATAAAAAAAACTGTGCTTAGCAAAACAAACATAAATCAAGAATTGGGTTCAAATTCCTGGGTAGAATGCTCTTTATCTCTTTCTGCAGTAACAGAAAGTTTCTCAAAGAGGAGCTTCAGATCATGCAAGAGTGCATAGAAAACATATGCTTTCAGACAGTTAAAGCAGCTGCATCTTTTCCCAGGCTTTTACAGCTGCTCTGGAATCTGTAGAGATAGTCCTACGGTGCCCGGTGTGCGATCCCCTGGTGGAGCGACTAATTCCCAATACCCAGCTGAGTTCTGCCCCAGCGAGAGAATCTCCCCCAGAGCCCAGCATGTGCCAACAGCCCTGCGGAGCCTGGAGAGTGACCCCCTGAAAGATTAACTGGGAGGAGGAGAGTCACCACATGGAAGGACCGGCAGGAGCCAAGGAGGGCTGCATTGTTCCAGCTACTGGAGGCGTGGAAGAACCGACGAGCAACGTTGCTCTGGCAATTGATTAATTACAGTACAGTTTATTGACAGAAGTACAGAGATTAATCAAATAATGTCTATCATAATAATTAATGATAATTAATTGGTAACTAATTTACTAACACAACTGGTTAACAAATTATTGTTATTGATTAGTGTGACATACATTAAGAGATAAATAAGTGATCAAATAATGTCTATCATAGTGACCTATAATTGTTAGTGATTAGTTAGTTGATTAAACAATTGATTTTATTGATTGGTTGATTGATTAAACAATTGATTGATTGTCTAACTAATCAATTTGTCTAACTAATCAATTTAATTAATTGACTGTCTATCATAGTGAATAATTATTGTTAATGTTTATTATCTAACTAATTGCTGTAAATGACTAGTGTGACATACATTAAGAGATAAATTAATAAGTGATCAAATAACACATACCAACAAATTATATATATATATATATATATATATATATATATATATATATATATATATATATATATATATATATATATATATATATATATATATATATATATATATATATATATATATATATATATATATATATATATATATATATATATCTTCACAAAAACTCTACCATGCCAGGCAAAAAATCCAAACAATCACCAAAGAAAGATATCCCTACTAATAACGACAACAACGAATCAGGCATATGCTTTAAATGTTCTGAAACTATCAAGAAAAATGAATATAATTAAATGCCACCTATGTGACAATCATGTCCACCTTTCCTGCTTAAAATTAACCAAGCACATAGTCAGCCTACTACAAACAGCAGCTACATTTCCTTGTCTCTGTCCATCATGCTTACCTAAGCTAGACAATTTAAAAGTCCTCTCAGATAGAGTTGAAACCATAGAAACATCCATTATATCCTTAGAAACAAGCTTAGTAGCACACATAGAAGCACGTCTACAAGCAAGTCTAACAACACAGAAAAATGAACACCTAACAACACAACATCCTAGCTCAACTCAACAACCATTACCAAAACCACAATTACAAATACCCACAAACCTGCAACCTCAAGGCACCAAACCAACTAATAATATCAACCAAGAAAACGACATCTCCCTACTTGTCAAAGATGCTGTCGAACGTGAACAGAAACGTCCAAACGCAATTTTATTTGGCCTGGATAACAACAGTGAAACTCATGATATCACTACAGTTTGCGAAATTATCTTTAAATCTCAGACAACAACCTTCTCCCCTAATGAAATCATTGAAATCTCAAGAGATGGCCCAGAGTTCAAATACAGAGATGGCTCGGTGGCCCCACGATTCTGCAGAGTCATTTGCAAAAACGAAACCAGCAAATACAAATTTATTCACACAATAAATTCCATTGCCAAAACCAACACTAACTACAGCAAACTACGCTCAAGAGTAGACCTATCCATCCTACAAAGAATCCGCTCCCGTGAACTCCGCCAAGATCTAAAAAGGTGTCAAGACAATGGCGAGACTGACTTATATATAGACTACCATGCAGACTGTATCAAAATGAAATTTTACAACCCACATACTAACATCCAACCTCCCATCATCCAAAACTAGGCATACGCACCCCAAACTACCTCACTACCTGCCACTACTACTGCCACAAATGACCTTAACTTCCTCACTACTACTACTGACCAAGCTACCTCACTATCTGCCACTACTGCCACTACTGACCTTAGATGCAAGCTACTTAATGCAAGAAGTCTTGTAAATAAAATGCCTGAATTCCTTCTCCTATTAAATATGACCATTTTTGACATCATATTTGTCTGCAAAACGTGGCTGAATGCATCCCTCCTGGACTCCATTATCATAGAATGAAACTATCATGTTTACCGGTCTGATCATGAACTCCGAAGAGGAGGCGGTGTTTAATTAAATTAAATTAAATTAAAAGTTCTTATAGGCCGCCCAATCCCATAGGACTCAGGGCGGCGTACAACAGGCATAAGAACAATACAATAATATATAATTTAAAAACATTACACAACTTTAAAACCATTCATTCATGGGGGAATCCGATCTTCTTCACCCCGCCTGCCAGAAGAGCCATGTTTTTACGGCTTTACGGAAGGCCAGTAGAGTGGGGATAGTCTGGATCTCTGGTGGGAGTTGGTTCCAGAGAGATGGGGCTCCCACAGAGAAGGCTCTCCCCCTTGGACCCGCCAACCGACATTTTTTGGCTGATGGGACCTGGAGGAGGCCAACTCTGTGGGACCTCACTGGTTGTAGGGAGGTATGTTGCTATCCTTTACAAAAAGTCCCTAAATCTAAAAAACCTCCAAGTTACACATGAACTTGCTCTACCTGAGACCATCATCTATGAACTATTTTTAAACACCATCTTACAATTTCTACTATGTTACAGAGCCCCAGACTATGACATCGAACATGCAAATAAGTTAACCTCACTTCTAACGTGGGCAGCCTCCGGCCCATACCCTCTCATCTTTCTTGGTGACCTAAATCTACCTCTTATTAAATGGTCACTTAACGAATGTACAACAGAAGCTATACATTCAACCCTGTACAATGCTGTAACTAATCTGGGATTGGATCAACTAGTAACCAACAACACTAGACTCAACAACTGCCTTGATCTCATCTTCTGCAACAGTTCAAATTCAATTTATGGATTACAAATAAAAGAACCCTTTTCCAGCAGTGATCACAGCATGATAGACTTCTGTCTCAACATACACCCTTACAAAAATCATCATAATGATAGGATCCCCAGTTACAATTTTAAAAAAGCCAACAATGATCTCATAAACACTGACCTCTCATTTGTTGATTGGCAAACACTATTCACTGATTGTATTACTGCCAAAGACCATTATAACATTTTCTTACTTGAAGTCAAAGTAAGTGACTTCAAGTAAGTGACTTTCTTACTTGGAGTCATTAAACTATACATACCACTAATAACTCCCAAAAGCAGGAAAAACAAACTACCCATAACAATAAGGAAGCTCCAAGCAAAAAAAACCCTCTTTGGTGGAAAAACAAAACTGGCTATATAGCCAACTTCAAAAGCCGCTACAAAAACTTATGTCAACAAATAAAGACTGAATGCACCAATGATCATATCAATCAAGAGGAAAACCTCCTGCGCACGAAATCCAACCGTGCATTCTACAATTTTGTAAACAACAAACTTAAAGAGACGAGAACCATCCCACCCCTAAAAGGATCTAACAATAAAGACTGTAATGATGAAACCATTAAAGCCAACCTCTTTAACACATTCTTCAGCTCAGTCTTTGTAAACAGCAACAACTTATGTCCAATATTTCCTAGTCAAACCACAAACAATTACAATGATCTAATACACACCGATTTCACAGAAGACATGGTTGGAAAGGCACTACGCAATCTAAAACCATCTCTTTCCATTGGACCAGATAGACTATGTGCCTACTTCTTAAAAAAACTTTCCACTGCCCTAGCAGAACCACTGAGCATAATTTTTTTATAAATCTTTCAGGACCAGCTCCCTACCCAACCTATGGTCACTAACCACAGTCATCCCTATCTTCAAAAAGGAAGACCCCAGCCTAGTTGAAAATTACAGACCAATCGCTTTATGTTGCATCACCTGCAAAGTCATGGAATCAATTATTAACCAATCCATTATCCTCCACTTAGAGACAAACAACCTACTCTCTCACAAACAATTTGGTTTCAGGAAAAAATTATCCTGCAATCTACAACTCCTACACTGTAAAAACATATGGACTACACAACTCAATCAGGGTAAAGCAATAGACGCAATTTACATAGACTTTTGCAAAGCCTTTGACTCAGTGGTACAAACTACTTCTAAAACTAAAATCTTATGGCATTTCTGAACTCCTGCACAAATGGATTACTGCATTCCTGTCAAACAGGCAACAAGTGGTCAAAATAGGAAATGCTTTATCAAACCTTGTACCTGTTAACAGCGGAGTTCCCCAAGGCAGCGTTTTAGGACCAACTCTCTTTATTCTTTACATAAATGACCTTTGTGTCAATATAAACAGCAACTGCGTCCTCTTCGCAGATGATGTAAAACTATTCAACACCACCGACAATACTACTACTCGTCAAAAAGACCTTGACTATGTATCAGAATGGTCAAACAAGTGGCAACTTCAAATCTCAATCAACAAATGCTCAGTCTTACACATTGGCAAAAATAATCAGAACACAAAATACAAACTAGATGATCATGACCTTGTTGATGACTCTCACTCAGTAAAGGACCTTGGAGTACTCATCTCTAATGATCTAAGTGCCAGAACCCACTGCAAAAGCATTGCTAAGAAGGCATTAAAAGTGGTTAACCTAATCTTGTGTAGCTTCTTCTCTGGTAATATTGTACTTCTAACTAGAGTATATAAAACATTTGCTAGACCAATTCTCAAATATAGCTCATCTGACTGGAATCCACACTACATATCAGACATTAATACAATTGAGAATGTCCAGAGATATTTCACGAGACGAGTACTACACTCCTCCGTTCGCAACAGAATACCTTATTCCACCAGACTTGAAATTTTAGGCCTAGAAAATTTAGAACTACGCCACCTTCGATCTGACCTAATTGTAGCACACAAAATTATATGCTACAATGTCTACCTGTCAATGACTACTTCAGCTTCAACGGAAACAATACACGAGCTCACAATAGATACAAACTTAATGTAAACCACTCCAAACTTGATTGCAAAAAATTCAACTTCAGCAATAGAGTGGTCAATGCCTGGAATACATTACCCGACTCTGTAGTTTCTTCCCCAAACCCCCAAAACTTTAACCTTAAACTGTCTACCATTGACCTCACCCTATTCTTAAGAGGTCTGTAAGGGGCGTGCATAAGCGCACCAGCGTGCCTACCATCCCTGTCCTAAAGTCCCCATGTATTCAAAAAATATCATGTACTCAAAACCATGTTTGTATTTATTATATATTCATATTAATGTTTATACTTTGCCTGTAATCATATACCGTACATGCTTGACAAGAATAAATAAATAAAATAAAAACATTATAAAAAGTGTGTTCGTGTATTACACACACAGAGACACACATATACATATTCCTACTTTCTCTCTAGCAAAGTTGTTCTGTAGAGAGGGAACAAATAACAGAAATACAATTATCACCTTCATTCTGAGCTGTTCCAATTCAGACCTTTGAAAGTTTCTCCTGTGGGAAACAGAATGTTCCTATTTCTGTCTGACACAAAACATATGGAGGTAAGTAAAGAGTAAAATCTACAGGGATTACTTCACCTTTATCTCCACTTATGACCACAATTAGCCCTGGAATCTTGGTCACTGAGCAAGGCAGTCATTAAGAGAGCTGTCACATGATGTTTCACTCAATGATCAGAATCCTGGCTCTTCCAGTTGTGGTCATTAAATGATCACACATGCCTTTCAGTGGATCACCAGGGAGAGGATCCAGAGCCTCCTGGACATCAATTCTCTCCCACCCCATGAGGGAGAACAATTGTGAGATTGCTGGCATTTGCTCTAATTTTTGCCAGATTTGAGGTCCATTCCTCCAGTGCACTGAGGAATTTCACCTCAGAGAGAGGGATGGTTATGGCGGCAAATGCCAGCATTGTAAAGAGCTCCTAATGTTGGCATTCGTTGCATTTTTGACAGATTTGAAGTTTGTTACTCCAGCATGTTAGAGGAAATGGGAAGATTGGAAAATTGCAAATAGTGATCATGTGGGTGGCAAATGCAACCAGGTTTCCAAGTGCCCAAAATGTGGTCATATACCTGGGGGCAGGAAGTGGCATGACATTTTATGATGGGCAGAAGTGCTTTATCAGTTGTAAAAGCATCCATTCCAAGGCCATTGTGACTGTAACAAGTGGTTAAGTGTTTGGCTGTAACTCAAGCACTACTTGTCTTGTACACACAGGTACACACTTGTCTTGGACACACAGCACTCACTGTCCTGTGTGTACTGATTAATATATGTGACACAGCATATTAGCAATTTTCCTTGGCAAAAGCCATGGGTGTCAGAACATGTGATTTTTAATATAATTGAGATACTTACAAATTTCACGGGTATAGGCCACAGAATTGTCACCTAGATAATGCACTGAAATAGGCTTTTGTAGAAAAGAGCACAGCTCTAAAGCAATGGTATCAGATTCTTGCAAACATGAATAAATTAGTTTCAGTTTTGGAGGCAATCATGGGAAATAGAAGCTCACCTCCAATATTTCTGAAGGTCTAAAAAAGAAAAGAAAAAAGAAATAGATTATTACATATGTAGAGGAGAGTCATCATGCACATTTACCCACCTGAAAAAGCTATAGTTCAAACAAAATTACCCTAGGAGGACATTGCTGACATTTAGGACAAAGAGATTTACAGATGCCAATACCGTCATAAAAAGCCATCTGCTTTTGTTGTGTGTATATTTGTATAGGTGTACATCAGAGAGTTGACGCATGGGAAAATGCAATGCATAATTTCTAGGACAAACAGTTAAATTCAGGACTAACCTGAAAGATCTTAAAACGCAATTCCTCCAAAACATCTTAAAATTAAGGTTGCCAGTCAACTGAAGAAAGTTGATTATTGCACGACTCTCTTAAACTGAGCAATCACTTGAATTTGCATATCAATAAAACTATATTTTGAAGGGAAAATTGTGTTTCCCTTTTCTTTATTTTCTTCTCTGATATTGCATACAAATGTCAGAGATTAGGGGGAAAAACCATCAGAAGCTGGGAAGTCTTACCTGGGAATAAAGTGGCTTCTGACTGCTCAAACCAAAGTAGGATGAGTATGAGACAAAGTATTCAATTAGGTATAATTAGAAGTTAAAAAGACTGAAGAGTAAAAGAAAATTCACAGGTCTGTGGCACATGGAAAGGAGTACCAGCTCTTGATCTGCGTTAATGGTAGAATCCTCTGATGGGAGATTTGCTATCCTTGATTGTATAGAACAGTGATGGCGAACCTTTTTTCCCTCGGGTGCTGAAAACGCGTGCGCGCGCACTGTCACGCACGTGTGAGTGCCCACACCCATAATTCAATGCCTAGGGAGGGTGAAAATGGCCTCTCCTGCCCCCCTCAGAGGCCCTCTGGAGGCCGGAAATGGCCCATTTCCCGACTTCCAGTGGGCCTGGTAGGCCCGTTTTTCACCCTCCCCAGGCTCCAGAGGCTTCCCTGGAGCCTGGGGAGGGTGAAAACACCCCCCCGGAGGCCCTCTGGAAACCTAAAATGCCCTCACAGAGCCTCCACAGAGCCAAAAATCAGCTGGCTGGCACGCACATGCATGCTGGAGTTGAGCTAGGGCAACGGCTCGCGTGCCGGCAGATATGGCTCCGCGTGCCACCTGTGGCACGCATGCCATAGGTTCACCATCACTGGTATAGAAGAACAAAAGAGGTGAAACAAACTCCTGGAGACTGAAAAAAATGGTTCTTTTTGCATATCATACTAAACTTTAACTCTTCTTTCTAGTTCACACACAACACCACAATGACTGAATTCACACATCAAGCAAAGCACAGAACAAACCCAAACAGTGGGTTAACAAGATCTGCTTGCCTAGCTATTCAGTGGAATGCAGTCATATTTGGATGCCAATTCTATAAAAAAATACAGGAAGATCTATATTTGAGGTAATGCCTCAAAGCATACAAAAGAAAAAAAGAAGAAATAAACAAACTAACATTTTTCTAGAATTCCTGGAATTGACAATAGTCAATCTCATTAGTGGTCTTATACATAGAACATGAGTTGAAATGTTTAATAGAAAATGAAACCAGAGGAGCATTCAAAGAAGGAAGAATCTTAGGAAAAGAAGATTTGTCATGAAATATGGATTGGAGGTGAGGTACCCTTTTTCCCTTATTTTCTTCAACTGATTTCAATTTATATGTTAATATTTCCATTAAAGAAAAGTAGGCTAATATGTTATATGTGTTTCCAGAATTTTTCTATTACTAAGCTAGCATTCAGCAATAAAAATGTGTGTCTTTGTATCCATACCAGAAAATATACCTACATTAGAAAATAATGACAAAAGCCCTAAAATTGTTGTTTTCTCTATTCTTTGTTACTAACTAATGCTGTTTCCTGAAATTATATACCCCCAAATTTACTACCTTTTGGACATGACCATCACATATGTAAAAAGTGCTTCTAAGTTTTTATTGTTATTTATGAATTTTAACTAGGGTAAGATGCCAACCATGTAAAATATTTATGCATGAGTTCTCTGAAGCTATTGAGGAGAAACCTAGGAACAGGTTGTTGTTGATGTTTTCTGCTTCCATTCACAGTTTGATATTTCTGTCTCCAATTCTCATATCATTTTCAAAGACTTTGTAGCTCCAATTTCTGATCATATTAATAAATGTATATAGTTTTGAGAAAGAATATCTTTTTATAGCATCAAATTTTAGTCATAACTTTTTAATTTCAATTTTTACTTTTAACCTATAACTTATAACCTTGTTCTTAATTCTGTTTTGAACTGTGCTTTTAGCCATGTAATTATGTTGCTTATATTATGCCGTTGTAAACTGCCCAGAATCATTTATAGTAGGTGAGATGGGCACTGTCAAAATTAAATAAATAAATGAAAAATAAATAAAAAGTATTTGATTTATGTAAAGAAAAGTAAAATGAAGGTTAGAACAGGTGGAAGCACCTGTGAGATAGTTATACAATGGTTATTTGTGGCTTTTATCTTGGTTGCCATTTATGAATTTATTGTTATGTTGCTCTTATGTTTTTAACTGTTCTCTGCCCAGAATTCATTTATATTTCCATATAAATTGTAAATAATATATATTAGCAAAAAGTAGCACGTCACAGTTCCATTCTGAGTGTATTATAACTCAGTTATCACCAATTACTATTGAATTAATTAATATTTTGCATTGTTTGTTTTTTACTTTGAAGACTAATAACTTAAGAGGCAACATTTTATCTTTTGGCTGTTTTCTGTTTCTTTGTATGATTTTAAAAATACATAAACGGTGTCCCCTGGTTATTTAGATAACATTTTAATGTAGCAGTGATGGTCTCCTGGAAAAGTAGGACCACTTTGGTTACTTGTCCTCAAGTCAAGGCAAAGTACATTGGGGAAGCAAGACAAATATGACACCTGCATTTTGATGTTAAATGGTAACACCTTTTGGGGGATGCGGGTGTTGTCTGTTATTGATGTATATTAGTGACACTTCAGCTCTCTCAGCTCTAGCAGCAATCATATTTATAACTGGAACATGATACATCGATCTAATTTTGAAGGGTACTTCTTCACTGTCAAAGGATCATTGACTCTTTATATAGTATCCATTTGTATTTTCAGTCATATCAGAGGCACTGTTGCATTCTGACCTTCCTTTTTCCTTCTCTCTCTTTAATGAAAATCATAAATTGGTGCAGTGAGCAAGCAACTTTTCTCTGATGAGTCACAAATGATCATTATATTCAAACCTCATAAAAGCAAGAAAAGGGAAAATGCATCCCGAGGAACAATCTGGGGTTTTATTTTGCCTATCATCTACCTGAATATTTGGTAGGAAATAAAAATAGGTGGAAGGATGAAATAGTCCAACACTGATTTTCATTTTAATAGGATGGAATACTTAGGATTGAATCTACTCCATTCTAGTTCTGGTTCTCTGCAATGTTCTAGTGCCTACTGTTGCAAACACTAGTGCTGAGGCAAAAGTAAGCAAAATCCAGGGGTGAAATGCTCCTGGTTTGCTTTTACCTGTCGGTCGTTGGAGAGCCGATCGCAAAGGTAGCGTGATGCTCCGCCCACCTGCCGGGACACCGCCATTTGAGTTCTTGTACCCTCTGCGCATCCACAGAATGCTTTGTGCATGTGCAGAAGGTAAAAGAACTCAAATGGCGGTGTCCCGGAGGATGGGCAGAGCATCATGCTACCTTCGCGATCGGCTGTCCGACGACTGACAGGTAAAAGTGAACCGGGAGCATTTCATCGCTGGCAAAACCTTTCAGCACACGGCTTCCTCTAAAAATCAAACAGAAACCCATGTCAGAGTTCCAAGTAATGCACCCATAGCAAACAGAACTCTGAGGCAGGTAGGTTCCTCAAAAAATAGTTTTATTGGATATATCATATTGGCACAGGCTGGTGAAAACCGACTCTAAATGTTCCCATGGTTTTCACCTAATTAAAGTTTTTCCCCCTTCCCCAAACAATCAGTCACACGGTCCAATCAGGGTACAATCCAGTTGCTTGGGCAACATCACTTCTCCTTTCTTCAGCCACCTGTGGGAATGTCCTTGGTTCACAAGTGAAACTATTTTGTTTTGGCTACCAAACCCCAGCTATCATTACTCCCCCCTCCCTAATCCTCATCTCCATTGTGGCAACCCTGGAGCGTCAAAATGGCCTCAGTCATGCAAGCTCCAGAGTTGATGATCCATCTCTTCCCCATAACACTTACGTACAGAATGAATAATAGGTGCCTGCAAACTGCTTGGTTGCTAAAGTAGTTGTCCATATTTTCTGTAGAACCATTTAGGATATCCATAATTTTCAAATTCTCATTGTTTTGTCATTTTTTAAAGACAAAACTGAAGATAAATGTAACAAGAATATAGAAAGTTACCTGATTTCTGATGACCTTATTTATCTCATCTCTTCAATCCAATGTAACCTATGTTGTTTGGTAGAAATACTGAATCTAAGTACTTTTTCATGTTAAAATCAGGGGTGGGTTCTAACTTACCTCGCCGCCGGTTCATTTCCTCCTGCGCTGCGTGGCTGCTTGCACATTGCGCACCGTGTGGCCACAACAAGCAAATACCCGTGGGCTTTGTGCACATGTGCAGTGCCAAAAATGTGGCGTCTGTGCATGCGCAGAAGCAAAACACAGCTTCTGTGCATGCGCAGAAGCAAAAACAAGATGGAGGTGCCCACGGACTAACACCGACAGAACTGGCTACACGAGATCATCACCGGTTTACTAACAGTTCTAAAAAACCGGTTAGAACCAGTAGGAACCCACCTCTGGTTAAAATGCTGTGTTTATCTCCAATGGAAATTATATCATTGATTGATTATTTGCCATCAAATTGTCAACTCTTAGGGATCACGTAGATTTTCACTTTTTAAAATAACAATTAATTGAAAATGATTTAAACACAATAATAAAAGACAATACAAACTAAATTCAGAAAGAAAAGAAGAGCAGGAAGTGGAAAAAAAGAGGAGAAAATAAGAAAAAGAGAAAAGAAATAAATGAATTCCAATCATCACGACAAGAAATACAAACTTAACAATTCTTCACCCACTATACTATTACATACAAGTATCTCTTCTTCCCATAACCCATTTGTTATCCCTATGCAAATTCATAAATCACTAATGTGCCAATTCTGGTGTCAGCAAAAACTTCATCAAAGATTCCTAGAATTTTAGAGAATTAACCAACATTATACTCCTTCCTTTTGTTTCTAACAATCTTGATCTTTAATTCGTTCAGATGTTCTTGTAGGATTTGATCTCTCTTCTTTTTTTTCTTTTTCCCATCCCAAAGGTTTCGTCAAGGCTTTAGCAAACCTGTTTTGTAAATCCAGCAAGGGGTTATTATCCAGGTCATTATCTTGGCTTGCCATTTCTAATGCTCCTTTTACTGTCATCTGTATCTTATCATCATACTTTTTTATTTCCCTATATTTGAACAATTTCTTTATACTCTAATATTTCTGCATCAGATGAAGTTTGTTTCAGCTCATTATCCTGTTGATCTGCCAGAGTATTCTCTATAACATCTGTAATTTCTTGTCTAACATCTTTTGGACATAGTCTTTCTGTAGAAGAAGACATTGTTGCTGACATTGCAGCTGTTAGTTTTTGTCTCGATTCTTCAAACATCTCCTGAAATAATAGTAATAATTTTAATGGTTTTAATAGCAGTGCAATGAAATGAAGATGGCTTCTAAATGTTTAACTATGACATTGAATGAGATAATTCTTATCATATAGGGCAGGGGTGTCAAACTCTCAATGACACGTTGTCATCATGTGACGTATCACAACTTTTTCCCCTTTGCTAAAATGGGGGTGGGCGTGGCGAGCGCATGATGAATCCAGCCCGCGGGCCACGAGTTTGACACCTTTGATATAGGGAGTCTGAACCCACTTGATATTGGAAACAGTTCTTGTCATTTAGTTTGGCTTTTGCCAACTTATCAGCCTTCAGTCCAGATATGTTGGTTTGTTCTGCCAAGAATTTCCACTACACTACAATTTTGGAAACCGTAACTCAACAAACATTGAAGGCTGTGTATATGTATTGATAATAAATCCCTCCATTTATTCTTATGCTTTCTTAGATTTATTTTGGTCTTTAGTATTGCTCTTAGCCACTGGTGTAAGCAGCCCTTATTTGATTGAAGGTATGGGGTTTTGCATCAGTCTTTCAGTGGAAGTTCCAATTCCCAGGTATATCTTGGCAGTATTTTTTATAAATGTATTAGTACCTTCCTTGCTATCTGTTCTTACCTACCTTTGTGATGCAACTGATCAAATCCGGATTTTATACTTCTTGAATCTGATTCCTCTGGTCAAATTATAAGATGACCCTTGTAATTGTAGTCTGGCTTGTTAAGTAGGCTAAAAGGAGTAAAGCCAAGTATAATTTCCCAAGCAGACAAAAAAAGTATGAAGGAATAGCATCAGCATGAATGTGCAATGAAGGTCAGACAGAAGGTCAGATTCCCAAAAGTGGTGATTTAAGGGAAGTTAAAGAGGTCATAGAAGCATCTGATGAATTGTCAAATTGAAGAATTCAGCCTGACACAACTATTATATACAGGTACATACTTCCTCAATGTTTGGAATTTCCTGGGATCAGAGTGCAAACTTACCTCAGAAACCTGCCCGGAAAAATTCCCAAGTCCAAACAATTGAAATCAATAAGCTTACTAGGAGCAGTCTCATGCTGTTTCTCTCACTCCATTTTGTTTTTCTTTTCTTTTTCTTTTAGCTCCTTCTAATGAAATTCTGAGCCAGCTCATTTGATGCCTGTTTTCTCAGTGGAAGATTTATTTTTCTTCTGTTGCTGGAAGCACGATTCTTTTGCAACCAATTAAGGGCAGAAGCAATCTGATCTGATAGTGGTAAAAAATGGTAAATTAACCTTAGTCAATTGCCTCCTATCAATTGCAGCTTAGGAAAAGCTCTATCCTTTGCATCCAGGAATCCAATGGTTTATTATTTGCTTGAGCAATTGGGAACAGAGCTGAGAGATTGTGAGTGAGCACCTATTGCTGGCAAAGTTCTTACCCTGCAACGTGAGACACAATTATGTGTCGTATAAATGATATGTTGTTTATATATTACAAGCCAGTGGTCAAAAGGAGGGGAAATGGAGGTGAAAGAATTCACATTCTCCCCCCCTGCCAGAAACCACTGAAAGACAATCAGTGCTGTCTGATCCTAGATTGTTTAATTTTGTTCTGTTTTAACAAGGCTGCAGCCCTACTACCTTTTCCCCTTGGAAATAAGCTTTATTTAACTTGCATCCGAATAAACATATGTAAGACTGCCCTGTGCAAATAGCAATTTATCCAAACACTTTAGAAGGGGAAAAAATATTTCAATAGATGGTTTTGTATTGGCCTGAAAAAAAAAAGAAAAGAAAAGAAAGAAAAAGGAGGCGGGAGAACCTGCTATTGTGTAATTTATGTAGTGAGGTAATTGTTTAGTTCTTTGTAAAGAGAATGCAATTTTGTACCTTTTTTTTTCCTAGACTGCAATGAATCTAATGAGAATTACTGTGCTTATGAGTAGCATGCAGAGGAACAGCTTTTTTATGATTTTGTTATTGCATATTTCTGAGGAGGCATACAGAGAGACGTGTTTACAACTGAGTCTTGTTTTCTTCTGTAAGGGGGGATGTCATTATCAACACATATCAGCCCAGAATTTTTTTTGAGGGGGGATTTCTATTTTTCCATTTACGTTCTGAGTATCTGAGCTGAACTATTCTTCCAAGACCTGTGATTATCACTTGTGCTCCTGAATGGGAAGATCACTTGACATCTGGAGGGAGCAGAATAAAAAAAAAAATCTGAAAGTTTTGGATTAATAAGTAAGCTTTTTAAATAAACAACTCTATAGTTCCCCCCCTTTTAATCAGTGTTACAGGCCCAAATGAATATTATTACAAGCATGGCATTGGAAGTTTGATCATGACAAATTATGTTCTTACTTGAGGAAATTATTTTATTTTATTTATTTTTATTTTTATTTATTTTTGTCAAGTACATGTTGGTAATATACATAGATATAACATTGTTTATATACATAAGATGAGTACTGATAAGAGGGAACATTAGGACAGGGATGGTAGGCACGCTGATACACTTATGCACACCCCTTACTGACCTCTTAGGAATCAGGTGAGGTCAACAGTGGACAGTCTGAGGGTAAAGTTTTGGGGGTTTGGTGACGAAACCACAGAGTCAGGTAGTGAGTTCCAGGCATTAACCACTCTGTTGCTAAAGTCGTATTTTCCACAGTCGAGTTTGGAACGGTTCACTTTGAGTTTGTATCTGTTGTGTGCTTGTGTATTGTTGTGGTTGAAGCTGAAGTAGTAGTTGACAGGAAGGACGTTGTAGCAGATAATTTTATGAGCTATGCTTAGGTCATGCCGAAGGGGACGTAGTTCTAAGCTTTCTAAGCCCAGGATTTCAAGTCTGGTTGTGTAAGGTATTCTGTTGCGAGTAGAGGAGTGGAGGACTCTTCTTATAAAGTATCTCTGGACACTTTCTAATGTATTTATGTCCGATATGCGGTGTGGGTTCCAGATAGATGAGCTGTATTCAAGGATTGGTCTGGCAAATGTATTATGTGGACATATTCTTGAAGTTCACCAGGAACTGAACTTGATTTAAAGGAGATTTGTTTTTTTCTAGAAAAGACAACCAGGAATTTACATGTTTGAAGAATGCTGCCTGACTGTTATTCTTAATATATTGTACTGCTGAATCAACTATTCACTAGTTTTCAACTATAGTTAGTCTGGTTATCCCAATCTCAGAGTTAAAAATCCACACATCCGAATGGCATCCAGATGGGTGAAACCTGGTTAAACCAACTCTAAGCTGCAGCAAAGCACGTTTTGCTGCTGCAGCTTATTGATAAATTTTGAGGAAAAGGGCAGAAAGCTCAGCCAGAGATGTTGCAAGAAGTTGCAATAGATTAAGTTGATGAAAATCAAACTGGTTCATTTTAAGCGAGGCGTTCCAGACTCAGGCAAGTGGTAGAAATATGCATAACTAATTTTCCTTGGAAAGTTTTTACGTTTTTTTTACATTTCTTGCTTTTACAATAGATCTACTGAAGAATGCCAGTCTAAATGGATAAGAATATATGCAAGAAGGTGGTTTTTTTTTTAAAAAAATAGAAAATTAGGTCATTTTAACCCCAAGGAGATGAAAGGCTGGAGAGGTGGGAGGATTTTACCTGATGGATTAACAATAGAATGAGTCACTGTAGGTTTTTTCCTGGATGTCTTTTTATATTTAATGTAGCCTTTCCCTTGATATTTAGACACTGACTTATTAGTATGTTTTAAATAAGTAGTGAAGAATATATTTTAAGGACAAGTTTAGCAGCAGTCCAAAAATAGGCAGTGCTAGGAAAAAGAAGTGGCTCAAGGTTACGAAAATTTAAATTAAACACCAATTGCATAAAATTAAATTCATTTAATTCTGTTAAAAAGCCTACTTTCCACATATTTGGTCTTTTTGATAATTTGATTTTCTGTGAAATTATAATTTAATGGCAATCTTTGGAAGGGCTCCAGGGGTCATATCCATGGTATCTGAAATTGCATAGCCATGTTTACCCCATTTTGTCAAATTTGGTGCAGAGTTGGGTAACCAATCCCGAGAATCCCAATTTCTAATGACAACTAAAGATTGTAACGATTTTTCTGAGTGGCAGATGAGAAAATCCCATTCGGTGAGTCAGTGTTCTTTCAGAATTAATAAGAAAAAAGGCTTTTGGCAAATAATTTAATAAGGAGTGGATGAAAAAGGCCAATATTGCTAAATATACCTAAATAGGGACAAGATTTGACTTTAAAAAAAATCTGTAGGTCAATATCATTATTGAATAATGACAGTTCACAATTATTCTACTTGAAAATAATTTTGCAAGAATTTGGAAGAATCAATGTGGACGTTTTTTTTTAATCTAAAAAAATTATGTTGGAATGTGAACAACATGAAGGAACATTTTACCATATTTTGTGGACATATAAAAGCTAGAAAATGTTGGATTCAAATACGCATACTGATTCAGAGAATTTTGAAACTGAGTCCTGAGCTTTTCCTTTGGGGAGTTATGAATGAACAGTTGGAATAAAGTCATGAAACTTCATTTTTGTATATGATAAGTGCAGCAAGATTATTGCATGCACAAAAATGGAAAGATTTAGTGGAAGAATTAGAGAAAAGACAATATTTATGTTTACTCTGAAGTGGAAGACCTTATGGACTTTTTGTGTAAAATAGAAAAAATGAACTAGCATTTTTGGTTTGATTATTATATAGGATAAATTACAGAAAGAAGGGTGTTGTGTTGTAATCATAACAGAAGAGGTAAATTTATAACTGTACTTATAAGTGCTGTAAGGAAGACTGGAAGCTTTTAAATCTGTTGGATAAGGAACTCGAAACAAAATGTGGAACTTTGTTATTATATATGTTAACAGCAGTGAGAATCCTATACATGCAAAAATGATACTTCAGTTTCCACAATGAAAGAATGGATGGAAAAAGTGTTGGAGCTTGCTGAGATGGCAAAGGTGACTGCTTTAATTAAAGAGAAGAACTTATCCAGTTTTGTTTCCACTTGGAAACTACTTCTGGACTTTGCACTTGAAATAGAAACAAAGTGAAACTTTGATTCTAGGTTTTGATGATTAGATTAATAGCAATAGCAATAGAATTTAGACTTATATACCACTTCATAGTGCTTTTACAGCCCTCTCTAAGCGGTTTACAGAGTCAGCATATTGCCCCCAACAATGTGGGCACTCATTTTACCCACCTCGGAAGGATGGAAGGCTGAGTCAACCTTGAGCTGGTGAGATTTGAACCACCAAACTGCAGCTAGGAGTCAGCTGAAGTAGCTTGCGGTGCTGCATTCTAACCACTGTGCCACCTTGGCTCTATTAACTTTGTTATAGAAATGGCTTGTATCTATTAGAAATGCAAAGCAACAAGTGGATGGAATGGGACAACTTGCCACAGTCAGTTTGCTGCGGCCAACTTACCACAGGACAACTCACTGTGGGAAAATTTAACAATTCTATTTAATTATTTAAAATAAATTAAAAATATTTTAATTTTTGCCATTCACATTTCATTCTGTCCCTCCTTTTGCATCTTTTCTTTAATGATTCTATTAAGTCCTCGACTTACGACCCCGCCAGAAAAGCCAAGTCCTCGACTTACGACCGGCCGAGAAAGCAGCTGCTGAAGCCTGATTGGCTAAAGCGCAAGAAGCCTTAAAGCGGGAAATTAAAGCATTCCTATTGGTTGGCTGTGTGACAGCTCCACTATAAAAGTAGCTGTCAAAGCCTGGTTGCTGTTCTTTTGCTGAGTTAAAGCTGTGGTGCTGAAATGGAGAAATAAAGGTTCCTGTTTAAACACAAGCCTCATCTGAATTCTATCAGCAGGGACTCTCCAATCTAACAGATTCTATTCCACCATTACTTTGATATTAGTGTAACTCTTGTCCTGCAGCGAGTTGTCCTGTGGCGAGTTGGCTGTGGCAAATTGTCACAGACTCACAAGTGGGGGTTATAATTGTATTTTGTATTCCACTACACTGAAAACAGCCAGAAATCATTTTTTTTCTTTCTCTACCCTTTCATTCTTTCTCTCTTTTCCCCTTTAATTTTTTTGTCTATATTTATATTAAATGTTATAATTAACTCATTTTTTTTAAAGGAAGAAAATTGGAAGTTACTCCTTTGTGTCTTTTTTCTTTCTTTTCTACTTTTTTCTTCATTGTAAGATAACCTACATAAAATTTGGATGAAGAACCAAATATGACCTCAAAGAAAAGCAAGGATAGCACTCAAAATAAAATGTGAGATAGGTGCCCAAAGGGGGACTGAAAGCACATGGAAATAAAGCAACTCTTAACTTGTTTATGGAAGAGAAGCAAGATGGGTCTACTCAAACCTTTTGGGGGAGAACGTTCCATAAGGTGAGGGCTACTGCAGGAAAAGTTTCATGCCCTGAAGAACCTCCCAAAGGGTAAGAACTTGCAGAGGAACCATTTTCATTTTCAATACCGCAGACAGTTGCTTACAGGAGAGAGGCTAAGGCAGCTCAAGAAGCGATCACAATTTCAGGAGTTAAAAGGATTAGAAAATTTATTCACACACAGAATTTCCCTTGCTTGGATGATAGTGGGCCCAACAAGTTCATCACCATTTTGGGCTTATTATCAACTTTACAGAAACAAAAAAGGGGACTTGAATCAACAGGAAAGATGCTCAGTCTAAGCCTACCTGCTTTCTTATTTTCAATTGGTAAGCAACTGCATATAAAGAGAACATGGTGCATGCATTTAATTTTGCTGAGAGGTGATAGTGACTAAGAAAGAATGGGAATGGACCATTGTTAAAATATGTTGCAAAATGCAATATACTGCAAAGTACCGTATTTTTCGGAGTATAAGATGCACCTTTTTACCCCCCAAAAGAGGGTGAAAACTTGGCTGCGTCTTACACACTGAATGTAGCCCCACCCAGCCACCCCCAGCCTTTGGCCTCTGCCTCCCAGCAATTTACCTCCTTGCAGCAAACAGCGCAGAGCCTGATTAGCACAAGCAACTGATTATTGGCCTCCCAACCAGCAGCTGATTGAGGCTGCAGGCAGGCCCACGTGCTAAAATGAAAGTGAAACTAAAACTGCAAGGAGGCAAATTGCTGGGAGGGAGAGGCAGAGGCAGAATTTTATTTTTTTCTGCTAATCAGTTGCTGAAACTGGATGCAAGGAGGTAAGTCAATAACTATAAATGTCTATAGAATGTTCAAATTATTAGACTTATTTTTTAAAGACTGCTTTATTATTGTTCTAGACAACTTAACAAAATGAAGAAGCTTTTTAAAAGAAATGTTTGATCTGAAGAGGCCCAGTGCTATTGTATCTTCTTTTAAATAGCAGAGAATAATGTATACTTCAAGAAAGCCACATCAATTTTAACAGCACTGAAATGTAACAGTGTCCTGTTTAGTATTAAGATAAGGCAGCTGAGTTAAACCCTGACTTAGTCATGTTTGGAGTAGATCTATTTAAATCATTGGGAGGAGTTAGTGTGACTAGATTTAAGAAAACTTTCTGGCGTTAATATACTGCCATAACGTACATTTCTCCAATTCTTTGCTATTTCTATGGGTCAGGCACACATGCACAGAAATACACAGCAAACAGTGTATATCATGTGTACTGTTTGCTGTTTGCTGGGAGGCAAATTGCTGGGAGGCAGAGGCAGATTTTTTCCCCTTGTTTTCCTCCCCCAAAACAAAGGTGCATCTTATACTGTGGTACGTCTTATACTCTGAAAAATACGGTATATTGTGTTAACCCAAGAGATCTGACAGCATTTAGTTAAAAATCAATGCATATTACTTTGTTCAGGGGTGGGTTCCAACTTACCTCACTGCTGGTTGACTACCTCCCACGCCACGTGGGTGTGCGTGCACAAAGCGCGCATGCACAGGCGCAGTGCAAAAAACCCCGGGGGAAAAACACGCCAAAAACAAAATGGTGACGCAAAAAAATTCAAAAAAAATCGTAAACTTTTTTTTAAAAAAGATGGTGGCACCCACGGACTGGCACCGACAGATCCGGTTAGGTGACATCATCTTGACATCACCAGCAGGTTGCTACCAGTTCGGGAGAACCGGTCTGAACTGGGAGGAACCCACCCCTGACTTTGTTTCCTTTTAAAGTAGGAAAAAAATAGGCTGTTCTGGTCAAGAGGAATCATAATAATCATTAATTCTTGACTACAGCAGCCATCAGATCTGAAAACTTGCTGTATATTTGTCATGTCTTTTATGTTTGGAACATTTATACTGGCAGATGAAGAGCTGACTAAAATTCAAAAGCTTATCTCTATGCTTCTTACTGTTCCTCCTTCATACCTTCCTCCAAATAATCTCATCAACATTGCGTTTATCTTTTTCACCCTAGGCTAAATGTAGTGGCTAACATTTTTTCTAGATTACATTTTACTTTAGCTTTTTTTGTGTGCTAACCGCACCACCACCACCACCCGCAGTCATCTGTGAAAGGACCAGGATGCCAAAAAGTTCAAAGTTATGAGTGTTTATTGGGGCTAATTGCATGAAGATTGCTTTTATGTTTTATGCATCCTGGGGCTCTTATTAATGCATATCATTATGATTAGTTGCACAGTCAGCCAGCTGTTTAGACTGGATTTGGCACTGTTAACCACCCATCAAGTCTTTCCCAAGGACCTGGGCTAGGCAGATGTTGTTTGAGGTGTTAAAGGCATTGTCACAGGATGTAAGCTGTTCCAAGTAAAGCTGACTTTTGCAAATGACAGATGGGGATTTTGTCAATGTCGATGATGTTCGAGTAGGGTTACAAATGTTGTGGTATTGCACCCAAGGCACCTATTTCTATTGGTACTATCCTTGCTTTATTTTGCCACAGATGTTATATTCTATTTGTAGGTCTTTGTGTTTTGAGACTTCCTTCAGGTCTTTCTCTTCTCTTCTGCTATCTCCAGGTGCTGCAGCATCTACTATCCAGCTTCCTCCCCCCTCTTTCTTATCAATAATTATTACATTTGAAATGTTAAGTGGCAAATGCTTGTATGTTTGAATTCTAAAATCTCAGAGCACTTTAGCTTTTTTATTTTCTGTTACTTGGTTTGTTTTGCGGTGCCACCAGTTCATGGTTTCTGGCAAATGGTATATCTTGCAGATATGCCAATGCATCATTGTTGCTACTTTGTCATGCTGTTGTTTGTAATTTGCAGCAGCAAACTGATGGTCCACTGTTTCTTTAGCTTCTTTGCGGCATTTGCTGTTTGTTGCTATCTTCTCAATTCTGTGAGCCCCCCAGAGTCCTCTGGGAATTGGGCGACATACAAATGTGATCAAATAAATAAATAAATAAATAAATAAATAAATAAATAAATAAATAAATAAATAAATAAATAAATAAATAAATAAATAAATTCTGGCTTTGTATGCATTTGTTCTTAAGGCTTAATCTTGTGCAGCCACAATTAGCCCCTCGTCTCTTTCTTCAACTTTCCTGCTCTTAGCTGTTGCCAGGTCTTGTTGCTATCTGCTTTGGCCATTAGATCTTTTATGTACTTGATTTTTAATATTTGCCTCATTATGACTCTTTTCTGTTCTTTATTTGGTCTTTCTTGTAGGTCACTTTGGTCTCTCCAGTATTCAGCAAGCTTTCATAATGTACTATCTTCAATGCATTTTCTTCACTATCTTTCAGATATTCTTCCAATGCCCTTTTTTCTTCTCAAACTGCCTAGTGTGCTTGCAACATTACATGCCCATTGGTAAGTAGAGTCTGTCTACATTGCTACATGGATGAAGGGCATGATTCATTGTCATTATTTTTCTGGTCTTCTTAGCCAGGGCTTTTAGTTTTGTTTGATCTCAGTCCACTATTCCAGCTATGAATCTGATGATTAGAGTTGTCCAGGTATTAATTGCTTTGATGTTATTTCTTCTACTGAGTTTGGATTTTAAAATCTTCTTCACTCTCATGATGTATTAACTTCTAACCTTCTTGACTTTGGTGAGCTTGATGTCAGCTTGAAGGATCTCCATGTATTTGTAGTGATCGTCTTCCTCTAGACCAGGGGTGTCAAACTCAAGGCCCGCGGGTTGGATTTGGTCTGCGGGGTGCTTAAATCTGGCCCATGGGGCTGGCCTGGAAATAGCAAAGGACTGGCCCATGGTGCCTTTGCTAGCGAAAACGGGAGGTGCGCCCCATTTTCAGCCTGGATGGTCTGCTGCAGTACTCTGCTGGCCAAAATGGGGAGTGGGGGGACTGTGCATGCCCCCCCATATCCCATTTTGGCTGGCAGGGTCTGCAGGAGGCGTATGTCCCGTCTCTCCCCCCCTGTCTGGCCATGGAGGAGAACTACAATGCTGATCTGGCCCTTGAAGAAATCCAGTTTGATACCCATGATTTAGACTCTTGATGTTATTTCCATAGGGCATTTTGATTCCTTCAGTTTTCACTATTTTCCCCTGTTGATAGTGAGGGTGGCACATTTGTCCAATTAACTGCAATAACTTGGCTGTATATAACACACAGTGTTGAGCAGTGATTTTACCTCAGATGGTGTTCTTCCATACAGCATCAGATCATTTATGTATTATTATTTTGAATGGTTTAACCAATTTTGAAACTATTCTGAACATCAGAATTACATTTTAGATTAGCTTCATCATCATAATCCCTAATGCATAATATTTTCAGTTCTTATGATGTATATTAAAAATGGCTGACCTTTGTTTTCTTATGGAGTCATTGTTCTCTGAGCTTGGTTATTTTCATACAATAGTTTCCTGAGTACGGTCTTGTTTACTACTTGTTGTTAATTTGGTGTTAATCCTGATGTTGATTCCTATTTATCTTGGTATTGATTGCTGGCAAGGAGGTATCATGATCTCTTTGATACCTTTTAAGCTTTTTTATTGTTTCTGTTTAATGGTGTGTAAATGTGGTTTATTTCTATGTGCCTGTTTATGGCTGATTTCTCTGAATGCCAAACTTCCAGGAATTCCTTAGTATTTTTGGATTTAGCTTGGTCTGTGATGCCCACATTTTCTCAGTTGAAATTATGGTTAAGTCTGCCCATGTGGTGCAAAATTAAGGAGTTTAATTTGTCTTCTGTCTTTTAGTTGGTGTTCATGGATGCACCCTGCTAGTCTTCTGTCTGTTTGTTCTGCAAAATAGCTGTCACCATCCTTACACAGTATGTTGTACCTGACTTTTGTTATTTTTCTTTTAGGGCTGCTAGGTCTTTTGGCTTATATAAGATATTTTGAAGGGCTTTAGTTGGTTTGTGTGCTATGGTGACACCATGTGCTTGTAATTCTCTGTTGGTAGTTTCTGAGATGTTTTTGATGTATGGCAATGTTATCCTTGCTATCTATACATTTACAACTGCAGTGCACAATTTCAACTATTCCCACCCACTTATCTTTCTCCTTATCTCTGCCCTTTTGGTAGCCATGCAAACCAGCATTTGCCTCTGCTATCTGCCCCCTGCCCCTAACTGACCATCACCATCTTCTTCCTCTTGCTGTTGATGAGGCAATCCCAGCTAATACAGTTGCTAGCCTCTGACAAGGCTTTCCCACATTCTCAGGTGGCCTCCAAATTTTGAACATGTGACCAAGAGGATGCTGCAATGGCTGTAACTTCAAAGACCAGCTCTAACTTAACATTCATTCAGTTGTAAATTTGACCAGCTGCTGAACAAATAGTCATTAAAGGAGGACTGTCTCTAAGCAGTTCTTTTGCCATTGCTGCCTACTTTATTCAGGCATACATTTTTGGTACAAAATATGGCAAACATTTTTCTTTGGTGGACCTCGCTGTACTTTTTGAGTGGGACAGAAGAAAACAATTGCTCCAAAGCTTGGAAAAAAATAATTCTTCCCATTTTTAAAAAGCGTTTTGCATTTGCTAGGTACATTTGCATTTCTTTGATAGTTCTGCATTTGCATTTAAGCTTCTACTAAACCAGCAAAGGTACAGTATTTCTTCCATGCATGAGATGATGGGAGGAAATAGGTTTTCTTTTCACTTTTCAGTGAGCACAGTTAATTTTAAACACTGTACCAAGGCAATCAGGACTCTTGTCATAGATCTTGAAATACATCCATTGAGAGACTCAACTTTATTCTTAGAATGTTCTCAGTATTCCTTTTCCCCATATTGTCTTGCCGACATCCAAATTTCTGTCTTTCCTAAAATCCCCCCCCCCCCTTTCCCCACTGAAATCTGACAGAGGGGTTGCCTTTAAAGAAATCTATGCAGCTGCATATTGTCCTTCTTTCCCACCCTGCACACTTAGTCGATTAATCCATTAGGGTGATCAAATGGAAAGGAGAAAAGAGCAGTTGAACCTTGCAGAGTTCTGTCAGCTTCCAAATCTAAGCCGAAGTGATGTGCCCCAGAGGAATATGAAAGAGTGAACCTGCTGAAATGCTCTGTTCCCATCAAAAGTCTTATCTTCTGTGTAATGCTCGCCATATGATTCAAGGGTACCTCAAGTTCATCAAGCAAAAGAACAAGTTGCCTCTTTGTGCAGAAGAACCCCAGGCAAACAATGTGGAAATAGTCAGGAAGAATCTGATTGAGGTATTTAAAATCACTTCAAGGGCAAATAATACGCATTTATTCAGTGGCTGTTATGAATGCAAGATATGCCATACACCCTTGTCCCTCAATCAGTCAGCCAGCCAGCCAGCCAGCCAGCCAGCCAGCCAGCCAGCCTGCCTGCCTGCCTGCCTGCCTGCCTGCCTGCCTGCCTGCCTGCCTGCCTATCTATCTATCTATCTATCTATCTATCTATCTATCTATCTATCTATCTATCTATCTATCTATCTATCTATCTATCTATCTATCTATCTATCTATCTATCTATCTATCTATCTATCTATCTATCATCCCCATCATCACCAATCTCTCTCTCTCTCTCTCTCTCTCTCTCTCTCTCTCTCTATCCTATCTTCATCACCATCACCATCACCGTCACCATCACCATCACTATAATTGTCATGTCTGTCTGTCTGTCTGTCTATGATCTATGATCTATCATTTATCAGTTATCAGTTATCATCTATGTAATCTACCTACCTTCCTACCTACCTACCTACCTATCTACAAACACACACACACTCACACACCCTCCATATAATTGATTTGACAGGTAAAGAGAATAGAAGGTAAATAGGAAGCTTGTGGGTTATGCAGTTATGAAGCTGGCGGAATGCTTTTCCAAGTATTGCTATGACTCTTTCTTTCTTCCCCACTGGGATGGATCTAGTCAATAGGCCAGCCTTTAGCAACTGGGAACTTCCTAGATGTATTGGGAAAACTCTTAGAATCCCCATTAGTCATATAAACTGGGAACTCTAGTAATTGCAGAATTCTGGCTAAACACAACTATCCTGGCCTGTGAAAGAAAGTTGTTTATGGCTCCATTTGCTCTCTAGATGAATTGGGGAGGGGGAACCTTGAGGCATAATGTGAGCCTTAATGAAGTCAATAATATTGTCAAGAAGGAACATAGTTTGCATTCAATTGATTGTCTTTGATGGTGATGGAAGTGAGGAAATCAGGATGACAATTGGTTTGATCCATGGAGCCAAATTTCCTTGAAGTAGTATTTGCAGTTTATTATCTACAATCAATATAATTGTCATTCATTCATTCATTCATTCATTCATTCATTCATTCATTCATTCAATTTTTTTACCCTGCTGCAATCATAAGTAGAATCTCAGCAGCTTAAAAAAAATGCAAATAATAATAAAAAATAACTCAATATAAACCCCCAAACAGTTGCTGGCATCAACACTCAGACACCCTCCAGAAAAGCTCCATTTTCAGCTGTTTCCAAAAGGCAGATAATATTGAAACCCATCAAACCTCCCTCAGGAGCTATTCTAGTTTCTAACATGCTTCTCTTTCAGGAGCCTGGCAACTCTGAATACGGATGATATGACGCATAAGGCAGGAAGGACAGAGCCACTTTTGGGCTTGTAGCAATTGTGCAAATACTTAATTTTAATGATTTTGATTCTAGGGCAGTTATGTGTCTGTCCATCTGTCCTCTTACCTCAATATAGCTTTTCCATGAACAGACGTAGCATTAATGATTCACAGGAATCTTTCTGTGTTGCCAAGGAAAAAAAAATATAACATTTCTGAAGTATATGTTTTTCTCCCTTTCTGCTAAATATCAAAAGCATGCAAATATCAGTGTTTAAACATTTTTTTTTAATTTTCTTTCAGCATGATTTGCCAACATAGCCCTAAACCTTTGCTTTGTCCTTGCTTGTCTTCTTAAATCTATGAAGTTAGGCTGCCTTCAGTAATAGTGGATTGCAATTTGTGCTGACTGGGACTAAGGAAAAAAAGATGGTAGAAAGATCAGACTAATTATTTCATACCATATTTATCTGAGAAGAGAGACTCAGTTTTGTGTAGTGGTTAAGGGCCAAACTAGAAGCCAAGACAGAGGTGGGTTCCTACCGGTTCGGACCATTTTTATAGAATAGGTAGTAACTTGGCAGTTTGGGTCACTGGAACCGGCAGCGACCCACACCTGCCACGCCTCCGAGCCGGTTCTCTTGGCGGTGCCATAGATGCCGCCATATTGTTTTTTGCTTCTGCGCATGCGCAAAGCCTTTTTTTAGTACTGAGCATGCACGCGCAGGGGGGGACACGTCCCTGAGCGAACCGGCAGTAACACAATCCAGAACCCACCCCTGAGCCATGAGTCTGTGAATTCTAATCTACTTTAAATTTAATCCTTTTCATAACACCTAACAAAGCCTTGCTTGCTTGCTTGCTCGCTCTCTCCCTCCCTCCTAGTACAGCTTCCCTTTCCCTTACTCCATCTCCATCTAGTTTTGAGGTTTTCTTTTGGTTGTATTTCTAGAAGGAGAAAAGGCTATATATGAGCATTTGGATGTTTGTGTGTGGGTATAAGAGACAAATTATTAACAGATGGCAAATCAATTAATTTTCTAAATTGAGTAGCTCCTTCTATAGACAGCTAAGTTTTTTTTTTTTTAAAGTCTTTATTAAATTTTCTGGTTAAAAACAACATAACAACATACAAATACAGAGTACAAAACACGTAACACATAAAATACATACAAACATAGCTAATACTAGCCACTTTTACAGCTATTTCATTTTCCATTATATTTTCCATTTCGCTATATTACTATTTTTATTTAAACAATCGCAGTTACTTATTCTGTTCAATATTTAATGGATTAAATCTCCTATTATATAAACAATATATATTTCTTCCATTTTTATTTACATAAATCTCTATGCATGCGCAGAAGCAAAATTGTGCGAGGGGGCGCGTGTGTGTAGTGAGCGTGTGTGCCCAAAACATGGAGATGCGCACGCAGTGCACCAGCACTGGTAAGGGAGCAACCCGCCGCTGCTCTGTCTTATCTGTGCCAGCTTCAGTTGTATCTTAAACCTATTCTGATACTAATCTCACATCATACCCCCGACTTCTCCCCTGGGTCTCTTTCTTGTTGTATCCTGTGGTCAGCTAACTCGGCTCAGTTCCAATTGGTTTTCAGAACTGCTGTTGGCATTAGTTGACATCACACCACTGCCACATCTTATATTGCTGGGTCTTGCTTCTTCTGACCTTGACTCTTCTGATTTTGACTCTGCAGTGATAAGTCTTTCAGTGTTGCTTCTTCTAGCTTTGACTCTCTTGGACATTTCGTGCATCTGGTCCCCTCTGGCTTAACTTCTTTCTTGCACTTGGTGCTTCTCTCTCCCACTTACCTTTCTTTATCCCACATCAAGCTGTTGAACCATGATGCCTCTTTATATCTGAGATAGCTCCTGGTGCAACTGCTACTGTGCCTGGATATACCCTAGGACTAGGTTCTAGCTGACTAGAGTTGTACTATCATCAGCAAAGCCTTTCAGATACCTCTTGAAGCTCTTCTGTTAAGCTTCCTTATTCCAAAAATAAAGGGACTTTCTTCTCCCTTTCTTCTTCTTCAGATTTGGTTCTCCCTAAGAGCAGAATCCACCAGAGCTCGATTTTCTACTGAGCTGTGAAACATTAGGAGGTTGTGAGTTTGATTCTAGGTAGAGGCAGATGTAAGGGCCTCCTGCTTGGGCAGGGGGTTGGACTAGATGACCTGCAAGGTCCCTTCCAACTCTGTTAATCTGTTAATCTGTTAATTTTTCTTATTTGGACTTTCATTAGCTGTACTCACAACTTGTCCACAGCTGTTGTCTTTTCCTTTTGCAAAGTTTGACTGTGTCTGCTGTAGCTAACTGAACAACATAGTTGGAAGGGAACTTGGAGTCCAACCTCCTGCTCAAGCTACAGCAAGTTCCTCTGGATTCTCTTCTTCAGTTGCCCTTTCCTCCCTCTTCTCTTCTTCTATGGCAGTGCTCCCTAACCTTTCTGTCACCAGTTCTGTGGAAAACAATTTTTCTACAGATTGGGGGTGGGGAGGAGAAGCATGCAACTAGATCCCACAGATGCACAGTTTTGCTCACCCACTGCTCACCTCTAGCTTTGTGGCCTAGTTTCTAACATGCAGCCTGTTGAGTCCTGGTACTGAAGAGGCTGGATACAGTGGTTTAACTAACAGCTCTTTATTGTATAACAGTTAGATCCAGCAAAGGAACCAAGCTGATAGCTCTCCCTTTTATACAGGGCTGTCAGTTGGTTCAACCAATCAGCGGTCTTCATTTTCCTGGTCAGAACAGCGGACCTTGGAGTAAACAGTTTAGTCTGAATACATAACACAGCCTGAGGTTGGAGATCCCTCTTCTATGGAATTCTTCAACAAAGCACAATTCTACATAGCACAAACATTTGGACATAGATTTGCTGCAGTCCCTTCCTTCCTTCCTTCCCTCCCATCCTCCCTCCCTCCCATTTTGTTTTTTTTTCTTCTGGCATTTTGAAATTCAGTGTGTTTTAAACAGCTGCTTGCCTTTTAAAGGGAATAGCTCCCTTTTTTCTTGTGTTCTTTTTTCTTGTGTGGGGCCCTTCTTAAGCTTTTAGAGGAATAGAAATGAGACAAAACTGTATGACATTTGGTTTCCTTCACAACCGTCCTCTGACCTGATCATAGTTTAGAATCCTTAGAGAAACAGAGAAAGGTAATTGTATAAATCATAATTCTATGCCTTTTGTCACATAAAATGCTTTACAGAAAAGTGCTATGTTATTCCTTATTCCCATGCATACCATATTATCTGACCCTGAAATGGCCATGAAGCTAGATTGTGAAGCTTGCTGTTTGGTGTTCAGACTGAGCCTCAAACTCTTCTTACTTTACCGCAAAGAATAAAATGGTAGTGCTATGCATGCTAAGTATACTTTTGGCTAAACATATTGTATAAATAGAGCCTGGGAAATAACAAAAGGTATTTTACCATCTTATTCTACCTTGTCAATTGTTGTGGACAATTATTTGAGGTGAGCTTAGGTTGTAGATCAATTATGATTTTTTGTGCTGTATTTTTAAATCACTTATGGTGATTCAGCATTCATTTTGCAAGGGTCTCCACTATATCCTTGAGATTCAACATGCTTGACCTGTGTCCAAAGCAGATTTGACAGCAGAGATAGGCAGATGACAAATAATTGCTCAAGTTTGATATTTCAGTTTCCTTTCCAGATCTGACAATGGTTATCAAACAATTATAACCAATCTATAGAGATGATAGTTGGCACATCTGTAATGTCAGATATTACTCTCTATATTTTGTTCATCAAATTCTGTTTAGGGAATCCTCCCCAAATAGAAGAGCCATATTGTTTGTTGGTATAGATTCAAGCAAGAGACAATTTGCCTATTCGTATTTTTTTTTATATCTCGTAAGCCGCTGGACACATGTGCTGATAATGGCAGTGGAGGAAAAATTGGATTCTGATTGTCAAAGGGTAATGATGAATGTGAATTTACATAACAAAAGCATCAAACAAACTGCTTCTAGCAATTAGAGAACAGTTTGATGCAAGAGACTGAAATTTGAAAGACTGCACCCTTTCAAAGTACACATGCTAATGCAGTTTAGAAATGAGGAGAGCTTTCTTCACTAACAAGTGGATTCGCCTTTGAATAAGCACTAACGGCCAAAGAGGAATTCATTAGATTGGAGAAGAGACTGAATGCTATTTAGCTATCCATCCTCAATCACGTTTACCAAAGTTCAAAGGGAATGGATTAAAATTTGGGGGTGGGTGCAGCAGGGTTAGGCAGTAATATTTATCCCCCCCTTTTATTCATTGCTGGTGCTGTAGTGTGTATATAAAGCTAGTTTTATATACCCTAATTTATACAGCCCTGCTATGTAGGCTTTCTTGGCTATAAATGAGGTGACATCAAAGTACAATAGGAAGGAAAAACATTGTGACTTGAACATGCAATTTGGCTCACTGATTTTGCTTAACTCTCCTCCAGCATGTTTGGGGACTGAAGAATCCTTTTAGAATGGGATGGATTCTTCAATTAAGGAAAAGGCTGGTTCCCCCCACCCACCCAGAGGGTGCATAGCAAAATTTGTTAGGAGACTTCTGGCAAATTATTTTTCTGCCTCCTTAGTCTATTAGCCATGAGCTAATGCAGAAAAGTAGCTGTCATCGGCTGGCAGATCCTGCAGGTACCCAACTGAGCAGAAGTGTTTGATGAGCTTGTTAAAATTTCAGACTGTTATTCTAAATGAGCATACACATACTGCACTCTTTAAAGTGGCTTAATAGCCACTTGAGAGAACCTTGGCAACTATAGCTGAGTGAAGGGAATTTGGGACTTCTGAATGGTAATTCTCGACCCCCGTACTGAGTCTAGGATTCCTTGGATTCTTTGGAGGCAGATCTGGCAATTAAAACTAGTACAAATCCAATATACATTTATGATTCAAGCACAACTTTTGTGCAGCTTGGTTCCCTCTATAGCTTTTGAACAGCCTCGGTGTGCAAATCAAAGCCAGACTCAGTATCTAGGGTAACCAAATACAATGGATGTCTATATCTTTCATTGGAAAAGAGGGGATTTCAGCTACTGATTTCTTAATTCCTCCACTGTAGGAATGCCTCTTGTTGGTACAATTGTTAACATACAGGTGCCTTATGTGCTCTTTCATTGCTAGCCTCCCCTTTTGATAGCATACTATATAGAATATTTGGTTCCTAATCAACCTGGGTTCCATGAGTACCATTCAGATACAAATATCTATTAAAAAATTCACATTCTACTTGCAAAGGGAACAGTCCTTGCATCTGTAAATTTGAAGCAAATTTGCTAGGTGTGAGTCAGGCAGATTTATTTTATTTTTATGTAGAGATAGAGGTCATGTAGAGGTTGTGTGCAGCAAACTGCCTATCTCAAGCAGGCCTCGCATACCTACATGATCTCACCCAGTTCACATCACCAGGATGATGTAGGACACTATCCCTGGCTGGTACGTGAGAATGCACCAATAAAATGCTGTTGCTCTTTTCTACCTTTTGCTGCTTGGAAAACTGTATAAAAGTAATAAACACTGCGAAAGCAGTCAGACATCTTAGCATCCTGCAATGACTGGTCTCTAACTCCATCAATTTTATTTTTATTTTTTTGCAGGAAAGGAAGAATAAACTTTTTCATCTAAAGCTGAATTTGGTTTCTCTGAAGTTTTAACATGCAGGAGAATAACCAAACACTTAGCAGGCCATTCACTGCAGATAATTGTCTTTCTTTTAAGCAGGCTTTAAATATTAAATGCACTCTGATATATTTAGGAGCTCTGCCTGCAGAGTCTCAAACAGTAATTGGATGCTGCTTAGAAAGTGAATTTGTAATGCTGGCTGTTCAATGTTTCACTGGCAACAATAATTTCCCAAATGGAAGATGGCAAAAATGTAGGCTGTGGAAAAGAAAGGAATGCAGACAAGGTAGACATTTATATGCTTTGTTGAATTATCAATTTTTCATCGTCTCTTTTGGGAGGAGGAGGAGGGGTGGGACGTAAGTTTTTAAACCCACGCAGAGCTAGTTCATAATACATTTCTACAATCAATAACATTTCCCACCACAAGAAATGGCAGCATCAAAACAGCGGGCATGTCTCTTGCTGAAAAATGAGGAACTTTGTCTGAAGAGATTAATTGATACAAAAGTGCAGTCTTTGAGCTGTTCCCAATGCAAAAGTTCACTTGAGATTTCTCAGGTATTCGTGCATATATAATATGTACTGATGAGATCAGGCAATAGGCATTCAATCTGCCCTTCAATTATTACTCTCATCTAGGGGTGGGTTCCATTAACCTTCGGCACCAGTTCACATCGCGACATCTCCTCGTGCGATTTGGCTTCCGCGCATGCTTAGAAGTAGGAATTAGCCCGAAACACAGCTGAGGATCTGATCAGCTGGGCTTCGGGCGAAGAAATAAAGGCCAGAATTCACCCACGGGCGGGTGGGAGGGCCCTTTTTCAAGCCACTGAAGGGGAAAAATTCACACAAAATCCCCAAAAAAGATGGCGGTACGCACGGAATGGCATCGACAGTGACGTCACCAGCGGATCGCTACCGGTTTGGGCGATCCAATCCGAACTGGGAAGAACCCACCCCTGCTCTCATCCTGACATCTGAGGGGACACTTATCTTTAGTGCAGAATCTTGTGTACAGGTAGTCCTCGACTAACGTTCATTTAGTGACCGTTGGAAGTTAGAATGGCACTGAAAAAAGTGACGTATGACCATTTTTCACACTTATGACCAATGCAGCATCCTCACAGATATGATCAAAATTCAGACACTTGGCAACTGACTCATATTTATGACGGCTGCAGAGTCCTCAAGTCATGTCGTCACTTTTTGCAACCTTCTGACCAGCAAAACCAATGGGGAAGCCAGATTTAGTTAACAAATGTGTTACTAACTTGACAATTGCAGCAATTCCCTTAATGACGGTGGCAAGAAAGGTCGTAGAATGGGGCAAGACTTACTTAACTGTCTCACTTAGCAACAGAAATTTTGGGCTGAACTGTGATCGTAAGTCGAAGACTACCTCATCAGTTGAGATTCTTCACAAAGTTTAAACTGAGGAACTGGGCAGTCCTTTGTGATTGCAACAAAATGATGCAAGGAGAAGAATGATTGCTCATTCTTGCTTCTTTTCTTTGCAGAAAATGCCCAACAATGTCTTCAGCAGTGTGGTGATCAATATTATTATTTTTTGTAGTCTGATATTCTAAGTTCACAATGTGTACCAGTTATTTATTATGATGGTGATGACATTTTTAAGTGCACAATGATTGCTAGCTTTTCTGAGGCAGACCTGCACATCGCCATTATGTGCATTAAAACATTATGATTACAGAGTGCTGAGTGGACTCTGTTATATTATGGACACATGCCAAAATATTTACCCTATGGGCAATATCTTAATGTTTCTGGGCATTTGAACTATGGGGAAATGTAAGAAACTGGAAATGTTATGCAAAAGTATATGTAATCCTTTTTTTTTTTTGGAGAACACATATAAGGCAATTCTGTTACATGCATGTTTTTTCAGAAGATTCATCCATGTACAATTATTTTATCAAAAATAATTACAAATATAAAGATTAGGAAAATTGTAGGATCAAGCTTAAGTGCCATTACACACACACACACACACACACACACAAACACACACACACACACACACACACACACACACACACACACACACACACACACACACACACACACACGTTTGTTTGTTCAACAATGAATCTCCCTTGAATTGGGCTTTACTGTTTGTGAGCTTATAGACAAATCCATGGAGTTTTCACAACAAACTATGAAAATCATTTGCCATTTATTTATTTTTTAGTTTATTTCTTTCAGATTCCTAGTCTAGCATAATGTTCTGGTGGATTGATGAAGTGTTGTTTTCTGGGGAATTCTGAAATTCTGAAAGCTCACAAAGCTTAAAATTGTCAAAATAATGCAGAGAATTAAAATCAGTAGATAAAATCAGTTCCACCCATCCAGCCTAAAATGGTTTGTCCTGAATTGCAAATATCCATTTCACTTGTTTATTACAGATCAAGAAATAAAACCAAGAGTTTACAGATGAGTATTGGGAATGGAGGAAATGCTGAAAGAATTGGAGCAAAATAGGAAAAATAATTTAAAAGCTTTTGTATTCCCAAAGCGATGTAATTTTATTTCAAACATTTTCACAAATGTGGAATAAATACTTGTGCCTTGTTTATTAAATGCTACTTTTTCTTTTATAACCAAATTAAAGTAATCCTAATTCCATTATTCTGTGGATAGTCTAATTGAAAACTTCCACTTCAATAAGCCGGTATATGTAGCTGCCTCGTAAGATGGTATCCCTTTTTGGTGTCATAGTTCATACCATTTCTTTTTTTTTCTTTTCTTTTTTTAAAGTTTTTATTAAATTATTTACATTTAAAAACATAAATGCGGTAAAGTTGTCCACCAGAATGAGGCGATTGTCTCCCTTGTCCTGATGCTTGTGTATGGTCGAGCATTGTCGTGCAGAAGGAGGACTTTGTCGATTGGCAAGTTGGGTCTCACTCGTCAGATTCTTGCTCTGAGCCTCTTCAGGGTCTCAACGAAGTCCTCAGAGTTTATTGTTTCTCCTCTTGGCAAGAAATCAACCAGAATGACAGCTGGAAAAATCATGGCGACTGTCTTTTGGGATGCTCAAGGTGTCATTCTGGTTGATTTCTTGCCAAATGGACAACTTTACCGCATCCTCCATACTCACCAGATTTAGTGCCTTCAGACTATCATCTCTTCGGCCCCATGAAAGAAGGTTTGAGAGGCAAACATTATTCCAGTGTCGAGGAAGTGAAAACTGCAGTGACGAAGTGGCTCAAAGAACAGTCAACAAAATTTTACGAGACAGGGATACATGCTCTCATTCGAAGGTGGAACATTGCTATTGAGAGAAACGGTGACTATGTTGAGAAGTAGGGATGTGATTCACAGAGGACCAGCTTCATTTTTATGTATGCTACATGTTCCTGTGTTGGTAATTATACCTGTCCGAAAGAAAATGGAATTACTTTTTGACTCACCCTCATACAAATGTTCCTTGTCAATTAAGAAAGCAAAAATATTCCGCAATCCCCAATGCTATCTATTGTTACAATTCCTGGAATCTCTAGCGATCAAAACCATGGTCCTGAAGGCTGGACAAAAGAGACTATTCTAGTTCTCTAGAATCATCAGGTTAGGGAAACCTGCTGTAATTTGTATATTGCTTTGACTATTTCCTCATTTAATTCTTTAGCCTCCCCCCCCCAGCCCCCTTTGAGCCTGGAGTCTTTTCTGTCTTTACAGCTTTCCTTGTCATTTAAATTTGTAAATTGAGAGAGATTACATTTCCAACTTGCCTTTGAGTGTTGAAAAAAAATGGCTATATGTGATATGCTGTTTTTATTGTGGGTAAACACATTCTGGAATGGATAGATTAAATCTTTGTTATGACCGTAGTCACAAAAGATGCTTTCTGTATCTTAGATGATCTGGAACTACTGTAAGGCCAAAGTATTCTGGTTTATTTATCTTAGCACATTTTGAAATAATCTGAAGGAGAAGAAGTGGCAGAACCTGGTGGTGTAGTTAAATCAGCCTAGAATCCCTAAATAGCCATAAACAGACTAAGTCCAACCATTCTTGAATTCTGTGGACCCTTATCTAACTCCAAACAGGTGCTAACCATTACTTATGAAGATTCTCGTGTATATTTAGCAACAAATTAATTGCACCTTTATGTATGGATCTTTTGTGCCTGATATAATCTCTTCTAATATTATTCTCTTCTCTTCTAAGATTATTGTTTTAATAAATTACTCTCTGATATTTTCTGTCTCAAACTATCAAGCAAAATGTCACACTTTTATATTTCAAATCAAATGTGATACTTCACTTGTTATCCTTTTATTTGAGATCATGAATTCAGAGTTGCTGCATGACCAGGATATTGCTGCTGATACCTTTGCAAAAACACCTTGAAATCAGCACATACTTCCATAGAATCTAGAAAAAAATCAGATTGCTCACAGTCAAATTTACTTCAGTGTGGCTTCAGGACAGGATTTGGAATTTGGACAACTTTTGTTTCCTACCTAGATGTTTTCTATGACTTGGACATGGGAAATAATGTCTTTCTTAGTTCAAGTGGCATGACATTCAATTGTTTTGTTTTAACAATTTAGTCTTGTCTGACTCTTGATGACTTTATAGGCAAGTGCTCTCCATGCTATCCTGTCAAGCACAGCTTCATTCAATTGTTGGATGTTCAACTTTGCATCAGATTTGATGTTATCAAACCAGCAGGTTCTTTGCTTGCCCCTTCTCCTTGATCCGCTAACCATTCGTAGCACTTCTCCAATGAATTTGTATGCATGACATGGTCAAAGTAAACCAGACTTAGTCTTATGATTTTAGATCCTAGTGATGTGTCCGGTTTTATATGATTTAACACCTCTCTGTTAGTTACTCTGCCTGTTCATGGTATATGCAATAATTTATGCCAGCACCCCAGTTCAAAGGCGTCAATGCTTCTTTGATCAGCCATTCTTAGTGTCCAACTCCCATACGGATACATTGTTATAGGGAAGACCATTGCTTTCAATACATTCAATATACAATGGCATTCAATACCATTACGATATTGTTCTTTTGGAATAAATACTTCTTTCTGAAGGATAATTTCCAGAAGATCATATTGAAGAATTACTACCCTGTTCATAAGATCATGAGATGAAACATTTTGTATGCCATCTTTATGAAGGAGACATGATTTATGGCAGCAAGGGAAGGAAGGAAAAGCAGGAAGAATATAAAATTTTATTAAAAAAACATAAAAGGAAAGAAAAGTCATTTCCTTTTCCTTTCCCTTCCCTGTTTTATGAAATGTATTTTAACCTGACGCCCCATTTTCATTTCATTTTCAAGGCTGATTCAGAGGACCCAAATAAGCAGGATGACAACTGTAGCTCTGTCCTTAAATGCTTGGGAACCACAAAGAGAGTCCCAAAGGATTTTCTGAGAAGCTGCTCCATTTTTTATTTTTTATTATTTATTTATTTATTTATTTATTTATTTATTTATTTATTTATTTATTTATTTATTTATTTATTTATTTTCATCAAGCATGTATTAGAAAACAGATACAAGTGTAAACATGATTAAGTATACATGAAATGGATACAAATAAAAAAGGAACATTAGGACAGGGACGGTAGGCACGCTTCTGCGCTTATGCACGCCCCTTAAAGACCTCTTAGGAATGGGGTGAGGTCAACAGTAGACAGTCTAAGGGTAAAGTTTTGAGGGTTTGGGGAAGAAATTACAGAGGTAGTGCATTCCAGGCATGACAACTCTGTTACTGAAGTCATATTTCTGCAATCAAGTTTGGAGTGGTTTACATAAGTTTGTATCTATTGTGTGCTCTTGTATTATTGTGGTTGAAGCTGAAGTAGTCATTGACAGGAAGGACATTGTAGCAGATGATTTTATGTACTACGCTTAGGTCGGACTGAAGATGGTGAAGTTCTAAGTTGTCCAGGCCCAAAATTTCAAATCTGGTGGCTTAAGGTATTCTGTTGTGAGTAGAGGAGTGGAGGACTCTTCTCGTGAAATATCTCTGGACTCATTCGATTGTATTAATATCCGATATGTTGTGTGGTTCCAGACAGATGAGCTGTATTCAAGAATTGGTCTAGCAAAGGTTTTGTATGCCTTAGTTAGCAGGTCAATATTACTGGAGAAGAAGCTATGTAAGATTAGGCTAACAACTCTTTATGCTTTTTTGGCAATGCTGTTACAGTGAGCTCTGGCACCTAGATCATTGAGATGAGTACTCCAAGGTCTTTGACAGAGTGAAGGTCATCTACTAGATTGTATCCACTCAGCTTGTATTTTGTGTTCGAATTTTTTTCCCAATGTGTAAGACAGAGCATTTGTTGGTTGAGATTTGGAGTTGCCAATTGTTTGACCATTCTGACAGAGAGTCAAGGTCTTGTTGTAGGGTAGCAGCATTGTCAGTGGTGTTAAATAGTTTTACATCATCAGCAAAGAGAGCGCAGTTGCTTATAATCTGATCGCAAAGATCATTTATGTAAAGTATAAAGAGTGTGGGTCCTAAAACGCTACCTTGGGGGACACCGCTGTTAACAGGTGCAGGGTTTGATAAGGCATTCCCTATTTTGACTACTTGTTGCCTGTTTGATAGGAATGCAGCTATCCACTTATGCAGGAATCCGGAAATGCTGTAATATTTTATTTTTAGAAGTAGTTTGTCGTGTACCACTAAATCAAAGGCTTTACAGAAGTCTATATAAATTGCATCTATTGCTTTACCCTGGTCGAGTTTAGAAGTCCTTATGTTTTTGCAGAATTTTCTAGAATTTACCTTATTCTCCTTGCTAGAACTGGCCCTTTAAATTCTTCAATTAATCCCGGAAACATTATTTACATATACTTGTAGATCCGGATGGCATATATGTTGATTTGCGAGTTTCGATTAGCTTAAGTCCTTCTCTATGTTCTCTGGATTCAGAATCAATACAATAAAAGCTTTTTAAAAACCTTTAAAATGTTTAGTTGGGTAGCGACATATGGCATGCAAACATCCTGGTAATTTCAAAATATGTGGGGAAAGTATTATTTTTGAAAAGAAACCTGCAGTCAGCTTGGGAATTTATTTTTGATCTATAGCCCTGCAAAGCTCTGCATATTGAAGATTAAATTAACCATTAAATTAACACAGGCAGAAGCAATATCATTTTTATTTAAGAAGATTACATGAAAAATCTTCTCTCTCTCTAAAAAAAAGTTCCCTTTGTGCCAGTATTGCAGTTGTAGATCAGCCAAATTGTTCTATAATTCAGAAGCCTTCCCTGCTGCCTGTTAAACAATTCTTCAAATTTCATGTTAAAAGAAGATCTGCCAAAAAGTGTGTGTGTGGTTTTTTTTTGGGGGGGGGGGGGAAGAAACCCAAAGGGGAGAAAAAAAATCCTTAGATTTTTGTCTGGTGCAAATTAGACCCATTTTATAACAGTCACGTTCATTGTTTTTCTCTTCCTGCAGAATCTATCATATGAAGCTGAGCATAGAATATTCATATGTTTCTTATGTCTTCATGTCATTTCGGAACAACCAATTATCTCATTCCATCTGTCACAGGACATATTTCTCTGACTTGTACCTGGATTTGGGCACTGGTCCTAGATATTATAATTTTCTCAGATCAAACCCCAAATTTACTTGTGCAAAACATCTTAATATACTTGGGAACAGAAGGAGTAAGGAACAAGATGTAGAAAGCTAACAGCTCTTTTTTCAATCCATTCCTTTCCTTATTCTCTGTTCTAATAATAATTTTTATTAAAGTTTACGGTTCTAAAGATTAAAAATTAATACAAACTAAGAAAAATATAAAAAGAAAAAAGATAATGCACAAAAAGATATATAAATATATAAAGGAATGACTTCATTCAGTCCTAATCAGCAAAAGTCCATTAAGAGTTACAAGAAATAACAACATATTTGTTAAACTAAATCAAATAAATAAGTTTTATATTCCTTTACTTTACTTTGAACATAATAATTTGTCAATTTCTCTAACCATACAGCAAAACAATCTCCTTCGTTTTGTATGTCTTGTCTTGACTTATCAAATCTTTAAAGACTCATCATTCAGTTCTAGTAAAAAGAAATAGTCCTTTAAGATAGCGGTCCCAAACATTTTTGGCATCAGGGACTCAAAAATGTTTTTATGGACCATGGGAGGGATGGTTATGTGCATTAACTATCTTGTGCATGCACAGATAAAGCTTTGCTCACTTGCATCGAGCGGTTCCTAACAGGCCACGGACTAGTACCAGTCCATGGCCTGGGGATTGGGGAACCTGCTTTACATGTATATGTATATATGCACTGTATATATATGCACTGTATATATATGCACTGTATATGTACAGTATATAGAATAGAATAACAGAGATTGGAGGTCTTCTAGTCCAACCCCCTGCTTAGGCAGGAAACCCTACACCACATCAGACAAATGGTTATCCAACATCTTCTTAAAAACTTCCAGTGTTGGAGCATTCACAACTTCTGGAGGCAAGCTGTTCCAATGATTAATTGTTCTAACTGTCAGGAAATTTCTCCTTAGTTCTACGTTGCTTCTCTCCTTGATTAGTTTCCACCCATTGCTTCTTGTTCTACCCTCAGGTGCCTTGGAGAATAGTTTGACTCCCTCTTCTTTGTGGCAACCCCTGAGATATTGGAACACTGCTATCATGTCTCCCCTGGTCCTTCTTTTCATTAAACTAGACATACCCAGTTCCTGCAACCGTTCTTCATATGTTTTAGCCTCCAGTCCCCTAATCATCTTTGTTGCTCTTCTCTGCTCTCTTTCTAGAGCAGGGATCGGGAACCTTTTTGACTAAGAGAGCCATGAAAGCAAAAAATTTGGAAATTTATTTCAGTGAGAGCCATATAATATATTTTAAAAGTGAATTCAACTAAATGTCAGTATAATAAGCCTCTGAATTTATTCTTTTAAATGATGAGAGGTGTGGTCACAGCCTCAGCTCTGCCCTTTTGTGTATGTATGTGATGCTAATTAAATACAGTAGCCAGCATTTTGCAAATTATGATTTCCCCTAAGGATATTGTTGTAGAGAATCATAAAAGGAAGATTAAAAAAATTAAACTGTCCATTATGCTATCCTGTTCTATTTCTGGAACTTGCTGCGGACATTTCAACAATCTTGGAGGGGACAGAAAGTTGCATAGATCAACCTTTTACCCTGAAACAACAGCTTTTCAAGGTTGAGTAGAAGGGATAATGGATAATGAAGGTGAGTGATCCCAGTTGAGGTCTTCATATGTAGATGGGGAGGATTTGTGGGTTGGGTGCAGCTTATAGGCATGGAATTCACTATCCTAGCGTCAAAAAATATAACTGCAATCTAAAATAAAAAAAATCTTTACCTTTTATGAAGTTATGGTGCTTCAGAGATGCATCCTTTTCAGGCAAACTGGTTCACAACTATAACATTAATCCAGTGGTGAAATCCTCCCGGTTCGCCCTGGCCCGTCCTTCGGCGTATAGCCGATGGAACTGGCGGCGGTTGCGGCGCGGAGCTTCTCCCGCCCGCTTTCCCGTCCCGGCTGAACGCCGCCATTTGGGTTATTTTTCCCTCTGTGCATGCGCGCGCATGCACAGAGGGAAAAATAACCCAAATGATTGTGGTCAGCCGGGACGGGAAAGCGGTGATTGTGTTCAGCCGGGACGGGAAAGCGGGCAGGAGAAGCTCCGCGCCGCAACCGCCGCCAGTTCCATCGGCTATACGCCGAAGGACTGGCCCGGGCGAACCGGGAGGATTTCACCCCTGCTGCGAGCCATATGCAATCATCAAAAGAGCCACATCTGGCTCGCGAGCCATAGGTTCCCGACCCCTGTTCTAGAGTCTCAACATCCTTTTTACATCGTGGCGACCAAAACTGAATGCAGTATTCCAAGTGTTACCAAGGCATTATAAAGTGGTATTAACACTTTACGTGATCTTGATTCTCTCCCTCTATAATAATAATAATAATAATAATAATAATAATAATAATAATAATAATAATAATAATAATAATAATAATAATAATAATAATAATAATAATAATAATAATAATAATAATAATAATAACAACAATAACAACAACAACAACAACAACCACCACAACCACAACCACAACCACCACAACCACAACCACAACCACAACCACAACCACAACCACAACCACAACCACAGAATTGGAAGGGACCTTGGAGATCTTCTAGTCCAACCTCCTGCATAGGCAGGAAACCCTACACTATTTCAGACAAATGGTTGTCTAACATCTTCTTAAAAACTTCCAGTGTTGGAGCATTCACAACTTCTGGAGGCAAGCTGTTCCACTGATTAATTGTTTTAACTGTCAGGAAATTTCTCCTTAGTTCTAAGTTGCTTCTCTCCTTGTTTAGTTTCCACCCATTGCTTCTTGTTCTGCCCTCAGGTGCTTTGGAGAATAGTTTGACTCCCTCTTCTTTGTGGCAACCCTAATGCAGCCTAGAACTATGTTGGCTTTTTTGGCAGCTGCTGCACACTGCTGGCTCATATTTAAGTGGTTGTCTACTAGGACTCCAAGATCCCTCTCACAGTTACTACTCTTGAGCAAGGTACCACATATACTGTACCTGTGCATTTTGATTTTCTTGCCTAAATGTAAAATCTTACTTTTTTCACCATTGAATTTCATTTTGTTAGATAGTGCCCAATGTTCAAGTCTGTCAAGATCCTTCTGTATCTTGAGCCTATATTCTGGAGTGTTGGCTATTTGGCTAGTTGGAGTCACTGAAGCAGTAAGCATGAGCTTAAATGGACTCCAGAGGATGGTAGAGAACAGGAGGAATATTGTCCATGGGGTCGCGATGGGTCGGACATGACTTTGCAACTAACAACAACATGTATATGATTTTTATTTTATAATATTTTATAATATACAATGTATATTTATATACAAAAAATAAAATGTATATTTCATACTATACACATACATACACATACATACACACACACACACACACACACATGTATAATAAAATTTGTTTTCTTTCCATTACTTTTAGGAATCTGGATCTCCCTTTAATCTGTGTCTCAAAAGTTGATTTCTTATCATTTTCTCTTTGTCTTTTCTCAGAAAGTCGTTCATAAGTTTAACAAGCCTCTTTTATAAATCAAAGACAAGAAAGTTATCCAAGTCACTCTTCTGATTATTTGCATATCTCCTTTAATTGTGAAGACATTAACTGTAGCATCTGTTTCCATATCATTCTTGTAGCCTGACATTTTTAAATCTAGTTTCAGATCCATATTCGAAACAGCCTGTTTTGTCCAGTAAAATATGTTCCTCCTCTTTAACCTTTTTAAAATCCATTTTTATAACAGCAATTTTAAGACTAATTTCTGAGTGTATTGATCCCAAATATCTCTGAATTCTTCTAAAGTCAGATATTTTTTGCTCCATTCTGTATTAATGGTTCTCTTCTCCTTTAATTATAATCTTTCTGGTTCTCTCTAGTGTCCAACCTTCTTATCACATTATCTTTCTAGTCAACAACACTTTCCCATGGGAAGATATCTCACTGTTAGTTTCAAAATCTTCACAGATTTCTAAAATAAATTTTTAAGCAACCCACAGGAAGAATACTTGTAATTAATTTTGAAATATCATCTGAAGTCCCACTGGTCCATTAATCCGTTTATAACTTTCCAATATCAATGTTCTAATGACACTTTTGCTGTTTATTAAAAAAAAAACCCTTTGTAAGCTTCTTAAACTTGCACGAAACTTCTTTCTTCAAGGATAGGAGGAAATTTATCAGGTGTAATAAAACTTGCCTTTCCAAAGGTTCTCAATATCCAAAAACCTGTTAACAAGCAATTTCCAGAAATGATTAAGAAAAATGCAAACACTGAGTCCATAAAGGCTCCAAACTATGGCTTGGGAAAGCTGGCAATTCCTCAGCTCACAGTGCCAGCCTGTCAGGATTCCAAGTAACAGCCCAGATGAAATCAAAACTCCAAGGAAGGGTTCCTCAAAGTATAGATTTATTAGGCATGTCATATTGGCACAGCTGGTGAAAACTGGACTCTGAAGTTCCACAGGTTTTCCCCACCCAGTTCAAAATCCAAAGTTCTTTCCCCCCCTCATTACACACAATCATCACATGCCCCAATTACCATATTTTTCGGAGTATAAGATGCACCTAGATTTTAGAGAAGGAAAACAAGGAAAAAAGTATTCTGAACCAAATGGTGTAGTAATATATTATTTAATAAAATACCAGTGTAGCAGAATACTTTTTACAACCATGTATACTTTTTACAACCATGTATACTTTTTACAAACTTCAAACTTGACAGTTTAAGACTAGTGGACTTCAACTCCCAGAATTCCTCCTCCAGTCATGCTAGCTCAGGAATGGGAGTTGAAGTCCACAAGTCTTAAACTTGCCAGGTTTAAAGATCCCTGAGTTAGGGGTGCAAGGGTCTTCAAACTTGGCAAGTTGGTCTTCAAAGCTGTCAGGTGGCTTGCAGCAGTGGTGGCAGCAGCTCCTTAGCTGCCTTGGGAGCAGGCTTCAGCCAGCAACGGCCGCAGCGGCTTTCCCATGGTCTGGCGGCAGCAGCAGCAGCGGTGGCGGCAGATTACCTGTGGTCCAGTGGTGGTGGCGGCCAGCAGCGGCAGCAGCGGCCATGGTGGCTTTGCTGCGGTCCGGCAGTGGTGGCCGTGGCAGCTTTGCCATGGTGCAGCGGCGGCAGCGGCGGCTTTCCCATGGTCCAGCGGTGATGGGCAGCAGCGGCAGCAGCGGCGGCAGTGGCTTTGCTATGGTGTGGCAGCGGCAGGCAGCAGCAGCGGCAGCAGCTTTCTGATGGTCTGGTGGTGGCAGCGGTGGCCGGCGGCAGTGGCGACTTTGCCGTGGTCCGGCGGAGGGGGTGGAGGGGGCAGCAGCGGTGGCCGGCAGTGGTGGCAGCGGTGGCAGCGGCTTTGCTATGGTCCAGCGGCAGCGGTGGTGGCTTTGCCATGGTCCGGCGGAGGGGGCGGAGGGGGCAGCAGCAGCGGCCAGTAGTGGCGGCAGCAGCGGCTTTGCTATGGTCCGGTGGCAACGGCGGCTTTGATTGGCAGTTGGAACAGTCTCATGGAATACCGCCGATCAGCTGTCTGTTGCCACCCATTGTTGCCGTTGCTGCCATTGCTGCCATTGCTACCATCGCACCATCTCCCTCCCCTCCCCCTAATGCAACATTCGGAGTATAAGATGCACCCAGTTTTTGACTCTCTTTTGGGGGGTAAAAAGGTGCATCTTATACTCTGAAAAATACGGTAGGTCTCTCTCCCCATCCCGAATGCCTCTCATCCACGTCCCTCCAGGTCATGGTGAGAGTGTCCTTGGTTCCCAGAAGAAAGAATTTGGCTACATATTCCCCCAGCTATCTCTACTCCCCCTCCCTTTCCCACAGCTCCATCCAGCCTTGCTGTGGCAACCCTGAAGACGTTCAAAGTTGGATCCAGGGTTGACACAGCCTTCTTATGGTTTCTTCATGGATAGGCACTGCATGGAGTTCTTGTGGACAATCTTGTTTCTTTCCTTATTCTAGAGAAGAATTCCGAGGTGTTGTTCCATTCACCAGCTCCTCATTCCACTGTAGTCATCACCTCCGCTCATTCAGAGCTGTCTCAAATTTGCTATTGCTTCCTCCAAAATCCTCACTTTCCCCACATTCATCATCTGTACCTGGAGATGTTGTTTTAATCAGAGAGAGAGAGAGAGAGAGAGAGAGAGAGAGAGAGAGAGAGAGAGAGAGAGAGAGAGAGAGAGAGAGAGAGAGAGAGAGAGACAGAGACAGAGACAGAGAGAGAGACAGAGAGAGAGACAGAGAGAGAGAGAGACAGAGAGAGAGACAGAGAGAGAGAGAGAGAGAGAATGAGAATGAGAGAATGAGAGAGAGAGAGAAAGAGAGAGAGAGAGAGAGAGAGAGAGAGAGAGAGAGAAAGAGAGAGAGAGAGAGAGAGAGAGAGAGAGAGAGAGAGAGAGAGAGAGAGAGAGAGAGAGAGAGAGAGAGAGAGAGAGAGAGAGAGAGAGAGAGAGAGAGAGAGAGAGAGAATGTATACAGTAGGTTCCTTCTATGTAGGAAACTTTAAAAAAAGAAAGAGAAAAAAGTCCAACCTTTCAGGGTCACATAAGGTTGTTAAAAATGTTTGTGAAATCTAGGTGGGAGACCCAATAAAGATTTGTGAATTAGGATCTTTTCAAAAGGGGAAACCAAGGGTCAAATCACACTAGAGAGCATTGACCAGAGGAGGAGGAGCATTCCCATCACAGTGCATAGTAGCCAACTGGAAGAGAGGCAATTGTTTATAATGAAATGAAGTTCAGCAGGCAAAAATACAGTCCAGCTTCTCCTTGTACAAGTTGTAAAGCACTGCTTCCAATGAGCACAGGCTGGCTTCCTGCCAGCATGGGGATATGTAGAAGATGATAAAATGTGTTCCCAACCTTGACAAATGATTAGTGGCCAGCACTTGAACTTGGGCAATCAGTTCAAACTTCATATTTTCCACTTGCCAAACCACTAGACACTCAAATCAAACATCAAGACGTTAAGAAGTACTTAAAATATCTTCTTACTGCAACTGCAGAAAACCTATTTGTATTCCCTGTTGTGCCCTTTGGTTTCTTGAACCTCCATTACTCTCTTCTGACTTCCATTGAGGAGTATATTTTATGCTTGTAGATTGTATCTGTGGTTTTGTAACTTGATTATGCGCAATGGAAAATTAACTGCAACAGGTTTAGACCTTCTTTTTCTGACATGCATATCTGACATGGAGCTGATCAATGAGAGCACATTAGAAAGGACTTTTCTTGAGATTATGCAAGTACAACCAACACAGATTAAGCTCCAGTGAATGGGAATCTGTCTCCATTCCTCCATCTGGCTCCGTGACTTTTGGAGGAGAGGAAAATAAAAGTGATCATGGAATATATGTTTTCTCCCTATTGAGATATACTCTAGTGATGAAGTTATAAAACTCATTATTTGCTAATTATGTCTCTTTTCATTCTCCGTTCCAGTCTTTCTTGTGCTCTTCTCAGTTATTAAAACTTCGTAGCACCAGCTTCTTTTTTCTCATTCATTTGTGATCACTTGTTTATTGATGGTATTTATTCATTCATTCAATCTATATGGCCACCCATCTCAAATACATAACTCCGCATGGCTAACTATGAATAAAAAACAAGATTAAAACATTACAACAAAATAATAAATAACATACAACAGCCAAAATAAAAACCAACCAATAACAATTGACACAACCATATTTATATAAATAAATTGTAATGTGAGGGCTTAAAATAGGGTGGGAAAGCAATTTCCTTGACCATATAGATGCCCAAATTAAATCATGAGCCTCAAGCCAAGCTTCAAAAGAAATCCAGTTATTTATTAGGAGTTTCACGTCGGCACGAACCAAGTGAAGCCAACTCTGACCTCACTTAATTCACACCTTGGCTCTGACCCTGTTTTCCCCTCCACCCAAGGTGTGTCATCAGTCACATTCCCCAATGAAGCAATTTTTGATTTTCAAAAAGTTTTATTAGTACAAAATTACATAGATGGTAGCTAAATATTAAATATAAAGTACAAACATTTTTTTATTTTTTCTCCCCCCTAGCCCACCCCCTTCCCTCCCCCCTCCCCCCCGGACTTCCCAGAGATAATACAGGGCATAATAATAAATTTAAATTGTTAATAAAAAGAAAAAAAAGAACATTATTTTTTAAAAGCTTCAACTCCAAATTATACACTAATAATATATCGTCTATGTATACAATAATAAAGATACAAAAAAGAAAAGAAAGAAAAGAAAGAGAAATCTCTTTAACAATACAAGAAAAACATAACTAATAAAAAAAGAGAGAGAAAGATAAAATAAACAAACAAACCTCCTTCCTCCTCCCTTCAATCCTCTACCTTATACAAAGTAAATATTATATAGATAATAGCTAAATATAAAATACAAAAATCTTAAACTAATATTATTAACATTAAGAATAACCTCAAAGATAAATAAAACTTAGCTAAATGTTACATAAGTAATCATTAAATATTAAATTTCATCATAATATTAATAACATAATATTATTCTAGATTAATTTATTAACTTCAAATAACAAAAAATCTTTAAAGTCTTAAGAAAAAACAAAAACAAATCTTCAACAAATTGTATGTATCCAATATTATTAACATTAAAAATAGCCTCAAAGTTATATAAAACTTAATTAAATATTACATAGGTAATCATTAAATAGGGAAAAGGAAAAGTACAATCATATTAGTCTCTATCCATCCAATATATTTCAACACCACATCTTTTTGTATCTTGATAGTTGCATCTTTTAATAACTCAATGATTTTGAATTTATCAACTCGTCTCCCATCTGGTCCCGAACCTCCATCTCCTTTTCCCCGACTGTCTGGCTCTGGCACTCCTTTTGGTCTTTTAAATCTATTTCCTTTTGATCCAACAAAGATGGCTTCCCCTCCTCCTCCTCTTTTATTTTCATACATCCTTCCTCTGGAATTTTGGATATATCAGCCTTTAAAACATTGACATAAAATTCAGTAGCTTTTTTTATCGTATTAAGCCGGTATCTTTTTCCAGAAAATTTCACTGCTACTCCTACTGGCACTTCCCATTTATATTGTAAATTTAATCTTTTGAATTCATCAATCAAAAAAGTGTAGCTTTTTCTGGCTTTAAGCATTTTAGAGGGGATTTCTTTCCAAATCTTTAATTCCTGACCATTCACCTTGAGATTATTGTTGAACGTTTCCTGTATAATTCTATTCCGTAGAGCTCTTGTAGTAAAATATATGACAATGTCCCTTGGTAAATGTTTTTGTTTAGCATACCACGAATTGATTCTGTATATTTTGTCGATTTGTGTAGCCAATTCCACTTTAGAAATTCCAGACACCTGATCCAATGCATCAACCATCCTTCCTTTTAAATCTTCATATAATCCCTCCTTCAAACCTCTGACCCTTATAGCAACTTCCATGGATCTGAACTGTGTCATCAACACCTCTGTTTCAAAATTGGCAATGTCATTTTGAATTTTATCTATGTATTTCACCGAGGTTGCCAAAGCTTGTTTATTTGTTTCAATACGTTCTGCCAAAACTTCAATATTTGTTGCTAAACCTTTGCAAACCTCTAACACATCCAGCCTGAGTTGTTGATTCATATTCTTCAAAGCAGCCTGCATTTTTTGTCTATCTCACTAATTTTCTGATTAAATTCCAAGGTCAGTTCATGTTTCAAAATCTTTAAATTATTTAATAAGTTTTCAGGTGTCAAAGGCTGTGGAGGTGTTAACTCAGTATTAAGTTGTGTTTTAGAAATATATCCAGAGGGATAGTCATTTCTTTTAGTCAAAACAATCTTTCCAGATTTTGAAGCCATTATGGTGTTTCAAAAGAGTACAAAGAGAAAAAAAAGCCAGATGCCTAATTAAAGTTCTTTCCAATTTCAAAACCAGGTAGTCTTTTATTATTAAAAATCTTTCAATTATAACTTTAATCCAGGGTTAGGAGACAGAGAAAGAAAAACCATTTTTCCAAGTCAAAAGTTTCCATAAGAGAAAAAAAAAGCCTCTGGGAAAACGAAAGTCACTTTCACTTCTCAATCGCCATATTGTTACTTTGTTTCCTTTGTTTCCTTGCCGAAGTGAAAGCTTACCCAGGAGTTGAAAAAAAGGAAAAAAGAGGTTTCAGTACTTGCCTATCTCACGCCTGTTTCTCTCTGTCTGCTTCTATAATTCAAAAGTAATTGTAAATCCCATTCTGGAAGCAGCGGCCGGTCACGACATCTAGCTCCGCAAAGGCAGAGGTTTCCTGATTCTCGGAGCTGGAGACAGGCTGCATGGGGAGCTCTCCCTTCGCGCCCCTAGATGGCTCCTAGGGCGCTGGGGGGGCTCTACCCCACCTGTCAGGCTCTCATCTCTCCCCTTTGCCCGGGGAAGAGATTTCAAAGCCGCCAGACAGCTGTTCTGGCGGCTTTTTACGAGGATCGGAAAGGCGCCCGACAAAGGGACGTCCGCGATGGCGCGATCCAAACCGGAAGTCCCCCCAATGAAGCAATTTTGTGGGTTGTAGAAGTCATTCCTTCCAGCCACTGTGGGTAACCCTGGAGATGACCTTGATGTTGCTAACTGGAATGTGCTTTGTTTTGACTGAAATGCAAGTTCCTCGATGCAGCTGCGAGGCTCCATTCCCCATCCCCCTGCCTATGGCAACTCGAGAGCAGATCAGGAATGCTTCGCAAGTTGACAATAGAGGATGACTATGTAAATCCAATCCAATCTGATCCAATCCACCAAACCCAACCCAAACCCAAACCCAAACCATACCGTGCTGTAAATCCAAACACACACACACACACACACACACACACACACACACACACACACACACACACACACACACACACAGAGACACACACACACACACACACACACACACACACACACACACACACCTCTGCCTCAATATTTAGGAAAATAAGGATAAATATCCCACTCCTCAAATCTGCTTCCTTTCCCCAACAACTGAAGTTTACAAGCTTCTCCAATATTTAGTGTGATCATTGCCCATCAAAAGATTCAACCCGTCTTAAATAAGCACTTGTCATTTTTTAAAAAAGGTAAAGCAGTATAGATAAGATCAAATAACTCTGCAAGCTATATTTTTTTATTCTTTACCATATTTATACCTGCACAGTCCTGATCTAGTGAAATACAGCACGTAAAAGATGGTGATTTACAGTACAACATGGAACATCACAAGGTTTTTTTTAATATGTAGGAGATCTGTAAAACAATATAAGCAATAAACAACATAAATAAAAACTACATTGTGAGTATGCACGGTTCCGTATATATCCGATACAATTATCAAAAAATAAGGTCATAAATAATATATTTCCTTATTTTTCAGGATTTATAAGCCACCCTGATCTTAAAAGACACTGGGTAATGGACAACACAGAAAGCAAAGCATAATGCCAAAATAATAAAAATCTCTAAACCAATGTAGAAATAAAAATATCTTTAAAATGGGCTAAAATCAAAAGTAAAAAGATAATCAATCAGGTCAACTGTAACTGAAAGTTCTTAAGAGGAATACTGAGTTTAGTAGTTTACCCAAAGCTAAGAAGTTGTCAAATTTGTAAGGCCATCCAATTCCGATAACAATTTGGGCACTGTACTCTATTAAAAATAGTTTGGAACAATAAGAAACAGAAACATACAACAAATGTCCTGGAAGATACACCTACCCAGAATAGGTTCCATAGGATTGAATGAAATGTTAGATCCTTCTATGATAAATGTTACATATCAACATTACATCAAGATTATAGGTCTGGGTGATTCTCATATCATCCAGCCAATAACCATTTGGCTGTTCTCCTTTATTTCTTTCCATGCCCAAACACCTGATTGTGTTGGTTTTTTTCCTCCCTAAAAGCTGCTGCATTTGTGGCATAATTAACAGCACTTCCTTGATCTTGAAGGCAAGCTTTGAGCAATACTTTCCCTGCCTCTCTTCTACTTCTGCAAGTCTTCACCATTTCATTTCCCAGGTTCCTGGAATTAATTCATTCAAGTACTCAATCAACCGTACTTTTCTTCCTCCTCAATCAACCCCTTCACAGATGAGCTGAGAAATACTCAGCTGGATTCCAAAGACTTCTGTTAAAAATCTATCCACTCATTCAATCATATTACTTCTTGGTATTAGCTGAGTTCTGAAGATTTTACTTACATAAAGGTGTATGTAAGCATAAGTATGTAATATTTTACTTACATACTTATGCTTACTTGCATAAGCTCACCATTGTGCCTACTGTCCCTGTCTTATGGTCTACTGTCCAAATTTACCTGTACCAACTTTGCTTTTGCTTATGTTTAGACCAATACCTGCTATCTTGTACATGTTTTGACAAATAAAAATAAATAAAATAAAAATAAATATTGTACAACTCATGATCCATTGGGTCATTCATTTAGTGATACTTCTTTACCTAGACTGACAGAGAAACACAATGCCTACAAGTGGATTGCTATTGTTTTGGTTTTAAAATTAAAAACAAGATTTTATTAAAGAAAAAGGATTTGTAGCAAGACAAATATAGGTGCTTTTTGTTTAACAAAGGGCACTTTTCATTATCATTTCTGGTTGATATTCCATTCTTTAAGAATTCTCTAACATTTTCCTTTTCTTTGGCTTAAAACAACATACAGCTGATCATACCAGAATGCTGATTTCTCTGGATAAATCAGCATATTCTTCATGGTTTGTCCCTGTACTTCATGCATAGTGAGAGCAAAGCATGACTGTATTGGGAACTTGGTCCACTGAAGAGGGACATTTTTACCTCCCAATAAATTGAGTGCATTTTTTGGAATCATGACAGTGCCAGTTTTGAATACACCAATGTTTATCTTTGTCCAAGGAGATTTTTGTGGAGTTCTTCGCCAATCATTTACCTTCCACTGCAAAGTCTTGGAAGATTGAAGTTCCTCATTAAATTGAGAGGAGATCCTATCTTTAATTTCAGTTTATGTGGTTTGCAATAACCACATAATTGAATCAAGAAAATCTGTTGGAAAATGAATAGGTTTGATTACTTCACTGACAGTGCTGAAGGAATAATACTATTTCATCACGGTGGGAAAGCTTCTAATGCATGTGGAAATCATTTTTTCCCTCATCATTTCATTGAGGAAAATCAAGATAGAGTTCTGAGAATAGTTCTACAGAATTGTCAGATGTTAGGTAGCTGAAATCTATACATTCTTCCATTCTTCTGGCAGAACAGTATCTTCAGGTAATTCTTTTTCATCATTTTGATTTTTCTGAATTCCAACATTCAATAAGAACTCAGAATAGCATTTTTTCCTCAGTCAATCACGTTTCGCTTCAACTGAAACTTGAAAAAGCTTCTCCAGAAGTATGACTTTTTTTGATGCATGAATTCTCCACATTAGCATAATTTCCTCTTTTCACAGCTAGTAGAAGCTGATGGAAATCACACAGCAAATGGTTAACATTCCCTCAAAGACTTCAATCTTGCCACATATATCACAAAGAGTCTGGTCTATGACTTCAAAGCTGTCCTTTCTAATCATGGGCTCTCATCCCAGACAATAAAGCTCACACATTGAAGCACATGTACATTATTGAAATTTATTTCACTGTTACAAAGAATATTTTCATTTACTTTGAGAAGTATCCTGAATGCATTGTTTTACCACAAAGCAACAATGTTGTTGCAGTACCAGACCACTGCAATAGCAACATCTCTATCTCCGCTAACTTTAGCCAAGATCAGGTTGATTAAAAATGTCTTTCCTATTCTTCCTGATTCAACATTGAAAATGATTGAAAAAATATTGCTTTGCGAGCACTTACACAAATAGTGATGTTTGCTCATTATTCAGTAAGGGCTGATTGTGTAGTATAAATTCCTGCTGTTTGTCTCTGTTGTATTACTGCTTATGCAATAATTCCTGATTGCCACCATTTTGATTAATTGTACCATTTCTTGGTTTTGGTAAGTTATATCCTTCAAGTGTTCCCCCCCCCTTAATTTCTCAATTTTTTCTTGTAAATATAGAAGAACTTGTTGATGATGAGTTCTTATTGATCATTATATTAGATTATTGATAGTTCTTTCAATTTGGAGGAAATCTTCAGACATTGCATTCTTGAACTGGTTCCACAGTTGCTGTGGATTGTTGATTTCAGTATTGGTTAGCAAGACAACAAACCTATCTTTCATTGCTCTGGGACTCTTGTTCTTTTGGCATCTTTCATAGTTTGATGTCAATGATCCTCAGCTTGCAACAATCTCTTTCTTCAGATATCTTTGAATGATGGAAGGCTATGTCCATTATGTTTCTGAAATGACTTGAAAGATATCGACCCCTTTAATGCTATGAAGAAGCAGGATCAAATAGCAGAGGTTACCACTTCATGGAGAAACAGTGTACACTCATCCCCAGAATTTCAAAAATTCCAGAGAACTCCTCCAGTCTTTTCCAAATGGGTGTTTGATTTTGTTTTTTAAACCAGATTCAGGATCCCTACATGCTCAAATGCAACACAATAGGCAGCATAGGTATTTTGTGATTGGCCAAATTGGAGAGCAATATGGACAACAATAGTTTGCTTGACCTAGCCAGCAAATGCCTGCTGAAATAGATAGTGCTAATGTGGACATGTTCTATACTGACTTGAATAATGGTAAGGTATAAATGGAGTTTCATGCTCAGGCAAAGACTGAATTAATTTTAAGGGAAGCAGAAGGATTAACGATATGTCATGTGTCTGGGTCTCCGTATTCCTTCACTTGACACTGCATGGTGTTACAAGTATAATTTCAATGTAGACTGGGAGATTCCTATTAGAATGTTTTACCCATTGAAATCTGTCTGAAGAGAAAAAAAGAGATTTCCCAGTAGTATGTCTAGGGTCTTATAATTCTTCTGTCAGGGTAATACAAGGCCCAGTATCTTCGTAAGTATCAAAGGGCAAAAAAGTTATTTTTGCTTTTAAATATTATTGATCTCTCCCCACTTAGTCATCTACTAATATACTTTACATGTGTATATTTGTGTATTTAAAGCCCTACATGGCATAGGACCAGGTTATCTTCGGGACCGCATCCTACCTCATACATCCCTACGACCAGTTAGGTCCCACAGAGTCGGTCTCCTCAGGTCCCTTCAACCAAACAATGCCGGTTGGTGGGACCGTGGGGGAAGGCCTGTCTCTCTGGAACCAACTCCCTCCAGAGATCAGGATTATCCCCTCCCTACTGGCCTTCCGTAAAGCCGTGAAAACATGGCTCTTCCTGCAGGCGGGGTGAATTAAGATCTATCCCCCATGTTTGAATGTTGGTCTGTTTTTAAATTTTTAATTTTTTTAAATTTTGTAATGATTTTTAATTATTGGTATCATTTTTATAGATTGTTTTGAACTATGTTGTACGCCGCCCTGAGTCCACGGGAGTTGGGCGGCATATAAAAGCGACCAAATAAATAAATACATAGTCTCCTAAACATAGACACTATAGGACTCCCTTGTCTTCATGTGCTAAAGCATTTTTTTATTCTTACTAATGCATGTCAAGCTAGAAAATGCTTTTAACCATCATTTCCCCTTTTCTAGCAGGATGAGGCCATGTCTGAGGTGAAGGTGATCAGCAATCAATAAAAAGAAAGTTGGGGCTGTAAAGAACATCTGAGAACAAAAGCCCTCTGAAGAATAATGGCTGGCTGTAGAATAGAAGAATGGGGTTTGAAGCTGTCCAGCTCATTATGAGCAGACAGAATATCTGCTATGAATATGAGGTCAAGACTGGCATTGTCACAAAGAACTTCAATTTCTGGAAACAGATCAGCAACAGCCAAAATATTATCATGAAGGTTTATTGCTTGCCCTTTCCTTATTGTATTTCTCTGCCTGAATGTCTCAAATGCAAGCAACAAGCATGCAACAGAGGATGAAATTATCCGGAGTATATTTATATTGTATATAAGTAGACATTTAATGCAGTCCACAGATGCTAAAATTTTAGCTTAGCAAAGCATAGATCTAGGAAACACAATTTGTTTTCCTTCTAATTACAGCCTTTGGCTGAAATCCTAAACATACGGTTATCAAGGAAATAATGAAGCAGTACTAACAACTTAAAGTGCTATTTTTAGGGATCAGTATGCAGCAGAGGTATCCTACCATCAATGGGGAATTCCAGGAATGAAGTTTGAAAAGAATGAAAAGTGCTGAATTCAAGATTTCTCTGCTGGTTTAAGCTCTTAGCCACAGCCAGGGATGATAGTCTTCCTCTTTGCTCTTCCTTGAACATTATTTTTTAATCTCTACTAAAGATGCTTATGTTGTGTTATCAGACCTTTTGTGGTGAAGTTGATCACCCCGTTTTGAAGCTCAGAGTATCTCAGCATCCTTAAGCTTGAAACATTTTGAATATAAAAGAGGGATGTGAAGGCGATGGGGTTGCAAACATAAAGAGTTTGTATACACCCCAATACCACCATTATAGGTATTATTGCTGGAGAAATTTTGAAGCATTATAGTAACCATTGTCTAGGGATCACATTGGAGACCAGCACCAGAGGTTGTAAATGCAATGAATAGTCATAAATTTACTTTTCATCACAATTTCTCATCATGAACAATTGCTAAATGAGGAAATTGCTAATGAGAACTATCTGAAAAAAGAAGAAAGAGAGGAAGGAAGGAAGGGAGGGAGGGAGGGAGGGAGGGAGGGAGGGAGGAAGGAAGAAAGAAAAAGAAAGAAAGAAAGAAAGAAAGAAAGAAAGAAAGAAAGAAAGAAAGAAAGAAAGAAAGAAAGAAAGAAAGAGAAAGAAAGAAAGAAAGAAAGAGGAAGGAAGGGAGGGAGGGAGGGAGGGAGAAAGGAAGGAAGGAAGGAAGAAAGAAAAAGAAAGAGGAAGGGAGGGAGGAAGGAAGGAAGGAAAAGACAGGAAGGAAGGAAGGAAGGAAGGATTAACCATCAACATTATTAATTTTATATTTTGCCCTCAAGTGAATCAATTAGATACAGAAAGCACTATTTTTAGATGAAAATGCACTTTTTTTAATAAAAAAGAAAAAAATAAGCAAGAATGGAAAGCATACTTTGCGCAATGAAGCATGTGGCTGCTTATTTACAGCAGCATCTTACAGCAGCATGTGGCTGCGTGCACATTGCGTGCAGCGTGGCTGTACCTCACGGGTGCGCACGCATGCATGTGCAGTGTTGAAAACTCAGCTTCTGCACATGTGCAGAAGCAAAAATTAGTTTCTGCGCATGTGTAGAAGCCAAAAACAAGATGGCAGCGCCCATGGACCGGCACTGACAGTACCGGCTCCGTAACATCACCACTGGTTTACTAACGGTTCTAAAGAACTGGTAGAACTGGTAGGAACCCACCTCTGCCCTCACACACCTATCTTCCCCCATCTCTACCTTCTGAACACCCTGCACTCCACCTCCATTGCCTACCCTGCAACCCTCTGCTGCTACCAGCTGACCTTCACAGTCTTCTTTCTCCTGCTGAGAAGCTACACACAGCTGAAGCATACACTGCTCTTCCGCACAGCCTCATGAGGCTTCCCCAAAACTTCACAAGGCCTCTACGAAGCCTCATGATACCCTGTCAAGATGCCTCATGAAGCTTTAGGGAGGACTAACAACGGTCTTGCTAAGGGCCAGCAGTTGTCCTCAGTTGGACACGCCTTGTCAACTGTGAAAGAAGAAGATAGCAAAGGTTAGCTGGGGGTAGAGGAGCAACAGGAGTAGCAGGAATGGCAGATATAGAACAGAGATGGGGGGGAGATAGGTGGATGTGGGGTGTTGAAGTGGAAGTAAGCATGGCAGGAGAAATGTGAAGTCCCGGCCTACTGGTACTGCCATCACTAAGCTGTGTGGTCGCATGATATTTCATCTAACAATTGCTTCACTTAGCAATGGAAATTCTGGTCCCAATTAAGGTTGTTAAGTAGGACTGCCCTGCATTTTTTTTAAAAAAGTAAAAATTTCCTATTCTTCCTGCCTCCCTCAATTTTTCCATTAAAAACACAAGACTGAAATACCCTTCATGACCACCTATGGGAGACATCAAATTCTGCAAGACGGCAGTCACAATGTCTCCCCCTTTTTCACAAGCATCTAACCATGGCCTAGAGGTGGAGCTCTTGCCTCACAATCAGGAGGTTGTGAGTTCGATCCTAGGTATAGGAAGATGTAGGGTATCCTGCTTGGGCAGGGGGTTGGACTAGATGACCTGCAAGGTCCCTTCCAACTCTGTTAATCTGTTAAAGTGCTGCTTGCAGGTCCCAAAAGGATATAGCTTTAATCATGACACCACACCTGTCGTCTTGCAAATTTTGATCTTGTGGGCATCACTAGAGCCCACTTGTTGTTGTTGTTGTTGTTGTTGTTGTTGTTGTTGTGAAGTTCCAGTGTTTTTCCTCGATCCTCTGATAAAGTGGGAGAGAGGCCTGTTCTTCACAGCCAGTACATCACCTGTTGTCAGCCAGTTTCCTTATAACAGGGCTGTCAAACTCTCGGCCCATGGGCCAGATGTATCATGCGCTGGCCACGCCCATGCCTGGTTTAGCAAAGGGGGGAAAAGTCCCAATACATCACATGACACCGCCATAACGATGTGAGTTTGACACCCTGCCTTACAACAGTTGTTACAATTATACCCTAAAAATCTGGGCCTCTGTTGAGAAGAGAATATTTGCACCTGGATATTTTTCAGAGCAGCAACAGTTACTTTCTCAGGTTCAACTTTGTTTTTAAATCATGTGTATCTCCGTGAATTTCAATGAAGTAACCATGATTTTGAAATGAGGTCTGTAATGGCTTAAAGTATTTAAGCTCTTAAAAGAATGTACTTTGCCTATAGCTCGAGAAGCAGTAAATCCTTTGGCAGTGTTATCCTCCTTCCATATAGCAATGAGAGTGGCATTATTCATGTCAGGAAAATAATTCTACCCCAAAAGTGGTGATATATCTTGTAGAAGGAAAAGGTAAGACACAGTTCCCCATTGTTTCTAAATAACTCAATGTTATTTCATTAGGGATAGAAAGGAAAGCGTTAATACAACAGGAGTAGGAGAGCTAGTCTGAACCTCCAAGAATAATTATGTGGCTGAGTACTGATGGTGATTTCTCATAAACATGTAAGTACAGACGGGCTTTGCTTAACACTTACTTGTTCAGCAACTGTTCTAACTTACTATAGTCATATAATTGTGATCTGGACAGTCAGCGACAGGCTAGCAATTACGATGTTACAGCGTTCTGCAGTCAAAGGGTCCCCATCTGTGACCTTCACTGCCATCTTCCTTCAAGCAAAGTCAGGAGGGTGGCAGTTGGCAGGAGGTCACAAATGGTGACCCTTGATGTCATGTTTAACAATGCCAACCAGAACTCTGGAGCTGCTGTTGCTAAGTGATTTGGTCATGTGATATAATGCTTTATGACTTCATCTCTTAGCAATAGAAATTCTGGTCCCAATAGCCATCATTAACCAAGGATTACCTTATATATTGGAATAGGATAAGACAACTCTTTTTGGCCTCTTGGTTAAGCTCGACTGTATGTGTAAATAAGCTGTACTAGGATTTAAATAGCTATCTTTAGTATTCATGTGAAGATCTGGGGAGAAGTATCTGTATTTCCAGCTTGGTAAGATTTACAATTGTTAAATCTCATTGTAATTGTACTTCCAGAGTAGTATAGGCTCCCTTTTCAAAGGTTTCCCTCCTCCCCATAATCAACTAAACAGGGAAGTTAAAGTTAACCCAGCAGTCTAGAACAGGAGCTTATTTTTTATTAGTTTATATATAAAATACAAATATACAAAAGCAAATAGTAGGATACAAAGAAGTAGGGAAGGAGAAGAGAGAAGTGTGGAAAAGAGAGGAAAAAGGGAGGGTTGACTTCTGACTCCTTCTGTTGCAGTAGAATAAGGCATTAACATCAAACCTCAACTTTTTACTTATCCATAATAGCATAAACTAGCCATTTTTTATAATGACAAATCAGTCTAATCAGTAAAACTGAAAATCAAAGTTTCAATTTTTTTCCACCTCAAGCACAAAGTCCAGAAGTGGTTTCCAAGTAGAAACAAAAGTACTTATATTCTTTTCTTTGATCAGAATGGTCAATTTAGCCATTTCTGCTAACTCCATCAACTTTGTAGCCATTCATTCATGGTAGGAATCGAAATTTCCTTCCATTTGTGTGCATACAGTAGTCTTGCTGCGGTCAACATATATAAGATCAGAGTTCCAATTTTTCCCCCAAGTCTTTTTCCATTAAGCCCAAAAGTTTCTGGTTTTATCTTTATCTTCACATTAAGAATTTTCTGTATTAGAATATGAATCCTACTCCAATATTTCTTTGCTTTATCACATGTCCACCATAAATGATAAAACGTCGCTCATTTACATTTTCATTTACACTTCCAACATTCATTTGAAATACTTTTATACATTATTATATGGCAACTTCTTGAAGACCAAATAAGTTTACCCAACAGGGATTTTCTAGTAATCTAGGAATAACTTCCCAGAAGGTAAATTCCTGACCAATCAGTAACTTGAATAACCTAATCAGATATATTCCATCTTGCTTTTGCAGTACCTCTTTGCCATAATTATAGGAAAATTAGCCTGGAATGTGAGGGCCATGCAGCATGGACTTTGTAATACTTACAATATGAGTTTTGTAGTATTGTTGTACTGGCTAATTAACATGGATGTTTCTTGTATTTTAATTTGCCTTATTTCTCTTTCTCTCTCTCTTTTAAATGTATTGGTTAATAATTGGCCCTAAGTTTAATCAAGCAAATATATAAAAGCTTTACTATAGAAACTGGGACTGGCAGACTGTTTGATACATTGAAAATAAATGCTTTTGTTTTTAGTTGTTCCCAAGCTTCAATGAATAAAGCAAGCATTCAAGCCCAGCACTGGGAAAGCGCTCTGAATGTATCTTTACCAATATACATTTTGATGTTTTTCCTTTATAAATGTTCTTTTTACTTTTATTCGGATTAGAATGCTCTTTTCAATCCTTATGCTTACATATTATTGAATGCTTAATTATTCCTGATCCAATCAACTTTTACTTTGAAGTTTCTTTGTTGGGCAAACTATAAAAGTAAACACAAGTCTTTGTTCCTCTCTCTTGCATAAGAAGGGAATCCTTTTTAATTGAATCATTTCAAATAAATTGTAAATTAAAGAGTATTCCTGTCTCAGGTGCTAATTGAAGTCCAGTGTGCTGAGGCAGAATCCAGCCAGATTTGGCTAACAAATGTTTATTCAGATAGATTTTGGCCTAGCCATAGCTGACTATATCTTTGGTTTAACGGAATGAACTAGGCCAGGGGTGTCAAACATCTGGCCCATGGGCCGGATGCGTCACATGCAGGCCACGCCCACCCCAGCTCAGCGAATTGGAAAAATGTTGTGAAACATGTGATGCCATGAGTTTGACATTCATGAACTAGGCAATAAGAGAAGGACTGAATCTAGCATATCACACCATCTTGGTTTGTTTAGTTGCATAGTTCTTGTACTCTGCTACCCTTTAAGTCATCTAACACAATGCTTTTGAAGTTTCAGATGCTGCTGAGTATCAGTTTGCAGCAGCCTCAGCCAAGCACGTCCAATAGTGAGAAAGTTGAGGGATTAGGAAGAAACAAACCCATTTATGAACTATTCTGTGCATGGAACTGATGTCTTGGGATGATTCATGACCATGTATATGAAACATATGGTTGGTCCAGATATAGAAAGAAACTGAGTGTTTTTGTTCCAGAGTGTTTCTGAAATGCAAATGTGCTGTGCAGAAATTGAGAGATGGGGAATGCGAGAGAGGTGTGGGAAAATGTCAAGGACATTATGGCAGCTGAGGAAATTGGAGAGGCAGGGAAGACAAGGTGCTGGGAGGATCTGTTATAGGAAGATGCATGAGGTTTGTCCTTTGTGCTGCATAAAACTGGTCCTTGCAGAGTTCATTGTGGCCAAAGCTCTGAAAAACAAACAAAACTATTTGGAGTTTTGTTTCTGCCGAATTGCAACCCATCTGGAATTCTTTAGCAGAAGTTTAGAACACAGTATGTATGTTTTAGGTCTGAAACAAAAACAGAACTTACAGAGTTGAGAGGGACCTTGGAGGTCTTCTAGTCCAACTTCCTGCTCAAGGAGGAAACTCTATATCAGTGATGGCGAACCTATGGCACGCGTGCCGCAGGTGGCATGCGGAGCCATATCTGATGGCACGCGAGGCATTGCCCTATGTCAACTCCAGTGCGCATGTGCACACTGGCCAGCTGATTTTCGACCTTCTTTTCAGCTGTTTTCGCTCTCCCCAGGCTTCAGGAAAGCCTCCTGAACCCTGGGGATGGCGAAAAATGGCCCAATGGGAAGTCCGGAGGCTTCAGTGAGGCCAGTGTGCATGCTCAGGGGGGGCAGCATGGGGGTTGTGCGCATGCACGGGGGAAGGCATTGCATTATGGGTGTGGACACATGCACATGTGCTAGTGCGTGCGTGCACACCCTTTTGACACCTGAGCCAAAAAAGGCTCGCCATCACTGCTCTATATCACACCAGACAAGTGACTGTCCAGTCTCTTCTTAAAAGCCTCCAGTGATGGAGCACCCACAACTTCTGAAGGCAAGCTGTTCCACTGGTTAATTATTCTCACTGTTAGGAAATTTCTCCTTAGTTCTATGTTTCTTCTCTCCTTGATTAGTTTCCATCCATTGTTTCTTGTCTTGTCTTCTGGTACTTTATACAGAAGATAGAAGACATATTTTCCATCTTGTGTATATCCCCATGACAAAGATACTTCACAGCATTTGTTCCACTTATATGTGTCAACACTTTTATATGCTAGGTTTACAATTCACATGAAGCTATGGGTTGTTGGTCAACACAAACTATAAACTGCAGAAGATGAACAAAAGCAACCAAATCACATCCCTGCATAATATGATATGCGAAACCAATCTTATTCATCCCATCATTTTAATCACTCCAAAAATTAAATAGGAATGAATTTCATTATTTTATTTATTGTATTTTGCAATTGCTACTAATCTTGGTTGAAGAACAATGCAAAAGTATTTCAGAATACCAAATAATAACTAACACTCCATGCTTGCGACTTAGCAAAATCCAGGGTCAGTCCAGAACTTGACATCATATACTGGTTGATTGGCTACATTTAAATCGGGTTAAAATTTGTATTAATAGCCTGCACTAAAAAGTGAGATTGCTTTACCATAACATAACACTGATCATGAGATATTTTATAGGAAAAAAAATTCTCATGATGTATCCATTTATTCACTTGCTAATGCAAAGTGCTAAACTTTTCCTGATTACTGAAAATTTAATGAAATATTTAAACCTGCCACAATTTAAAAAATGTGTTTCTGAGGTGATACGATACCGAGGTGATTAAATGAAATATCTGTGTTTCACCTGTGATGAACATACTTCACACATGCAAAACACTCCATTTCAATTAGTAAATGAAAAAAAAAGATGTGAACAAAGATTTGCTGTTGCAAACTACTGCTTCCCTCTGGTACACCTAAACTAGCAGTTTTGAAGAACATAATGCCCTTACATTTAATTTCAAGCCTCTGAAATGGAAAATTTCACTACACTGCAAAAACTATTGAAAGCTATCTCCTATGCCTCAGTATTTTTCTTGCCCTCACAAATGACCAAATGAACCTCTTTTACAGCTCTTACATAACTTTCATTACATAAGCAAAAGAACATTTTTCTTCTTAGTCACTGTTTTTGGTGTGTGATAGTCACTTTATAAAGGAAGAGATTTCCAGCATGTAACAGTGATGTATCTGAAGTCTGTAGAGATTCTCAGTCATGCAGGTCATGGTTGTCCCAAAGGTGCTTTTTCTGGAGGCAACCGGACCTCCCTGCTCCCTCCCTGAAGATGCCTCCCACCTCCCACCCAAGAATCCTCCACTTAATTGATTCCAGTACGCTTTTCTGCTTTTACGTTTCATTACAATTTGTACTCGGCATGTTCTCATGAGTTCCTGAAACAGACTTGAATGTTTACTCTGATGTAATTCTCAATAAGTTCAGTAGGTGTGTATGTGTTTGAGTCAATGTGGACTCCTGGCAACTACCTGGACCAGTCCCTGAAGTTCTCTTGGCAAGATTTTCAGAAGTGGTTTGCCATTACCTCCTTCCCAGGACTTTGTGTATGTGTGGCGGGGTGAGGCCAGAGGTGGGTTCCTCCCGGTTCGGACGGGTTCTATAGAACCAGTAGTAACTTGGCAGCCTGGGTCACTAGAACTGGCAGCGACCCAGGCCTGCCACGCCCCTGAGCCGGTTCTCCTGACAGTGCTGTAGGTGCCACCATCTTGTTTTTAGCTTCTGCTTCTGCTCATGCGCATAAGCTTTTTTAAAGTACTGCGCATGCGTGCGGGGTGCACAGCACATATGCCCCCGTGGCATGTCCCTGAGCGAACCGGCAGCAAAGAAAACCAGAACCCACCCATGAGTGAGGCTGTGTGTGTGTGTGAGAGAGAGAGAGGGGGGGGGCGGGGAGAGGGAGAGAGAGAGAGAGAGAGAGAGAGAGAGAGAGAGAGAGAGAGAGAGAGAGAGAGAGAGAGAGAGAGAGAGAGAGAGAGAGAGAGAGAGAGAGAGAGAGAGAGAGAGAGAGAGAGATTGAGATTGAAGATCATCCAGGTGGCTTCATACCTAAGACAAGCCTAGAACCCACGACATTCTAATTTCTAGCCTGGCGCCCTTAACCATTGGACCAATGTGGGTCTCTCAGGAGAATTTACTAGTAGCTAAATATAAATAGAATTGCAACCTTATCTAAATATCTCAAAGAGACTTTGGGGTGATCTGTACTTCCCCACTTGCCTCAATATGGACTGGAAGCCTATCACTTTGGAATCGGGTAATGTTCGGCTTGTACCTACCCATGCTCTGCATCAAAAGTAGTTATTTTCCCTGTTGTTGAGTCAAACAGGGCATTCCAATCTGCTGCCTGAGTTTCATTTCCTCTTATAAAAATGGCTCTCTTCCAACTGACTGGTGTTTGTTCTACCTGCCCCTTACTTTCCCTTTCTACCTTCAATGGCCATTTTGGGCTGGGCTGCTTGCCAGCCACAAAAGGTTGAAGTTTTCTTTTCTTTTTCTTTAAACAGATGCAATAGTGAAATGTTAAAATGCTGGCAATGCCTTTGTTTTTCTTTTAAACTGGGTGAATTGACAAGTATTCTATAAGTTTTCTCTTTTAACATGAAGGATGAAAAATAATAGAATTCTTATTTTTCCTCCTTCAAAGAAATACCATCAGAATTTTATTTTAAAAAACAACAACCCATACACACAGAAGAGAAAACCAGTTGGCTGTATTGGTCATGGCTTCTGGCTAGAAATTGGGAGGCCATGAGTTCTATCTTACTTTAGGGACAAAGCAAGCCGGGTGACCTTGGTCCTTTCTCTCTCTTTCTTTTAGCCCTAAGACGCAGGGAATGTCAAACCATTTCTGAGAAACCTTGCTAAGAAAACTGCAGGAACTAGTCAAAAACTGACTTGAAGGTGCATGTGAGAGCACCTAGATACACACACATAGAGAAGAGAAGACAAAAAGAGAAGGTTTGTTTTCTTGGCATGTATATGAAAAACAAAGATGCAGAGGAGTCTACTAATCATGTATTAGTGTAAAGTGTGTGTGTGTGTGTGTGTGTGTGTGTGTGTGTGTGTGTGTGTGTGTGTGTGATTGAGGTATATTATTCTCAATCCAGATAAAAATTTGGGCATTGCTGTGGTCAAGTAGACAAGTGGATTAAAATCTGAAAAGTAATTTCTTAAACTGGATTTTTTTTCTAGCCTTTTTAGATATGGGAGAAAAGCAGCTGAAGGCTGCAATATAGAAAAGAACTTAGATGAAATAATGAAAAGATTTTTTTTCTGGTTTAAAGTTCTTTCTGTATCTGAAGTCTGTAGAGATTCTCAGTCATGCAGGTCATGGTTGTCCCAAAGCCAACTGGACTTCCTTGTTTTTTCTTTGAAGACGTTTCACTTCAAAGAATTCTCCAATATCCTGTCAGAGCTGAAGAAGCTTCTTGGATGAGAAGCAAAACGTCTTCAAAGAAAAAACAAAAATGTCCAGTTGCTTCCAGAAAAAAACACTTCTGTATCTGAAGTTTTATGGAAACTGTCACTATTGCTGCTAGACCAGTTCCATTGTTCACCACTTATTTTCCTTCTACTGGTTTGTTTAATTCTTAAACTTTGTTCTGTCTTTGCCTAGATTTTGCTAGGGCTTGCTTTCCTGGGCTTAATCCAAAGGTTTCATAGGACTGTGTAGAGCTTAAAAAAGAAGATTCACTTTAGTTGCAAGATATTCCTTCAAAGTGACCAGATGAAGACAATCTCCAGTCCCTAAATTATAAAAAGGAATACTTTTAGGCACTTATCCCTAAATGGTAACTTAGCCTTAAATTTTAAAAAAAAATTACCCTAACGAGTTTTAAAAAAAGAAATAAAAATACAAAGTAGGGGGGGGGGAGTCCAAATTACAAAACAGAAAATAAAGAAACAATGTTTATCACATATTAATCAAATGTTAAACAGATTTCTAAATCTAATTAGGAGAAAAACAAAATGATAAATGATTCTCTAACATTATAAAATATCATAACATCTACTCCACCAAGGGAACAAGGATATTTTTAATAGATAAAATAGCTTTTTCAAAAATAGATATGTCACACATTCTCTCTAATCTTCGAATTTTTTTACAATAGTAACAGAAAAAAAACCCAGCAATTCATCCTTTAAAATACATTATTTGGAGTATCTGGTAAACTTAAAATAACATGTCTTTGAATATTAGTAGGCTGGTAGTTATGTTGTTGGTTTGAGCTCTGAGCTTGGCGATTTGGTTGCAATTTAAAATAACACATTTTGTTGAACCAGTTTTAACTATAAGTGGGAGTTATAGTAATATATCGATGTATATAATTCAGATGGGAAGCTTTCTGGCCTGTCAATTTCTCATTTTCATCAATTAAAATAGTTTCTAATATTTCTTGGAGTGACAATGGCATTTCTTAAAATATCAGTATTAACCTGTGAATATTAATTTGCCTTTAGTATTTATTAATATCTTGTTGATCAGATTTGCCCTCCAATTTGTATGACACATTTAAAAAATAAAAAAAATAAACCTGTTTTTTAATAGATTCAGAATCCATAATTCTCTGACAATCTTCTGTTACTATTTCAAAAATTGTATTCTGCTGGCACTTTTGCTTCAGGCAATATGCCAGCAATTTACCTGCTTTTTCACCCGATTCCCCAATACTTTAACTTCAATTTCTTCAAAGAAAATTAAACCTGCTCAGCATAGAAATCAGCTGACTTTACCTTATCTAGCATAAATGCATTATTAATTTATTCTGTAGGACTTTTTGCATAGACTGAAAAAACCCCCCTTTTGTTAGTCATGAAACTCATCTGCTGATTACAAAGATATCTATGTTTATTTTGCCTAGCTTCATAAGCAATGATACAGCTCCTTATTTTGACCTTGTTAGAGCATCTAAACACGTAGCTTGATAAAAATGTCGAAGAGACGCAGACTGGCTCTGTCTTATGCTTCCTGTGCAAAGTGCCTAGTAGAGTGTATCTGCTTTGTATATAATTAGTAGTTCAATTTTAATTATATTTACTTTTGTGGGCAATCTGCAATTCAAAGGCTGCCTGGAGGCTTCAGACCCTATTTTATTAATGTGGCTGAAAAGCAGTAATATGTTACCCCTTATTTTGGGGTGGGAACCAAGAGAACTGTGTGTATGCATAAACAATGAAAGGTCTGTTTCCCACATACATAATACAATATGGCCCACAGTCGGCCTTGATACTCCCTGCATCCTAATGTTGTACACCCATTAGCCACCAAAAGTCTGTCTATCTTGACTAGTGTGGCTATTCAAGCTATTCAAGCTCAATATGCTTTTTTGAACTGATACAGAAGTGCTGTTGAACTTACTTGAAATAGAAAGATGAAAGGTAACTAGAAAGAAAGATGAAAGTTAAGTTGACGTATCTCTGCAGAAAGGCAGCTAACAAGACATAGGAAAGATACCTCAAGTCCAGACAACAGCAAAATGAATATGCTTTGAAAATGATTTAGAAGTGCTTTGGAATGTATGGAATTGTACTTGTAGTATACATTTAAGCAAGTTTCCACTTACTAAAGAAGCCATATTTTCAGTGCAATTATTTTAAAGCATCCATGTATGACAAAGTATAAAGGTTTGAGACTAGGACAAGGGAAATCCAGATTTTCATCCACTTTCAGCCTTGAAAATCATTGGGTGACTTGTAATCAGTCAGTCCAACTTTTTCCAGAGAGTTGTATGGCAAAAAAAGATGGACCTTCTCCCAAAGGATACATAGGATGTAGAGCTAACAAATAAATTGAAACAGCAAAATATTCTCTCCCTCTCTCTCCCCCCTCTTCCCCCCTCTCTCTTAACTATATATATATAAAAAAGCGAAATACCACTCACACAACATCACAAAATCTCCAGAACCGTAAAGCCTACAAACTTGAAACTTAGCACAGATTTCCTCTTGGCTTCTAGATGCTCGCTAAGAAAGGATTTTTTGAAATGACCATCAGATCATTAGTATTTTTTATACAGTATATAAGTATATTGATGCTAAGGAGTTAGACGTTCTATTCCCCCTCCCCACCTGAAAAGAACTCTGTTCCAACTGCCAGTTGCTTTATATTAACATGCTCTGATAATATGTTAATATTCGCTAAACAGGCATGGGTGTGGCCAGCGCATGACTCATCCGGCCTGCGGGCTGGAAGTTTAGACATTCTACTCCCCCTCCCCACCTGAAAAGAACTGTGTTCCAACTGCTAGTTGCCTTATATTAACACACTCTGATGTGTGCTAAGGAGTTACACATTCTACATAAATTTCTACATAAATTTTCAAGCTTTAAGTGTTAATGTATCAAGCCCGATCATAACTACTCATTAATTTTCAAGCTTTAACTGTCAATTTATCAAGCCCAATCACATAGTTTCGTAGCAAATCATGGGTATCCAGCTACTAGTGATTGTATAAAACTTGGAATGCTGTGGAGAAAGTAGAAAAGTCATCAAGAATGATGATTAATAAAAGTGTTCAGCTAGAAAAGTCATCTGGAATGATGACTAATAAAAGAAAGTATTTAGCTGAACTGTTGACTTCTCTAGAATAAAATTTAATGATAGCCACAAATTCAACTGTCATTAGAAGGAGCTTAAACAAAGTCTTGAAAGAGAGCTGGCAATGGCCATCAATAATCTTCATCGTCTGAGGGTTTATATTTTACCATACCAATTATTGAGGAAGATGAATAGTGCTTTTATACACATGTGCTGTTTGTGATTTTTCAATAGATATCTGTACTATAAGAATGCTGGACTAACAGGATAATATGTTATTATATCCATAATCTGCAAAATTTCTTCAGTGTTGTACATATGATACAAAAAATGTAATATTGTTCCACAAGTTGAAATCAGATAAAGGAAGGTGATACTTGTATTTGATAAAGTGTCAGCTCAGATTGCTGTGTATTGCCTGCATACTTTCTGATGCATGCACATACAGTAGATGTGTGCACATCATTCTACTGAAAGGACCCCTAGCTACACTTTGTGGGTGCTGCTGAAATGCTACAAGAAATACACATTGGATTCAAAAGAGGTGCTTTGAAGTGTGAATGCAACATGTTTTGAGACTCATTGAAACAGAAATGTCTTTTTCCAGGTTATATAGTTTCAGCAGAAGACATAGTTGCTTTAATAGGTCATAGACAGGTGCTCTATTCATGTTCCTGAATTTTTCACAACATTTTACTATTTCATTACATTTTACTTAGTATGCAGATAATCACCAAAGTCTCTTGGTAATTAATAACTTTGGTAATCATATTTTCTTGGGGGAAAAAATAAAGGATAAATCTGAACAAGGATCAAATCTGAAATAGATTCATAAGGAAAAAAATTGGTTATGTTTCTGACTCTGCATAACAAAGGAGAATTCAAGAGCAAAACCAAGAAAAAAAATTACAAAATGAAAATCTAAACAAAAACAGTATGTGAAAATTTGTTATAAAAGGGCAATTCAGTTTCCATATTTTTCACATGAATGTGAAAGACTGTGCATTAAGTGGTTTCATTTGAATGGTAAAAATTACATGAGCAAAATAAAAAACAAAAGTGAGTTTTTGAAAAAGAAATAAATCTAAAGCAGTGGTCACCAACTGGTGGTCTGTGGACCACTGGTGGTCTGTGAGAAAATTTTGGTGGTCCGCAGAAAAATTATTTGCATTTTTTATACTGCACTAAATTAGGGGTCCTCAAACTACGGCCCCTGGGCCGGATACGTGCAATGAATGCTTGTGTTGCTGCAGAGAATCTCCTCCTTCGAGGTCTTTTTGTGCAGGTCGGAGGGGGGCAGAAATTCTGACTTGAGGTCTGCTTCAGCCTCCTGGTGTGGGGCTTTGGGCGAAGGCTGGAGGGAAGCGGCCCTGGTGACAAAGAGCCAGAGGGCCTTGTTGCATTGGGACTGGCTGACCATCTCAGCCCACTGAGCCTCCAGGCGTCGGTACCTGGCCTTGCACTCCTGCAGGTCTTCCCTCTGCTTGGAAAGCCTATGCTCATAGTCCTCAGTGAGGTGCTTCTGCTGAGCCTCCTTCTCGGTTAGATCCAATTTGAACTGAGCCAGCTAGTTTGCCAACTCTTTCTTGTGGTGGCTGCTTAGCTCCAACAGCCGCTTCCTATTGGAGCCCTAAGGAGCCCGGGCAGGCAGGCGAGGAGAGGCTGGGAGGCAAGGGGCAAGTAGAGGCTGGAGAGGCGCCCCTCAACATGAGTGACATCAAGTTGGCCATGTCCACCCAGCCAGTCATTAGGCAGATCATATTAGTGGTCCGTAGGATTTAAAATTATGAATTTAGTGGTCCCTGAGGTCCAAAAGGTTGGGGACCCCTCATCTAAAGGACTGTTTTCTGAAATAATGGACTATAATAAAGGATGTATGATGACTGCATTTATAATAAAACCAAGTTTAAATCAAGTTTAAACAGCTATTTAACCAAGAAAAACAATGCAAATCAAATTATTCCAATTAATCAACAATCAACTGCCTTTCCAACCAATGTATTTCAAGGCCTTTTGAGCATATAAAGTATTAGGGCAATCAACTCTGTAAGAATTAAGGCATCAACAAAAAAGATTTGAACTGAACTTGCGCTAGACAAACCACCTTAGATGGCCTCAGTAAACTTGTAAATTCATGTAGGAAGAGATATTCTCTTGAAAAACTTGTATCTTTTCTAAGAGCCGTGGTGGTGCAGTGGTTAGAATGTAGTATTGTAGGATAATTCAGCTCACTGCCAGGAGTTCGATCCTCACTGGCTCAAGGTCGACTCAGCTTTCCATCCTTCTGAGGCTGGTAAAATGAGGACCCAGATTGTTGGGGGCAACCGCTTAGAGAGTACTGCAAAGCACCATGAAGCGGTATATAAATCTTATTGCTATCTAAGCCATTTTGAGACTTAAACCAATAATATTTCACATTTGGCTTAGAAACAAATTGACAGCCAGTGCAATACCTTGACTGCACAGGAGTGCAGTCTTTTTGTGTTCTTTCCAAGACAAAAATCAACCACGTTTTGTGTCTCATTGAAAATATTAACACCTAACCTATTGGGTCTATTCCAGATTTCTGGAAAGAGATAAAAGGCAATCTTTTATCGCTTGAAACATATGCTGCCAAACCAGACCAAACACTTCCAAGGAAAAGCCTTCAGCTTTGAAACAAGAATTCCTTTCCAAGGTCAAGTAGGCTGCAGGTCAAGAGGTAGAGAAAGAGGGAGCAAAGGTGAAAACCCAGTAAAATTCTTTTACTTACTCCTGTATTTCCTGTTGTGTTCAAGCTGGTACATTTTTTTGAATGGAATCTAAATGCTTCCCAGTTCTAAGACTAAAAGCTTCTGGAGAACCAAAGCATTCACCCATAGAAAAGCATTCAGCCATAGAAAAGCCGTAGTCTCTAGGTTAGTATTTCCTTTTTCCAATAATTCCCTGAATGAGCTGATTGTGAAATTTTGTATAATTCTTGACTGGATCTTTTACAGTGCAATGGGCCACATCTCCTGACTGAGAGGCAAGTCCCAATGAGTTCAGTAGAACTTTCTTCTTTGGACTGTAGGCTACATTCCTTCTATAGAGAACTAATATAGCCATCCTTCAAAACAATAAAGCCCTTTGCTATATCACTGAATGAATACCTGCTCTAGGATTTTCTCAGTTGCAGTTTTTCCCTCCTGTATTATGTGAGATTGGCATATTCAGCCACTCTTAGTGTGTACTTTAACCTTCCTTCAAATGAGGTTACCTGTTGCTTCTGGGAATGATCTGCTGCTCTCTAATTGGCTTTCTTCCATGTAAATGTACCAAATAGGCAATGACCCTTGCTTTTATGCGCTTTGATTATTTTGTTGTTGAAATGTGACCTCAATTTTAGTTTAGAAGTGTGCCCCAAAACCACAGGGAAAATAAAAGGTGGGTGTGTTGCTAGAACAAAAATGAACACTTCAGATCCACCTTAGGGGAAAATACTCCTGTATGGGATTTGTTGTTCTTCTCTCTCCGCCCGCCCCCTTAATTTCTTGATGGTGCTTCCAAGCATATCCAATGAACTAGCTTTCTGCAATCTTCATTTGCTGCACCATAAACCCCCTTTGGCTGTGCTAACCAAGGGCATATGAGTTACTGGAAAGAAAACTGTAGCAGTGGGATATTTGAAATTTATTGAGTCCATAATAGCTGGTGTTGCAATAATTCTATCCTGGATTCAGCTGAAGTGTTACTGTTAAGCACTACCCACATCTGATCAATGTAGTAGGAGGTAGCTTTTGCAGGCCAAAAGACTGCATTCAGCTGGAATGAATTAAAGAGAATGAAATAAGTGTAACGGAAGAATCAGTTCCAATAACGGCTAAATAATTGCAGTACGCACACTTCTGTGCCAAATTAATATGCAGGCTGATACATACTTTACCAAATTAGGATTGGAATATAATTCAATCCATAACTATAGAATGAAATGGAAAGGCATAGCTATAATGAGAAGGAAGTTAGTGCAGAAAGTTGGATCTTAGCTATGCAGTAAATGCCGCATATTTTAATTTTAATTTCTGGTATTTCCATTTGAAAGAAGGAACTTATGACAGATGATGAAAAAAGAACTAACATCGACCCAGAAAACTGCTGTAGTTCTGAGTAGAAAATGTGTGAGCCACCAAAACTAATTTTGATTGCTGCTGCATAAAAATATGTTTAACCAATAAATAAATATGAAGATGGAAAATATTCAGTTCTACTACAAAACCACATTCTACAAAAGATGTTAATTTATTAGTAAACAAAAGGTTGCCCAAAATTCTGGTGCCATTAGATCAGGGGTCGGGAACCTTTTTGACTAAGAGAGCCATGAAAGCAAAAAATTTGGAAATTTATTTCAGTGAGAGCCATATAATATATTTTAAAAGTGAATTCAACTAAATGTCAGTATAATAAGCCTCTGAATTTATTCTTTTAAATAATGTTGTTATAACACTCACCATACGGGGCACGGGGCGGGGCACGCAGGACGGGGTGCTAGCGGGAGAGGCTGGGAGGAGACGCGGGTGGAGAACGGGGGATAAAAACCAGCCACCGCAGCGGCGCCCACCTCAACAAGGAAACGAGGAGGAGAGGCGAAGGGAAGACCAGGGAGGACACGCCCCCCCCTCCGCGCGCGCCAAAGAGAAGGGAGAGGAGGAGGAGGAGAAAGGACCGGCTCTTCCCGCTCCCCCTCGCGGTTGGCGCTAGCCATGCCTGAGTGGGACCCGCGCCCGGCCTGAGGGACGCACATTGGGCACTTCCCACCGCCTGCCTTATTGTTCCGGACTGCCTTCTTTCCTCTTTTCCTTTCTTCTTCTTCTTTTCTTTCAATCCCCCTCACCGCCCTCCCTCCTTACCCCTCCCCCTCCCCCCCTTCCCAACTTAAAGTGAGCGGTTGGGTGGTTGAGGCGAAGAAAAAGGCGCCGGTTTCCTCCCTCGCTGAGGAAGCCGCGGCGGCGCCTGCAACTTTGGAGCCGGCCAGGCAAAGCGAATGGCGGGCAGCGGCGAAAGAGAAGGAGGGCAGTGATCCCAAGCAGGGCCGGGAGTAGAGGGGGGGGTGGGAAAGCGGGGGAGCCTCGGAGAAGGCTGAGGCGGACGGCGTGTTTGTTTTCGGAAAGCGTGTGGCGCGTGAGGAAAAAGCTGCCACTCTCGTTCGCCCGCGCGTGCGCGCACACTTCTTTTTCCTCCCTGTTTACGTGCGGGCGCGCGCGAGAGAGAGCGCGCGTGCGGCTCTCACTATATAGCTGCCCGCCTGTGTGTGCGAGAGCCTGTTGGTGTGACTGTGGCGCTGACATCTCTTCGCTGGGGGTTTGTGCCTTGTGTTTTTATTTTCCCAGGGAAAAGCGAGACCCCCCCTCTCCTTCACCCCCCCCCGCTCTCTCTCGCTCTCTTTCTCTCTCTCTCCCCCCTTCCTCTCCCCAGACTGCTCTTTGCCTTCGTCCCTTCAGGGCTGCCCTTCCCGCCTGCCGGTCGGCCGGCCCGCCCCCGCCTCAGCCGTTTAATACCCTTTGGGTCGCCGCCTGTGCCTGGACTCGCCTCGGTAGCGCCGTTCGTTCTTTCTTTCGCTCCGGCGGCGGCGGCAGCCCAGAGCCCCAGACCTTGGAGGGGGGTTCGAGCGGCATGCTGCTGGATGCGGGGCCGCAGTTCCCCGCGCTGGGAGTGGGCACGTTCGCCCGGCACCCGCCCCCGTCGGCGGCAGAGATGCAAGAGCGCGAACCGAGCCATATGCAATCATCAAAAGAGCCACATCTGGCTCGCGAGCCATAGGTTCCCGACCCCTGCATTAGATGATCCAAATTGTGGTTTTCCCTACCCTTGTAACTCTAAAAAAATAAAATAAATTGGCTAACTGAATTTTCTCTTCCTTTTAATGATCCTATAGTTGAAAGGGTTGGAAGCTAAGAATTTAGGTGGGAAATCTTGCTGGACAGTAAAAACTGAAGGAGAGTTGAATGTTCAACTGTGTGCTCAGCTGAATATATTTCCAACTCTCCTGATTGGTCAGGAGCCATTTTTTAACCAACTTTTGCAGATCTCCAGGATCAAAATACAAGAGCACCAGCAGGTTTCTCCCTACAGATTAAGTTCAATTTTCTGCTGGGCAGACTGAATCAAAGAGTTTTTGTCACTGGCCATTACATCTGGCAGTTGCCTATAAGGCAGGGGTCCCCAACTCCTGGTCCATGGACTGGCATCGGTCCATGGCATTCCAGAAATTGGACCTTGCAAACAAGCGAAGCCCCATTCACAGGATGCAGGCAGCACACAAAACCATGCCCCCTCCCATCCAGAGAAAAAGCTCTCTCCATAGAACTGGTTCCTGATGCCCAAAAGGTTGGGGGCCACTGCTATAAGGGACAGAGGGAAAGGCAGCCCAATGCATGCTTTCCTCCCAGAAAAATCCAACCAGTGGCTCTTCTAGCAGGTGATCTAGAAAAGATTGTCCTTTAACTCTCAATATGCTTTAACTCCTTCTCCTTCTCACCCTCATCCACCAAATCAGAGTAGCCTTAGCTTAGAGAGGACTAGACACTGGACAAAGAATAGAATAGAATAGAATAGAATAGAATAGAATAGAATAGAATAGAATAGAATAGAATAGAATAGAATAGAATAGAATAGAATTCTTTATTGGCCAAGTGTGATTGGACACACAAGGAATTTGTCTTTGGTGCATATGCTCTCAGTGTACATAAAAGAAAAGATACATTTGTCAAGAATCATGAGGTACAACACTTAATGATTATCATAGGGTACAAATAAGCAATCAGGAAACAATCAATATTAACATAAATCATAAGGATACAAGCAACAAGTTACAGTCATACAGTCATAAGTGGGAGGAGATGGGTGATAGGAACGATGAGAAGACTAATAGAAATAGTAATGCAGTCATAGTGAATAGTGAGTTTGACAGTGGTGAGGGAATTATTTGTTTAGGAGAGTGATGGCGTTCTGGAAAAAACTGTTCTTGTGTCTAGTTGTTTTGGTGTGCAGTGCTCTATAGCATCGTTTTGAAGGTAGGAGTTGAAACAATTTATATTCAGGATGCGAAGGGTCAGTAAATATTTTCACGGCCCTCTTTTTGACTCGTGCAGTATACAGGTCCTCAATGGAAGGCAGGTTGGCAGTAATTGTTTTTTCTGCAGTTCTGATTATCCTGTGAAGTCTGAATCTGTCTTGTTGGGTTGCAGAACCGAACCAGACAGTTATAGAGGTGCAGATGACAGACTCATTAATTCCTCTGTAGAAATGTATCAGCAGCTCCTTGGGCAGTTTGAGCTTCCTGAGTTGGCTCAGAAAGAACATTCTTTGTTGTGCTTTTTTGATGATGTTTTTGATGTTAGGTGACCATTTTAGGGACACTACTGCCATTTCTCCTTCCAAACAATCCTAAAAATGGAAATATTTACATTGGCTCAAGGTGGCACCATCCATCAATGTGATCTAAAGGTTCCATCATGCCCTTGAGCTGACAGTGGCCCTGTCTTTTTTTATACCTACAGTATTAAGTTGCATGTTGGTTATTCCAGCAGAGGTATCTTTTGATACCTTGTACTATTAAATATTAAGCACTGTTGATGATGGAGCTAGGGCTAGTCATGTTTAAAATGTATGCAAGTGGAGAACCAAAGGATTGTAATTCACAGTGATGTAGAAAAATTATTTCTGCTTCATTTCTTTCAGCATGTCCCTCTCAATAAGCTTCTACAGAATGATGCAGTAATGGCTAATGGAAACCCATGTGAACTGAGGCTGTTCTAGGATACATTTGAATTTATAATATTTTATGTTCTAAGGGGAAATATTTTAGAAGGTTTTGCTTTTCTCCTTATGGTTCTCTCCCAAATGTCACTAAGGACAAATAGGAAAGTCCTGCTTCTTACCAGATAACTTGTCTAGTGAGTGATGGTGAGAGGTGGGGACTTCTCAGTACTAATCCTTCAGTTATAGTTCCCTCCTCTGGGGGAACTGTGGTTGACCACTAGGAAGTCTTATTTTAAATATCAGTTGAACAGTGGCGGATTGCCATCTTACCGGTGCCGGTGTGCTGCATGCTACATCTCCAAGTTTCGGGGGTGCTCGTGCTCGCAATGCGCGCGCGCCCCCTCACACGATTTTGCTTCTGCGCATGCGCAGAAGCAAAATTGACCCAAAATCACTGGGGAAAAAATGGTGACGCGCGCGATGGACCGGCAGAGAGGGCTCCGGAGAGGTTGCACAATCCGCCGCTCCCTACCGGAGCTGTGCACCGGGCAGCTCCGGCAGGAGCCCACCTCTGCAGTTGAAGACATATTGATTCAATCAGGTCTTTAAGACCAGACTGTCTTTTAGAATGTCTTTTAAATGAACTATTTTAAAAGTTATACTACTATTGTTGTCACAGCAGATTGTAGCACCTAGCTATTCTTGATTGAAAAAAGCTAAGAGAGTCCAAATGTCTAGTTCTTCTCATTGAATGAGATCTTACAAGTCTACAGATTAGATTGGGAAGACAGCCCTCACTAACTTAAAGAAGACAGCAGCAACCCCCTTCTGTATTGTTAGTGAGAAAACTGTGTGGATATGGAGATGTAATGATCAGGAACTATGCTTGAATTGAGGGAATCTTTACTTTATTCCCACTGTTCTAGGATTTTATGTTATTAGCAGTTGTATTATTGTGGCTTTATCTATTTGTTTTTATGGGGAAATTCTTTTTTATTGTTTGTTGTATGCTGCTCAGAGCTTCTTCATGACAAAGAGCTCCACAATCAATCAATAATCTAACCTTTTTACACTTGCATATTTAGGTGGTTAGAGGTGCCTTCTTATAACAAGATATACTAGTGGAAGCAGATCAGCATACTAATATTAAGGATAGCTAATAGCTGGAGATTTGCAAACTCCAGTATGCACTATGATGCAGATCAAAACCTAGTACTCCTTTAATGTATTTACTTCCAGAATATTCCAGCATAGTTATTACTTGAAAGTCTCCAAAAGGCATCAAAAATGTCATTGAAGAAAAAAATGTAGACAGAAATGTGTTTTTCTCAATAAATTATGGCCTCATTACTGTTGGATACCTCTTCCCCACCAAATTAAGCTTAGTACACAAGATCATCTACCTTAACGTCCTACCTGTTAACGGCTACTTTAATTTCAACCGTAATAACACTAGGGCTATAGTAGTAGATACAAACTAAATATAATAGATACAAACTAAATGTAATCCGATCTAATCTTGATTGCAGAAAATACGACTTTTGCAATAGAGTAGTAAATGTCTGGAACACTTTACCTGATCCTGTTGTTAGTTTCTCTAACCCCCATACCTTTTACCTTAAACTGTCTACCGTGGACCTTACACGTTTCTTAAGAGGTCCCTAAGGGGGCCTGCATAAGCGCATCAGTGTGCCTACTGTCCCTGTCCTACTGTACCCATTTGTATGTACTCGTTTTATGTGTTTATGGCTATGTTTTGCTTCTTTATATCCATTTATTTGTGCCATTTTTTCATGTGTCCTGTTTCCTTGCACTTGTTGACAAATAAAAATAAATAAATAAAAATTGTTTCTTCAGGGTGCAGAATTGAGGAGGAATTACCACATGTCAACTTCCACCTTTATTCTGCCATTGCTAATTTTATAAAACATTAAAGTTGCAACAACCAAAGGTCACTCCCTTTGGGACTATCTGTATTAACTACCCACAGAGTTGTTTTCAGTGGCTCTGAAACATTCTAAACTTTTTGATAAAGCTATACGGATAACATACATTCTTGCCATTGTTCTTCTCTCTCTCCCCCCCCCCTCTGTTTTTGCTTGCCATTTACCACACATTGTTAATTAACTGGTTTTTTTTACATTTGTTGATTTTAATAAGTAAGCATCAAGCAGAAGTGGTGTGTGTACTTGCTCTGATCTCGGTAAATAAACTGACAGGGAGGGTGCAAATTAAACTAGAAATCACCCACAGTCGTTTTCCAAAAGTAACTATTCAGCTGGAATATTGCAAATTATTTTTCATTGGGCTGCCATTAAAGAAACTGCATACTTGATACTCTGAATGATGGGAGGATATAACACTGATTCTATGTGTCCCATACTGATCACTGAAATATTTCTAGATACAATGCTGGTGTTGTGAAAGCCCTTCAAGGATTGGAACGTGTATCTACTCCAACCAGAATTGAAATTTTAGATCTGGTAAGGAAGACCTGCTAGTAGTCCCATGTTTTTGGAAAAAGATGGGAGTTCAGGCTAGAAAAGCTAGTTGCTTTTCTGGGAATGACATGGCCTTGGGGCTCATACTAGTCCCTCCCTGTTGGTACCCAGAAGTTATTGAAATCTGAATTATTTTGGAGGGCATATTCCTGATTTGTTGTGTTGTATAATTTTTATTTATTAGTTTTATTACTTTTCATTTTCTTGCCCTTTATGTTGGTCTTTTTCCAGTGGATAGTTTAATGGCTCTTGTTTTGTATACCTTAGGAGCAGTCAGGAGTTTTATTGCAGCAGGTTATACATTCAATAAAACAAAACAAAACAAAACAAAACTAAACTAAACTAAACAAAATGTGTATTTTCTCACTAATATAATGACTGCACTAACAGGACTATATAGGCTAATGCAGTAGTTTCCAAACCTTAAAATTCTGCAGTTTCTAAAGTGATAAATTATTGTGTGATCCTACGTGAACAAAATTAATGACTTCATTAAAATTAGCAATACTGTAATCCAATATCCAAGTTTGACTGCCATACCTGAGATAGCCTTTAACAGTTTCTAAGTTTCTTGGAACTGTCTTGTGGGGGTTCTCAGCCTAAGTTTGAAACCCCTGGTTATGGATAAACATATGTGGGATTAACATGAATCAAAAATCAGAAGTTTCAGATCCTTTATACACCTCAGTGTCTCTACTTTTCCCTCCTGCTGTGGCATTCAATTAAGAAGTAATAAGGCAGCCACTTCAAACCAATATTTTGGGTTGATAAAGACATGTCTGCATTTATTTATCCTTATTTGAGACTTCAGATGAGATGTCTGTTAAGGAGGATAGATCCTGCATCTATGGGCAACAATTAATTTGCACAGTTCGTTTAAGGAAAGAAAGGGCCATGTAATAGTAATGATTCCTACTTTGAAACCAATGCCAGAGATGTGAAAAAAGAATCAATGTGTCAGGAAATAAAAATTATTTAGGTTTCCATGGAAACTGCTCTTAATACCTTATAAATAAGTGTGCTTAAAGATGGCTTTATAGAATGTGCACGTAACCTACAGGGCACGATAAGAAAGTTTGCATAATTATTTTCATGCCCAAGAGACTCATTCTGGGATTTGGCATTCCCACTGTGCTAAAGGCACTCAAGATAAGATAAATGTATGAAATTGTAATCCTCGCCCCTACATATATATATATTTTTCTATTTAAAAATGGTATTTTGAAACAAGTTTGAAGGTTTGCTCAGGCACTGCATTGGGGGCAGAATACCAGTATAATAAAGAACATGTATGATTCTATTATCATGGTCTTGTAAAAGGAAGCTCAGTAACTGGGAAAGCACATGATCAATTTAAACTGCAACATTTCAATTAAGGCTCCCCCACCCCGCCAGAAATCTGACAAGTTGATGAGCTAGCCTTGAAAAACCTTTTTCATTGTGCATGATAGTCTAAGTAGAATTATTTATTTTACCTAACAGCTGAATATGTCAAGCAAGACCTTCCCGTTAGATTGCTGCCTGAAGGCCAAGCTAAATATTATAGAATAGCATTTACCCTACTTACAAAGGGTGGAGATATTAACCCCTTGCAGATTTTGCCCAACCTGTACTACAAGCATCCCTTAACATTAGTTTCCACTTGTAATAGTTCAATTATCCTATACCTGAATCCTATAATGATAGTTGAAGTGAGAATCTGACTTTTATATGAAAAAGACTCCATGGATATGAACAATTGTTCATCTGTTTTAAACCATTTTCTGGTTTTGATATAGGAAATAAATATATCTTGAGGTGAGCAAGGAGGGATCTTCACTCCCCCTGAGTTTTCCACAGTGATTATAACTCGCATCTGTACATATACATATATACAGTATTAAAAACATGTACTTATACTTTACAAGCTGGAAAAAGCAATTGATTCTTCTATTCAACTTTCTCTATGAGATGTAAAGGACTAGAATTTAATAACTGGCCTTTAGACAGTGATTCTTTGAGTTACATGTGACGAATGTTTAGTTTAGTTCATAACTAAACAGTTCCCTAGGATACGAGGGTGAGTCAAAACGTAATGCCATTTTCTTTAGGACAGGTATAATTACCAACACAGAAACATGTAGCATACATCAAAATGAAGTTGGTCCTCTGTGGCTCACATCCCTACTTCTCAACATAGTCACCGTTTCTCTCAATATCAATGTTCCACCTTCGAATGAGAGCATGTATCCCTGCCTCATAAAATTTTGTTGACTGTTCTTTGAGCCACTTCTTAACTGCAGTTTTCACTTCCTCATCACTGGAATAATGTTTGCCTCTCAAACCCTCTTTCATGGGGCTGAAGAGATGATAGTCTGAAGGCGCTAAATCTGGTGAGTATGGAGGATTATTATTCCAGTGACGCGGAAGTGAAAACTGCAGTGAAGAAGTGGCTCAAAGAACAGTCAACAAAATTTTACGAGGCAGGGATACATGCTCTCATTCGAAGGTGGAACATTGCTATTGAGAGAAACGGTGACTATGTTGAGAAGTAGGGATGTGATCCACAGAGGACCAACTTCATTTTGATGTATGCTACATGTTCCTGTTTTGGTAATTATACCTGCCCTAAAGAAAATGGCATTACTTTTTGACTCACCCTCGTATATAGGGAAATGTGTGGATGAAATAAGCTGGAAACTTTAGATAGGTCAAAGCAAGGAAAAAAGATGTATAGACCTAAAGATTAAATTCAAAAGGCTGTGGAACTAACATCACACATTGTACTTCTAATTTAGTATTTTCTTTTCTATTTAGGATATTAGAACTAGGAGAGCATATAATATCCCTACCCCCTTTTCCTGGGTTGCGTGAAATAGTCTGAACTGCAGCTGAGAACTCCAGGGTTGCTCCTAGCAGTGCCAACACATGATTGAAAGAAACTTCAAGGTTTCAGCATTGCATTTATTACCAGTTCCAAGTGATCCTTATAAGCTTTCTTAATAAAGGATTGGTGGCTGCAATCCACTGTTTTGTTTAAAAGTATTCCTAATGTCAAACAAAAAAAGAGAGGATATGATGCTCCTGTCCATTATATGTTGCCTGCCTACTTCCTTTTTAAAAAAAGAAAAATACTGAAATTTCTCTCAATGGTGACTTTAATCTTCATTAGGCATTCTTAAATTTATATAAGTGACAAACTCTTGGTTTTGACATAGCATAACAATGCTCCCTAAAATATCAGATAAATTGCTCATTGTGATAGATCTGAATGGATGGAATTCAATTTTTATTTTTCAAAAGAGCCTCACTGCTATTCCCATGCATAATCCCATTTATGCAAAGGCATAGTTGGGATCAGGGGTGAAATGCTACCAGTTCGGACCGGTTCGGGCGTACCGGTAGCGGCGGCCGCTGGTGGTTCGCAGAACTGGTAGCAATGGCTGGCTGGCTATGCCCCAAACCAGTTCCTTGGTCACCACTCGCTCGCTCTGCCCTGCCCTGCCCAGTCTCTGCTCTGCAGCTTGTCTGCCTGAAGCGCTGCGCCCCTGATCTGTCTGCCAGGTAAGCCTTAGAAGTCGTGGCCTACCTAGCTGCCCCTGCCCCTCCACCACCATTCCAGCCTGCCTTCCCTATCCATTTCCTGTGGCCCGCAGCCCTGACATGCTTTCCTGCCTTCCATGCAGCCTTGCCAGTATCCCCATGGCCAGCTTGCAAAGGCAGGCAAGTGGAAGGCCACATGGAAGGCAAGCAAGCATGTTGGGGTGGCGGGGAAGGGAGGTAGCAGCCTACTCCCTTCCCCGCAGCCCTGCCATGCTTGGCAGCCTTCCATGCGGCCTTCCCAGTGGTCCCCACACCCGCTTGCAGGGGCCGCGCTGCGCTGAGCCGCCCGGCAAGGCTATGTTTGAGCGTGGGTAGAAGAAGGAAAGAATAGGAAAAGAAAGGAAAGGAAAGAAGGAAAGGAAAGGAAAGGAAAGGAAAGGAAAGGAAAGGAAAGGAAAGGAAAGGAAAGGAAAGGAAAGGAAAGGAAAGGAGGAAAGGAAAGAAGGAAAGGAAAGGAAAGAAGGAAAGGAAAGAAGGAAAGGAAAGGAATGGAAAGGAAAGGAAAGGAAAGGAAAGAAGGAAAGGAAAGGAAAGGAAAGGAAAGGAAAGGAAAGGAAAGAAGGAAAGAAAAGGAAAAGAAAGGAAAGGAAAGAAGGAAAGGAAAGGAAAGGAAAGGAAAGGAAAGGAAAGAAGGAAAGGAAAGAAGGAAAGGAAAGGAAAGAAGGAAAGGAAAGAAGGAAAGGAAAGGAATGGAAAGGAAAGGAAAGGAAAGGAAAGAAGGAAAGGAAAGGAAAGGAAAGAAGGAAAGGAAAGGAAAGAAGGAAAAGAAAGAAGGAAAGGAAAGGAGGAAAGAAGGAAAGGAAAGAAGGAAAGGAAAGGAAAGGAAAGGAAAGGAAAGGAAAGAAGGAAAGGAAAGGAAAGGAAAGAAGGAAAGGAAAGAAGGAAAGGAAAGGAAAGAAGGAAAGGAAAGAAGGAAAGGAAAGAAGGAAAGGAAAGGAAAGGAATGGAAAGGAAAGGAAAGAAGGAAAGGAAAGGAAAGAAGGAAAGGAAAGGAAAGAAGGAAAAGAAAGAAGGAAAGGAAAGGAGGAAAGAAGGAAAGGAAAGAAGGAAAGGAAAGGAAAGAAGGAAAGGAAAAAAGGAAAGGAAAGGAAAGGAAAGAAGGAAAGGAAAAAAGGAAAGGAAAGGAAAGAAGGAAAGGAAAGAAGGAAAGGAAAGGAAAGGAGGAAAGAAGGAAAGGAAAGGAAAGGAGGAAAGAAAGAAAGAGAGAGAGAGAGAGAGAAAGAAAGAAAGAAAGAAAAAGAAAGAAAGAAAGAAAGAAAGAAAGAAAGAAAGAAAGAAAGAAAGAAAGAAAGAAAGAAAACTTATGACACAATTGAACCCAAAATTTTGGTTGCTAAGCAAGAGCATTGTTAAGTGAGTTTCACCACATTTTGCAAGTTGGCCACACCCACACGGTCATATGATCACCAAGCCACATCCACCAAGCCACGCCCACAGAACCGGTAGGGAAAATTTTTAGATTTCACCACTGGTTGGGATTGAAATCCAGAATGTTGTTTCAAAATTCCACAAAGGTGAAGGGAGTGTAGCCTCTCTATAATTTCTGATCCTAAATCATTAGGTAACATACAGAGGTTTTCTTGGTTAGGTAAAGCAACATCCAATGTCTCCCAAAAAGCTAGTTTTCATCTATTCCCTGCATTTTGTAAAATGAAGACCTGCCTATGAACATCCAAACAGGAGACTCACAATGAATCTCTCATACTGTCCTCTCTGTTATGGGCATCATGCTGAAATTAAAGATTTATTCAGGAAGGTAGTAAATACAGATTAGCCATTCTAGGTGACTGCATTGGTTTTAGCTGGACTTCTCTGTATCTGCTTGTTGCCTTTCCTGGTTTTTCATATATTCATTTATTTCCCTGGGTTTTCATATACAGAATTTTCATATATTTCCCTAGTTTTTCTTATATTCATATATTTCTCTGGTTTTTCATATATTTCCCCTTTCCCAATACAGCCATTTTAGCATCAAGAGATTTAGGTTTCATAAACTATTTTTTTTCATTAAAACCTTCATGTGCAAGATTGCACCATCACATTGTTATCCCTTGTGCTTAAAATAGACACAACCTTTAAGACACATCTTCCCAGGATTTGGGTGGGAAATTCCAGAGCATCTTCCTTTCTGTTTCCCCAGAGGTTAGATAAAGCGAGAAGGTTTCAGCAAAAGGTCTGAGAATTTCCCAGAAGAACAAATCAGGATGACTCAGGATTGAATGGTGGCATCTGGTCAAAATTATCATTTACTGGAAGCTGTTGTAAATGGAGAAAAAGCTCCAGAGATTTCATTTTTTTAAATTTATTCTTTATTCCCCAATTCCAGTTTGGAAAAAAAATTACACTGTTTTTTTTTCTCCGGGCATCAGCAGATTAGAGAATAGCAAAGTAATAGAGCAGGATGGAGACAGATTCAACATATTTTATGTCTGAAATAAAAGTGATTCTCAAAAGTAATAATAATTTGAGTAAGGCTAAGATTGAGCACATAGAGTCAATATAGTCAATTTTCTTGCTACTAAAGACAAACAAAACACTTGAAAGATCCAAAAGCTTTCAAAGAAGACTGAAGGCTAACACATCACAAATGGATAACTGCATTCCTGTCAAACAGACAACAAGTGGTCAAAATAGGATCATCTCTATCAAACCCTGTACCTGTTAACAGCGGTGTTCCCCAAGGAAGCGTTTTAGGACCTACTCTCTTCATTCTTTACATAAATGACATTTGTGATATTATACAAAGCAACTGCGTCCTCTTCGCAGATGATGTAAAACTATTCAACACTACAGACAATACTACAACCCTTCAAAAAGACCTTGACTATATATCTGAATGGTCAAACAAGTGGCAACTACCAATCTCAATCAACAAATGCTCAGTTTTACACATTGGCAAAAATAATCAAAACACAAAATACAAACTTGATGACCATGACCTTGATGATGATCCTCACTCAGTAAAGGACCTTGGAGTACTCATCTCTAACGATCTAAGCGCACGAACCGGTAGCAAAAATATTTACAACCCACCACTGGGTAACATGATATACAGTGATACTCATGGAAGTCACTGCTTCCTACTTAGCAGCTGAATTACCGCACTGCATCACTGCAAGGATAACAATAATGGCATTTTATTCTTTATTGTTCACCTGCTTTCTGCCACCTTCCTCAAATGAAAGAACAGGATGATGATTCAAGTGTCTCTGTTTCTCATACATTGTCAAATTCTTGTTCTACCCATGTCCTCATGCTAGCCTTTACCTCAAAGCAATTAGCTGAAGGAAGACTGATGACATTTTTGAGCTGAATTTTATTAGGAAATTAAATTGTCATTTAATTATGGTTACTATGCTGAAAATATGAAAGTCTGCAAAAACATTTTGGGAAGCTTGCTTTTTGCCATTGTGTGGTTGAGTTAATGAAAACCCCCACTAATATTTTGTTTTGTGATTTCTCTTTGTTTGCATCCAATATTTAATCATTGCAAGTCATAAACATGCAATGGCTTGGTTGCAATGATTTGTAAATATAAATATATATTAGGAAAAAATGTTTAGGATTTGAGCCGAGGTGGTGCAGTGGTTAAAGTGCAGCACTGCAGTTCAGCAGTTCAGCTGTTCAAATCTCACCGGCTCAAGGTTGACTCAGCCTTCCATCCTTCTGAGGTCAGTAAAATGAGGACTCAGATTGTTGGGGCTATATGCTGAACTCTGTAAACCGCTTAGAGAGGGCTGTAAAGCACTATGAAGCGGTATATAAATCTAAGTGCTATTATTTGGACTTTTTTTACGACCGTTTAATCCCTTTATTTGAGGTGAAGTTGGGGGTGATTGAATGGAGCTGAGCATTTACTGGTTGGATGCCCTTCCTGATGCCTATGCGGCGTTCACAGCAGATATTTCCTCTTTGCACCCTGATAAAGAAACATCTGCTGTTGTCAAGCATTGAACTCTCAACCTTCTGAATGAGAGGTGAGCCTCTTCACCTCTAGGTCACTACACTGCTCTGTTTAGGACTATGTGGATAAAGAAAAGAAATGTCTGGCTCTGTTTTTTTTAAAGAAGTGTAAGTGAACCCTATTAATTATTTATTAGTTTGTATATAGTGATGCCAAATGTTAATTTGGTATAAATCCGTGTCTATTGACACCAGGACCCAGAATTTTCTAAGTGTCTAGGAAAGCCCAATCCTCTCTCTCTTCTCACATTTTGACTACATTCCCGATCTTCTTCCTACTCCTACTCCTTCCTATTCTTGAGAAGGGGTGTGGAGAGGAGAAGAAGAGTAAAATGTCACATAAATCAATTATTTTGTACTTGCCCATTGGTTTTGGTTGCAGAGGGGGTTCTTAACAGAGAAGGACATTTTTTGGCAGCATCTCTGTGTCCAACTATTGAAATAACATGCAGTGGTGTTTGGAACGACTCTGATTTCCTTATATTTCCTGTGCTGTATGAAGCAGCTCCCAATTTCAAGCCAATTTTGCAATTCAAAACCATCTCATGAAGGGCTTCAGTTGAGTCTGTCTGTCCAGGAAGCCTGTGAGTTGCTGCCTGCCAGTCCCTACAAGCAGAAAATGAGATGAATTAGAAGTTTAACTCAGTAAAAGCAGCTTAACACATTCAATTTTGGAATCCCATTAAGATAATTACTCTCTTGAGGTTTCCTGAACCAAGCTTTCCAGGAACCTACAGAGGTTTTGTTGACTGAGAGAAAATTAGCACAAGAAGTGCAATTGGCTATGTGTCATGTGTGCTATTTTCCCTGCTTTATTTCTTCTTTGAATTTATTAATGTTGCTCTTTGCTCAGGTAACTGCTGCAAGCACAACTTGGTTTAATTTCTGCCATAAATTTGCCAGCCTAACAGGTTCTATTTTCCTATATGTTTTACTGCTGTTGTTCATCTTCCACTACTGCTCCCAAATTAGAATTAATCTCAAATAAAAGGCAACAAAGAAAGAGCAATTAGTATCAAAAGTTTCAAAGAAATAAGAGAATGCAATGGTATGCTGCTTAAAGACTGATACACTGATAACTTTCTTTTTTTTAATTAAAAGTTTCTTTTATTTACACAAACAAACATTAAACAAACATTAAAAACATTGGACACTTTGTGACCATCCTGTTTGGTCATTTTTTTGCATAATATTTACATAACAATAAATACCATTATTGTTCAATGTACATTGCTTTTTTTGATCTTACATATGCATCCCTCATCACTATTAATTTATATCATAACCTCCTTTTAGTTTCCCTTTTTCCAATTCTTACTCTCTACTTTTTCGACCCTTTTTTCTTTCTATCCATTGATAAAATTTATCCCATATTGCATAGTATTCCGTCTCCCCCTTGTCCTTCATTTCCAGTGATAGTCTATCCATTTCTGCACGTCAATATTTTTTCTATTATTTCTTCTTCCGATGGAGTTTTTTCATTTTTCCAATATTGCGCATATATCAATCTTGCTGCAGTTGTTATATGTAGAATTAAATATATCTATCCTTTTTCATATTTCTCATGAGTAATTCCTAGTAGAAACAGTTCTGGTTTCATTTATATGTCCCTACCTAGTATCTCTTCTAGCCACATCTTAACCTGATTCCAAAATTTCCTTGCTTTTTTACATAACCACCACATATGATAATAAGAACCTTTCACTATTTTACATTTCCAACATTGTGCTGACAGTTTTTTATCCATTTTTGCTAATTTTGTTGGTGGAATGTGCCACCTGTAAAATATTTTATATAGATTTTCTTTATAGGCTGTGGCTAAAGTCAATTTTCTATTTCTATCCCATAATTCTTGCCATTTATCCAACTTAGTGTTATATCTGAAATTTTGCGCCCAAATAACCATCGTTTCTTTAACGTGTTCTTCTTCCATTTTACATTCTAATAAATATTGTTAAATTTTCTTTACTGACATAGAATAGAATAGAATAGAATAGAATAGAATAGAATAGAATAGAATAGAATAGAATAGAATAGAATTCTTTATTGGCCAAGTGTGATTGGACACACAAGGAATTTGTCTTTGGTGCATATGCTCTCAGTGTAAAGAAAAGATACATTTGTCAAGAATCATGAGGTACAACACTTAATTATTGTCATAGGATACAAATAAGCAATCAGGAAACAATCAATATTAATATAAATCATAAGGATACAAGCAACAAGTTACAGTCATACAGTTATAAGTGGGAGGAGATGGGTGATAGGAACGATGAGAAGACTAATAGTAATGCAGCCTAAGTGAATAGTGGTGAGAGAATTATTTGTTTAGGAGAGTGATGGCATTCGGGAAAAACTGTTCTTGTGTCTAGTTGTTTTGGTGTGCAGTGCTCTATAGCCTCATTTTCAGGGTAGGAGTTGAAATAATTTATGTCCAGGATGCGAGGGTCAGTAAATATTTTCACGGCCCTCTTTTTAACTCGTGCAATATACAGGTCCTCAATGGAATTACTGCAGATTGGCAGTAATTGTTTTTTCTGCAGTTCTGATTATTCTCTGAAGTCTGTGTCTGTCTTTTTGGGTTGCAGAACCGAACCAGACAGTTATAGAGGTGCACATGACAGACAATAATTCCTCTATAGAACTGTATTAGCAGCTCCTTGGGCAGTTGAGCTTCCTGAGTTGGCGCAGAAAGAACATTCTTTGTTGTGCTTTTTTGATGACGTTTTTGATGTTAAGTGACCATTTTAGGTCTTGAGATATGATAGAACCTAGAAATTTGAAGGTCTCTACTGTTGATACTGTGTTGTCTAGTATTGGAAGAGGTGGTAGAATGGGAGGATTTCTCCTAAAGTCTACCACCATTTCTACGGTTTTGAGACAATCTCCAGATTGTTCCGGTCGCACCATGAGGCTAGTTGTTCAAACTCCCATCTGTATGCGGTTTCATCGTTGTCTTGAATGAGACCAATCACTGTTGTATCATCTGCAAACTTCAGTAGTTTAACAGATGGATCGTTTGAGATGCAGTCATTGGTATATAGAGAGAAGAGAAGTGGTGAGAGCATACAGCCTTGTGGGGCCCGTGTGCTAATTGTACAGGTATCTGATGTGATTTTGCCTAGCTTCACCTGCTGCTTCCTGTCTGTTAGGAAGCTTGGGATCCACTTACAAGTGTACAATCTTGATTTGGTAACATATATTTCCCTTCTCATTTTGTAGTTTACTAATCAATCTTCTTTCTTTTTGTTTTTTCAGTTTATATGCTAACCATTTCCCTGGTTTCTTCACATTTTCAAAAAGTTTTGTTTCCTCTGTAGTATTTGTTGTGCTAGGTCTTCTTTTTCAAGCATGTTCAGTTTATGTTTTGTCAATTCCATTTGTTGTTTTATATCTTTTTGTTGGGGTTCTGCTTGCAGTCCTACCTCTAGTTTTCTAAATTCCTCCTCTAAATGTTTCTGTTGTAATTTCTTTCTTTTGTGTTCTTTGGGACACTATACCCCTCATAACTGCTTTTGACGTATCCTATAGATTTTGTAGGTTTGTATGTTCTTTTTTATTTTCTTGGAAGAACAAACACATTTGTTCCTCCATCTTCTGCCTAAAATTCTTGTATTTTAAAATTGCTTTTTTTAGAGTCCATCTAGTCATTTTCTTTTGTCCCTTCCATTTACAGTAATTCTTATTGGATTGTGGTCCGCCCAAAAATTGGTCTCTATTTCTACTTCATCTACTTCCATATTTAGTTCTGTTGTCATCCAAACCATGTCAATTCTGGACAATGATTTGTGTCTATTCGAATAGTAAGTAAATTGTTTTTTCTCTTGATTTCGCTCTCTCCAGCTATCTTTTAATTTTGATTCTTCTACCATTTCAAAGAATTGCTTGGGTAGTGTTTTTCTAACTCCTTTTCTTACTGAATCACTTTTATAATCTAGTTTCCTGTCAATTATCCCATTGTAGTCTCGCAAAATGCAAATATTATTTCCTTCTATTCCCCTAATTTTATCCTGTAGTTTCCTATAAAATTGTTCTTGACCTTCATTTGGGGCATAAATTCCTACAAGGATGAACGGTTTTTTATTTAATATTACCTCTATTATCAATAGTTTACCCTCTTCATCCTTATAAATTTGTTTCACTACAATATTTTCCTTTACATAAAATACTACTACTCTTTTTTTTTTGCTGCAAAAGCGAAGTAAATATTTTTCCCAATTTGGGATTTACCAATAACTGTTTATTTTGTTGTTTTATATGGACTTCTTGTAGAACTATTATGTCTAATTTCAATTTGTATAATTTATTTTAAAAAATTTCCTTTTTTGTGGGGAATTTAGGCATTAATATTTAGCGATAGGATCTTAATCTCTTCTAGTCCTGTTTTACTTGTATTTAGGTCTTGTTGCCCTTGTTGTTCTAGTTTCTTTTGGCTCATTAAATCTATCTTCATTATTTTCCTTTCTTCCTCCTATCTCTCTATCTCTCTCTCTATCCTGTATTTCTGTCACTTCTGTTACCATTGATCTTATTTCTCTTATTTCTCCTTCCTCTATTTGTTCTCTCTCCTCTACCTCTTCCTTGTTACTATAATTCCTATTATAGAATTCCTCTGCCTTTTCGAACATATCCATTCTTACTCTTATTCTACTCTGTAAACTGCTTGCCTCTTAAGATTGTAATCTAAATGTTAGGGAACAGAAGAAAAAGTTATTATCATTCTGAGATTTGCCTTTAGGTCAATCCACTAAATCAGATGGAAGTGGACTATCCATGGCCTAGTATAATATAGTTTGGGCTTATCATAGAGTTTTTAAAATATGTACCACATTGGCAACCCAACTATAACTGCTTTTAGGGTATTAACAGATAAATAAAGGTAACAATAAAAACAAGCTTTCAAAAGATAATTCTATATCATCAAGTAAGCATATTTACAAATAATTTAAGAGCTCATAATAAAAGTATTATGGTGCGATAGTATCAGATAGAAGTGACCAATTTCTCTGATCTGAAGGACATGTGGTGATGGGACAGGAATGTTCCATGGATTCGTGACCAAAATTCACAGCAATTTATCCCCCCCCCCAGTTTAGGGTATACAGAAGGAAAATCAATCGCTACTAGGAACTGTTTTCCTCAGATCCATCAGCTGGATGATGAGGTGTAGGGGGGAAAATGCTTAAATCAATCAGTGGATTTTTGTCCTTGTCATAACATGTTCTACACAGCTCACCACTAACATAGAGATAGGAGGAAAAATTATTACAGGAATAGTTCAGCATGTATTCTGAACTACTCCTACTGTAATTTCTGCAAGGAAGTTCCATATAGATTGTGGGATGTTTTAAAATAGCAATCATTTTTTAAGAGTACAGATATGGCATTTTATAGAACCATAGAATAAAGGATTTGAGGTCATCCAACCTAAACCCTTCTTGTCAGGCGCGCGCACACACACACACACACACACACACACACACACGAGAATGTCTCCAAGGAACGGTCAAAGAGTTTTCTTTATTGATGAACACCAGTACAGGAATCTTGCCACATTGTCTGCCTTCCTTTGGAAAAGGACAGATATACTCCTAATGTCTTGATTTCAAATACTTCCTACCCCTTATGGAGTCTAAGTTGGAATGTCTTTTAATCTCCTTCACTTCAGTCAGTGGTTCCACCACACTTCCTCATTCCAGGAATCCACTGCTAAGTTATCCTCAACATATAGCCATCCATCTGCAGCTTCATTTGAGTCTCCCAAGGAAAGAGAATCCATCACATCTTGAGGTGTGTAGTTTGTGATTGAATGATCAGCTCTTCCTGATGTCCAGTTAAAATCTGCTTCCTTGTAATTTTAACCCATTGTTTCTAGTCTTGTTCTATATTCTGTAACATATGACAGCACTAAAGGTACTTGAAGATGTCCATCATGTCTTCTTGTAATATCTAATGACTCTTCCTTTCTCTCCCCAGGCTACTGATAATATTAGCTGGTCTCCTTTGGACATGTTCCAATTTGTTAATATCATTCCCAAACTGCAAGTCCAGGAACAGATGAAATAGGCTATGTGTAGTTTCCAATGTAACTGATTTGCTCCCAGTGGTATTCATGATAGCAGGCACTTTCTAGTTCTCTTTTGATTTCTCTTAGGTCAGATGTCTTCAAACTTGGCAACTTTAAGACTTGTGGACTTCAACTCCCAGAATTCTCCAGCCAGCATAGCTGGCTGGAGAATTCTGGGAGTTGAAGTCCACAAGTCTTAAAGTTGCCAAGTTTGGGGACCCCTGTCTTAGGTTTATTTATTTATTTATTTATTTATTTATTTATTTTATTTTATTTATTTATTTGTCAAACATGTATAGGATAGTAGTAGTTTGTATAAACATAAATAAAAAGTAACGATAAAAGAGGACAATAGGACAGTAAGACAGGGACGGTAGGCACAGTGGTGCGCTTATGCCCGCCCCTTACAGACCTCTTAGATACGGGGAGAGATCGACTGTAGACAGTCTAAGGTTAAAGTTTTTGTGGTTTGGGGAAGAAACCACAGAGTCAGGTAGTGCATTCCAGGCATTGATCACTCTGTTGCTGAAGTCGTATTTTCTGCAGTCGAGTTTGGAGCGCTTTACATTTAGTTTGAATCTATTATGTATTCGTGTATTGTTGCAGTTGAAGCTGAAGTAGTCATTAACAGGAAGGACATTTTGGTATATGATTTTATGAACTACATTTAGATCAGATCGGAGGCGACGTAGTTGTAAATTGTCTAATCCCAGTATTTCAAGTCTGGTGGAATAAGGTATTTTGTTGTGAGCGGAGGAGTGAAGGACTCTTCTTGTGAAATATTTCTGGACTCTCTCAATTGTATTTATGTCTGATATGCAGTGCGGATTCCAGACAGGTGAGCTGTATTCCAGAATTGGTCTAACAAATGTTTTGTATGCTCTGGTTAGAGCATATAAGAAAGGTTGTCTTTCCTTTCTTATGCCTTTGTTCTATTTAGATCCACTTGAACATAATTCCCCTTTGGAGAGAAAACAGTAACAAAGGAGAAGCTCAGGAGCTCTGTTTTACCTATATTTCCTGTTGCTAACTTTTTGAAGTCATGGGCTCCACTTACTTTTTATACCTCTTCCTTTTGACACAGCCATAAAAGCAATTATTAGCTTGTTGCTTTTCCTTTTCCTTCCTTGTGAGCTACAGTTTATTTTGCATGTTAGCATTTCTGACATTCTTTTGGCAGATATTAACTACTTGTTCGAACATGACAATGAAAGTAAAATATACAACCAGCAGCCAAGATAAAAACCAATCAAACCACAGTTAACATAGCTACCACACAGGTTCCAATTTTTAATCTGAGCTCTGAGCCCAGAAACAAAGTTTGGGAACAGAGCCATGTCTTCAAGACCTTGCAAAAGGTCCTGAAGTTAGAACTAATCTGCTTTCCAGGAGGATGAACAACAAAGCATGTAGAAAAGAATAGAAAAAGTTCTCTTCCCGGATTCCACAGGATGACTTTCTATAATTAATGGGACCTATGGAATACATTTTTTTGCTAGATCTAATAGGACAGGTGGAAACAGTAAAGGTGTTGGTCCCTCAAATAACAATGTCCAATGCCATGATCTTATCCTAATCTTTTGGGTAACCTGATAGTCAATAGCATATCCAGGTAATATTGTTTATTATTTGTTTATTAAACCAATTTATATAGTTGCCCACCTCACAAACAAGCAAGTCTGGGCAGATTATAACAACAATTGTTTCCTCTTCCATTGCTATCCCCGTGCCCTCAGCTCAGGGGTGAAATTCAAAATTTTCCCCTACCGGTTCTGTGGGCGTGGCTTGGATACTGCAGGGGAAGGATACTGCAAATTCTCCATTCCCACCCCCACTCCAGGGGACAGATACTGCAAAATCCCTATTCCCTCTCACTCCTGGGTGAAGGATATTGCAAAATCTCCATTCCCACCCCACTCTGGGGCCAGCCAGAGGTGGTGTTTGCCGGTTCTCCGAACTACTCAAAATTTCCGCTACCGGTTCTCCAGAACCTGCTGAATTTCACCCCTGCTGCAGCTGGATCATGATGCTTAAATACCTGGATCTCTACACATCAGTATATTTGCATTACAAATAATGCCGCCTCCAAGTAAGCTCCCACCAGATTTTAATGACTACTTAATCACATCTGTCACCCTGCACTAAGATTTCTAATTCTTCTTGTTTCTGGTCTTTTGTATAGAAACATTGGAAATCTTAAAATCATGTTCTTCCTATATTTTTATATAGTTATGTGTCACAAGAACTCATGATGATTTTCTTAAAAAGCAATAATGACAAAACAATGCCTTACCATAAGCTAACCTAATTCTTCCCATCTTTTTATCCTCGTTATTGTGTCCCTTTATATCATGAATGTCATTTTATGCTCCATTCCCAATACTTGATGCAGGTTAGTTGCCCTGGTTTTCTTTTCCTTCCCTCATAGGATTTAGCTAACATCCTTCAGCTCTGGTTTTCAAAGCACCTTCCAAACACACTGTTAGAGGACAATTTCTCCCTGACTCAGACACCACCAATTTTTCACATTTGTCACACAGGCTTCCATTCCCCCTCCCGCTGAAAACGGAGCTAAAAAGTTTTGAAGTGGATATGGGACAGCTGGACAGTGAGAAGCTGCATGTTAGAAAGGAGAGAAGCAATTGGTCTGCCTTCCTGGTGATAATTGCAGAAGACAAAAGAGAGAAGAGACAAAGATAACAGAAGACAAAACAAGTTAAAAAGCCCAAATGAGATACTGTAAGTGCTTGAATGCTCAAAAGATCTCCATAAGAGAAAACAGAAGAAATTGTGAGATCGGGCAGGGAGAAATATCTGTGTGCAGGCAAGACAGGAGCAGAGAAGCTGTAACAGCAATCCAACTGTCTGCAAGCACCAGATGTCTCAGCAAGCTAATATGGAAAAGAAACAAAGCAGAAGGAAGCATCTTTTAAAAAAATATTCCTTACACTTTTGTTATGTGAATACAAGATTGGTGACAGCTGTCACAGTCACAGTCTAGTCTAGAGAAGACAAGCACACGGAGATGTTCAGGAAAGAAGCCATAAAGCAGCTCCAGGAAGACTGTGACCAGAAGAGAGACCCAGCAAGAAAATCCCACTCTCATTTAATGAGTACAGGAGTAGGTGCTGACAGATACCAGGCAGGAGAAGCAGAGGAGAAGAACCGCCACAGAGAGTTCCAGAGGAAAATGCATGAAGGTTGAGCAAAAGGAACACCATTGCTTCAAAGGAATATCCTGTGGTCCTAAATAACCTGATGATTTGGATGATTTACTACCTCTGGGAGTAGTAAGCAAGTGACACACATAAAGAAGGGTGTAGCATTCATCACACCAACATATCTACCATCTTGATTTATTTATTTTTAACCATCCCTGGATGTTTGGGTAGAGAAATATGTTGATAAACACAGAGAAGGATCTAAGATGAAAATCTAAAGCCTAACTATTGAAGCTAAGGTATGAAGAACAACATTTCTAGAAATATTGGAAGAAAAGATTTAGAAATATTTTTTCCTGAATAAGAAATCACATCCTTGTTTATGTACACACCACATTTATTTTGTATGTGCTTTTATAATAAAATACCCTTTCCCTAATAAGAGCTGAATGTGTCCTGCCTGCTTTGACATCATCCCGAGGGGAAAAAAAAACCTGTGATACACATCTTCCCAGCTCTTGTGAGGTGTAAAATACCTCTCTCCAGCAACCGCTTACTGCAAAAATGTGTCCCATGATTGATGAATCCAAACCAATTCAGTTGGAAATTTCTGTATAGCCTTTCATTCCATTCCACTCTTCTGTGTCTTTCTAGGTTATATGCTTTAGTACAAAAGAAGTAGGAACATGTCACCTATTGGCCCTGCTTCCTGTTGCTCCAATCCAGAGATTTGAAGCCCCTTGCAATGTTTTTGTTGCTGCATTTGACTGTGCCATTTATTCTCATGTGGTCAGTAACAAGGGGTATTTGTTAGGGTATTTGTTGGCAGTGCACTTCTTTTGACAGTCTATTAAGCTGATAAGCTACTACTTTGGTTCCTGTCAGGCTCTAGCCCAAAAACAACACAGTGAAATCCAACCAAATCTAATTCCCACCTTCTAACCTAATAGATACCCTAATAGATATATCCTGAGAGATTCTAGGACAGTGATGGCTAACCTTTTTGTCGTTGCGTGCCGAAAGCGCGCACACATACACCCATAATGCAATGCACATGCAACCCACCCTGCGCCCCATGCATGTGTGTGCGACCCCCCCCATGCACCCCACTGCCTGTGCATGCACGTGCGACCCCCCGTGCTCCTTCCACCCCCCACACATGTGTGCAACCCCCCACATGTGCATGTGACCCCTGCACATGCACACATGACTCCCCCATTCATGTGCCCAGCCCCCCACGCATGCATGGCAGAGACCTGAAAACCAGCTGGCTGGCGGGAGGTGCGCGCACATGCATGGTGGAGCTGAGCTGGGGCGATGGTTCGCGTGGCTGCAGAGAGGGCTCTGCGTGCCACAGGTTCACCATCACGGTTCTAGGATATGGTTATCCAAGCCTCTTCTTCTTTATTTAGTTTGGGACTATGCAGTCTCTTAATTTGGTTTTCTCTCTGGAATGTAATGCCTCCTTCAAGGAAAACTGCAATGTTGCTTGATTTCCCTTTCTTCCATTCCTTTTCCAGTGCACATTCTTTCACAGGTCCTCTCAGTGAGGAATCTCCTACTAACATCATCCTGTTTCTTTCTCAGGGCAAAAGAAGAAGCTTTTCCTTTGTAGAACCTGTAGACTCCATCCTCCTGAGGATTGTGTCAGGAGTTTTTCATACAGGGTTATAGAAATATATTTACTGGGAGGATCTAAAATCCAGTATGAAGCTCTGAGGAAAAAGAGTTCTGGTCCATTGTTATGTTCTCCCATCTGTAGGTTCAGCAACCTGAATTTCTTCTGGCTTCTGAGAAGCTTCTTGTTATTTGTTATCCCTCTAACCAAGGCTTCCTGTATCAATTCAAGAATTCATTATCTTCTTTGATAAGCTGAATGGAGATCAGGTTTTTCTCTGATTTCAGTACCTTCTCTTCTAGGAAGGCAAGAAATCTACACTTGATGATTTCATTCTTCTGAGTTCATATAAGTCATAATTTATACTTTATTGTAGTATCATTAAAAAGGAAAATCACTTAACCCCCCCATCACATGCACATATATAACATATACATTATTAGATGACCCATGGTCTATTGGGTCATCATTTCAGAGATATTGCCTTACCTAAACTGATCAACAGAATGAAAATAAGTAGATAAAAATAATGGTAGTGGGAGTGAGTTCCAACTTCCTGCTAGCTTTCCCATTGATTTGGCTTGTGGGAAGATGACAGGGAGCACCAGAAATCATTATCATGTGACTGTGGGTGACGTAGTGGCAAGGTGATGCAGCAGTGACCACAACTTTGCCAATACAACAGGTCTGAAGATCCTTGAAATTTCAATCCCAAGGGAGTAATGGGTACCAGATTTTGGATGCATGAAGTTAGCCCATTTGAAGTACCTTAATTCAAAAATTGTTGCCCTATGATACACTGTTTTGCCCAACTGAAAGTCACAAACAGACAAACATGCAAGTGAATTTTCATAGTATATAGATTGCGAATGAAGAAGAATATACATATTCTAGGATGATGTTGTGAAATCCAATCTGGGTCAGTCACTGGGACCAGAGGTTTAGTCTTCTGAGTTTTCAGACTTGTGCTGGAACTCATCCTCAGGGAACTTCTCTCTAGCAGAGTGTGTGCTTTGGGCTATTGCCTATGTAGATTGCCTATCTATATAGATTACCCCAGTGCAGGGGCGGGTTGCTCAATTACCGATGCAGGTGCGCTGCGCGCGCATCTCCACATTTTGGACATGCACTCGCTCGCTACGTGTGTGTGCCCCCTCGCGCAATTTTGCTTTTGCGCATGCGCAGAAGCAAAATCTCACCAAAATCTCGCGAGGGGACATGCACACAGGCGAGATTTCGGCGCGATTTTGCTTCCGCAAATGCGCAGAAGCAAAATCGCCTAAAAATTCTCACAAACAGATGGTGATGTGCGTGACGGACTGGCGAAGACGGCTCCGGAGCAATCGTGTGCAAATTGCGCAATCGGCCGCTCCCTACCGGAGCTACGCACTGGACAGCTCCGACAGGAACCTACCACTGCCCCAGTGTAGAAAGACCATTTCAAAAAGGCAATTTTGTATTGGAAAGAGGAGGCTGCCAGTAGAGTTAGAGTGGAAAAATCTACCATTGAAAACCTTGATTTATGTATACAATTCTCTATTGCTGAAATCTGACAGTACCTGCTGCCAAATGGCACAAGATTGCCTGGTAGAAAGTGAGTTAATAATGCATTGGTAAACACATGTTAGGCATATCATAATATCCATAAATGTTTAATATGCATTTCATATTCTCTTCACCACATATCATCAATGATGAATAGATGTCAATGAGTTCCTTGGTGAAATATTTATTAAGTGCTGCAGTCATTGTTATAACCCACTCTAGATCCATTAGTAAAAATGAATGGGAATATCAAGGTCAGCCATTTGTAATGAAAGGTGTGCCCCTGGAATTAAATACTCTAAATGATGACAACTGTGTGACAAACTGCAGTAGTATAATAGACCGTATCAGCTATGGATTGCTCCCCAGAGATGCTCCATCTGCTGTTTAATAAATGTAGGTGGAAGAACCTTTAGCAGATGTATAGAGTTTAAGAGTGAGTTAAAAAATGAAATAAAATCCTGCATTTCTCCTATGAATGGAATGCACATAATATATCTTAAAATATAGCTTAGAACAATACATAATAGCGCTTAATGTTATTTTAAGAGTCTTACTGATGACGATCAATGTTAGAATAACAAGGCTTTATTTTTCATAGCATGCATCATCTTTCACAGTTATCTTTCAGAGAATGCATATTAAGATATTAGAACTGGGGGATAGAGGACACACAGTAGCAGCAATGTATACAGCACTCTTGGTTCTGGTGGCTTCTTTCTAGGAAAGTTTAGGAATGCTAATTAAGAATGGCAGGAACAATTTTTTGCAGATTATATGTTTTTGTCCAAGGATCAGCTATTGTTTAATTTAGTCTGCTTCCTTCATCACAAATCTAACCTTAATGATCAATGAAATTTGTAATTCCTCAGTTCCTATATATTCCTGGAAGAGAGTTACACTGAATATTCTCTCTCTCTCTCTCTCTCTCTCCCTCTCCCTCTCCCTCCCCCCCCCCCCTCTCCTCTCTCTCTCTCTCTCTCTCTCTCTCTCTCTCTCTCTCTCTCTCTCTCTCTCTCTCTCTCTCTCTCTCTCTCTCTCTCTCTCTCTCTATATATATATATATATATATATATATAATCTATATTTCATCTGAATTCATCTATATATCTATATCTATATCTATTTATCTATCTATAATCTATATTTCATCTGAATTCATCTATATATCTATATCTATATATCTATATCTATCTATATCTATATCATCTCCCTCTCCCTCTCCCTCTCTCTCCCTCCCTCCCTCCCTCCCTCTCTCCCTCCCTCCCTCCCTCTCTCTCTCAACATTCCCCATCAAAATTCACACTCACATGGAAGTCAATGCAAGGATTGGATATCTCTGTCTATGTTTCTGTCTCTGTCTCTCTGTCACACTCTCTCATCTCTCTGTCTCTGTCTCTGTCTCTGTCTCTGTCTCTGTTCTCTCTCTCTCTCTCTCTCTCTCTCTCTCTCTCTCTCTCTCTCTCTCTCTCTCTATATATATATATATATATATATATATATATGTGTGTGTGTGTGTGTGTGTGTGTGTGTGTGTATGTGTGTATGTATGTATGTATGTATGTATGTATATGTATATATGTGTGTGAGTGTGTGTGATCTCTCTCTCTAAATTCTCTCTATCTGTCTCCCTCTCTACCTTTTTCTTTGTATCTATATCTTTATATCATCTGTCTGTCTGTCTGTCTGTCTGTCTGTCTGTCTGTCTGTCTGTCTGTCTATCTATCTATCTATCTATCTATCTATCTATCTATCTATCTATCTATCTATCTATCTATCTATCTATCTATCTCCTGTCCTTGCATTGACTTCCATGTGAGTGTGAATTCTGATGAGTGAATGTTTGAGGGGAGGAGGTTAACTTGCTTGTAGATAAATGGTGGGTGTCTACGACAATGAAACTTGATAAGCACTATGCTAGGGGTGAGTCTTATCATCATTTTCATGACTCTCTTTGACAATTGCTACAGGAAAATATTGATTTATGAAAATGGGTTATCCTACTTTCTCATCTGCATAAGTTCCAAGTTAGCAATCAGTCAATCAATAATTAAAAAGAGGCAAATGGACATAATTTAATAGGAAGATCAGCAAAAAGGAAGGGGATCATATCGCAAGATGAAAGCAGTCAGGACAAAGACACATGGAAGCAATAAGGTCCTTAATATATATATATTTAGTGGGCACTTCAGTAAAACTTTCACACTTTCCACACATAGAAAGTGTAAAGTGTAAAAGTTTCACAGGTGTACCCACTAAATTATGCTAGGTGGATGTGGATACTGACTGGCTTAATTATTACCTATGATTGGATTTAGTTATCTTTCTAATGATTGGCATGTTTCAATTACTGAATTCTCATTCTCATCACTAGATTCACATATAACATTAAGCCATAATCCTTGGTTTACAAACCACAATAATATACTAAATTATAATCAGAAAAAACATGTTTTTAGTATCACATGTGAAATAGCATTTTGTAATATAGCATCTTGTAACAGAGTATACAAGACCAATAGCTGTTGAGAACTGATAAGAAAAAAGAACTGGCAACATATGACTGATGTATTTCAATGAAGCACAAGTGCAGGTTCCCTTATATAGCATTTAGGAACACCAAAGTGCCCTTGGTACCTGATAGGCATCCCATCTAACTTGACTTTGTACATTTTTTACATGGTTATTATAACTTTAAAAATTGGACCCCTACAAAGCAAATTGCCAGCATTTACCATTGTCTTTAGTCTGAAGAATGTCTCTGTTGTGTCAGAGTGCACAGTGTGTGACTATTTTGAGACAACCCAGGAGCAAAATACAGTAAACAGAGCTTTGTCTTTCAAATTGTGATTTATCTACAAGGAATATATACATACACTAACTAGGCAAAGTCAGGCAATCAATCATCAACTACAGCACAGAAGCACACACACACACAGAGATGCACTCACAGGGCCTCTCCTGTATATACAGCCTCTTAAAGTCGTATCAGCCCAAAATCCTTGCTGACTCATTCCGTGCCTTATATCATTGTAGCAGCTGGTCAGCTCTTAAAGTATTTCCCCGACATGTTGTCACCACCACCAGTTCTAATTATTAATGAGAAGGAGATGCGAAAATGTTTGTGCATAGCATAAATATTTCAAGGTGATCTGAGCCAAAGAATTTTCAGAAGAGAATTACCCATTTTCCTATTACCTTCCAATTCTCCATAAATTGGGGTTGAGTGGATCTCTATCTCCCCCTCTAATCATAAAATACACATTTTTTGCCTTATAGAAATGTTAAGAAATGGTATATATTTCAAGAAGGACATAGTTTACAAATAATCTAAATAGTTTATCACTAGTATACGGCACCTATCAGTATATGAGCTTCTCAGGTGCACTAGAAAAAATAGCAGAAAAATAATTATGAAATAATGCCAAATTTCATTGCAGAAGAGCTTCCTGTTTAACTGGAAGAAATGGGAACTTTATCTCACAATGACTTGTCTTGTAGTACATCTTCAAATGGCAAAGAATTCTGACTGGATATTTTCTTTCAGTAATTGTTTGGAAAGTTCTCCCATTCATCTGTTAGAACAGCTGTTTTTACATTTGAGTTTCATATTTTGATTCTAAATTTAATTGTGACTGTTTAACTGTGTGTTCCTCCCTCATACAAGTTTGACTTTGAAATACTTTAGGTTTATTTTCTAACTGATGCAGCAAGTCTTAGAAAGACATGTTTATTTCCAATTGAAATTCAGAAATCACAGGCAAGTGGAACTTAACAATCACCTTAAACCTTAGTTCAAACACTTCTTATAAGAATAGACTTCACACACTTTCTGAGGAAGAGATTTTCTTAGAATTTATATTTTCAACCGAGGTTTTTTTATCAGGAACTGAAGAATGTAAAAAGAATAATGGAGGTAAAATAGATGTGCTTGAAAGGACAAACAGTATTAATGGTGGAAGAGAGAGGGAGTAAAAACAAAATATTTTAATGATTCTGCTTAAATCATTAAAAAGGGGTGTCAAACTCAATTTCATTGAGGGCTGCATCAGGGTTGTGTTTGACCTCAGGGGGCGGAGTGGGCGTTGTCAGGGTGGGCATGGTCACATCGACACCAATCATGTCGGGGGCACCTGTGGAGGCCCGAGCGCCCTGCCAGCAAAAATGGGTTCATGAGCTCTGTTTTTGGCTGCGACGCTTCCTGCAACCCTCTGTCAGCAAAAACGGACACATGTGCGGCCCTCCTGAGCTCCATTTTTGCTGGCAGAGGCACCAAGGGCCAGTCCTTCGCTGTTTCCAGGGCGTCCCTGCGGGCCAGGTCTAAGCACCCTGCAGGCTGGATCTGGCCCCCGGGCCTTGAGTTTGACACACCTGGCTTAAAGGAAGTATGGGTATGGAAAAGAGAGAAAACAAAATTAATTCCTCCCTCCCTCCCTCCTGCCCTCCTTTCTTTCTTTCTTTCTTTCTTTCTTTCTTTCTTTCTTTCTTTCTTTCTTTCTTTCTTTCTTTCTTTCTTTCTTTCTTTCTTTCTTTCTTCAACTTTTGTACTTCAAGTTGCATTCTATTTAATACATGTAAGCACACATTTATCACTAAAGGGGTAGACACTTGCTTTCCTGTGTACAATAGTAGTAAGCAATGCACAAAGCTATGTAATTGATTTGCTTTAATTTAATATGTTGTGGGAATCTACCTAATATGGGTTTAATCAATAAACCACTGTTTAACATGATATATTAACTAGGTAATTACATTCTCTATGTATGATTTTTTTTCACCCAAAATGATTCAAACACAACTATGATATTACTTGTGGTCACAGAGATTCCTTACTTAACTTTTTTTGGTGGGACAATATAAATTGCTCATGTTTTTTTTTTTAAATCAGAGAAGCTTTGCTACATTAAATGGAAAATGTGACAATTTTGATATTTTTGTTTACTAAATTACATAGGATGAATGATATTAATCTGTTCCAATGCTTAATTGTAGAGTTATCTTTGACTGTTATGGGTCTTTAAAAATTCAAATAAACTAAAGGTAAAAAATAGTCATACTGTTTAGCTAAGAGCTTTGTAATTAGCGATAATAACATCAGTTCTGTCAACTGACTTTGGAGGATGTAGGCCCTTAAATCTTAAGGATAATAACTCTGAGAATTTGATTATTTTTACACACTTTACTGAAATCCAATTTCTGTTTTTTATGTGACTAAAGTGGAATAGGAGGTGTTTTGATCTGCACAATTGGGAAAATTTTCTGCAGCAATTGAATTAAATGGTTTATTAATCTCTGTTACAGTTGCAGAAGATTCTTGTTAATTTGGAAATGCTGTATTGAATTTCTCTCAACTTTTACACAGTCCTTGGCTGTGATACCATGTCTGGAAAAAGTATTAAATCTCTTGGAGTATGCCTTACTTCTGGGAGAAATTGCTTACTTTCAATTCACTCATAAAAATTATATCTTCAGATGAATTGTAATTAGGAGTTTATTTTGCTATATGAGGTTAATACTGTGTTGAAATTAAAATAAGGACATCGGAAAGCAGTAAAGTTTCCATGGTCATATAAAATAATTGTGCCACTGAAAAAGATTTTTAGAGTACTTTAAAAACAAAGATTGAATTTTTTTGTACAGATAGATAGACACACACAAAAAACACAAACACGCTTTGCATATATATATAAAGTAGATAGAAAAGAAATGTTTGTGAATTTGATCATATCAATGGTGATGAGTGAAGATTGTAAGTCTCCATTTTTCCTGAGCAGCTTCTAATCCATAACAGTTTCCTGGCAGAACAAGTACAATATATTTCTCTCCAACCTAAGAATACGGTTGAATTTGGCCAAACAGTAATATTCCTTGGCTTGATACAAAGCAAATGAACCAGAAATACCTTAAGATTTCTTCAGGTGTGGGTAATTGAAACAGAAATTTATCTATAGATATGATACAGGAGCCAAGGTGGCGCAGTGGTTAAAGTGCAGCACTGCAACCTACTTCAGCTGACTGCTAGTTCAGCAGTTCAGCTGTTCAAATCTCACCAGGCTCAAGGTTGACTTAGCCTTCCATCCTTCTGAGGTCGGTAAAATGAGGACCCAGATTGTTGGGGGCAATATGCTGAACTCTGTAAACCGCTTAGAGAGGGCTGTAAAGCACTATGAAGCGGTATATAAGTCTAAGTGCTATTACATGGATCAAATTTTTCCAACCTAGGACTGAGCAGATGTACTCTTCCTGTAAGTAGATATGGTATTTTAAGAATACCATGAAGCCTTGTAACCAACTATAATAATCTAAGTGGAAGGGAACAGACATTACTAGAGTTGGGTAACCATATAGTCATATTATTTCTAACATTACTAGAGTTGGGTAACCACAGCAGTAATATTATTTCAAGTAATAATATTTTTCTTTATTTCACAAATGGAATCAAAAGAGAGTGCAGTGTCAAAGACACTATGTCACTGCAGCATTTATACAATCGAGAGAGTCCAGAAATATTTCACAAGAAGAGTCCTCCATTCCTCTGCTCACAATAGAATACCTTATTCCACCAGACTTGAAATATTAGGATTAGACAATTTACAACTACGTCGCCTCCGATCTGATCTAAATGTAGTTCATAAAATCATATACAGTATTAAAAAGTCCTTCCTGTCAATGATTACTTCAGCTTCAACTGCAACAATACACAAGCACATAATAGATTCAAACTTAATGTAAACCGCTCCAAACTCGACTGCAGAAAATACGACTTCAGCAACAGAGTGATCAATGCCTGGAATGCACTACCTGACTCTGTGGTTTCTTCCCCCAACCCCCAAAACTTTAACCTTAGACTGTCTACAGTCGACCTCTCCCCATTTCCAAGAGGTCTGTAAGGGGCGTGCATAAGCGCACCACTGTGCCTACCGTCCCTGTCCTACTGTCCTATTGTCCTCTTTTATCGGAACTTTTTACTTATGTTATGTTTATATAAACAACTACTATCCTTTACATGTTTGACAAATAAATAAACAAACAAACAAACAAACAAACAAACAAACAAATAAAACATAATTATGTGCATTGCGCTGTATCTTGCCAAGTAGGGCTAGAACCAAGGTTCTCCACGTTTTTTTTTAATTATTTGGAAGCAGTGGTCATATCAATATGAATATTTAAGACTCTATTTCAAGGCAGTACAAGAAAATAATTGAATGACATGAGGCATCAGTCAAAGAATGCTGAAATAGGGAGCTCTTTAAATCAAATAGATAAACAAACAAATAAAGAATACTGAAGAATATAATATAAACCATGACAGAAGTCAATTATAAGAGAAAAATATCCAAGAATACAAGAAGGAGGGAGGAAGGGAAGGGAGGAAGGAAGGAAGCCAAAAGGAATCTCAGAAATGATGATAATGAATAGACACTTTTGAAGTCAGCATATAACACTCTCCTGATCATTTCTGCATCCTGGTTCTATTCCACAATGATAACTAACTTAGATAGGCTCAGAATCCTAATTAAGTGCACCTGTTTTGCAATGGTCTTATCTCATCTACTGGATTGGACTAAAGACAAGGAGGATAAGAGTACTTTGTCATTCTGCCAAGAGTGAGACCATCAAGGAAAAAGAAGGAGGAGGAGGAAGGAGGAGGAGGAGGAGGAGGAGGAGGAGGAGGAGGAGGAGGAGGAGGAGGAGGAGGAGGAGGAGGAGGAAGAAGAAGAAGAAGAAGAAGAAGAAGAAGAAGAAGAAGAAGAAGAAGAAGAAGAAGAAGAAGAAGAAGAAGAAGAAGAAGAAGAAGAAGAAGAAGAAGAAGAAGAAGAAGAAGAAGAAGAAGAAGAAGAAGAAGAAGAAGAAGAAGAAGAAGAATCCATTCAGTCCTGTCCGATTTTTGGTGACGTTATGGGGCAGGTCTTTCCACATCTTCTGATCTTGCTCTACTTCATAAAGAACATGCATATATTAAAAAAGAAGTATATATTTCTATTTAGTTGCTTCTCACCAATCTCCAATGGTACTATTAGTAATATATTATTAGCCTATTTCAAAGGCCAGAGTGGATCAGTGATTTTTGGGGGGGAAGCACTCACATGTGTTCAGGAGGATAAGCTGGATGGCAGAGACCATCCTGCTGGTATCTAGAAGCACCAGCATATTGACAATTATTTTGTATGCGGTAGACAGGTTTTGGAAAAGAAAACAACCCTGAGCAATTATTTCTTGAGAATGATACGGTCTCAAAATTCAAAAGTAGTCGCCTATCTCTGCAGAAGGCTGACCATTCATTTTATTGTTTCAATTGTGTACAATGTGCAAGGGTTTTCAGAATGTAAAAGCAACCAAACACATTTCTTTTAACACAGGCACCTGACAGCTGAAGCTTGAGTTTCACTTCCTCTCAATGTTAGTTTTTGTTCATATCTGATAACAGTGATGCTTTCATGTCTGCCTCCGCTTAATGAAAGCAGCTATCTCTCAGATCTTCTGCTGATGTGAATTCACAAGGTTCTTTTGCTTTAAATGCAGCTTAGTTGACAAGCTTTGGCAATCTTGCTCCGTAAAGTCAGTGGAGGTGGGAAAACATCTTATTCTCCTTTTCTGTGTCAGACATAGATATTCAAATTAGATTTTTTTCTCCCCAGCTGCCATATGGTGATAAATGGATGAAATTTTTGAAGATTGCAATAGATCTTGCTCTTTCGCCAGGAAATCTGGTGGCACTTTCCCAATCTCAGTTCCATTTCGTAAAATGTTATACCACCCATTTACCTATAAGTTTACTTTATGTTCTTCCAACAGTGGTCCCATGTCAGTCACTAGAACAATTAAGTGGGATCATCCATGGAAAAGAAAATGAATTTTGCTTCTTGAGACTTTCCTAATGAAGGTGCATCTCCTTTCCTAACTTCCCAGGACACTTTTTTTTCTCTTGGGAAGGACCTTGATATTTATGTCTGAAATTGAAGGTTCTTGTAATAGCAGATTGTTCTAGAGTGAAATTTATATGAAAAATGAAAATATTTAAGCACCATAGTCCCGTGATGGCGAACCTATGGCATGTGTGCCAGAAGTGGCACACAGAGCCATGTCGCCTGGCATGCGCGGCGTCCCCCATTCCTCTTCCGGGTTTCCAGTGCACACATATGCAATGGTCAGCTAGTCTTCTGGTTACTGGTGCGCATGTGTGCGCGATGATCAGCTGGCCTTCACGCATGCGGTAGTGCCAGAAACCAGAAGATCAGCTGGCCAGCTGATTGTGGTGCACACATGCATCCCAGTAACCAGAAGACTAGCTGGTGCGCATGTGTGCTCCGGGACATCCATGTGGGCTACTGCAGGGGGAGGCCAGGCATGGCTGGCTAGACACTGCCGGGACCCCGTGGCTGGCAGGAGGATGAGGAGCTGCCGCTGCCTCTTAGCTGGTGCAAACAGCCTGCTCCACAGCCTGCCACTGCCCTCTCTGCCCCACCGGCTGCTCCTGCCATTGCCTGGTAAGCGGCTGTGTGAGAACCACTGCTGCCAGGGGTGAGGGGGTGGCAGCAGCAAGGATGGGCATGCCGGGGCTTCCCTGTCTCCCCACCCAAGTGGGCTTCTGGTGCGGCCCCAGCTGGCGGAGGGAAAGCCCAGCCTGTTGTTCCTGCCACATCCACCCCCTCGCCCCTGGCAGTAGCGGTTCTCACACTGCCACTTCCCTGGCCAGGCTGGGGCTTCCCTGTCTCCCTGCCCAAGATGGCTTCTAGTGCAGCCCCAAGCTTCCAGTGGAGAGGGAGAGAAGCCCCAGCCCACTGTTCCTGCAGCTGCCAGGGAAGCGGCAGTATGAGAACCACCACCGCCAGGCACGAGGGGGAGGGGGATGTGCCAGAAGCCCACTTGGGTGGGGAGACAGGGAAGCCCCAGCCTGGCCAGGGAAGCGGCAGTGCGAGAACCGCCACCGCCAGAGGTGAGGGGGTGGAGGTGGCAAGAACAGCAGGCTGGGATTTCCCTCCCTCCCCACCCGAGCAAGCTTCTAGCACAGCCCCAAGCCTTTGGCAGGGAGGAAGGGAAACCCCAGCCTTTTGTTCCTGCTGCCCCCACCCCTTTGTGCCTGGTGGCGGTGGTTCTCACACTGCCACTTCCCTGGCCAGGCTGCAGGAACAGAGGGCTGGGGCTTCTCTCCCTCCCTGCTGGTGGCTTGGGGCTGCGCCATAAGCCCTCTCAGGTGGGGAAACAGGGAAGCCCCAGCCTGACCAGCAGCTCTGCTCCTTTTCCTCTTCTGGGTTCTGGTGTGCTCCCTCGCAGCCAGGAGAAGGAGAGGCCACCGGCAGGGAGGCAAACTGCCCCCAGGAGGACAGGAGGAGAGCACCATAAGTGTTAAGAGGTGCCCTGGCGGGGAATGCTCCCTTGGAAGAAGTGGTGGGAGAGGGCACCAACTTTTGCCACTATGAACAGCCATGCTGGATGCTGCCCGGAGCGTGAGGCTGGCAGGAGGAGGAGGAGTGGCAGTGGCAAACCGTTTGTGCTGGCAAAGTTTGGTGCAGGAGGCTTTCCAGGCCCAAAACAGGCTGGGGGGTCGCATGCACGGGTGGTATATGCGCGGGAATGCGGGAATGCACAGTGCAGAGTGCATGTGCATGGGGAGCATGGGTGGTCATGCATACATGCACAGGTGGGGCGGGAATGTATTGTGGGTGCATTGCACGCGCGCACACACACACACTTTTGGCATGGAACCAGAAAAAGGTTTGCCATCACTGCCCTAGTCATACTGTCATGGCAGAAATGAGCAATCTGTAATCTCGGTACCACATGTGGAAGTGTAGACCTTTTGTTCCCTCTTTGGACAAACCTCAGAGTGTCATATAAAAAAAATGCTAAAAAGCAAGGGGATTCTCCAAATCTATAGTATAACTAATCCTATTGCACCTGGACTGCAAATAAATGCAGACAGTGTTTACCTAGAAGTAAAGAACTATAGAAAATTAACTTTGCTTCCATCTAATGATTGGCTAGAAGTTTTCGGGCCAAATCAGGTAGAGGTTGTTAAGGAGAATAAATCTCCATAGAGGCGATGTTGATCTTTCTCTCAGAACTCAGACATTTAGAAATAAAGCCGAAGTTAAAAGTCTAATAGAAAATATTTATTTCGGTACAAAAACAATAAATTCTGAATAATTACATTCTTGCTAATTAAATGCAACCGTTTCCGGTCAGAGACAAAACACAAGAGAAAGAATGGAGAATCAGGAATGCACACATGCGCAGGAGATCACATCATGTGTTCTGCTTGTAATGGAATATACCATAATATTAGGATAGGGATGCATCACCCTGCATAGACATACAACTGACAATATTCACTATGTGACAGAGGTAGTGCAACTCCTAATGTAGACTTCACACAAGCTTTAAAAAGGTGTCAAGAAATTCTCACTAAAATAATGTAAAAACTGAAAATATTGAACCCCCATCCTTACATGACATTTATCTTACTCCCTTGCCATTCTGTCCTTAACACCAAGATAGGTAGGCATCAAAAGCTGTTCTTTTGTTTTAATTGGTGTATAATGGGACAGCCCACCTTCTTCTCTGATACATGCCTAGAATCACTTAACCCTCCTACATACAGCTCTCTGCCTTTGCTGTTTGTTGTGTCGCTCTCTCTTTCTTTATGTTGAAAGTTAAGCCTGCAAAGATTGCTTAATTTGCTATGAAAGACCATTCTTCCATGCATTGCCGTTAGTATGAGAACTGGCTGATTATCGAATATGTCTCTGCAGGATGCTAACCTACAAGCAGAAACTTTGGGCTCCTGCAAGTAATACTGTGCCAATTTCTCTCTTTTACTTGTGCAGGCAAAACATTTTTTCCTCGCTTCTTTCACATAAAGGAAAACTTTCAAACTATTTCATTGGAAGGTAAGAAATGTGTTGCCGGTCTTATTAAATACACACATTGATTGAGAGGAGCTTCCGGGTTTTTTTATGATTTTTCAAATGTGTCCTACAGTCAGGCTCCAGGTTTTTAAAATGTAGGCTTGAAATTTGGTGACTTATGTGTGTGACAAATTCTGTGTCATCCCAGGTGTAAAGGGGGTTATTGTAAAAGTGGAATATCGCTCTGGCTTTAAAATGGAAGAAAATCAATATTAAATTAGATACATATCAACTGCCTTTGCAATGTGTAATTTCAGTGGAAAGTACATTTCCTAACTCTTCTATGGGTCTCTTTATAGGTTGCTGGTGGCAAAAGAGAAAGAGAAAGTGAGGGTTAACATGCACAGTGTCAGACCTGCTCCAAAACAATCATATAGGAAAGCAGACTCTCGACTCCAATCTATTGAAGTGAACTTTTACTAAAGATTTTGATTACAGGAAGGTGAGGTGGGATCTGAAGTTCCCACTCACCGATACAAAGAGCCAAACCCAATGTTCCCCATCCCTCCTCCCAATATCTGGTGTGTTGCCACCCAATTAGGGATAGCTGTGATGTTGTGGGAAACTGGGTTGTTTAGGCTGCTGGAATTTTACACCTAGGGCAAGTGGCCTTGTAGATGCCCGTCATAACCAGTGTAAACAACTCTGGTCTTCTTCACATGTTGTTGTGGCCCGCCAGCAGCCCGTGCAGCTGATAGCACATCCCATTCGAGAGGAGACCGACTTGATAATGCGCCAGCGGCCTGTGCAGCTGGCACCCGAGTCGGACAGTGAGGAGGCTGGCAAGGACTCGGTGCCAGAGGCAGAGGTTCAGCCAGGGCCTTCGGAACCTCCAGCACCTCATAGCAGTGATGAGGAAGAAGAGGCTTCTCTTCTTCTTAATGCACGGGCATGCAGAGCTACCAAAAGGCAGGAATGGTTACTCCAGAGGAGGTAAGACTTGGGGCTAATTGGCCACTCCCCTAGTCTACTTGAAGAGTATCCGGAGACTTCAGTTGGTGCAAAATGCGGCTGCGCGTGCTGTGGTGGGTGTGCCAAGGTACACCCACGTGACACCTATACTCCGCCAGCTGCATTGGTTGCCCATTGGTCTCCGGGTCCAATTCAAGGTGTTGATCGTCATCTTTAAAGCCCTTCATGGCTTAGGACCAGGTTATCTCCGGGACCGCATTCTGCCTCATACTTCCCTCTGACCGGTTAGGGCCCACAGAGTTGGCCTCCTCCAGGTCCTGTCAGCCAAACAATGCCGGCTGGCGGGCCCTAGGGGGAGGGCCTTCTCTGTGGTGGGCCCTGCGCTCTGGAACCAACTTCCTCCAGAGACCCGAACCATCCCCACCCTGCTGGCCTTCCGAAAAGCCGTTAAGACATGGCTTTTCCTGCAGGCTGGGGGTAGAGCCTAATCCATCTGAGCTCTCCCCCGGGTATGTCTGGTTGCTAGATGGTTTTTAATATTAAATTTTTAATTTTTTTATTTGTTTTTAATGCAATGTTTATTGTTGGTTGTTCTTGTATTTTCTCTATGCTGTACGCCGCCCTGAGTCCCTCGGGAGTTGGGCGGCATATAAGAAAACCAAAATAAATAAATAAATAAATAAATAAATACTTAAGGAAAGCAGAGGCAGCTGAATCTCTGCAGGAAACAACATTTGAAATTTGTTTGTTCGTCGTGTGCCTCATGTCTGCAAAATCTTTGCTCTCCTTATCTGCTTCCGCTTGTTTTTTGAGGACAACTTCTAGGCATTTTGCCAAGCTTCATGAGCTATCAAAGACTAATTGCTATTATATGATTTAAGACTTTCTGAACTTATGCCAGCTGTTAATGATGACTAATTAACAGTTGGGCTTTTGCAAGAAAAGACTGCTTTTAGGTTTGTGTGTGTGTGACTTCTACTAAGACAGTTATTAGTAGTCGGTTATTGATTAAAATAAGTTCGAACAAACTGTGTGTTGGCTACGTTCTTAGCTGGGGCAGAACACATATCAGCTCCCTCTCCCCCTTTCCTACCATTAGATACACAGGTTTGGATTACCCCAAATGCCTCCCCCCTTCCTTTCCCTTTGATGGTAGGATGCCAGCAAGGCACCAGGCCGACAAGGGAGATCCTGACACACACTGTGTGGAAATCTGAGTAAGGACTCTATGCTTGAAAATTCACAAGAATTTTCTTAAAATGGTTGATTATTCAAATTATTCCCTTCTCTCCAGATGATGGCTGTTGTTTCACTGACTGTATTCACTCAACATGGTGGCAAATATAGTTAGATTTTTTTTTAGCTCAATGCATTGTATGTAGGCAGCTCATAAGATTAATTTAAGGCGGACTCTGGACAATTGGGTTACTTGAGTAAACCACAGCTAAATTAAGCATAAATGACCAAGTCATTCAGTATAGCCATATTTTCCATTTTCACCATTACGGGACACAAACCAGATCATGAGGTCAAAATTTACCACTAGTTCTTTGAACCTGATATGTGCCTCTGGATATTGAACATGCAAGATTTTTAGTTTCCAAAGCACCAATGGTTCTTGAAAGAGTGATGCTTTGAAAGGAAAACAAATATTCCCCTTGGATCTTACCATTGCTGCTGCTCCAGTCCAACATATATTAGGAAATATATAAATTAACAAGAAATACAGAAGTATTCTTTCTGGAGAGATTTCCTCCTCCTCCTCCTCCTCCTCCTCCTCCTCCTCCTCCTCCTCCTCCTCCTCCTCCTCCTCCTCCCCTCCCCCCTTCTAGGGTTGGAGATTTAATAGGCTATTATTATTATTATTACTATTATTATTAAGATGAAGATCAGTAGGTTGTCAGATAGGAATTTTTCTATCAAGAGGTGATATAGGATCTTGCTTCCCTGAAGTCATTCGTACTTAGAAAATAAAACCGAGATTCAATTCTAATTAACAAAATATTTATTTCAGTACAAAAGTAACAAAAAAATATAAACCTTTAATAAGCTACATCTTCTCAGCTAAGGATTCACATCTGCCTCTGGCGAGGCTTCGAAGGAGAAGAAAGTAGGAGGAGACAAAACTCCTGGAATGCACGCATGCGTAGTAAAACATATCACATGTCTGCTTGATTAGGAAATACAGTAAACCTAGAAATAGTAGAGATGCACAACTGGCAATTATTCATATCGTGACATAGGTACATCTTCCTGATTATTCTTTAGAAAAAAAACCTGGAGTTGACATTTGGTGGCTTACATATCAAGCCTTTCTTTTGAAATCTACTCTTGCAAACATGTGAAGTGAAAATTATAACTAACTCTAACCACATTAACTGAATTTTCAATTTTTAGACACATTTTTTTTCCAATTTTTCATCTTTTACTTTATTGCTAGGTCCAATCATGATCTTCACCTAGCACCATTTTCCTGCCAATCTCTCTGTTTAAGGAGGTCAGCAAAAGTCTCCTTGTTAAACATCTGAAAGAACAGATGAATTGTACTATGAAAACCTGATAAAGAAAGACTCTTTTCTCACATCCTGTTCTGCTGTGCATTGTCTCAGGAACAGTTCAGGGCAAGAATTGTGTTTGTTACTTGTTCTAAAAAAATATATGCATGAGCTAAAGATGGGAAGATATATTTTCTACATAGGCATTCACGCTAACAGAAAAAAGGACTTTGACGTTCAAGTGTAGGGATTTCTTTTCTTTTCTTTTTTCTCCTGTTAATTAATATAAACAATACATGTTTGAGGCTCGGGTTCTTTTCCAAAGAATTATTTAAATCTTCTTTTTCTAATCCATTTTATCTGAGAAAACATTTATTTGAATATTGAATAGGTTTGAAAATATTGAATAGGTTTGAGAAACTGGTGTTTCTGTGCGTATGAATGTGTATGATATGGAAAAAAAATGCCTAAAAGTGCATATTATTTATTTTTCAGAAATGGAAATTTTCTGACCATTTCGATGTCCTTGGCCAAATAATAAATTAATCAAATTGTTAATACTGATTTTTTTTATAAAACAGAATATTCTTTCTAGCTAGGAGATTAGAAACCACCCTTCGCTAAGGAACTGAAGTCCAACTATTCTAGGATTGAAACTAAATGAGCTTTTGCATAACAATGGGATTGTTTTTGCGAGGTTCATTTTATTTCCATTCCAATTTATGCATCTCACTCATTACAGAGCTCTATATATCCTCTGGTGTCCTTCCTACAACCTTCTGAACAAAATCTCAAGTGCTACTTTTGATATAACACTTTCTGATAAAAGATGTGGCCTAAGGAATGACTGCCACTTCTTTCATGTGCTTCTCATGAATGACACAACCAATTAGTAACATTGTGCCCATCGTATTTATAAACATTGATGGAAGTGGTATCTCTGATGATAGTCTGAGATCCAATAGAGAGAATCCTCAGAATCTTCAAGTTGGCATCTGGCCAATTTTTGTTCCACCAAATAAATATAACTTACTAGAGGCTGTGGGCAAGATTCTTTGCACATATAGGCAGTGGTATTTTGATCTTCCCCTTTTTGAACATCCTAAGAAGTATTTCTTGCTTCCAGAAACAATTAGATTGTGAGAAGTAAATAGTTTGCTGGGTGTGATGGGGTTCTTTGAACTGGAGGTGCGTTGTTTGCAAGGTGGCAACTGCCATAGAGAAACAAGACAGTGGAGGCTTTTGTGCCTCTTACTGTATACAATGATATTATTTACAGCAAATATTTACATTATTTACAACACAGTACTAGTGTTGTCCCAGTGTCATGTTTCCACTTAAGCCTTCCAGAGTCTATCTGACTTCTTCAACCTTTCTCTTCATTTCCCTCCTCCATTTCTGGGCTTGTCAGAAGAGAGAGAGAGAGAGTTAAAACAAAGCAATAGGCTGGAATTTACTCCATGTAGCTTGGCCTTCTCTCCTGCTGAAAAATTACTGCTTCTCTGTTGGGGTAAGAACCTCTCAGAATCTTCTGCTCAGACCTTCTCCAGAGACCAGAGTTTCACCCCCAAGAGCAGATCTACTTTTCCTCTTGGGTCTTGAGTGAAGCCATTGCCCCTTTCCTGGTTTTGAGTGGAGCTGTTGTCCCTCTGGTTCTTCCCTTCCCTTCTCCCAGACCTTCCTTCTTTCTTTTCAGCCAGGATGCTACAACTGCTCTGCACATTTAACTTCTCTCTCCAACTTTTTACTCAAGCCACTCTACGCATAGACTTTTTCCCCTTGTTTCTTCCTCTTTCTCCTTCTGTTCTCCTTCTGTGTTCTTCTCTTCTCTGTCTGCAAGTTTTAGATTAGATCAGCAGCATATCTCCCAGCAGGAATCTCTAGTTTATTTATTTATTTTATTACTTATATTTGTATGCCGCTCAACTCAGCAGGTACTCTGAGCAGCTAACAGCAATATAAACAATATAAACAATATTAATATAAAACAATTTAAAAACATAGCTAAAAATACAATAAAAACATTAAAAACACTCAATCATTTACATGAACATGGGCCTACATCTCTTACCTATTAGGCCCAGGCTTGCCGGAAAAGCCAGGTTTTCACAGCTTTCCTGAAGGCCAATAGGGTGGGGATAGTCCGGATCTTGGTGGGTAGCTGATTCCACAAAATAGGGGCCACAACAGAGAAGGCCCTCATCTGCGGACCCACCAGCCGACATTGTCTAGCCGACAGAACCCGTAGCAGGCCAACCCTGTGAGATATAACCGGTCGTAGGGAGGTATATTGTAGGAGACTGTCCTGAAGATACTCTGGCCCTGCACCATATAGGGCTTTAAAGGTAATCACGAACACCTTGAATTGCACCTGAAAACCAATGGGTAGTTCCCAGCACCTATATAGCAGGTTGGAGCAATGGGACTACTATCCTGACATCTCAACACAACAGTGCTGACTAGCAGCCAGTCAGTTTATCAGCCTTCATGATAATGCTGTTGCCCTTCAAGATCAAAAGTTACTTTCCGTTATGCCTTTTATTTATCCACTCCAGTGGCTGACTTATGCCCAAGAATATCAGCCATGCCAGGCTGCAAACCCATATGTCACACTGGGTAAAAGTACAAAGCCCTACTACTACAATGTCCCAAATTGCAAGGTCACTATAGGTTTTTACTTCTTAGCAAATTTCTTTCCAAAGTCCTCTTTAAAATCCACAAGGTATGCTTAATATAGCTTTGTAAAGACCGACTTTAGTATTATTCCATAAAGTCAATTTAGTTACAAATGTTAAAATACACACAAACAAAGGCATGGCTACCACACAAACAAGAAAATCTGTACACTTGAAAGAAGCATTGACTGTAGAATTTTTTTCAGATCCAGAAGTCCTTCAGACAAGATTATAACAGGCAAACAGAAGAAGCTTAAGGGCTTCTGACATCTATGCTTCATCATCTTACAAACAGACAAGAAGTTTTTTGAGATTAACATTTCCCATTCTCCCTAACCTTTGTCTTGAAAGGTTGCGGTGAAAGACCAAAATCTTGGAGGGAAAACTTCCAAAAGAGCTAATAACCTGCTGCTATTTCATAATTTTCTAATCTTTGGTGGTGCATCAGCTGGGTTGATCCACCCTGATACTTCAAGTATCCACTGTTCCCAAGGCCAATAGGTTGTCCAATAAATCTAGTTTCACTTCCAATAATACTCCAGGTCATTTCCTGATTCCAGCTTTCCCCTTTGGGTAAGTACAGGTAGTCCTTGACATATGACCACAATTGAGCCCAACATTTCCATTGTTAAGCAAGATTGTTTGTTCAGTGAACTTTGTCCCATTTTATACCCATTTTGCCACAGTTGTTGAGTGACTCTCTGCAGTTGTTAAGTTAATGACACGGTTATCAAGTGAATCTGGCTTGCCCATTGACTTTGCTTGTCATAAAAAGGTCACAAAAAGTGATCACATGACCTCAGGATGCTGCAACTATCATAAATACATGCCATTTGCCATACGTCCAAATTTTGATCACATTAAGTATGAAAACTGTTAATGTTACTTTTTTCCCTGGCACTATTGTAACTTTGAACAGTTACAAAATGAATGGTTGTAAGGTGAGGACTATCTGTAAGCCTGACCAGCACATTAACAGTGGTTTTCACAACTTCCGGTTTGGAGCGCTCCATCGCGGACGTCCCTTCGTTGGACGCCTTTCCGATCTTTGTTAAAAGCCGCCAGAACAGCTGTCTGGCGGCTTTGAAATCTCTTCCCCGGGCAAAGGGGAGAGATGAGAGCCTGACAGGTGGGGTAGAGCCCCCCCAGCGCCCTAGGAGCCATCTGGTAGGGCGCGAAGGGAGAGCTCCCCATGCAGCCTGTCTCCAGCTCCGAAGATCAGGAAACCTCCGTTTTTTGCGGAGCTAGATGGAGTGACCAGCCGCTGCTTCAAGAATGGGATTTATAACTACATTTAAACTATAGAAGCAGACAGAGAGAAACAGGCGTGAGATGGGCAAGTACTGAAACCTCTTTTTTTCTTTTTTTTTTCAACTCCTGGGTAAGCTTTCACTTCGGCAAGGGAACAAAGGAAACAGAGTAACAATATGGCGATTGAGAAGTGAAAGTGACTTTCGTTTCCCCAGAGGCTTTTTTTTCTTCTCTCTCTCTCTCTCTTATGGAAACTTTTAACTTGGAAAAATGGTTTTTTCTTTCTCTGTCTCCTAACTCTGGATTAAAGTTATAACAGAAATATTTCCAATAATAAAAGATTACCTGATTTTTAAGCTGGAAAGAACTTTAACAGGCACCTGGCTTTCTTTCTTTTTCGTACTCTTTTGAAACACCAATGGCTTCAAAGTCTGGAAAGATTGTTTTGACTAAAAGAAATGACTATTCATCTGGATATATTTCTAAAATGCAATTTAACACTGAGCTAACACCTCCACAGCCTTTGACACCTGAAAATTTATTAAATAATTTAAAGATTATGAAACATGAACTTACTTTGGAATTTAATCAGAAAATAAGTGAGATAGACAAAAAAATGCAGGCTGCTTTGAAGAATATGAATCAACAACTCAGATTTGATGTGTTAGAGGTTTGCAAAGGTTTAGCAACAAATATTGAAGTTTTGGCAGAACGTATTGAAACAAATAAACAAGCTTTGGCAACCTCGGTGAATTACATAGACAAAATCCAAAATGATATTGCAAACTTTGAAAAAGAGGTCTTGATGACACAGTTCAGATCCATGGAAGTTGCTATAAGGATCAGAGGTTTGAAAGAAGGATTATATGAAAATTTAAAAGGCAGGATGGTTGATGTACTGGATCAGGTGTCTGGAATCTCCAAAGTGGAATTGGCTACACAAATCGACAAAATATACAGAATCAATTCGTGGTACGCTAAACAAAAGCATTTACCAAGGGACATTGTCATATATTTTACCACAAGAGCTTTACGGAATAGAATTATACAAGCAACGTTTAACAATAATCTTATGGTGAATGGTCAGGAACTAAAGATTTGGAAAGAAATCCCCTCTAAAATGCTTAAAGCCAGAAAAAGCTATACTTTTTTGATTGATGAATTTAAGAGATTAAATTTACAATATAAATGGGAAGCGCCAGTTGGAGTAGCAGTAAAATTTTCTGGAAAAAGATATCGGCTCAACATGATAAAAAAAGCTACTGAATTTTATGTCAATGTTTTAAAGGCTGATATATCCAAGATACCTCCAGAGGAAGGATGTATGAAAATAAAAGAGGAGGAGGAGGGGAAGCCATCTTTGATGGATCAAAAGGAAATAGATTCAAAAACACAAAAGGAGTGCCAGAACCAGATAGCTGGGGAAAAGGAGATGGAGATCTGGGATCAGATGGGAGACGAGTCGACAAATCTGAATTTACTGAACTATTAAAAGATGAACTATCAAGATACAAAACGATGTGATGTTGAAATATATTGGACGGATAGAGATTAATATGATGGCATTTTTCCTTTTCCCTACTTAATGATTACCTATGCAATATTTAGCTAAGTTTTATATATCTTTGAGGTTACTTTTAATGTTAATTATATTAGATATATATAGTTTGTTGAAGATTTGTTTATTCTTTTTTCCCTTTCTTTTTTGTTTATTGAAGTTAGTAAGTTAATTTAGAATAATATTATGTTATTAATATTATGATGAAATTCAATATTTAATGATTACTTATGTAACATTTAGTCAAGTTTTATCTTAGAGGTTATTTTTAATGTCAATAATATTAGTTTAAGTATAAGCCTAAATGTGTAAAGTCTATCACAAAATATTAGTTTAAGATTTTTGTATTTTATACTTAGTTATTATTTATATAACATTTACTTTGTATTAGATAGAGGATTGAAGGGAGGAGGTAGGAGGTTTGTTTGTTTGTATTGTTAAAGAGATTTCTCTTTCTTTCTTTCTTTTTTTTATTCTTTTTTGTATCTTTACTATTGTATACAAATGCGATATAGTGTATAATCTGGAGTTGAAGTTTTTTTAAAAATAGTGTTCTTTTTTTTTTCTCTTCTTTTTATTAACAATTTAAATTTATTATTATGCCCTGTATTATCTCTGGGAAGTCCGGGGGGGGAGGTGGGGAGGGAAGGGGGCGGGTTCGGGGGGGGGGGAGAAAAAAACAAAAAATGTTTGTACTTCATATTTAATATTTTGCTACTACTCATGTAATTTTGTACTAATAAAACTTTTTGGAAAAAAAAAACAAAAAAAAACCAGTGGTTTTCACAATGTGCTGTGATTTCACTCAACTACTCAATGGTACTTGACTCAGTACCTCCAACTTCACCACGAGCACGGACCGAAGCAGATTGAGACAATTCTCATTTCACTCCAGCAGATACACCAATATGTTCGTGAAGTTGCAATTAGTTATAGAATCTTTCAGGATCAAAATTATAAAAACAAATAAACATTCTTGTTTGCACATTCTCTAACCTCTCTCTTCATTCCCTATATCTACCCCAGCAAACAACCATAAACAGACCTCCAGCATTCTAATATGGAAATCCCCATGAAAAATCCATATCTAACATAAACAGCAACATATCATAAATGCCATTTGGGGAAAAATATTGTTTTCTATGGCAACATTTTTACTTGTCATTTTATAATCTTTCCTTCCCTAAAGCTGAAAAAAAGAAAATATTGTCTTCCAAATATAAATTAATTTGTTTCCAATCTTGCCAACTGTATTAGCAGAACCAAAGAAGATTTCATTATGGCAGTATGGTCCCTCTTTGCATTTAATTTCCCCCCCAGAACTATTATTTCTTAATATGTGGCAATAGTATTACCAGAGCACATGTAGACAATGAAACGGGAGTCTTTTTCTTTCAAATAAAAGTGAATGAATCCCTGTTTAGAAGAACAGATTGCATTTAATAGTTAGTCTGTCTAGTCTGTCTTGAGCACACCATAGCTGGCAACTGTTCAATTTCAGGAGGTGAATAAAGCATATGGCAAATGGCTGTGAGGTCATTAGGGTGAATTTGGATCTATTATCATACCATCTTTGCAGTCAGCAGTATGTAGAAATGGAATATTATTATTTGCAAATGAAATATCAAATAATTACCCAAGACTTATGGGAGCAATAAAGGATAACAAGAAAATGTATAAAGAATGGTTGTGGTGATATAGAATCGTATTGGTTATAAAAGTTAATGTATGTGTACTTTTGTGTGCAGATCATACTGTGATGTTGACTGACTAATTTGTGGCAAACCTTAGATAGATTGTATGACACAACAAGGATCTGAAAATTAATGTATTAAGACCACAGTGTCTATGTTTGACATGGAATATTAACAATTGCAAGTTATACATCAATGTCAAAAAAACTAGAGAAAGTAGATGAATCTTTGTGAGTGTTGGTGAATGTCTATTAAAAATGGTAACATTTTGAGATATACAAATGCTGATAGAAAGGTCATGAACAATATGTGGCTTGTTGCAAGGAATGAATCATTGAAAAATCTCAATGTATCATGGAAATAAGAGTTGGGTATGTCAGAAGAAATATAAAAAAGTAAAAAGCAAAAATAATAGAGCACTTAAGAGGTGTTTAATTAAACGATAAGAGGTCAAGAATGAATGGCTTCTGAATGGATGTGAATTAAATACAAAAGTGAGTAACCATTGTGAAATAAATATGCATGTTGAGATGGTTTTGTTGAAGAGAATTAAAACATAATGCAACTACTTCAAGGATTTTAAATGATATAATTGAGAAGTTTAAAGAACAAAAGACAGGATATGAAGAGGATATGGTTGAAGCAAAGATAGTTTGCAAGGAGGGGAAAGTACTATGGAGCAATTTAACGTGAATATTATTGGTCTAAATTTGATTTTCTTTTCTCTTTAATTTCTTTAACTTATTATTTGTAATTTCCTACTTGCACATGGTTTAACACTGCTGATCTTGAAAAGGAATAGTATGATGGGTAGGTATGAATACATTTATATTCTAGCTGCTCCACTTTATTCACTATTTCCCTTAAGCATCCAATTAAAGAAGGTCACATCTTCATAATCTCAACCTCATGTTGTGACGTAACTATTGTTAAATCCCAACTATAATAATGTATGTTTTTATAGTGTGGACTAGAAATTTCTACATTCTTGCTGCAGATTACAAAAACCATATTAAAGCCATCGTGCTGATCTTTGACGTCTCCATTTGATAGCAATCAGATGTCCATGACTACATATTCATATTCCTTGGAACAACTATTCCTAGATCTTTTCAATGTTTTTTTTCCAGATGAGCTTAGAGAATTAACTAGAGGTTATATATACAGCAAATTTTGACACATCTCCTTTTTCTGACATGATTCTCTTCTAATTTTTCTCTTCTAATTTTTAACTTTTCTGATATCTTAAGTCTGTGATGGCGATCCTCTCTGTGGGCATGCAAGCCGTCACCCTAGTTCAGCTCCACCGTGCATGCGCGCGCACCTCCCGCCAGCCAGCTGGTCATCGGGTCTCTGCTGCGCATGCGTGGGGGGCGGGGCGTGCACAGGGGCACACACATGCGCAGGGGCACACACACGTGCTTTGGGCACTTGCTCTGGAAAAGGTTAGCCATCACTGTCTTAAGTGATTCTACTTATTAATTTTTGTTTCTCTTTATATCATACTTCTGTATATTCTATGGGTTTCTGATTGGCCAATACTAGAAACAAGTAAGAAGTACTTCCTGATTGTTCTTTTGTTGTAGTCCTCGACTTACAACAGCTTGTTCAGTGACCGTTCAAAGTTACAACGGCACAGAAAAAAGTGACTTATGACCATTTTTCACACTTGACTGTTGCAACATGCCCAGGGTCATGTGATTCACATTTGAATGCTTGACAGCTGGTTCATATTTATGACGGTTGCAGTGTCCCAGGGTCATGAGCTCAGCTTTTGTGACCTCCTGATGAGGAAAGTCAATGGGGAAGCCAGATTCATTTAACAACCGTGTTACTAAATTAACAACTGCAGTGGCTCACTTAACAATGTGGCAAGAAAAGTCATAAAATGAGACAAAACTCACTTAATAAATTTCTCACTTAGCAACATACTATACATTTTGGGCTCAATTGTGGACGTTAAGCCGAGGACTACCTATAATTTCTCTATCAGGATTGTTTCCAAATACACTGCTTTTCCTTCAAATCCCTTCTTTCAGGAAGGATTATAAGATCATACATATATTTTGATTATGATGATTGTTAAGTTCCAAACCTGGCATGTTACAGTACAATACAGTACATGGCTGTGCTCAAATCAGTGGGATGTAATTTGTACAAACCTGATTAGTTACATTGCTGTAGCTGCATTTCTGAGTCCCAAGGGAACTTTCTGCATCCATTACTTAATCTGCTGCAAATGACTGAAAATAAGGAACAGTCAGAAAGCTATTTGAGTAACAATCGGAAATTAGATAATTAAACCCCCATTTGTTCACAGTACTCCTTTAGCAAGTTGCAGTATTTAAGTTCCCAGTCTGTCCTGGTGGTTATAATTTGCCATATGCAAAGTATACCTTAAGGAGGAGCCCTGCTCATTTTTTGCTCTGCCAATGCTAAAAATGTTCATCACAGTGGGAGCACCTTACTAGGTCACAGTGATTTGTCATTCTGCCCACCTTCCTGAGCTCTGACAGAACAGATGGAAAAGTTGGTGGGCTAATTAATCTGTTTTGTCTGACTTAGAGTTTTGGTGGAAAGGAAAAGGAAATCCATCATTTCCAATGAACAGCTCCACTCTCATTTGCAATATGGTACATTAATGTAAACCGTATCCCAATGCAAATAAATTTATATAAAGAACAATGAAGAGACAAGGGGAATATAAATATTTATATACAGAGAGTACTATCATATTGTCTGTCAGCTAAAGTTACTGTTCCCTTACAGTTTAGCTTACCATTGCTAGCTAGGATAGGTGCATTTAATCTCTGTTTAACAATTTCCATAATAGCCCAAATGTCATCAAGCTATGTTGGCTTCTTTGGAAATGTACATTTCTTGTCCAGTTGAAATAAACAGTTTCTACTTTAGCCTCTGAACAGAGTCACCAGTAAGAGACTCTGGCTTTTCTTCAACTTGGTTTATTCCCCCCCCCCCCACTTTCCTTTTACTTCAGCTGTGGGTTCCTTTGCAAAGTTATGGCTTAAGATTCTTATCCTTGCAGATTAGGAGGTAGGTGAATGACATAATGACACAGAGAGTTGTGTAATGATAAATGTTTAATAACTGTCAACCTCATTGCTGCCGATAAGTCACTAGTGGGGTGCTGGGGCTCAGCTCAACTGGCTTATAACATTCCCAGAAGTTTAAAATTGGGTCTTTCAGCTGTAATGAGCCTGGAAAGGAAGTTGGCAAGAATCTTAGGTTTTGTGTATGGTGAAGATGAGAATTACGAAGGTCACAGCTTTAGGGATTAATGTACCAGTCTTTCAAATGTTGGCAGAACAGTAGAATACTACAACAGATATGTTAAAAGCATTTGTCTAGTCATAATTATAGAGATGTTTCATTTTTGCATTTCTGTTTTATATATGCATTTGTATTTGTATTTTTTTATTTTTAAATTGAATGGTTGTTTCTCTTCCAGATGTTTGGGTTTTTAGTTGTGTTTGAGGCAGGATTTTATGGTATGTCACCTGAAGTCTGTTACAGAGTTTAATGGTTATAAGTTATCCAGAGTCACCTCTAGGTGAGATGGACAACATACGTGTCTAATCAACAAAGAGTTGGGCACCTCTTATTAATTTAATAAAACAAAGAAATATAGACTGTTACACCATGAACTGGACCATTAGAAAAACCATCAGGTGTTAAAGCAGTAAAGCAGTATAATTATATCATTAAGAAATCCCTAAAAGACAAAGAAGTAATCATATTGTTCCTTTTTTAAATAAGCAAACATGAATCTAGTGGAAACCAATGATGTATTTATAAATTATAAATTATGCATTTATATCTGAAGATTTTCTGGCAAAATTGTAGGAAATGGGGTGAAGATATACAGTACTTTTAATATAACCTCCTTGTTTCTTTGGTAGGCATCACCCAAAAATAGCATCTGGCTTTTGTGAGACAATTAGGCGATCACTAGAGCTCAATCCCATTTGGTAACATTGTCTCCTGTTCTGCTATTACGTTTGAAAGCTAATGCTGGTTCCTGGATCAAATGTAGCATGGTTTAAATACTGGCCATTAGGGAAGAACCACTATCATCAGCTACTTCTGTTTGTGAGTTTCCACAACTCATTTGTCCACCTACTATGTGACAGAGAATGTCAAAGCAGATCTGATCACTAGGAAACCTTTTCTGTTAAACAATCTTTTTCCACCCATTAATGGTCACTCAAATGCATATATTCCCAATGTTGCTTTTTAAATATAAAAATCATTAGATGGTTTTCCTTTACGTAGCATCGACAACCATCAGCAGAATATAAATCAGAGTCGGAAAACACATTTTCCATGTGGCTCAATGAAACTTCCCATTGCTCAGATGTTAAGCCTTTGATTGGGCAAACAGAACAATTTGCTTTTGGCAGCACAAATGGTGATCTTAAACATAGTCACTGATAGACATAGCTTATCACTGTAATCCTAAGGAAGGACTGTTTCTTGTTACTATTAGCAGCAGGAAAACTGGGTTTCTGCTTCCAGGTGCTTGAAAGAATGCAGGTCTGAATCATTGCCCGTTTGTCCCACCCACCCATATTTCACAATCACCATTGTACACTGCACACAATGTAATCAACAATGCCCACCAATTTAATGAATAACAGCATATGACCGCAATTCTACACACAAGGGAAAAAAAACACCAGACACTTGAGCAGACAGCTGTGCTTAGCTATACTTTTGTTTGTGTCTTGACTAGACAATATTAGAGCAATCTTCCTCAACATAGCATCCATAATGTCCTCTTACTATGAATTAATATATTCCGAAAGTTTTTACTTGGGTCAGGAGAGCGCACAAGAGCTGTGCGATGGGGAAATTTAATTTAACTGAATAGCGTCATTTGATAGCCTTCCAGTTAATGCACAGATATTCTTATGAAGCCTGAATTCTTTCAAATGAATATCAGCTGTGTGTATTTTTTTAAAAAAATAAATAAGCATCACTAATTGGCACCACAACAGATATGGTCCATTTTACTGAGAGTCTGAAATCAATGCAATGGCTTTTGTAGACATAACTCTATGATAGATTGCAAGACATTCACACAAAGATAGGTAAACATTAACTAGAAGAAGCACATATGTTCTTTATGCTTGCAAAAAGAAGCACTATGAAAGCTGTTGTGTGCAGAATTTCTAGTTGGTTGACATATATACAGTTCATATAGAAAGCTAGAGGGCAAGGGAAAGCAACAATGGTAAAGTAATCATCAACATGCTGTTATCCATAAAATTTCAGCATGCCACCTGAACAGAAAAATGATGAAAGGCAGATGAAAAATATTAATATATTTCCTGTTTCTCTGCTTTGGAGACCTTGTACTAAACCTTGCACCTCACTTTTTCATAGGTTTCTAAATCAGCTCCTTTCCTATTTTGAATTTTTTTCATGTTGAATTTATCTAATGTAAGAAGGAATAAAGTGCGAGCTGGAAGGTATGACAATTAAGTGGATGCATAATGACTTAAAAATCACAGTCAGAGATTGCTTATCAACTGTTCAGAATCACACTGGAGTTTTTGTATCAAGTGCCACAGGGTTCAGTCCTGGACTCTCTGTTCTTCAGAATTTTTATTAATGACTTGGATAAAGGAATGGATGGAATGTTTTAGATAACAGAAAATACAGGTGAACAGTTAATACCCTAGTTGATTGAAATGCAGTTCAAAACTGTCTTGATCCTTTAGAGAAATAGTCAGAAAATAACATAATGAAACTTAACAAATACAAAATGATATTTTGAGGACATAGAAAACAAATGCACAGGTAAAGAACAGGAGACAGTAGTATTTGTGAAGAGGGAAAAATGAATGTGAGTGATCAATGTGATTTGTTTCAAAAAAAAAAAGCCAAATGCACTTCTGGTTATCAAATTTGGATTCAGAAAAATAAAACAGGTTTGGGGAAGAATAACTAGGACAATCCCATAACAAGAGCAAGTCAAGGCCATCTCTGTGGATACCAGCAATGCCTGGAAGAGAGTGACTTCTGCAACCCACAAAATTACCTCATTGGGGAATGCGACCGGGTGACACACTTTGGGGGGAGGGGGAAACAGGGTCAGAGGCAAGGCATGAATGGGTTCACCTAGGACTAGGTAATGCTGACTTGGTGCTCCTAATAAAAGACTGGATTTGTATTGCTGTATGGCTTGAGACTCTTAATTGCATTAGGGCACTGATCAAAACCCTGATGGTATATACAGTATATGTATATATATATGTATATATATATGTATATATATATATATATATATATATATATATATATATATATATATATATATGTATATGTATATGTATATGTATATGTATATGTATATGTATATGTATATGTATATGTATATGTATATGTATATGTATATGTATATGTATATATATGTGTATATTGTCACGATGTGAATATATTGCCAGTTGAGCCTCTGTGCTATATTTCTTAGTCTTCTACTATATTTCTAGATCTACTGTATTTTCTAATCAAGCAGACATGTGATATGTGTTTCTACGCATGCGTGCATTCCAGCAGTTTGTCGTCTCCTTCCTTCTTCTCCTGCAAGCCTCCGCCCAAGGCAGATGTGAATTTTTGACTGGGACAATGTAGCCTATTTAAGGTTTATGTTTTGTTACTTTTATACTGAAATAAATATTTTGTTAATTAGAATTAAATCTCAGTTTCATTTTCTACGCAAGGATGACTTCAAGGGAACAAGATCTATATCGCCTCGGTAGGAATAAATTCCTATCCCATCATATATGTATATAGAATAGAATAGAATAGAATAGAATAGAATAGAATAGAATAGAATAGAATAGAATAGAATAGAATTTTTTATTGGCCAAGTGTGATTGGACACACAAGGCATTTGTCTTTGGTGCATATGCTCTCAGTGTACAAAAAAGACAAGATACATTTGTCAAGAATCATGAGGTACAACACTTAATGATCGTCATATGGTTCAAATAAGCAATCAGGAAACAATATTAATATAAATCGTAAGGATACAAGCAACAAGTTACAGTCATAAGTGTGTGTATGTGTGTGTGTGTGTATGTATACACCCACACCCACACCCACACACACCCACACACACTATAATATAATCTTTCTCTCTGTACTTGTAAATGAAATTCTATAGCAACAATGAAATCTAACATTAACAGATCACCGTTTAGCAGATTGCATCTAAAATAGGCCAGGTTATGGACTAGATATCTGTCAGACCTTATCTTGCCCTTTAAAAAACTGTCATGCCCGTACTATTTCCACTAGTCCAGAAAAAGCAGCTAAATTAACATATTCAAGTATATAATTATTATTTTAACACATAATAATTGTGCAATGACTCAAATAGCTCCAAAAATATTCACAAGAATCATTAGATTTAGCACTTCAGTCAGAATAACAGAATTGAAAGGGACCTTAGGGTCTTCTAGTCCAACTCACTGCTCAGGCTGGAAACCTTATACCATTTCAGACAAATGGTTGTCCAATGTCTTCTTAAAATCTTCCAGTGTTGAAGCATTCACAATTTCTGGAGGCAAGCTGTTCCACTGACTTGCCTCCACTCTAACTGTAGAGTAAAGTTCTCTGTAGTTCTAGGTTGTTTCTCTCCTTGATTAAGTCATATTGCAGGCAATGTGCAAGATCAGAGAAAAGGCCTATGTAACTAGTTGTTCTCCACTGAATAATATTTAAGACATCATGCCTCTGATCATAGGGAGAATAACTTCTCCATTAATCTGGTTGATTTACTTTGAAGGCTAGTTCATGCCATCACTTACAGTATTTTTCGGAGTATAAGACGCACCTTTTTACCCTCAAAAAGAGGGTGAAAATTTGGGTGCGTCTTATACACCGAATGTAGCCCCACCCAGCCACCCCCACCCTTTGGCCTCTGCCTGCCAACAATTTACCTCTTTGCAGCAAACAGGGCAAAGCACAAGAAGAGATAAACTGCCTCCCGATCTACAGCTGACAGGCTTGCAAGCCAGTGGTAAAATGAAACTAACTACAGTGGCTGTAATGTGACAAATTGCTGGGAGATAAACTGCTGGCAATATTAGGCTGCTGAAATCAAATGGAGGCAAGCTATAGCTGCTATGGCTCAGAGCTAGAGCTCTTGCCTCACAATCAGGAGGTTGTGAGTTCTATCCTAGGTAGAGGCAGATTCTGTGAATATGTTATTTTGTTAAATGTTTGTAGAGTGTTCAAATTATTAGACTTATTTTTTAAAGACTGCTTTATTATTGTTCTAGACAACTTAACAAAATGAAGAAGCTTTTTAAAATAAATGCTTGCTCTGAAGAGGCCCAGTGCTATTGTATCTTCTTTTAAATAGCAGAGAATACTTCCAGAAAGCCACATCAATTTTAAAGATCTGTAAAAATATAATCTGAAATGTCCTGTTTTAGTATTAAGTATTAGTATTAAAAGAAGGCAGCTGAGAAACCCTGACTAGTCATGTTTGGAGTAGATCTATTTAAATAATTGGGAGGAGTTAGTGTGATTACATTTAAGAAAACTTTCTGGGATTAATATACTGCCATAAATGTACATTTCTCCAATTCTTTGCCATTTCTATGGGTCAGGCACACATGCACAGAAATACACAGCAAACAGTGTATATCATCTGTACTGTTTGCTGTTTGGCAAATTGCTGGGAGGCAGAGGCCTTTTTTCCTTGTTTTCCTCCCCCAAAACTAAGGTGCGTCTTATACTCCGGTGCGTCTTATACTCTGAAAAATACGGTAATATTAGATGTATATGGATTGGTTGTAATCCATATACATGGATGTATATGGTGTCAATTTGCCTGAACTGTCCAATCAGATTCCATGATTTGAATGAAGTAGATTTGATTCTGAAATTAAATCAAATCACCGTCAGATCCAAATCGAAGCTTCCCAAAGCCTTCCCTTAAAGCAATTCAGAGACATGAATTTTATCTTTGGGAAACAGGAGTACTCCTGTGCCAGACAGATTATGGTGCTTCCTAGTCATATCATAATATGCCATCAATGCCTCATTTAATCTGGATTCAGCTTCACTTACTGAGTACCATATCAAGAACAATTGGCTTTAAAGGGAAATCTTCTGGAATATTTATGACTGTTCCAGGTGATATATTTAGATAATTTCCATGAGTAGTCAAGTATTTTCAGGTTCTGGAATAGTCACACGTTTATAGATAAACTGTGAATAATCTTCTGCGATAATTTGGACATCGATTTTATGTAATACCGGTAGGTATGTTGTGTCCTGGTTTTGTTCCTGACCAGTGGCTCCTTTTTTGTCCTCCCCCACTCTAGTCCACCTTGACTTCATCATGGGACCTACCTAGAAATCTGCCCTAACATACCCAATGGGGGAGGGGGGGAAAGGAGATCTGACTCATTGGTAGATTTTTGAATTATTTTTGTGAACTGAGCTAGAAGCATCAATACTCCACAGGGGGAACAAGCTACATGCTCTGCATCAAAGTGGCAAAGTACAATTATTTTGTTTCTTCATCAGTCGTTAATAAATCTTTTAAGCCATTGTTTAAGCAAATCCTCCTGTTGAAACTGTTTGAGAATATAGGAATTGTTTTGAAACTTAAGGATCTAAAGATTAATTGCTCTAGTGACCAGACAAATTAAATGGTGATACTCAACTCTCCCTGAAGGTTCATGCCTGGATGAAGCAAGGCATTTTTAGTTTTGAAATATTGAGCATGATGCCACATAAGAGCACTGGAGATTATATAAAGCAGGAGAAATAGGAGAATCTTTTTTATTAAATGGTCTTCCCCTAAACACATTCCCATATGAAAGTGTGAAGCATCACACTTTTTATTACAAAGCATCAAGCATTGCAAAGTATGTTTCAGAGCTCATTCTAAATCAGTGTCTACTGAAAAAGAATGGGAGATTAATAGATTTCTAGCTTTTCTAGCTATTTGCTGTTCATCTATCATCAATCATCTATCTATCTATCTACAGTATCTATCTATCTATCTATCTATCTATCTATCTATCTATCTATCTATCTATCTATCTATCTATCATCTTTCATCTATCATTTATCAACTATCACTATCATCTATCACTTAGCATATCTATCTACCTGCCTGCCTGCCTGCCTGCCTGCCTGCCTACCTACCTACCTACCTACCTACCTACCTATCTATCTATCTATCTATCTATCTATCTATCTATCTATCTATCTATCTATCTATCTATCTATCTATCTATCTATCTATCTATCTATCTACCTACCTACCTACCTACCTACCTACCTACCTACCTACCTACCTACCGTATTTTTCAGAGTATAAGATGCACCTTTTTACCCCCAAAAAGAGGGTGAAAACTTGGGTGCATCTTATACACCGAATGTAGCCCCACCCACCCACCCACCCCCACCCTTTGGCCTCTTTCTTCCAGCAATTTACCCGCTTGCAGGAAAGAGGGAAGAGCCTGTATAGCCAAGCAAGTCAGTAGCAGTTTCCCGACCTACAGCTGTTTAGGTTTGCCATGTGGGAAAATGAAAGTGAAACTAGCTTGCAAAGAGGCAAATAGCTGGGAGAGACAGGCAGGTTTTTATTTTTGCTGAACTGGCTGCAATGGGGTAAGTGAATAACTATAAATGTCTGTAGAATGTTCAAATTATTAGACTTATTTTTTAAAGACTGCTTTATTATTGTTCTAGAGCCAAGGGTCTCCAACCTTGGCAACTTTAAGACTTGTGGACTTCAACTCCCAGAATTCAACAGCCAGCTTTGTTAGCTTTGCTGGCTGTGGAATTCTGGGAGTTGAAGTCCACAAGTCTTAAAGTTGCTAAGGTTGGAGATCCCTGTAAATCTAGACAACTTAACAAAATAAAGAAGCTTTTTAAAATAAATGCTTGCTCTGAAGAGGCCCAGTGCTATTGTATCTTCTTTTAAATAATAGAGAATAATGTATACTTCCAGAAATTTTAATTAATTTTAACAGCTCTGTACAAGTATAGTCTGAAATGTAACAGTGTCCTGTTTAGTATTAGAGTTTAGTTACCTTGGAGTAGATCTATTTAAATAATTGGGAAGAGTTAGTGTGACTACATTTAAGAAAACTTTCTGGCATAATGTACATTTCTCCAATTCTTTGCTATTTCTATGGGTCAGGCACACATGCACAGAAATACACAGCAAACAGTGTATATCATCTGTGCTGTTTGCTGTTTGGCAAATTGCTTGGAGGCAGAGGCTTTTTCCCTTGTTTTCCTCCCCCAAAACTAAGGTGCGTCTTATACTTCGATGTGTCTTATACTCCGAAAAAAATACTCTATCTATCTATCTATCTATCTATCTATCTATCTATCTATCTATCTATCTATCTATCTATCTATCTATCTATCTATCTATCATCTCTCTCTCTCTCTCTCTCTCTCTCTCTCTCTCTCTCTCTCTCTCTCTCTCCATCCATCCATCCATCCATCCATCCATCCATCCTGCCCACCCTCTAATTTGTATGGCCATCCATCACACAAACTGTCTCTGGACAGCATACAATATAGTAAAACAGTAAGTAGAAAAAAACAATTACTGTATTATAAAAGGATAACAAGTAATTATTAAAGTAATAATATGAACAGAATATAGAGATGGAATGGATCTATGGGATTTATATCCTGTCTGCAAGGTTTCTGGGATTTATATCTCACCTGCAGGATTCTGAAATGGGGTAAGCTGGAACTTCACCATTCAGTGTTCCCTAACTAGTTATCTTCTTTACGTTTTAGACCAAAGCTGCTTCAATCCTGACTACTGTAGCTGGGCCTAATGACAATATATTGAAAGGTATATCATAGTTATAGCAAGTTGAATGGCTAGCCTTAAACAACCATCAGTTTTCGTTGCCATATATTTTGAGAGTTAGGAAAGTCTACAGAGCAGTCTAGCTGCCAGCAGTTGCTAGTTCGTTTAGTCCATACTGTCGCACTATCCAGGGTGCACCACGAGGAGGCGAAATAGCTTCACACCCCTGGTTCATTTCAATGGTTTGATGGCCTAGACATTGGTATTTGAACATAGATCTTTTTAACATTTGTATTTTATTTATTTTTTTTACTAATCTAGATGAAATGCTAATATATATTGCTAGTCCATGAATGATATACCATACACTAAACAAAGGCCATCAGTGGCCAGGCTTACTGAAAATCAGAGACAATTTCAGCATTTCTTTTATTTCTCTACATGAAGCATTTTTATTTCTGAAGCACTCATTTCATGTTTCCTACAATCAGTGATGACCCATATTTTTAGATGTCATTTAGCAGTTACAATAGAAGGTTGGCAGCAATATGCAAAGTCGTTACACTATATTTGATTCCTGGAGAATTTTTTGCATTTCATGAATTGCTGTCATGTTATGTTACCATGCAAAATCTAGAAACTTGCTATTAAATCATATTGAACATTTTTAAAGATCTGAAAGGATTATGCATAGTATTATAAAGGTCATTTATTCTAGCAAAGATGAGCTTGCCAAGAAGGCAAAAATCCAAATTATGTACTCCCAGTTATCTCTAGACTGAGCTAGTACTTTCCAATCAATACATACTTTGATAACATAATTAACCATTTTATTTTCCAGCCAAATTAAAAAGCATTTGTTAGCCTCCTAAGTTTTAACATCTTAGGAGGCTAAGAAATGCCTCCTTCCTAGATTTCCCCCTCCCAGCCAAGATGATGATGATGATGATGATGATGATGATGATGATGATGATGATGACGGCGACGATTATTATTATTGTTGTTGTTGTTATTATTATTATTATTATTATTATTATTATTATTATTATTATTATTATTATTATTATTATTATTATTATTATTATTATTATTATTATTATTATTATTATTATTATTATTATTATTATTATTATTATTATTATTATTATTATTATTATTATTATTATTATTATTATTATTATTATTATTATTATTATTATTATTATTATACAATTGTATCACAGCGGCCAGTTGTTTCGCCGGATTTGGCATTGATTACTAGTCGAGCCCCACCCAGGGGCCTAGGAAGTCGTAATGTATTTTCGAAGTATATGTGCGGAACCGAGCAGTGCGGCTTTCTGCATTTGACTGATGGTGATTTTGTCAATTTTGAGCTGTTTTAAATGTAATTCCAGTGCTTTTGGGATAGCACCCAGTGTTCCAATCACTACTGGAATTACCACTGCTGGTTTGTGCCATAATCGTTGGATTTCAATTTTTAAGTCCTGGTATTTTGCAATTTTTTCGTGTTCCTTTTCATCGACCTTGCTATCTCCTGGTATTGCAATGTCAATTATAGTCACCTTGTTGTTCTCGACCAACGTGATGTCTGGTGTATTATGCGCCAGTACCTTGTCTGTTTGTATACGAAAATCCCACAAGATCTTGACCATCTGATTTTCAGTGACTTTTTCAGGCTTGTGTTCCCACCAGTTTGTAGCAGTATGGATGTTATAATTTTTGCATAAATTCCAGTGGATCATTTGTGCAACAGAGTTGTGTCGTAATTTGTAATCAGTCTGTGCGATTTTCTTGCAGCAGCTGAGCACATGGGCTACAGTTTCGTCAGCTTCCTTGCATAATCTGCATTTAGCATCATTTGAAGATTTATCAATTTTGGCCTTTATGGCATTTGTACGAATTGCCTGTTCTTGTGCGGCCAGGATCAATGATTCTGTTTCTTTCTTTAAAGTACCAGATGTTAACCATAACCAAGTTTTTTCACTGTCCACTTTGTCTTTTATTTTTTCCAGAAATTGGCCATGTAATGCTTTATTTTGCCAACTCTCCATTCTTGATTTTATCACATTTTTTCTGTATTCTTGTTTCGTCTGTTGGACCTTCAGTAGATTTTTGTTCTTTACTTCAATTAATAGATGTTCTTGACTTTCTTTTAAATAATCCGCCAATGCATGCTTTTCTTCTTCAACTGTTTGCTTTACTTGTAGTAGTCCTCTGCCACCTGATTTTCTGGGCAGGTAAAGTCTATCAGTGTCACTACGTGGATGTAAACTGTAGTGCATTGTCATTAGTTTTCTGGTGTTTCGGTCCAAAATGTCCAAATCAGCTTGTGTCCAGTTAATTATACCAGCCGTGTATCTTATGACTGGTATTGCCCAGGTATTCATGGCCTTGATGGTGTTTCCACCATTTAATTTAGATTTCAAAATTTTCCTAACTCTGTTGGTGTACTCTCTTCTAATGATAGTTTTCACTTCTCCATGTCTGATGTTATCCAACTGCAGAATGCCCAGATATTTATAGGCTTCATTTTGATTGCATTTAATTAATTGGCCATTGGGCATTTCAATTCCGTCACATGTAGTGATTTTGCCCCTTTTCATAGATACAGTGGCACATTTTTCCATGCCAAACTGCATTGAGATATCTGTGCTGAATATTAGGACTGTGTTGGTCAGTGATTGGATTTCTATTTCTGACTTTCCATACAGTTTCAAATCATCCATATACAATAAATGTGAAATTTTTTCAGCGTCTTTGGCTATTTGGTATCCAAGTTTCATTTTTTTTAAGATTACTGATAGTGGGATCATTGCGATGATGAAGAGGAGGGGTGAAAGTGAATCTCCCTGAAAAATTCCTCTCTTGATTATTATTATTATTATTATTATTATTATTATTATTATTATTATTATTATTATTATTATTATTATTATTATTATTATTATTATTATTATTATTATTATTATTATTATTATTATTATTATTAAGAAGGTCTTGTGGGACTTTCGAATACAGATGGATCATCATTTGGAACACAACACGGCAGATATTATGGTTGTCGAGGGCCGAAGCATACAATTTATTGATATTGTTATACCAGGAGATGCCAGAGTCGAAGAAAAAGAACTGGAAAAAATCATGAAATATCACAAATTGGCCATTGAAACTACGCAATTATGGATGAAACATGTAACAATGATACTCATTGTCATTGGGGCACTTGGTACCATGTCCAAGAATTTTATAAAATACATCAAGAAATTGCAGCTTCCTGCAATAACACCAGTGGAACTGCAAAAAACTGTGCTACTCGAAACATCGTACTTCTTAAGAAGGTACTTGGTTGATATCTAGGAGGCTGGCAGCAACCCGTATCAACCATTAGCATCAGTCAATGGTATTTGTGATACATTTTAAATGTCCAGTTGACTGAGTTTCATGTTTAATGAATAAAAGAGGTAATAAAAAAGTCCCACCACCAACAAAGTATTGCTTTAATATATAAAGACAGAAATAGGGAATCTGCTTTTTATAAATGGTAAAAAATCATTAACTGTAAAAACGATCCAGGTCTGGAAAGATTGAAAAGTCTTACTGTAAAAATTCTTACATCCATAATTTTATCATCTGAGTTCTCTTCTGCTTTGATTGCTATTTACAGCAGTATTTTTGAAAGGAAAAGTGTATTGCTGAATTGCAGCGTTACCTCTTTTTTGGGCTACATTTTCTTCCATTTTTGTCTTTGCACTTGTCCATAAAACTAACTCCATCCCTAATCATTTGAATGATCATTTGGGAAAGGGAGACTTAATAGAGAGAGAGAGAGACCATGCTGTATGGAACAAGAAAGCTTTTTGCAGGAGAGGCTCTTAAGATGCCAAGATAAATGCATGTCTTTCAGCGCCCTGTTCACCTAATCGGAATCTAAGTGCTACACTTCCATTTTGTAGATTGTCCATGATTATAAATAAATTTCAGATTGACATCATTTTATTATAACAAAAGCATTCTAGTCTACCCAATCAGGTGATTGGCTTCTGGACTCTTTAGATAGGGTACATTTTTAATGCCCCCCCCCCAAGTTATCGCAAGATAAAGTATTCGGATTATTTTGGATGCTACAATATGATTCTTTTTTTCACTTTTTAGAATAAATGCCTACTGCAATTTAAGCCTTTCATTTGGGTGCATAACAGAGGTGGGTTCCTGCCGGTTTGGACCGGTTCTATAGTACTGGTAGTGGGAATTTCCCCCCGCTCGCCAAACCGGCAGCAATGGCTGGCTGGACATGCCCCCAAACTGGCTCTCTCAGTGGCACTGTAGGTGCAGCCATCTTGTTTTTCACTTCTGCACATGCGCAGAAGCTACATTTTTAGCACTGCGCATGCACGCCTGCACGGCACGCAATGCCCACACACCTGCACAGCACATGAGTAAGTGAACCAGTAGCGAGGTAAGCCAGAACCCACCCCTAGTGCATAACATCAGGCAAGTGTAGCACTACTATTAATAGTAGCAACAGCAGTAGCAATAGTAACATTTTCCAAAATATTTTGATGATAAACCTTACAGGTGGAATCCTGTCTTTTTCTTTTCTAAATGTTGCCTTTCTCCTACTTGGGTTTTCCTTCTTTCCTTTCTTCATCTTGCAAAGCCCATGGATTTCTGTGCTTGTGGCAGATGTGAGATAGATCTCCTATACATGTACCTAGCAGCAGCCTATTCTGAGGACGTATCCTGTCCCTTTGGCAACACAGAAAAATTGCTGACAACAACAATAATTCATCCAGATGATTAAAGGTTCCTCTTCTCTCACGTGCATTAAAATGTTATCAGGGTTTCATTCTATTTCCCATGAAAAATAGCATTTTTCTGCAGAACTTGTTTTAGTCCATCAGTGGATTGTCACTGAGATGGAGGCTGTTCTGTAACCACACATTTGTACCAAATGGTAAGTGAGTCATCTCAAAGAGCAAGGAGGCTGTGTGGATGAGCTCTACACAAAACGCTACCAGTTTGGTAACAATGAGCATAATTATGAACTTAAAGTTGCTGTTAGTAAGATATTTATTTCTTCCATTTCTATTCCATCCCATCCCAGTCCAAACAATTCTCAATAGCTTCCATAATAAGGAAACAATAAAACATCTACCATATAGCATCTATCGTAAGTCTTAAAACAGAGTAAACCAAATAAAATAAACCGTAAGGCCAACTAAAGCAAGATAGAAAGAACGATAAGGTAAACATAAAGATAAAAGGCAAAATTTCCCTAGATAATTCTAGAATTCTAGAAGTTTTGTTCTCAACATTCTCCAGAAGGCCATCAATGAGATGGTGGAAAAGGAAGTAAATCAAGGAGGAAACAATGGAGGAACTACTGCTGCCACTGCAACTGTGGTATCCACAGCTGAGTGTGAATGTAGTAGCAGAAGTTTAATTTCATTTAATTTAAGTGAAATTATTCAATGTAGATGCCAGCCCACTCCAGGTAATGCTGGGCAGCTCACAACATGAAAAGAAAAAGAAAATATCATAAATCAGAAACAAAATAAAGAACATTTAAAAGAAGAACAAGCTGGTAGTCCAACAGTAACACACAAAACACATCCCACAAGAGCTCCATTAATATTAGGCCAATGCCTGGAAGAACCATCAGATCTTTAAGAGATGACCAATGCATAATAAAGCAGTTTAAACAGCCAAGGAAGAAAATTTCACCAATAGAGTTCAGCTACCCAAAAGAGTTTATGTTGTGAATCCACCAGCTTCATCTTTGTAAGAAGTTGGATATCTAATGTAATTTATTTTTTAGCTTTATATTCTGCCTTTCTTTCAAAAATGCATGGTGACAAAAATGACACTCCACATTTTTCTCACAATAACAGTCCCTTTAGATAGGTTTGGCTGAGAGCTAATAAATGGTCAAAGGAACTTGCATAGCCACGAATACACTTGAACACAAAATCTTAAATCTCTATACCACATTAGCTCTAACAGCATCTCAAGTGAGCAATACAAATTTCAGTTTGTCTCATAATAGAGTATGCCGCCTTCTTGGCTGTCCAGCCTCTATCTATACTGAAAATTATAACTAAGAGTCATCCTTTGTACTAGTTTTGAACTCTCACATACTAAGATTTTTGCTGTTTTTCTCTCAGGAACATTAAATTGTCATTTCATCCTTTAATCTATTTTGAAGGCTATACTCAGATCTCACATTCTCTTTCATGAACATGTTCTTAGGAGTTTTAGTATAGAGGACTTTGGATTATGTCTTCTGATGTGAGTACCTGGAATAAACTAAATGTGAAATCCAAAGGTTATCATCAATTAGATAAGCTTTTAGTGTTCAAATAGAAGTATAAAACAGACAGTTTAGAGCTTCAACTTTTAAAATACAGTAATACAGTGATCAAAAAGAACATCTTTGTAAGAGTGGCATGAACTGAGGATTGGAAAAGAACTGATGTGGTTCCCATCTTCAAAAAGGAAGGGGGGAAAAACAGCCCCAGGAAAATGCAGACCAATCAGCTTAACATCAATACTTGAGAAGATACTGGAAAAAAATAATCAAAAAACAGATCTGCAAACATCTAGAAACAAATAAAATTATAACTAAAAGCCAGCATGGATTTGTTAAAAACAGTTCATGCCAAACCAATCTTATTTCATTCTTTGACAACGTGACTAAATTAGTAGACCAGTGAAATGCTGTGAACATATTATACTAAGACTTCAGCAAGTTATTCAACAATGTACATCACAAACTGCTTCTTGTTAAGCTAAAAAAATGTGGGATAGACAACATCATCAGCAAATGAATTTGTAACTGGATGACAAACAGTATTCAACAAATTGTTCTTAATGGTACTACAAGAAGAGTCCTCCACTCATCTACTCATAACAGAATACCTTACGCAACCAGACTTGAAATCCTAGACTTAGAAAGCTTAGAACTACGTCGCCTTCGGCATGACCTAAGCATAGCTCATAAAATTATCCGCTACAACATCCTTCCTGTCAATGACTACTTCAGCTTCAACCACAACAATACACGAGCACATAACAGATACAAACTCAAAGTGAACCGCTCCAAACTTGACTGTAGAAAATATGACTTTAGGAACAGAGTGGTAAATGCCTGGAACTCACTACCTGACTCTGTGGTTTTGTCACCAAACCCCCAAAACTTTACCCTAAGACTGTCCACTGTTGACCTCCCCCAATTCCTAAGAGGTCAATAAGGGGCGTGCATAAGTGCACCAGCGTGCCTATCGTCCCTGTCCTAATGTTCCCTTTTTCAGTGCCAATCTTATGTATATAAACAATGTTACATCTATGTATATTACCAACACGTACTTGACAAAATAAGTAAATAAATAAATGAAATCTACATGGAGGGAAGTAATCAGTGGGATACCACAAGATTTTGTGTTAAGCACAGTACTCTTTAATATCTTCATAAATGAGTTAGATGAAGGGGAACTCATCAAATTTGCAGATGACACTAAGCTGGTAGGAATAGCCAACACCCCAGAAGACAAGCTGAGGATCCAAAAAGATCTTGACAGACTTGAACAATGGGCCCTATCTAACAAAATGAAATTTAATATGCAGAAAAGCAAGGTTTTACACTTAGGCAGGAAAAATCAAAGGTACAAATACAGACTAGGTGAAACCTGGCTCAAAAACAGTAACTGTGATAGGGACCTTGGAGTCCTAATGGATGATCACTTAAATATGAGGCAGCAGTTTGTGGCAGCAGTCAAAAAAGCTAATACAATCCTTGGTTGTTTAAACAGAGACATGGAATCAAAACCAGATGAAGTATTAGTATCGCTTTATAAAGCCTTAGTAAGGCCACATCTGGAATACTGCATCTAGTTTTGGTCACCACATTATAAAAAAATATGTTGAGACTTTGGAAAAATGCAAAGAAGAGCAACTAAGATGATTAAAGGCCTGGAGACTATAACATATGAAGAATGATTGCAGGATTTGGTTTTGGCTAGTCTAGAGAAAAGAAGGACTTGAGGGGACATGATAGCAGTATTCCAGTATTTGAGAGATTGCCACAAAAAGGAGGGGGTCAACTTATTTTTCAAAGCGCCAGAGGGCAGGACTAAGAAATAATAGATGGAAACTAATCAAGGAGAGAAGCAACCTGGAATTAAGGAGAAACAGTGAGAACAATTAATCAGTGGAACAGCTTGCCTTTAGAAATTATGGGTGCTTCACCACTGGACGTTTTTAAGAAGAAACTGGACAGTCACTTGTGTGAAACCATACAGGGTCTCTTGCTTGAGCAGGGGATTAGACTAGAAGACCTTAAAGGTCCCTTCCAGCTCTACTCTGATTGATGGGTAAATACATGATATAAGGAGGGGAAAAGGGATTTGTATATAAAATTAAGTCACGAGGAATGCTTTTATAACAGTTGGGCACAAATTGCCTTTTAAAAGCACTAGCAAATTTTTGCGCAAGGTAACTGGGTTTGTAAGTTTTTGCAAACCTTTCCAAGAGGAGAAATTTTCTAGCAATTATTTAAAATCAGGAATTGCAATAGCGCTATTATTACTGAAAGCTCCAGGGGATGGCTACTTTCCTGGCAATGTTTTTGTTACATTCACCTCCTTGACTAACTGTTTCCTGGTTAGATTCAGGTCAAGGATCTTTTTGTGCCTTCTTCCACCTCTGAAAGGAGAAAGGTGTCAGCAAGGCAAATCAGGATCATGCTTGGCAGAGTTCATCTTCCAACAGATGCCAGGTTAATTAAAAAATTTATTACTTTCACTTTATGCCTCCTTGAAAGACTGCAGATTTGGTTTTTGGTTTTTGAGGTTGTTGCAATAGTTATAACTGTACTTATGTTTGATATATTTCATAAGGTAAGAAACTCTGCTTATAAATTGTAGAAAAACAAGATATAGAAGAATTATAAATGCTTGGCAAAAGTTTTGAAATGCATTGACTATTTTTTTTCTTTATGCTTTTCTGCATTTCTCTGAATGACCTTCCAGTAGCTATAAGGTGCTGCCCAGGCAATTCTGAATTTGAACATTGAGTATGTTATGTTCTTCATGCTCTGATCCTTCGAAACTCTCTGGATGTGACATATATGTATTGGGCTGTCATTTATAGTGTCAAATCAAGGATCAAATCAAGGTTAAAATTTTATTTGAATTCTAGAAAGAAAGGAGGACACTCTTGAAAAGGAAATGTAGGGGGGTATGGTAATTAAAATATGAACTCCAGGAGCATATTGAATACTTATGTCACTGTATGATTTCTGGATACTAAATGTTTTGGTGCTCTACCGGTAGTAACTTGAAGTATGAATTTCTTTATGAGTTTGCTCATTCCCTCTCTTCTGCATTTGGAGTTTCTTCTGGATCCTCCCAGCCATCTGAAAATAGGTGGGTACTAGGAATCTAATAAAATCTTTTTCAGTCAAAGCTCCAAAACACCCCATGTATGGAAGATCATGTATTTAGCAAGGTAATATGGCACTAACATTTTCATACCTCAAAAAAGGCTAGTTACTTGCTGAAGTAGCTAAATCCAGCTCAGTTATATTGTTCCTTGACATAAAAAAAACCTCATGAGAACATGTTCCCCAATACATGTCAGTAAAAATAACTAGTAATAATTTGCTGCCTTTTCATGAAAGACAAAACTTAAATGTGAATCAATTACCTTGTGAGGAGTGTGTTGAGTTTCTGCATATCGGTGCCAGGAATGTTCTTACTAAGACCCCAAATGATAAATCTTTGTTATGGCTGCTAAGGTTCAGATCAATAACAATGACAACAGCAACAAAAAACCACCCTTTACTTCCAATCGTAACATGCCATATTTCCTCTACATGAAGGATGGAAAACAGTGAACTAGCTATAGCAAAGCCGTTTCCAAATCTGAAAAATAACAAGAACATGTAATGAAATGTTTATACCAGCTAAATGAATTACAGAGGCATAATTTTATCCTCAAAAGGAAATGGAATTATTTTCTTTGGAGGATAAAATTATCTTCAAAAATTATCCAATCCAGAGAAAATTAGCCATATTTAAATCCTCATGAAATCAATGACATTTAAGTATTTAAATCATGTGCTTAAGTCTCATTGATTGCAATCATTGATTATACTTTATGAACAGATGCTGGCTGCATTGAAAGCTAAGAATGTAATCACTGATGAGATCAACAACAGATAGATGTCCTACTTGGTATATATTTTTGCTAGCAGGTGGAAAACTACATAGAGTAGTTCATGCAGTAGGTCCACACCTAATAATATACATATAAAAGAGTGTTTATATAGGGATATAGGATTTCTGAACCTATAGTGGTATGTACGAAAGTGCTGTCTCTATCTGCTATTAATTGTATAAGCTGGGATATTGGGGGAAGGGTCAGTTGTGGGATAATGAAAATATTTAGCATGCTCCTTGTCAAGTTCCTGTAATTGATAAATTAAATAACAAGATACTGCTAAAGAAATGCTACAACCAACAGAATTTTAATTGGGCAGTTTAAATTCTTTACTAGTTGTCAGATGGAAGAATGTAAAGGTAGTGGAAAATATTTACGCCTGTAGTTTATATTGTTGTTTTCCTATTTTCTATAGCATTTTCAAAGAAGTAACAATAAAAAAAGTCATGAAATTATGGCATACTTCACAGATTGGTTGACATTCAGAAGGACTTGTTTTTACTTTAACTTAAACTGACCTCCTGCCAAAGAGAAAAGCAACTTGTGATTGTCAGAAGATGCTATAATCCTAACATTGTTCCAAAAACAGAAGCATCTTTCCATCTCAAATACAGAACGTTGTGTTCATAGTGGTCACATATTTCAACTAAAAGAAAATATTTTCCCCTTTCCAATTGGGAATAATACTCAAAGGAAGCAGATAAGAAGGTCTTAACTTCTCTAGGTGCTACATACAGTGGTGAAAAAAAGGAAGAATAAGTACTTCTACCATCAACAAAGATGTGAGTGTAACCAGTATAAAAATGCATAAGCTATTGGAAAGCAGATCAGAGAGAGAATATAGATTGGGAAGAGAGAGAGAGAGAGAGAGAGAGAGAGAGAGAGAGAGAGAGAGAGAGAGAGAGAGAGAGAGAGAGAGAGAGAGAGAGAGAGATTTCTAAATTCACTAGCTTATTGTCCCCATTTTTACTCTTTAAAGCATGATTGCTTTTGCTTCTGTGCATTTGAAACTTTAAGATCAATCAAAGAGAACCCACTTGATGTTACAAGTCCTAAAACAGCAGAGAACACTACCTGCCACACCATACAAAAGGAAGGAAAGGTGTGACACTGAGGATCCTGCCTCCCTTGCTGAAGAGAAGGAATAAATTCACCAACCTCTTGTTAATTTCATAGAACATAGAATAATAGACTTGGAATGTACCTTGAAGGTCTTCTAGTCCAACCCCCTGCTCAAGCAGAAGATCTTATGCTATTTCAGAGAAATGGTTGTCCAGTCTATTTTTGAAAGCCTCCAGTGATGGAGTACTCACAACTTCTGAAGGCAAGTTATTCCATTGGTTGATTGCTCTAACCCAGGGGTGTCAAACTGGATTTCTTCGAGGGCCGGATCAGCAAGGTAGTTCTCTATGGGCTGGCTGGGGAGGGGGGAGACAGCTCCTGCAGCACCCTGCTGGCCAAAATGGGGCATGGGGGCTACACGTGCCCCCCACATCAGAGGTGGGTTCCTCCTGGTTTGGCCTTGTTTGCCTGAACCAGTAGTGACCCACTGGTGACATCACGATGATGTCACGGAACCGGTTGGGTCGGTGCCGGTCCATGGGCGCCGCCATCTTTTTTTGAATTTTTTTTGAATTTTTTAAAATTTATTTTTGGGGGGATTTTTTTTAATTTTTCTTCTGAGCATGTGCAAAAGTCGAGTTTCTGGCACTGCGCATGCATCACCATCTTGTTTTCAGCTTTTTAATTTTTTTTGGATTTTTTGCTACTATGTATGTGTGCGCGCGCCAAGCGCGCGCGTGGCCACGTGCACGGCCACGCAGCGCAGGAGGAAGCAAACCGGCAGAGAGGCAAGTTAGAACCCACCCCTGCCCCACATGACCCATTTTTGGTCTGGACATCCTCCTGTAGCACTTTGTTGCCAAAACAGGGCACGGGGAGCATGCGTGGCTGCCCCATGCCCTGTTTGGGCTGCCAGAGGCACCTCGGGCCAGTCCTTTGCCATTTCCAGGCTGGCCCCACAGGCCATATTTAAGCACCCCATGGGCTGGATCCAGCCTGTGGGCCTTGAGTTTCACACCCCTGCTCTAACCATTAGGACATTTCATGTCTGTATGTTTAACTTGCCTTCTGGGGGGGTACAAAGCCAACAAGCTAGCATTTCCCGTAAAGGACCTTAGATACAGGAGCTGGGAGGAGCTGTTAAGGCAATAATTCCATCCGATGGAGAAAGAGCTAGGAATCTCAAAGCAAACAAGGCATTCCCTATCTTTACGGCTGTTTCAGTTACACTACTTCCCCTCAGATTTCTGATTGTGCTGATATTGTAGGAACAGAGGTCTGGAGCCGGAGCTGTGTTCAAACTCATTTTGAAATGCCTTAAAAGAAATGCCTGAGTGATAAAGAGATAAGAATGGGGAGCAAAACAGAAGGAGACAGGATCCTGAAGAGCAGGAGAAAAAAATGTGTTGCTGACTGAGGAAAATGCTACAGAATGGAAAACTAGATAGAGGAAGAGAATGACAGAAATGAGATGAGAGAAAACGAGATTCATAATGCACATTAAAAAGAAAAGTGAACAACATGTATTTTGTATTTCTAAAACTTAATCAAAAGTGGCTCTTTTGTCAGTTTGAACCGTGCCTACCTCTGGGGATATTTGGATGAAGTGAAAGTCTAGCTACCTACCGTATTTTTCGGAGTATAAGATGCACTGGAGTATAAGACGCACCTTAGTTTTGGGGGAGGAAAACAAGGAAAAAATGTCAGAGTTACGCAATAAATCAGAAGCTTCAAAAGATAACTGCATTTTGCTGATTCAAATAACTTCTTTATAAGTAGAATAAAACATTAACAATACCACACTTTGTTTCAGATCACATGTTGAGATGTTTTCATACTGGAGTATAATGGTGGACAGACTAAACCACGCCCTTCTTCTTGCTAAGTTTCTGGACATGCTCAATTAACACTTCAGCCAGATTGGCTGACTCAATCACATGGCTCTCCCAGTCATGAATATTCCAACACTCCTCCCTTCATTACTGGGAGAGACATCAAACCTATTGGATTTAAACATTTCCTATAATGGACGCCACCCAATGGTTTGGTCATCATGTCTGCTAAATTATCCTCTGAAGAACAATGATGTAAACTTATCAATTTTTCTTTTACAGCTTCCCTGACATTACAATACTTAATGTCCACATGTTTACTTCTGTTCTTCACTCTGTCACCTGTTGCCATTTTTATACAAGCAGCATTATCTTCATAAACAGTAATAGCTTCATTTACATTTACATTTAAATCTTGTAACAACTGTACATACCAAACTACTTCAGAACATAACTCAGACAATGCAATAAACTCTGCTTCAGCAGTTGAAATAGCAACCGTTGTTTGTTTTCTGGACTTCCAACCAATTAAAGCCCCTCCAAACATTATTACAATTCCAGAATTAGACTTTCTGGTTTTTACATCATTTGCATAATCACTATCAACATAACATTTCAATTTTAATTCTTCAGTGACCTTTATTTGAAGACCCAAATTCACAGTTCCCTTCAAATACCTGAGAATTCTTTTCACACCCATCCAATGCAACTTTGTAGGTGTAGCAGTAAAGCGACTTAAGATGCTCACTGCACAAGCTATGTCTGGTCTGGACCACTGTGACAGATATAACAGACTCCCTATTGCAGAGTGATATATCTCCTGATCACAGGCTTCACTTTTGTCCTCACCCAAACTATTGTAAAAATCTGTGCTCATAGGTGTAGGAGCAATATTACAATCTTTCATGTTATATTTCTCTAATAATTGTTCAATTTTTCTCCTTTGACTGAGAATATAACCACCTTTTTCAGTTTTTTGTATCTCTACACCGAGATAATTCTTTATTTCTCCCAAATTCTTTAATTCAAATTTCTTTTCTAACTTATTAGCAAATTCTTTAACTTGTGATGCATCCTTTGCAATGAAACAAAGATCATCCACAAATGCTAATAGTAGACAATTCCCACCTTGTAACTTTCCAGTGTATATGCAACCATCAGCTTTGCAACTCTTGAACCCAAGACCTTTCAATGCAGTATCTAAACAGATATTCCAATTTCTGGCTGACTGCTTCAGCCCATAAATGGCCTTGTTCAATTTATACACCATGTTAGGTTTTTTACTTTCATACCCTGGCGCTTGAACCATATAAATTTCTTCCTCTAATTCAGCATTGAGAAATGCAGTGGTTATATCAAAATGCCAAATTCTATGCCTGTATGCTGATGCTAATGCCAGTGCTAGTCTTATGCTCTCACCTTTTACAGTTGGCGCGAACACCTCATCATAGTGCACATTCTTTAATTGAGAAAAACCTTGTGCCACCAATCTTGCCTTATACTGTACTTCATTATTGGGTAATACCTTTTTCTTATATACCCACTTACATCCTACAGCTTTCGTACCCTGTGGCAAAGTCACAGATGTGAACACTTCATGATCGCCCATGGATTTCATCTCTTTATCCATGGCTTCCTTCCACTTTTCTTGTTCAACTTTTGATAATGCCAATACTTCCTTATAGTTTCTTGGCTCATACCACACATTACACACTTTAACTTTACTGGCAGAATACCTGTCTGGCGGAACCCCTCTGTTCCTACGCTCTGACCTACGTGGCATTGCCTGTTCTTGTGTTTCAAGCTTTTCTGGCTTCATATCTTGTTCAGACTCTCCTCCCTGAACATAGACACCTTCAGTAAATGATTCACCATCATTAAATGAGTTATTGTCACTAAGTGGATCACCGTCGCTAAGTGGATCACCGTCACTAAGTGAGACATTTTCAGAATTTGCATCAATTCTGTTCCAATTTTGTTCTGCAAAACTAGCAGACCTTGAAATCACTATCCTTTTACTTCCATCGCTAAAGCGATACCCTTTTGAGCCTGGCTCATAGCCCACAAATCTGAGCTTTCTAGCTTTTTGTTGTCCCTTTCTTCTGATTGCCTTTGGAATATGTACCCATGCAGTACTTCCAAATATTTTTAAATGTGCTAGAGAAGGCTTTCTCCCATATAGCATTGCATATGGAGTATTACTGATGGATGAACTCCACAGCCTATTTACTAAATAATTGGCAGTCAGTATGGCTTCACCCCAATATGACCTGCTCATACCAGAATCCTCCAGTAATGAGTCTTTCATTGTTTGCAAAACACCATTCCTCCTTTCAGCTACTCCGTTCTCCCCCGGTGTGTAAGGATTTGTGCGCCTGTGTCTTATTCCCAATTGTCTCAACCATTGTTGAAAATTTGTTGACATAAATTCAGAACCTCTGTCAGTTTGCAACTGACATACCTGTTGTTTGTACCTTCTCTCTACAAAACTTAACCATTGCTTAAATTGCTGTAGCACCTCTGTTTTACTCTTAAGTAAGTAGCAAAACCCAAACCTGCTGTAGTCATCCACAATGACCAGCGCATACTTTGCTCCTCCCAAACTGGCTTGCATAGGCCCAATTAAATCAGCATGCACCAGTTCTAGAGCTTTTGTGGTTTGTCTTGTGCTAAACTTGCTAACTGGGAATGCTTTGGATTTCGATGCTTTGCATACTGCACAATCCAAATATGCCTTACATCCCTTCAAATCTAATCCTTCTGCAAATTCTTTCATTTGTTGAACAACCTTAAAATTAGCATGACCAAGTCGTCTGTGCAGAAGATGAACACATAAATTGTGTTCTGCTACATTTTTAAATATCTGGGAACAATGTGGCACCTTTTGTCCCTGCAATACATAAAGATTATCCTCTTTTATGCCCTGTGCACAAACATTCCCATTTCTTTGGATGATACACTTCCCACTAACAAATGTGGTTTCATAACCTTGCTTGTCTAAACTAGACACACTTAACAAATTATGCTCCATTTCAGGTACACATAACACATCAGTAAACCTGGATTCCAAATATGGAATTTGCACATCGCCTCTTCCAATGATTTTAGCCTTTTGACCATTGGCTAAGGCCACTTCTTCATGGTTTCCTGGGAAAAATCTGGAAAATAAGTCAAAATTATTAACAATTGTTTGACTAGCCCCACTGTCAATCAACCATTTGTCTCTATTGTTATTATAACAAACTTTTGCAACTGCAATCTGTCCTTGCAAATAATGTCTCTTGTCTTGCATATTTCTTCTCTGTGCACAGCTTTTCTGCAGATGATTGGTTTCTCCACAAATGAAACACGCTTTCTTATCTTGCTTGCAGAATTGTGGCTGTGTAACTTGATCTCTCCTGCCTCTGCTCTCCTCTTGTCTGCAGACACCTCAGCTGTTGCTAGAGATAGGCAGCCTGTGGAAAATTTTGCTGGAGACTTGCTGTAAGTTTCCACTGTACTCCTTGTTGAGCCCCCGCCTGTGGAATTTTCCATCAGCATGGCTGAAAAGCCTTTTCTCATATTCATTCAATAAACACGATTTCAAAGCTTCCAAATTCAAATCTGCTTCTGGCTTACTTTCAAAAATAGCTGATACAGTCTCCCAGCTCTGATCCAAACTATTTAACACTAATAAAACTTTTTGGGACTCTGGAAACTTTACTCCACGTTGCTCCAATTCTAGAAAATTAGACTGCATTTTCATTAAATGATCTTCCATAGAATCTCCTGGCTGCATACTGGCTCTAAAAAGCTTTCTCGAAAGTTGGACCACATTACACGCAGAAACATTGACATGTACTGCTTTCAATTTCTGCCATATTTCTTTTGCAGACTTCAATTCAGCTACATTTAAGAATTGATCATCCCCCAGACTTAAAAGAAGATAAGCCATAGCTTTGTCATGAGCCTTTTGATCTGCTGCTCCAAGCACTTGCGGGGGGTCTGCTACTATGTCCCATAATTCTTTTGCTTTCAAAAAACATTCCATTTTTGCAGCCCAAATTAAATAATTTTTCTTCCCCAATTTGGGTATTGGACTGTCTTTAAATTCCATAGCAGCAGCCATCCTGCTTTATTTTTCTTCTCTGCCTGTTCCTTTAACAACACAGACAGCTTCTTATCAGCTTTAAATTACAATGCAGTTTTTAACTTTACTTCTTGAGCGATTTCTGGGCCCATAACCTGTCAGAATTACGCAATAAATCAGAAGCTTCAAAAGATAACTGCATTTTGCTGATTCAAATAACTTCTTTATAAGTAGAATAAAACATTAACAATACCACACTTTGTTTCAGATCACATGTTGAGATGTTTTCATACTGGAGTATAATGGTGGACAGACTAAACCACGCCCTTCTTCTTGCTAAGTTTCTGGACATGCTCAATTAACACTTCAGCCAGATTGGCTGACTCAATCACATGGCTCTCCCAGTCATGACTATTCCAACAAAAAAGGCCTCTGCCTCCAAGCAATTTGCCAAACAGCAAACAGCACAGATGATATACACTGTTTGCTGTGTATTTCTGTGCATGTGTGCCTGACCCATAGAAATAGCAAAGAATTGGAGAAATGTACATTATGCCAGAAAGTTTTCTTAAATGTAGTCACACTAACTCCTCCCAATTATTTAAATAGATCTACTCCAAGGTAAGTCAGGATTTAACTCTAATACTAAACAGGACACTGTTACATTTCAGACTATACTTGTACAGAGCTGTTAAAATTAATTAAAATTTCTGGAAGTATACATTATTCTCTATTATTTAAAAGAAGATACAATAGCACTGGGCCTCTTCAGAGCAAGCATTTATTTTAAAAAGCTTCTTTATTTTGATAAGTTGTCTAGATTTACAGGGATCTCCAACCTTAGCAACTTTAAGACTTGTGGACGTCAACTCCCAGAATTCCACAGCCAGCAAATCTAACAAAGCTGGCTGTTGAATTCTAGGAGTTGAAGTTCACAAGTCTTAAAGTTGCCAATGTTGGAGACCCCTGGCTCTAGAACAATAATAAAGCAGTCTTTTAAAAAATAAGTCTAATAATTTGAACATTCTACAGACATTTATAGTTATTCACTTACCCCCTTCCATCCAGTTCAGCAAAAAATAAAAATCTGTGTGTCTCTCCCAGCTATTTGTCTCTTTGTAGTTAGTTTCACTTTCATTTTCCCACGTGGCAAACCTAATTAGTTGTAGGTCGGGAAACTGCTACTGACTTGCTTGGCTTTACAGGCTCTTCCCTCTTTCCTGCAAGCAGGTAAATTGCTGGAAGACAGAGGCCAAAGGGTGGGGGTGGCTGGGTGGGTGGGGCTGCATTCGGTGTATAAGACGCACCCAAGTTTTCACCCTCTTTTTGGGGGTAAAAAGGTGTGTCTTATACTCCACAAAATTGGTATATAATTGCCAATGTAGAAAAGCTTTTCTTCTCTCCACCTTCCAAGGCAGGAGGTTTTGTGAAGTGCCACCTGAGATGGCCTGTTTATCTTTTAAGGGAACATATGTAATTATTTCAAAAAGGAAGAATTAGTTAATGTGGAACCCTGAGGATTAAAGATTGAGGCTACACGGCAGTCTCTTGGAGGCTTGTGCAATCTGACTACTCATGCTATGCGAGCATCTCATTTTTATTGCATTAGTAACATTGAGGGGGGGAAAGTGTGAAAAACAGAGAAAGAACAAAGACAATCCCACGAAGGCAGAGCAACTGCCTTGAATAATTTAAGGTACTTCCCTCATTTCAGGCTTCAGATTCTTTGTCCCTTTATATACTTTTGAGCCCACAGTGGGCATTTAGTTTGTCAATGGTCAGGCTACAACCATAATCAAATCCACAACAGCAGGGAAGCGAAGGACCAGAAAAATACATATTGATTATTAGATTTAAGCTACAGGGGAAAAAAGAGAGAGGAGTGAGCGATTGTGAGAAAAAAAATACCCTCTTGGTTGATTTAATATAAAAATATCTTTGAATTGTAGCAGGATTGCTGTAGCTGGTCAGCACTAGATTTGTAAAGTGGCATTAACATTTGTCTTCCCTATGTGCAACATACACATATAACATAAACAAAACTTATTATTTTCTTCATTGCTACTGAAGGAAAACTTTCCGAATACTACTGTGAGAGGTTTTATGTCATAATATATTTTATTCTTTACAATGTTTCCGTCTTCCCTTAAAACATTAACAGAATCCACAATAGGCTGAAAATCAGAGTCTCAATTAGCCAGTCAATCTGAAACTAAGTAAATGGGGAAAATACTTTACTCAAACTTCCTCAAACCCCCAAATAAATTACCCAGACCCAATCCACATATCAAAGAATAAAGTCTGTAAACACAAATAGTTAAATTAGGTCTCCCAGTGCAATTGCATGTTCACATTCACAAGAATAAATATCATAGTTGACATACTTACACACACACACGCCCCTCATCCCAGAATCAGCACATAGATACTTCCACACTCAGGACAAGTTCCCCTATTTAACTGTGTTGCTGTATCCCATTTCTCTGCAGCTGCCACTAAAGGCAAACCCCCTTGCTTTTAGGAATAAATATTTCTTCTTTTCTCACACCAGTGCTGGGTTCCTACTGGTGCGTTGCGGAGCGCAGCTCCGGTAGGAGCCCGGTGATGATGTCATTTTTGGCGCTTCTCCGTGTCCTGAGCTGTCGGGAAAAAGCCCTCCCACCCGCCCTTGTGTGAATACTGACCTTTATTCTTCCTCCGAAGCAAAGCTGAGAAGCTCCTCAGCTGTGTTTTGGCTTGTAATGTCATCCTGAGCATACGCGGAAGTGAAATCGCATGGTGGGAGGCGATTTCACTTCCACGCATGCTCACGATGAGCACCGGTAGCGAACGTAACCGGAACCCTCCTCTGCCTCACATCTGTCTGGATCTCATTTTTATTCATTGTTGGGCAACTCTGGCTCAAGTTGGAACCCCAAATTATTCTTCTGAAAGTACACTGGAATCTGCAATTAATAGTGTATATTTTAATAAGAGCCAAAAACAACATTACAAATGTCTAGACCTTTACTTTGTGGGTGGAAATTAATTACAGCATTCTATGGAGGGTTGTATTCAGAGTTATTCACTATTAGAGTAAGTTAAAATTTACGACAGGACTTTACATTCTCTTTTTGTCTCTTCCATCCTTTTCTTTTCCTCTCTTTGCTGCTCTTCTGCTGTTGAACTTAAAAGGGATATTCTGAAGGAGAATTTTAGATTTCAAGGCAGAAAAGCCTTTGAATGAGATGAAAACTTTCTCTCACACCTTCCACTGGGTGGTTAAGTGACCTTCTTGTAGGTTTGTGGAGAGTTAACCTCCATAGTCCCAAGACCACACCATTCTGCTTTGATTCAGGAAGCTGCCCAGTTGAGCTGTGGCATAAATCTTACAGTTTCAGTTTTCTACCAGTGCAGGTGCTAGATTTCCATTTACTTCCACAAATCACCTTGCACAACAGTACTTTGAAAATCAAGTGCCTATTTCAACTTTTGCCACTCTGATGCTCTCCAGATATGTTAGACTGATTCCGAGAACAGAAGACCGAATGCATCTGAAGAACAAGAGGCTGGGGAGAGCTAGTCAACTTTAATTGGCAATGGTTCTCCAAGTTTTCAAAAAAAGAGAACTCTAGCATATCATTACCAGCATATCCCTTTTACCGGAAACACTGGGTATTTGACTGGGAGCATTCAGCCAAAAATCTTTGAGTGCAATCAGTAACTTTTCTCCATTGTGAAATTAATGGGGGTGAGATGGGGAAAAGAACTAGGTTGAATGGAAGCAGGAGGTTTAAGAAACATTCGTCAAAACTGAATCTGTAGAAGCCATATAATCTGTTCAATTTATTTTCTATCTCAACAGTTCCACAGGCAGATATTCTCATATGGTGTATAAAGAGTGTTTCTGTCTTGTGGATCAGGCTTTTATGTTGCCATCTTTTTTTTAACATTACTCCAATTCTGTTGAAATTGTTAGACCCTTTGGGTCTGGTTAATGCTTTTTCTTTTATCAGATTAGGATGAGCTCATTACTCACCATGTGGCAAAATATTATATAAATGTTTGAAACATCAGACAGGTGATAAGAACTACTTGAGTTTCTATTCTGAAGTATGTATTGATAATGTAGTTCTTAATGTTTTAATAGCAGCATTATTAGTGGTAAGGAATTTTAGAACATAGAACATATAATAATAGAATTGGAAGGGACGTTGGAGGTCTTCTGGTCGAACCTCCTGCTTGTGCAGGAGCTCCTATACCATTTCAGAAAAATGGTTGTCCAGTCTCTTTTCGAAAGCTTCCAGTGATGGAGCACCCACAGCTTCTGAAGGCAAGTTGTTCCATTGCTTGATTTCTCTCAAGGTTAGGAAATTTATCCTTAGTTTTAAGTTGCTTCTTTCCTTGGTTAATTTCCATCCATTATTTGTCTTGCCTTTTGGTGCTTTGGAAAATAGTTTGACTGACTCATCTTTGTAGATGGAACACTGCTGTCATGTCTCCCCTAGTTTTTTTCATTAGATTAGACATATCTTATTCCTGTAACATTTATCCTCCAGCCCCTAATCATTCTTGTTGCTCTTCTCTGCACTCTCAACATCTTTTTTATATTTTGGTGGCTCAGAACTGGATGCAGTATTCCAAGTGTGGTCTTACTAAAGCTTTGTAAAGCAGTATTAGAACTTCACGTGATCTTGATTCTATCCCTCTATTATTGTTTGTTTGGTGAATATGATTGGCCTTTAGATGTTATAGAGACGAACTTGACTACTTCACATCTCTCCTGCCCTACCATTTAACTGTTGGGATTAAATTTGCAGACTTCCCAGACAAGCTGTTCATGGTTTGGGTATCACTTTAATTCCATAGTGAAACTTTCCCAATGGTTAAATATGCAAATACTTTTTTTTTAAAAAAAGTAGCAATATCACTCTGCAGTTTATTGGTTTATTGTGGGTGTTACTGTTATCTACTAGAACATGATTTTATAAGTTGAACAAGAACAATAATGGCAGATTTGAAATATTGAAAATAAGCTTTTTTTTAATTCAGGAAAATGATTACAATGCTGCACTGGGACAAAAAGTCCTGAGTTCAAGTTCCCATTTTAGTATTGGGAATTTAAGAAGAGCCCTTTTGGATTTGTTCTATCTAGTTCAGCATTTTGTGTCTGTGCATTTCTTTTCTTATGCATGACCTTGAGCTCTAACATTGGGAGAAGGACAAAAACCTATCTGATGTCTAACCTTATATTTTCTCAGCAGGCATTTGCTTCCATAGACATTGAAAATTATAGTATTTGTTGAAGATTCCAGTTTCTTTCAATAATATTACCATCATGGATATGGTTCTGATCACTGTTTAGAATTAAATCCAGTATTAAATCTTTTCTTGTTGACTACTTGACTTACAATAAAAGGGCACAATAGATTTCATTTTGACTTTTCTGTTAATTTTAAACATACTATTCCTTGTTTCTTCTTTTCAGATACTTTTAAAATCAAAGTTATAATCAGTCAGTCACTTAGTTTCTCAACCTAATGTCATAGGTTTGTTGTGAAAATTAAAAGCAAAGCAGAGAAAGAAAATTTGACCCTCTCAAGATTTTCATACATGAAGATATCTCCTTTAATAAGGGCATTGAATGAATTTACTTATTTGACAATTTTAGACTAATCAGACATTTTATTACTCTAGGGAACTGAAGTCATTCAGCAAATACAAGAAACATTTAGGATAACTTTTAATAAAAATGTGGAACATAAGTTCTATGAGACATTTAGTATAAAAGCTATCCCTAGAAAACTAAAAATCTGCCTAGATCTATCCTTCCCTTCAGGTTTATATAGTCAGGGCTAGTCCTGATTCATAATAGCGAGCACAAACTGTTTTTAGATGATTGAGTCTTCAGGTCTATCAGTTATTGTTTTCTTGAAGCCCACCCCTATAGGGCAGTGATAGCGAACCTTTTTTCCCTCGGGTGCCAAAAGTGTGCGTGTGCGCACTGTCACATGTGCGTGAGTGCCCACACCCATAATGCAATGTCCCTCCCGCATGTCCCGCCCCCTGAACATGCATGCGCGACCCACCGTGCATGCATGCGCGACCTTCCTGTTTTGGCCTCCCATCCCCAAACAGAACTGGGAGGGAGGGAAAGCCTCCCATCCCCAAACAGAGCTGGGAGGGGGGAAAGCATTCCTTCCCCAAACGGAGCTGGTAGGGGGAGAAAGCTTCCCTTCCCCAAACGAAGCTGGGAGGGGGGGGAAAGCCTCCTTTCCAAAAATGGAGCTGGGAGGGGGGGAACCTCCTTTACTCAAACGGAGCTGTGGGGGAGGGTGTGAAAGCCTCCTTTCCCCAAACGGAGCTGGGAGGGAGGAAAATCCTTGCATGCCCAAACAGTGCTGGGGTGGAATCTCCAGAGATCTGGGAAGGAACGGGCCACAGAAAGTGAGGAGAAAGCATGAGCTTGTCTGACCTGAAAATCAGCTGGCCGGCAGGAGGCACCCACACATGCGCAGTGGAGCTGAGCTGGTCAACGGCTCACGTGCTTGCAGAGAGGGCTTCGCGTGCCACTTATGGCACACGTGCCATAGGTTCGCCATCATGGCTATAGGGAAATGAAACTATTGACTGAAGAATAGCACTAGCACTAGCAATAGCACTTAGACTTATATACCACTTCATACTGTTTTACAGCCCTCTCTAAGCAGTTTACAGAATCAGCATATTGCCCCCAACAATCTGGGTCCTCATTTTACCAATCTTAAAAGGATAGAAGGCTGAATCAACCTTGAACCCCTGCCATTGGAACTCCTAGCAGTGAGCTGAATTAGCATGAAATCCTGCATTCTAACCACTGCGCCACCATGGCTTCTAAGAATGTAGACATAATAGGAGGTCATATGATTTCACTTAAAGATGTATGCAGTTACTTTTACATTGGGGACAGGATGCATGTAACTCTTCGGGGACTTTATTTGTTACCTGAAGAAAAACAATGCTAAGCTATCATGGTGATGGGTTTCATCAGCCTCCTGAGTAGCAATGATTTGACACAGCTTGTCAAATGTACTTGATCTTGATTAAAATAAGGCATTATTAACTCACTTCAGCACAGCTGAAGCAGAGCAGATATCCCTTTTTCATTTGACTATCATTTTCATTTCATAATCCATAAATATTTGAGCAATGTCAACTGGCAGGAATGAGGGCAATGATAATTTGAAGTTCTACAGTTTTAGACTATCAAGCAATTGAGTAGGCATGGAATTTCAGTCATCCTAGATCCTGAATGTTAATTGAAAAGCAGGGCCATGCAGAACAGGAAACATTCATATTTTTTTTAACAAAACCACTAATCCATCTAAGCTGTGATTTGGTGCCATTAATTCCAGGCTTACAGGGACGACAATCAATCCCAAAAATGTCATAGGGTGACCCCGGGATCTTCTTTATGTGAAATGTGTGTTCTTTCTCTGAGTAACAATTGAGTTATAAAATGTAGGGAAATCCCTAAGTAAGTTTTTGTGAGGAAAGGCAGGATATAAATCTAAATAACAACAATGCCATCCAGCTCCATTTTTGAATGAGATAAATTTTAAGAGTAGGTAGGTTGTCAGAGGTGAAAATTAATCTCACAAAGGAGAAATAGATCTTTTCCCGGACATCAGACATTAGAAATGAAACCGCAGTTTAAAAATCTAAGTAAAAATATTTATTTCGGTACAAAACAATAAATCCTCATTATTCTACATCTCTGATATAAAAATAGACCTTGCTTCAATGGAAGCCAGGAACAGAAGGAAAGAATGGAATGCGCACATGCATACAAGAACATATTAATCACGTGCTCAGGAATAAACCATTATATTAGATAGGGATGCTTCTCCCTGCATATACATATAACAGGCAATTTAAAAAATCACTGCGTGACATAGGTTAATGTGCGTGAGATCACTTGAAAATAGAAAATGGGTCATACTACTAGTTAAACAGAAGTAAGGCATGAATAACTGGTAGAAAAGTTGAAATGGGTGTGAATATAAATTTGATAAAGTTTTATTTTTTATTATTATTTTTTGTCAAGTACGTGTTGGTAATATACATAGATATAACATTCTTTATATTACCATAAGATGGGTACTGATAAGAGGGAACATTAGGAAAGGGATGGTAGGCACGCTGGTGCACTTATGCCCGCCCCTTACTGACCTCTTAGGAATTGGGTGAGGTCAACAGTGGACAGTCTAAGCGTAAAGTTTTGGGGGTTTGGTGACAAACCCACAATGTCAGGTAGTGAGTTCCAGGCATTTACCACTCTGTTGCTAAAGTCGTATTTTCTACAGTCAAGTTTGGAGCGGTTCACTTTGAGTTTGTATCTGTTGTGTGCTCGTGTATTGTTGTGGTTGAAGCTGAAGTAGTCGTTGACAGAAAGGACGTTGTAGCAGATAATTTTATGAGCTATGCTTAGCAGTTTTGTATGTTACACAACAAAGTTCACTCAGGAAAACATTCAGATGGATTGTACTTACTGTATGGCTCCCCCCCAATCTCTTTAGGTAAGAGTCTGTCCCCTGGAGCCTGTTGCCTGATTTAGTTTTGAATTTTTAGAAAATTGCTTTCAGGGCATCATATTAAGGAGGGAAAGATTGGAGAGCTGCATTTAGTTCTCAGAAAAATTAAAACTGAAAGGACATTATATGCTACATGTAACAAGGAATTTGAATTACTGAAGCTGAGAATTGAACAAAAGATTTTCCATGAACAGAACATTACTACAATTTTCAGTGTTGTAATTTTTGAATGAGTGTTGAAAACAAGAACAGAAAGATGGGATTTGCTGAATCACATTGAAAGTTCATTTAGTTTATGGTAGCATTTGGTTTATGGTAGGGACAGCTACAATATATATTCCTTTGTATATACAATTTAAGCTAACTTTAGTGACACAAGGAACCATGAACCATAAACCATCAATAATTATACCTAAAAATATTGTTTGACCATGCCCCTACTTCAGGGGCGGGTTGCTCACTTACCTTGCTGCCGGAGCCATGCGCGCGCATCTCCATGCTCCGGGGGTGTGCTCGCTACGCGCACGCGCCCCCTCGCACAATTTTGCTTCTGTGCATATAAGGAAGCAAAATCACGCCGAAATCTCACGAGGGGATGTGTGCGCGCATGAGATTTTGATGCGATTTTGCTTCCGCACATGCATGGAGGCAAAATCTCGCCAAAATCTCGCGCGCGCGCACCTCCCCTCGTGAGATTTCGGCGCAATTTTGCTTCTGCACATGCGCAGAAGCAAAATTGCCCGAAAATCACCGAAAAAAATGGCGATGCGCCGGGTGGACCGGCAGAGAGGGCTTCGGAGCAGTTGCGCAATCCGCCGCTCCCTACCGGAGCTGTGTACTGGGCAGCTCCGGCAGAAACCACCTCTGCCCTACTTGCCTTATAAATATACTTTAAAAAAATGAAACAGATAAGATGATTTTGTTGGTTCAAACCAGGATCCAACTGATTCAGCATTGTATTTGCCATAGAGTCCAGCCACACAATGTCCCTACAAGTAGAATTTAAAATGTCCTGTATCATAACATAATGCTATTAATGATGTGCAGTGACTCTAAAACTCCAGAAATCTTGCTCTTAGCTATTTGTGACAGGATGCCTCAAGGGAGCATGTCCCTGTCATGTAAGCCCTGAACCACATGTAGACTTCTTATCTTTCTACAAGGTGAGAAATGGAGCTGAGGATTTTAAAATAAGACATGGGGCTTTTTAATTAGGGTGGGGTTTTTTTTAGCAGTTGTTTGGAAAAGTGAAAGCTGAAGTTTGTTGGAAATGATACTAGGATACATTTGTGTGACAGAAGACTGAAGGGTTCTCGGGCTGAAAAGGAATTTAAAGATTATAAGGAAGGGAAGGGAAGGGAAGCTAGAGGCATACAGAATAGAGCTAGCTAGTCTCTATCTTTGAAAAGGAAATGGGGCACCAAACAGCCTTGAGCCTGTTTAACGAACAAAAAATTAATCGAATATCCACATAAAGCAGGAGTGAAGGACTGCAAAGAAAATAAATATTTTTTAATAGAGGAGTATAAGAAAATGAGAGCTTATACATAAGTGGATTAAAAGAGAAACACCATATGTAAGAGGCTAGAAACCTTAAAATAGCATACAGCATTTTAGGAAAATGATTTTTTTTAAAAAAAATGCATTCATGATATATGATCAAAGCAGTGAGATGGCACAGACCCAGACAAAGCATAATTAGTGCTGTATGAAAAACTGGCAGAAGGGTAACACATAGAAGTCTTCTGTACAATATCGGACTGAAAGAGTCTAAAAAAAGAGTGGTAGCTAGATTAGGTCTTAGCTTCATGGAGAGAGTATGCAATCTTGCATCAGTACAGTACAATATAACTAAAATAACTAAACTATATATAACTAAAAACACAAATTGGGAACACCAGTATGATGCTTAAGTAGGAATTTCATAATTTGGGGCTCCCCAGTAGTTCTTGAAGGAAATCACTCCTGCAACTAGTTAAAAAGTTTTAGTATGAACCACAACGATCGTCTTTCCCAGCTCGTCTGGAAAATCAGTGAAACCATGAGGGGTGGCTGCTGAGCCTCTTCTTAAAAACCTTTAGAGATGAAGATCCCACAGCCTTCATAGGGTTCATTGTTGTAAAAATCTCACTAAATGGGATTTCCTGAGTAAATGATATAGATGTGGCAAGGTTGAAATATGGCAAGAATTTTTATAAAATAAATATATTACAAATAATAACGGAAACAATATGGAAGCAGTTTAGTGGGTAGTCTATTAATAACAGTGTCTCCTCCATCTCTTGCTTTTTATGGGTTGCTGGTTTGTTGCTGTTATGTATTAAAAGTTATACTAAACTAAGATGTTTCCACCAAGGTCCGCTTTGCAGAGGAGGAAAATGAGAGCTGCTGATTGGTTAAGCCAGCCGGCAACTCTCTATTTAAAGAAAGCCTTGCCGGGCTGGTTCTTTTGGTGGTCACTACTACCTTGAATAAAGAGCTGTTAGTCACAATCCTGTCTCCAGCCTCTTCAGTACGAGAACTCAACAGTTGCCATCCTAAAAGTATTCAAACCTGTGACACCATCTGTCTGCCTCAATTTGTATTTTGATTTTTATCCATACATTTACCTTTTTCAAACTAGATTATGCACCACTCATCCTGCTTTTCAGTTTTCTAAGACTGTTGGATTTTTAAATATATATATATATATATTTATATATATATATATATATATTTGCACTATATATATATATATATATATATATATATATATATATATATATATATATATATATATATATATATATATATATATATATATATATATATATATATATATATATATAGTGCAAAATGAAAGTATGGCTACATTACAGTTAATATCTTGGAACATATATAATATGTTAAATATATATATAATGAAATATTGTTTTCAGACACTGATTGTTTAAAAATAGAACTTAATTACCAAGCAGATATTCATCTTGTTTTCTTTTTTCTTTCATTAGACATTACTTTCTAAGGTAGCATTCCCTCATCTGTAGAGTTTCTTATCGTTACTTGATATTAGTTGACATCTCACATAAATTGGATATGTGAAATACACATAGAAACTTACTATCTCAGGAAATGTATATAAATAATAACACCACAAAAATATTTCTGGCAACTGTGAAAACAAACAAAATATCAGTTGTCGAATAACAATAGAGATGAAATGTTTTTGAATTTCATAAAGATACACACATATATATATGCCCTTAGCGAGACTTCATATTATTAGTTCATGCCAGAAAGAGATTATAGAAGTTATAATCCAATATATTAGGAAAGCACCAAATATATGGAAGCGTGTAGTAAATAGACTGATCATTTTTTATGTCTAGATTTGGAAGTAGAAATGGGAAATAAATGGACATAAGCAAAAAAAATATGATTTTGGAACTGGTCTACCACCAAAGAGAGACCAAAAATGAGAAGACTGATTTGTGCTGAAGTTAAACAGATTCCGCAAGCATACTAATTAAAATGAAGGCAAAGAACCCATACAAACAGATTATGAAGGCCACCTAGTCATTCCTAATATGATAAATTTATTTTCAGGAATATTAATTTCATATTTTCTTCACACTGCCAGATTGCTTTGCCAGAATGGGCAGGTAACTGTTTCTGGAAAATAGAAACATATGATGTCACTCTCTATTAATCTCTCGCTCATCTTCAAAACTATTTCAGGTCATGCTTCTTTGCCCTGTTTCTAAAGTCATTTCAGGCTGCCTGAAATGCTCCTGTACATTTGGGCTAAGACCCTGTGGGTCCTAGAATTTATTTGTCCCTTCAGCTGACTCAGTGTTTATCACATACTGTAACACGTTTTATGCCTCTTTATCAACATTGCTGAAATCTTATAATGTTTAAGAAAGTTGCCACTACGTTTTTATGATTTTTCTTCCCTTGTGTAAGTAGTTTGTCCCTGGCTTTCTTTGTAGCAGTACAATCAAGCCTGTGGAGTTTCTGGATTCTGTATGGAATCCAGTGGTTGACCAGGGCGTCTTTCGTGTCTTGCCATGCTCTTAGCGTACCACATCGCTTGCAGAGACTGTGCCCAGCCCATCTCCAACTGTCTTGACTCTTGTCCTGCTATTTGGAGCAAGATGGAATCTGGGAAGAGAGAGTGAGGCTGACTATGAGCACCTCTCCCTCACTTTAATCCAATTCACATGCAAGTCTTGACATCCCCCCCAATTGATAGATGTCAAGGTCCTCTTCGAATACGATGGATGAACATCATCATATGGAATCCAGAATCTCCCAGAATGTAGATCACCCAACCCTACTATTTCTGCCACTGCCTACCATTTTACCAAAACCACTAATTTTTTCTGTTGTTTGTGATTGGCACAGGAATGGTATAGTGACTAAGGTCCAGGACTAGGAGAAGGCAGATCCAGATTCTAGTCCTACCTTTTACATAAAACTTGGCTATGTGACTTTGAGTTTTCTCTCTTAGACATAGAATGGGATATTGAAAAACATCTACTTTACCTATCAACCCAGAATGAACCATTGTGATAGATTATGATCCATCATCTTCAATAAAGATACTTTCATGCTGCTGATAAACTACCCTCCATTTCACAACAAAAACACTGTAAACATCTTATATCTGTAAGTGTGTATTTAATCCTTCACTTTCAAATATAGACTTCTTGTTAAAATATGCATGCTATTATAGATTTCACTCGACTTAAATGCTGAGAAAATGTTTTAAAATCAAGGATATGAGAAAATATCTATCAGAAAGATTAATTCCATAGACATATGAACATATAAGATGTAGTTCAAAATCTTTGATGCAGAATGACCAAATACCAACATCCTACATCTGAGTTCCTTTTGCCTCTCTAAAGAATCCACTTAAGGCAATTAAACAAAATCATCCTGAGACATTTCTTGGGAAAACATATGCTATTATATCCACATATTTCTACTGTACCAAAGAATCTTATGAGTCCTGCCCTTTATTGTATGTTCAAAAGTGACAATTCAAAATTCTGCTGTATCCTTTCTCTGGTGGGTACTAAACATTTGACTTACACCCTTTTTCAGAATTGATGTTCAAATATACGTTTAACAATTTGCAATACTGAAAAACAAGGCATCTACATTTTTTAGTAAGGTACCATTTTCAAAATATTTTGCATTAAACTTCATGGTTGTGAGGCCTATGTGTTAAGGGATTTAGATGAATGGTGCTTTCATCTCTACTGATAATTGTCTTCCCAATGAAGTCTCCAAATACATCTTTCTTCTTTCTCATTGATATAGTCTTTGTGTGTGTGAATATCAAAGTAACATTTTTAGCCCATGTTGACATTTTGATGGGACCTAGAAAGGAAGGAGCTTTGTTGCTATTAACTTCTTCCCCTCTAAGATTTGGAACTCCATGTCTCACATTTGCTGTTGCTGCTTTGATTTCAGACAAAATTATACCAAAGAGGCCTGAGAAATATAGCACAGCAATTCCTCCTGGGTTTAATCCCAGGTGTTCAAAAAGGCTATTATGTTAATGAACTTAAGCTGTCAAGATAGAGTACTGTTATCCTCAAGGTGGTATTTGACATTTTTTTTAAAAAAAAAATCAAATTAAATCTGACATTTTCCTGTCACCAAGTATCTCTGGAATAAAAGTGATGAGGAGATGGGGAGATGTCTAGATTTTTTTCCTTAATTGAAAACTTTAATTTTCCCCAAACTATTTTCTTATTATTTGGACATCATTAAAGAAGCCTTAACTGATAAGTCTTTTATTTGGCTTGATGGCTTGCTGAGGTATTTAATCAGCTGGGTATTTTATTTTAATTGTGAATTTTATGGTGAATAAAGACAGTAATTTTAATTAAAATGTGTATTTCTATTTTTAAAAGGGATATCACTCACAGATTATAAATCCTATAATATAGGAGGTGCCTTTCATTTTCTCTAAAAGAAAATTTAGGGATATTTCTTTAGAACTCTCTTCTACCAGGAATGTGTATTTTCTACAATAGTTTATTTAGGAATGCAAAACAATATGGACAAATCTGTTTTAATTTTAAAAAAATTATATAGGCCTCCTAAAGCTTCCAAAAGTAGAAAATCCCTTGGAAGGACCAACATAAAACAAAGATTGAGAGGGTTTTTTTTTGCAATTCAAGTTTCCAATCAGATAACAAATTCACTATGCCATACTTCCAAAGTTAGCATTTTGAAAAAATAACTTTGAAGATGATGTTTCAAACAAATGTGTTTTAGCTACTTTCTGATGTCTGAGAGTAGGTACAGCAGCTTCTGAAGATCTAGGCACAACCTGTTTTGATGTTTTACCAGTGTTGAAACTCTCACCAATATCCCTTGAAGGGCATGCATTCCATATGTCAGAGAAGAAATATACCACCTGCCACTTTGTCCTCTACAATTCTTGGCTATCCATTGCTTTATGATAAAGATGCCTTGTTGGCAGCTTATAACAGAGGTTCAGTGGGCACAAAACACAGCTGCAATCAGTCCTTAATTCAAAAGGATCTGAGATTATGTTTTTATAGTGCTAGGACAACCCAGAGACCCTGACAGCATTCTAGACAGGATGGTAGAAATTGAAAGGATGCTGCTTAGACATTGTGTGTGTCTGTTCCTTTTCATAATTCCCAATAGATAAATGCTATCTCTTTGTAGAGAGGGTATCTGAGATAGCTGACATACATTGAATTCCTCTAAGGAAGCTCTCAGCCATTTTTTTTTTTAAATTTCTGTCAGAAGTTACCACTCTTCTGGCAACACATCTGTCCTTTCTCTTAAAACTCCATCTGTCACACTGATGTTAGGACCAAGGAATAGAGTAGTAAGAGAGGAATCAGGGCACTTTTTCCTGGTTCCTGATATCAGCAGAAGAGATACATTAAACCTTGCCTGCATCTGCTAGTTGTTCCTGGGGATAGTGTTGCTCCTGCAAGTGATGAATGTTTGAACACAGACAATACAAGTTTTTCAATGTTGCTGCTTCATGGAAGAATTAATCCTCAAATATCATTTTTATTTATAACTTTTTAAGTCCTGAACCTGCTTCATTGACATATGGTAGGCTTTACTCCGTGAATATGCTTTAGTGGTTACACAATTCCATCAAATACAAATGAATACACAAATGTTTGTGCGCAGATATACTCACAAAAGTTATAGACATTAAAGAGATATATTTTTTGTTAAAGACATTAAAACTTCAAAGGTGTGTGAACTGCTTTTGTCAAAATTCTTGGTAGTTCCCTTTGAATGAGCTTCTATGCCTCTAAATATAAATCACTTCTATGCTGATATATGTAAATGGATTGCTAAGCCTGTGAAATGGATATGTAGGTATTTATTGATTTTCTTATTTAAGGCTTCTAGAATTCTAGGAAATAAGGTCAACCAACTTAGTTTTGACATTGTTCTCAGACATGCTAATTTCCCAAAGATATAAATGGGAATAGCCCTCTACCAAAACATCCATCAGGAAAATATTTTCTGTATATACTTATAATACCTATGTCTGTCATTTCTGCTACATTAAAATGATGTCTGTGAGCGTCTAAATATGACTTAGAAATTTATGGATTCCCAGTTTTTGCCAGTACATTTCATATATCTCCTAATAGGTGGGATGTAGATAGAAGTATGTTGACTTGCAAGTCTCTAAATTACTTGCATACCATATTGATTTATCCCAGCTCCACCAACAGATTCAGAACAGTTAATAAAACCAACACCAAGCAATAGTATAAACAAGCTACAGTACAAACGTA